>OZ014474.1:17975633-18572519 GCA_963965965.1 Trididemnum nubilum | reverse complement strand
TTACTGTATTACCTTGTCATTTTTCAAGACAATGTAAGCAGTAAAGATTATAATGGCATTGTGTAACATAATCAGCTTATAAAAAGGTTAGTGTGAAACCCTTAAATCTTCCAATTTTGACACCTAGAACCCACCAAAAATGTCATATTTGAAACATTAGTCTAAATTATCGATATACTGATATACTTTACAGCTGATCAAAAGATACAAAAAATGTGTTTTGCCTACAAAATTCATTGGTGAATTCTTCCACGTTGGTTTGTATCAAGTTGCAGCGTATTGTTTTCTTGCCTCTACACTTCTAGAGTATAGAGAACCATCTAAAATCGTTTCAAATTACCAGTAAAGTAGGCGTAAAATTGTTTTTGTTAAGGTCTTGGCAGGCACAGTCTTCGTTTGAAATATTGCTGTTTTGCAGATTGAAAGAATTACTAAATTGATTCAAACGGTCGAATTAGTCCACAACATCACCTATAAGGTACTCATAACCATTGATGATTTGGATCGGGTCCCATTATCTAAAGTAGGTTGAAAAAACTTGCAAATAAAGTTTTTTTGTTTTTCGAGCTGCAAATAACACTATGCTTGAAATTTTTTTAGTTTATTGCTGGACGGACAGCTGCTTTTCGACAGCTTGGTAAATAAAAACAAATGCAGTTCTATTTCGTATTTCGCTAGAATAAGCAAATTAAATTTTATGCATTAAAGTCCGTCCGACAATTGAAAAGGATGGCAGAAATACAGCTCCTCAACAACGTGCAACAAAACACGTCAAGCAGGTCCTCCAAATACTCTCTAAATGACCAAGACGCCTAGAGCCCAACGACGATAGACAAATTGAGGGTTTGGTGCCTCTCATCAATTTTTGGTAAATGTCCGTCGTTTCTGAATTAAAGTCTTTGCAGCAAAAACTGCAAACAGATACTAATTATTTAAACAATCAAAGGCAAATAATTATTTTGCTATCGACAACCTTATATAATTAGAGAACTATTCTTTGCCAAGTAAAATAATTACATTGAACAAGAATTTCAAGACCGGGAAGTTGATTTCAGATATTCAAACTATAATGCTTCAAATTGGCCAAAAATAAAAGCATTTTGTGTTTTTGTAAGGTGAAATCGGTTTTGGAAGCAGTAAACATTTTGTTAAGCGAACGATCCTCCCTTTTTGTTTGCATCATCGCTATTGATTCCAGAGTTGCTATTAATTGTTTTGCAATTGATGAAGAGCAGTGCGGTCGACCGATTGTAAATGGCCATGAATATTTAAAGAAGATAATAAACGAGCCATTTTGCTTGCCGGAGGTAAAAAACTTAGCTTAATTCCACTGTGCGGTGACTGGATATGCTGGAATATTTCTTCTCTTGGGTCATTTGGATCAATCATGAAACAATTTAAATCTCTACACTTAGAAAATAATGCTAAACGCAGACTTTTGTAGCGTGAATTTTCGAAATGCCAGAATCGTTTTTCACTTGTAATGCGGCTTTTACCGATCACGCGTATTTGCGCGCGGAAAAACGTGAGTCATTTAATTGCATGCATTTTGCCTTTTTTCTTATTTTGCATTTACATTGGAAAAGATATTTCGCGTATTTCCGCTCGTAAATACGCGTGATCGGTAAAAGCAGCTAATTTGGCAATCGCAATCTGGACATGGCATGACTTGTTGAAGGTCTCGAATCATTTTTAAAACGGCATTCAAGTCAAGTTTTCCACTCTTGACCAAAATTTTGGGATAAACCTAAAATGAATTCTTACCAGATTTGAACTTTCTAGGTCATACCGTTTTCAATATATTTCAATTCAAAATTAACAATTTTCCACTTACTTCAGTGTTGCCCTTTCGTCAGTATTGTGGCAGACGATATACTTTTAAAAAGCTGGCTTATATTTACTGAAAAGCAGCTAATTTTACTGTTCAAACTTTTACTTTGTTTTATTATAACTCTGCTGCAAAACATTTATTGAGAATCAGAAACATGCTGCAACTTTTTGAAATGTTGTTTCTAACGGGCAACCCCGGCAAAATTTCTAATGAGAACAAGCCTTTCTAAGAGGAAATCTAATCTGTTATATCTCGATAACGGAATGTCGTAGAAAGCTCAAATTTGGTAAAGTTAGTCTTAAGAACTGCCGAAAATTTTTGAGAGAAAAATCGAGCAAAGAAATTTACGACCTGAATGCCCGTTCAAGATTAATACTTAACGACTAATATTGATATGCCTGCTGCGTTGTTGATTTTGAGGAATAGGGAATGCAGCTTGTATGAGCGAAAAAAAAAGACTGAATTCTTTCGGTTATAAAAGCGTAAGTTTTTTTATATTCGGATTTAATTAATTCGGTTATAATTCTTTCAAAGCTGAATTCTCAGTTTTTTAAATGGATTTAAATAAATTTGAGAAAACTGTCTTTTCTTTTTACACTAATCTTGAGCGTTTATTTGCGAGGCTTCAATTCCAGGCAACATATTTTATCTTGAGTAGCTGAAAGAAAAAGTAAACTTTTCCAAATTTCTGCACAGCCGACCAAACCACATTGTGAGATGCTGGTTTGTCTGAAGGAAAGATACCTAAAAAAACTTATGAAGTGCTTATTACGCAAACTTTAGAAAGCAAGTGCACTTAAAAAGCAAGTGCCAAAAAATACGTACATGGCAAAAATTTTTAGGTTTTTTGACGATTTTAGTTTTTGTTTGGATTTTATGTTAGAATAGGGCTTCAACTTTTAGAACCACCCAGCCCTCTTTCAATGACTGTTCTTTCGACAGCCACTTTTGATATCCGTTTAGACACAACCAACAGAATGTAGACTTAAGTGTTGACACTGGGCCTGCAAGAGGGGGGTTCAGGGGTACATCGTACCCGGGCCCGGACTCAGGGGGCCCGGAAGAGTTCAGGTTTCCGCGTTAAGTTTTGGTGTCGCACCCAGTGGCGTATTTATGGGACTAAATTTCAGTGAAGACCTTTTTTTTTGTTCTTTACCTAATTTTGGGCAAAAAATCGGACTAAATGTCAGTGAAGACCTTTTTTTTGCTTTTCACCTAATTTTGGGCAAAAAATCAAAAAAAAATCTTGCGCAAGTTTGATGCCCAAAGACTAAAATATCCCTAAAGCAAAAAATTTCCATAATTTCGGTATTTTTTCAATCGCGTATTTGCTAAAAAAATTAAGCCTCAATATTATCGGCAATTTCTAAATTCTTATTGAACATGTATTGGTTTATGTATCATGACGAAACACAGCGGAAATGAAAAATGTTTGCTTCATGCATTGTATAGTGACGAACCAAACAACAGCAAGAAATAATTATTTTTATTTCACCGTCAAATAACTGTTTATTGGCAAAAACAAAAACTCAATTTCATTTCAGTTTGGTCAAAAACAGACAAAAATAGAAATTTCAATACAATAATTTTATTTCATTGTTAAACATTATTTTTCATATATTTTTGCATTTTATTAAAAAAAAACAACAACCATACTTTGATAAAATATTTCAAAATTATTTTTTCTCGCGTTTTGGACTTGGCTTGTTAGTAAGAGGGAGGGGATGGCTTGAAGGGGCTGGTCAATTCAATTTTTCAACTGGCTTTCAAGTTTTAGCAATTTAATTCCTTCAAATGGCTCTAAAACAGTGATTCTCAGTAGCAGCTTTGAGAACCGCATGTGGCTCTTGGTTATCCTCTCTGCGGCTTTCATTAACTTTATGAAAGTGAATCTGTTCTGCATTGTTTATGTAAGCTTTATTGAACCATTCTTCATTTTAATAGTAAAACCAATACTATTACAGCAATAAATTTAGTCAATTTTTTTATTATTTGCTTATGATCATCCCTTTAGCCAACAGTCGATGATAACATTGCACCTTTCTACTTGGAGTTACTGGATGTTATAGTGTTAGCGCATTAGCTTGGTGTTTTAGCTTCGTTCCCATTTCCAATTCAAAGTTTTATTCTAGTAATTTGCAGAACGGAAGAGGAAGCTCTAATTTAATCTTTCGATAGGTTGTAACACTTAAGTTGCAAAACACGAGGCTACGACAGTAACAAAACTAAAGGGATCTAAACGGGCTGAACAGCCGTGAAACGTGTAAGACCAAACACGAGCAATTTTTGTAATTTTCCGAAAAAATTACCGTTTTAGCACTATTAGGATCACAATTTGCAGGTTTTTATTACAGCCATTTGAAAAAAACTAAATTTCAAAAGTCATAACGTAATAAAATTGCCCATCTCCTTCAGCCCCCCTTTACGTTCAGGTCAAGTCCAAAAAACGCTTAAACGCTTGTATTTTGGGATAAATATGCTAAGTGATTTGACTTTGCTGCGCCACTGGGGATGAGCCCCCTTTAAACAAGTCACTTAACCCTTATCAGAACATTGTTTTTGTGTACCTTAATCGGAACATATGTTGACAATTGTCAACATGCCGTTTCTATGGTGTTTTTTAATGTTAATGCGTGAAGTTTTCAGATATTTTGTTCTTGTGTGATCAAAATGCGCGATTGACCCAATCCATTGATTGTACGTTTAATTTGAGTTTAAAAAACATTGCAATCTTTAATCTAAAATCCAGAGTAAGCTTTTTAATCAATATATAATTTGAGCTAATTTAACTCTTTGTTGAAGTACAACAAAATTTCAACAAACTTAGGGTGTAATTCAAGCACTAAAATACACAAACATGTAGTTCACCCTCAAATTGTTCAACATTTTAATCAGCAATATGTGTTTTTTGGTATTTTTTTGTGTTGTGGGCAAACACGTCCGCGGCGAACCAAGCAAGCAAGCCAAGTATGCTTTCCAATCTATGACATCTTTCTCATTTGATGCCTTTTAACTGTACTTTTTTTTTCAGCAAGTAGGCTACTGTTTCACCTCTCGATTTTCGGTTGCTTGTGTATCGATGAGCAAACTGAAAGCGTGGTTGCTAGGAAAAATTCTAGCTGAGTTACTCAAGTATTCGTGTATAGAACAGTAATATTCAGTGCTGCCTTCCTAACCAAAGACGTGGGTAGACTCCAACCAAAAGGAAGTGACGGGCTGTGACAACGAGAAGTGGGTAGGCTCGAACCAAGAAGTTGGTAGGTTACGACAACTTCCGGCCATAGATTTGCGTTGAGTACTTTGTCTCCGTGGCTTTCTTTTGTGAAGTTTAGAAAAAAAAAGTTTTTCATAAAAATTCAATAGTCTTTTTTTGCGTAATGTAGTTGAAGACTAAAAGACTTCACCAAAATTCAATTGCGTTTTCCAAACGTTTTCGTCAATTACAACCGCGTTCAGTGGGTTAGAAACTACTTGAGCCTACCCTGACAAAAAAGGAAGGTTTGCCGAGCCTCGGTAGGAAGATTCAAGATAGATTCGACGGTAGCACTGGTTGCATTAGTTAGTCCTTCAAGCCTAGTTCACGCAGGGGTACTCAACTAGTTTTAGCAAAAGTTCAGATACGAAAGTTGAAAACTCATTCAGTGCAGACCGAAAAAAAGGTCTTCATCGCTATTTGGAACGGGTTTACGCGCTTCACGTGGCACAGGCAGACAGGGGCGCCGAGAGCCAAACGTGGGCCCGGGGTCAGCTCAAATATTACGCATCTCCAGTTTTGCAAACTCCAAAACGGACGGGGAATATGCCACGGTTTTGTCTGGATTTGATGGCATCTCCTCCCTCAAAAAAAGGTCTTCACAGAAAAATGCCACAGTTTTGTCCGGATTATGATGTGATCTCCAAAACAAAAAAAAAAAGGTCTTCGGTCTTCCACATACTGATTTCTCAGTGTCATTTGGATGGGCCCTCTGAAGCCCATTAGCCCTTGAAGCCAACGGGCCCCATGATGGGCCCCCTAAAATCCATGAGCCCAGGGGTCATTGTCCCACCCTACCCTCCCTCTCGTAGGCCCTGCAGGCAGACAATGAGTTCCCGCCTCAAGGAGTGTGGAAATCCAAATTTAGTACTCCGGAGGTCCGGATGTGGACCGGGGTCGGCATTTATCGATCCGGAGGTCCGGCTGTGGACTGCAGTCCGCCAGTTGAGTAGCCATGCTAGTACAGTGTATGACTATTCAATGATATTGATTTTATGTTCTAAATTCTGACATGAACTAATATCTAGATAAGTATTTTGAAATGTACGTAGGCTGCTGCTACGTCTGAGATATAAGAACTGCTGATGGGAAACTTAACAACCTTCCGCCAAAAATCACTTCACTAACTGCAGTTGCAAATTTCTTACAGTTGCTAGCTATACAGCTAATCATTAGCTGTAACACTAATTGTTTGGTTACAACTATAGCAACGGGCATTTATACCAATTTTAAACCTAAAAAGCCGTATATCTTTCTTAATCTTCAATTGTTTTTATTTGTTGACATTTGTCAACAGGTGTTCCGATTAAGATAAAACGCAAATAACTTATCGTGGAAACAAATTTGGAATTTGGTATCACTGGAGTAGGAAGCTATTAAGAAGTTTTCTTTCGTCAGTAAATGGCGATAAGCTAGCATATAGGGGGCGAGTGCAATTAAATAAACAAAAAAATCAATTTTGACAAAAGTCAACGGATGTTCTGATAAGGGTTAAACCCAAATATGCAAGGTTTTAAACTTAGTTTGAACTTGAACACGAAGTAAGGTAGCTGAAGAGGCTGAGGAATTTAGTTCTATCCAAAGGTTTCCGAATATTAGCATTTAGTTCTTTTAGTTTCAAATGGCTCTACAAATGTCCAAAATGTCATGTAATAATTGCAACGAACTCCAAAAAAAAAGACTAAGCTCGCCTGGGGTTCTTACAAAACGCATGCTGCCATGGTTTGAATTTTTCATTATTCAGAAATAAATAATGACATAAATAAATAACTAAGCCACGCTACAGCACGGTTTCAAATTAAACTTGAAACCGGCGAGCTAACGAAAGAAAAAGACCAGCTAGCTTAACCGAAAAAATACATGCTAACGAAATATCTAAACATAAATAACGTCATTTCACGTCTGACCATCGGGTCCTAAAAAAGAAGAATGAATGAGACGAATGTTTGCCATCACAGTCAAAAGCGCAAAGCTTGCCTTCTTCATGCTTCGCGCATAAAGAAAGAAACAAACTTAATTATATGCAAATTTAAACACGTACAAACACCAGCGATTTGTAACAGGTTTCGAGCTAAAATTGTAACAGCCGCAAAATGCCCTGCAGACCGCGCTCTTTGCGTAAAGGCAAACAAATTAAGAATTCAAAAAATGCTATACAGCACATCAGGTTGTAATGCTATGACGTAACACTCCCGCCCAAATGGAAACCCCAAAAAGGAAAAACATTTGCCAACAATGGCAAATACGTCCCAGCAAACGTAAACAATCCTGATTTGCTGTATATACCACATGAAACAGTTTTAACACTACAAAACACAGTAACACAAAATAAAATACAAAAGTTAACAAGCAGATTCACTCAAAATTACACATAGTTTAGCAATTGGTCGTTTCATAGTTGATCCTGAAGTTTTCAATAATACAGTTCTAACTTTACCACGCTTATCAGGGTAAGTTTCTAATACCCTTCCCATGACCCATTTAGACCTCTGCTGCATGCTCTCTGCAAGCAGTATTACGTCACCGACTTGGACATTCCGCTCAGGTTGGAACCATTTCTGTCTTTGGGTCAAGTTAGGCATAAATTCATTTACCCATCTACATCAAAACTGATTACTAAGGAATTGCACTTGGGCCCAACGCCTGCGGGCGTAACAATCCTTTTTTGAAAACAAACCAGGTGGCAAATTTTGATATCTTTGTACGACGGGAAAACTTGGTTTGGTAACGTAACAGCCAGGCCATTAACCTTTTAAGCTTATAAAGGCTCGAACAACGCTCAATCAAACGTAAAATAGCACAATCATTTTCAGTCACAATGTTGGAAAAAACGGTCTGATGTTTTAAAGGAGAGAATTCTTTTGGAAATTGTGCATCGAGTTTAACGGGAAACTGAGGCCAAAGTGCCTCTGACTCCCACAAAAATTGTGGACCCTTTAACCAAAAATTTAAACAATCAATAGGCTTGTCCATTAATCCACGACTCGATAGATCAGCAGCGTTTAATTTAGAAGGTAAAAAGTGCCACTCGCTGGGGTCACTGGATTGTTCAATGATAGCGAGTCGATTTGCCACAAAAATTGAAAATCTTTTAGATCTGTTCAAAATGCTCAATAAAACAGCAGTAGAGTCAATCCAAAAATAAGATTGACAAACATCAAATTTTAATTCTCCTTTTACTAAAGCGTTTAGTCGTACGGCCAGAACTGCTGCAGTCAGTTCCAAGCACGGAATCGATACTGCTTTAATAGGCGCTAAGCGTGATTTAGCGATGACGAATGCGCAGAAAATATTATCGTCAGTGTCCACCAAACGCAAATATGAACAAGCCGCATAAGCATAAGAAGACGCATCGGCAAAATTGTGTATTTCTATCGATTTTAGTGCCTTTAGATTCTTCGGCATAAAACAACGCGGAATTTGAACGTGGCTAAGCTCTTGGAGGCGATTAAGCCAACGCTGCCATTTTTCTAACTCTGGATCAGAAATACTCACATCCCAGCCAAATTTTTGCCTACAAAGTTGTTGAAACAAAAGCTTTGGCTCTAGCACTATTGGATAAACAAAACCAAGTGGGTCATAAAGACTAGCTATAGTGGACAAAACGCCCCTTTTGGTGTTAGAAAATTCGCGCAAATTCACGTTAAATGTAAAAATGTCCTTTTCAACATCCCAGTGGACGCCAAGGACACGTTCAGAAACATTTTCAGAAAAGGAGTAGCCTTGCAGTGCTTTAGAGCGCTCCGCTTCAGGAATTTGATCTAAGACTTCACTGCTGTTCGACAGCCACTTTCTTAAACGAAAACCCCGCTTTGAAAGCAAATCACAGAGTTGTGTCTGGGCAGTCCAGGCTTCTGCAACAGAAGGGAGTGACACGAGGCAGTCGTCAACATAAAAATGCTTAACAATCTCCGACATGTTCGGTTCAAACAAATGCCCGAATTCAGCAGCCGTTTGTTTCAATGCAAAATTAGCGCATGTGGGTGAGGACTTGGCTCCAAAAAATATGAACCAACATTCTGTGGACAACGAGTTCTTGGTCTACTTCCCCATTTGGCCACCACAAAAAACGAAGGGCGTCGACGTGGCTGGGTTTCACAAACACCTGATGAAACATGGCTTCCACGTCCGCCACTAGTGCCACCCTTTCTTTACGAAAACGCATTAAAACTCCGATAAGACTATTCATTAAATCCGGACCACGTATTAAATTGTCGTTCAGCGAGGTACCTTTATATTTAGCTGCGCAATCAAACACGACTCTCACTTTATCCGGTTTATGCGGGTTAGTAACTGCATGATGAGGCAAGTACCACATAGGGCTTGTGTAATTATTTAAGTGTTCATGCGGAACTTGTTGAGCAAAACCCTGTTGTAAGAAGGAAGAAATAACTTTAGTATACTTACCTCGAAAGTCGTCATCTTTGGTAAACCTTCGCTTTAAGCTGGAAAGACGCTGCTTGGCCACAACAAGATTGTTCGGAAGCTCGACATCGCCTGGTTTCCACAACAATGGCAGTTGGTAGTGACCATTTTGTACTTCAACTGATTTGGTCAAAAGCTGAAGGGCAGCCCGATCCTCCTTTGAATTTGGAGTGTCGAGCACGCTTGTCCCATTTTGAAAATCGGTTTCCCATAATTGCTTGACAAGCGCAACCTCAGACGGCTCATTACAGCGAGTAAAGTTTACGGAACAATTAACTGTGAAAGAAGGTGACAAGGATGGACCCAAAAGAGACAAACCCAAAGGTGTAAGAATAGCTGAAGGAAGACCACGAGGCCCTTTACGAGTGCTGCTCGGAAGAAACAACTCCGGGTTGTCTGCTCCGAGAAGAAGGCCAACAGTACCACCGGGTATGGTGTCAAAAGTCACATCGTGTAAGTAGCTCAACTTAGACAAGTCTTTGTTAAGCGGAATGGCATTTGGTTGAATTGGTATCTCGTCTATCGATAACACTTTAGACAAATTCAACCTTTCTTTACCCTTTAAATCCGATATATTTAAGTCAAACGAAAGACCTTCATAAGACTTACTGGATGTGGCAAGAGTTTGCAGAGAAATACTTTGTTTACTACCAGTAATTCCCAGCTCGTTTACAATTCCAATGTCACAGAAATAGTGAGTCGACCCCTGGTCCAAGAAGGCATAAGTTTTTATTTGCTTTCCTTGCCATTCTTTGATAACGGGAACAACACAGAGATACACGCCAGGTCCGGAAAGTTTATACTAAGGAAAAGGCTCCCACCTTTTCACACTCTGAAGTAGATGTGCCCACATCCACAGTGGAACTTTTCCCTTTCGATTCAGACTTTGGAAAGTGTAATAGCGTGTGGTGAAAGGTTTTGCACAATCACATTTCTCACATGGTTTCTTACGTTTACACTCCGGTGTTCTATGTTTAGGGCTCAAGCACTTATGACACAGTTTAGATGATTTTACGGAAGTGAAACGCTTTTCAACAGGTTCAGCGCAAAACTTTTGGCATTCTGCTAGTCTGTGAGTCTTCTGTTTACAGAACCAGCAAGCACCTGAAGCAAAATTATTTAGTTTGGAATTATTACCTTTTGCCGAAACATTCACGTTAAAGGCCGAAGTTTTAACCCTTGACTGTGGATTTTTTGTGCCAAACGATCGCAAGCCGAAAACCGAATTCGCTTCCTCAGACTCTGCCTGAACGAAAGAAACGAAGTCCGAAAATCGCGCTATTGAATTAGTGGCATTTTCGATTTGAACGCTTTTCTTAACCCATTGCCCTTTTAGCGCATTGGGCAATTTCTGCACAAACTGTGTAAGGGTATCTAAAGAGTTAAGGCTATTTAAATAGTTTATGCTTTGTAAAATAGCAAAGGTCTTGTCCAGCAAATCAGCAAATCGTTTTAATTCTTTGGCATCTCCGTGTTTTATCGGAGGAAAACTTTTAAGCTTCTACTCACGCACGTCCGAGACCACCCAAGGGGAACCGTATTCCTTTATGAGCCTTTGCTTCGCCGACTGATAGCAAAGCTCACCCTTCTAAGAAAAGTGCTTAATTTTATCCTTAATGGGGTCCGTACAATGTTGAACAAGTAGACAAAATAAAGTATTTTGGTCTGAGACTCGTGACTCGACGTGGGTTTCAAAATTACCTAAAAAATTTTTAAACTCGAGTGGGTCACCTAAAAATTTAGCAAACTCAGGCCGGGGCAAAAACAGGCTCTCGTAGCTAAGATTAGTCTGCCACGGAAAAGGAAATGTAGGAGCAGGAAAACTTTGACGATTATAATTCACAAACGAATTACTTTCTGGCTCTACACCACCTTTCGGTTCAGTAGAGCGGTTCACTCTATTTTTTGGTAAAACAGTAGATGTTCCTGGCCGAAACTCAGGGGCTGTCGCGGTTAGCATACTAGAGGAGGCCTTCTTAATAGTGGTTGCTGAATTATTTGCCTGAGGAAAGTTAGCCAGTTTTACTGCGTCGGCTTTTGGTACCGCAGTTTGAGAGCCAGCAGTATCAGTTTGAATAACCGATTTAAAAACATTGCAAGGTTTTTCTTTGACAAGGCATGTCAATTTAGTATTATGCTCGGCAGTGCGAATGGCGAAAGGGATCTCAATTTTAGGTCTAGGTGCAGTGTCGCGTTTAAAAGATTTTACCGACCCGGTTTCGCTCCATACCTCACACTGGACAGACGCCAATTCTAGTTTACGAAGTGCCTCGCGTTTTTTAATTTGTTGTTTTAGTTCATTTTTACGGCGCTCTCCTTCAAGTTTTAATTCATTTTTACGGCGCTATTCTTCATTTTTACGGCGCATTAATTCGAACTCCAATTCAAATTGCGCGTTTTCTTCTTCCTCCAGCTTATCGAGCTGACTTGCTTGAAGCTGTGCAATTTTTAGCCGTTCTTGGGCTTGCATGCGTTTTACGCTGATTTTAGAAGACGTCGAACTTGCCCTCGTTTTACTGGTCACACTAGTCATAGTTGACGAGTTATCATGAACGTCTTTATAGAAATCATTTTCAATTTGCGCAGTATTAGGTTGGTTTTCGTCATAGGGAACAGTTTTTGTTTCGCCGCCTAACCCACTTTCTTCGGGCACTACAGTTTTAGTTTCGTTATCTAACCCGGAAGTTTGAGGAACATCACGAAGCCATTGTTTAACGCGTTCGTTAAACTTTTGTTTACTTTGTGTTAACCCAACGGAGTAATGGTAGCAGATTCGTCATCAGCATTTTTTACCATTTCAATTAGTTTAGAACTATTGTCATTAACTTCACGCATAACCTTTTCCAATTGTTCGAAATTTGGATTGCGCAAGCTCATGATTTTTTCAGCAGCAGAATAATTGGCCTCAAGAACAGAACGTAATTTCTCAATTTCTTGATCTAGCCCCCCCTTATCAAGACAGGGTCCAGGAGTTTCTGATTCCAGCATGGCTAATGGGCCAAACAATCGCAACAAATCTAGCACACACAAAAAACTAATTAGTTTTAGCATAGAACAATTCGTATACAGCAGATATTTTTAGCATAGGCCCCGGGGGCCCTAAATGACAACCAGGGCTCCTAACTAACAACCAGGGGGATCCTAACCGAAAACCATGGGGCCCCGGGCTCCTAACTGATGACCAGGAGGCCTTGGGGCCCCTAATTAACAACCAGGGGGCCCCTAAACGATAACCAAGGGGCCCCTAACTGACAACCAGTTAGGGGCCTCCTACTACCTCCAGCCGCTGGGCAAATTTCATCATAACCAGGGGGACTCGGGGGCCCTAGCCGACAACCAGGGAGCCCAGGCCCACTCAATCAAAATGCTACCAATGACAAAAATTTGACAAAAAAGTCTTGTTTGTTCATTTTTAGCTTTTTTTTGCATCTTTGCGTACAACAGTACACGCGTACAACAATAATTACCAATTAATAATATTGACGACTAAGAGGCCCGGCGCACCCCATTAATTCAATTTTTCCCACCAATTTAAACGTATAACCAGGGTGAAATCAAGGGTTTTTGTCCTAAAAGTTGCCACCTCAGGCCCTCATCTAAACTTTTCATGAACGTAATGTAATAACCAGCGCCGAATTTGCCATATGGCTTAGTGCCAGGGTCCAGCGCTCAGATAGAAGGACTTTTTTTGGTCTTCACTTATATTTAGCAAATGTTGCAAAAATCAATTAAGGGCTAGCGGCCCCGCACAATGTAAATCCGGCCAGGAAACAACATGCTTAGTAAGTGAAACCAGCATCTATTGTACCATTTTTCAATAATGATTCACCTCCACCTTGCCAGTTTTTACGCACAAAATACTTTAAAAAAATAGCTTGGTAATATGCTCATCAAACAAGCTTTTGAATTTCAATTGAGGGGGCCTGGGCCCCCTGGCCCTACATGTACTCCTATAACTGGTTAACTTCATGAAAAAAACAAAAATTTCTTAGGAAAATCTTCGAGTGGGTTATTATTTACTGCTAAAATATTGCAGGAGACAATAAGCCTTACTTATTCCTACATGGACCAAATCACTAACAATTAAAATTTTACGCCATAAAGCAAGATTTTAAACGTGTTTTGGACTTAAATTGCAAGTTAAAGGAAGATTGAACAACTAAATTTTTTCGATTGGCTTTCAAATGTTAAAAATGTAGTTCTTTCAAATGGCTCTGAACACGTGAGAAATGTGATCCAATGGAATTAAAATAGCTTTTTTTCCAAAACTTACAAAACTCGCCCTGCGGCTGGGGGCTGTGCCCCCATACCCCTATAGCCTCTGGCGGCTGGGGGCTATGCCCCCAGACCCCCGTCTGTAATACGTTTGAGTACACTAGTTTACTCAACACGTCTCCGAAGTTAGACATTTGCACTTTCCAACTATTAGTTTTCGCCCTTTCACTTTACCAAAATCCTGGTTAAGTGCCAAGAGGCTACCGCTTCAGATCTTACGTTTTACGATATCTTTGCTCCACAAAAAATTCCATTTTTGAAAATTTCTGATGACGTCATTGCATGTGATTTGTGGTTTGGGCCGCCCCAATGAAAAATCCTGGCTACGCCTATGGCTACAATGGGCTGGTGAAATGTTTCAATAACTTAAAAGAATAAAAACCTGCAGCAGGTGCACTTTAAGGTCACTAATGGTGTAAGACAAGATGGGGTTTAAGTCCGTACTTATTTGCTATTTATATGGATGATCTTTAAACGAAGTTTATTAGTTCAACTGGTGGGGCAGAAAACTTTTTTGCCAACGTTTCGATAGGCTATGCTCAAGGCATGTACTACCTACCTGTTCAATTTATGCTTAAGTACTGGTACATATCCAGATTTGATGAAAGTAGCTGAAGTAATTCCAATTTTTAAAAAAGGGCAAAAAGACAAACTGACGAACTATAGACCAATATCACTTCTTTCTCAGTTTAATAAAATATTTGAAAAATTGCTACATAGTCGTATATATTCCTACCTATCAAAATTTAACTAATTTAGCGAAAGACAATTTGGGTTTAGAAAAAATTATTCTACTTCTTTGGCAATATGCAACATTTATGACGAATTATTAAATAATGTTGATGAAGGAAAATATAGTTGCTGTATTTTTTTAGACTTAAGTAAAGCGTTTGATTCGGTCCAACACGACATATTATTATGCAAGCTAGAAAAACTTTATGGATTTCGAGGAAATGCTCTAGAATTAATGAAAAGTTACCTAAATTGGTAACAGTATTGGTAACAGTAAATCCAAGCAGCTAAAATAGACTGCGGTGTTCCACAAGGATCATCGCTTGGTTCTCTACTTTTTATGCTATATGTAAATGACCTTCCTCAAGTTTCAGAATTTTCTACCACGCTATTCGCTGACGATACTTATTTGGCACTATCAGATAAAAGTTTGGTTAGTCTTGAAACTAAGGTAAATACACAGCTTCAAAATATCGATATTTGGCTCAGAAGAAATAAATTATCCTTAAATTATTCAAAAACGACCTATTTGTTATGCAATAAACATCCTTACCAATCAATTAAAACCAAATTCACGGTAGTCATGAATGAAAAGGTACTTAGACGTAGTGATTTTGTAAAGTACCTGGGTGTTTACATTGATGAAAAACTGACTTGGTCTGTTCATATTAATAAACTGTCTTTACAATTGGCTAAGCACAATGCAATGTTGTATCAAATTCGCGACTATGTAACTGAACATACTTTGAACATGCTGTACCATAGTTTTGTATACAGTATTCTAAATTATGGTATCATTGTCTGGGGCACAGCAACTCAAAACCAATTGCATGAAATAAACGTGAGAATGAACAACATTGTGCGCACTATAACTTGGAACAAAAAGTTTTCTCATGTTACTCATTTGTATAAAAATTTAAATTATCTGAAATTGAATGACATTTACCACTTAGAACTTGCTAAGTTTATGCATAAAATTTGTAATAATAAATTGCCACTTTTGTTTCAACAACGATTTAATAAAATTGAATTAGTACACTCTCATCAAACAAGAAAACTTACTAACTTGAACTATTTTTTACCTCGCGTTTCCAAAACTGCAGGTCAAAAAAAATTAGAATTTCGAGGCGCCAAACTTTGGAATGAAATCGATGAAGACATTAAACATAAAACGTTTAATTCCTTCAAAAAATGTTTTAAAGAAAAAATTGTATCACATTATTGACTTGGTTTTGATTCTTCTGGTACTGTAATCAAATCAATTGAATCCTCTTCAACTATGAGAATTTTGATGCGTGTGCATTCCTTTTTTTTAAGTCTTAATGTGTACTTCAAATACTTTGTGTTTATTTCATGTTGGTTTTTTAATTTATTTTCCTTTTCTGTTTTTCTTTTTATATACATAATTTTTTGTTCAATAATTAATGCCTTTAGGTTGCAGTAGAAATGACGAGAACAAGGAGCGCCTTGACTAGTGTACCTCAGGGTTGTTCGGCGCTCCTTAGACTTAGTAATTGTATACGATACGTTTATTTATATGATTTTTGATATATTATTTGTACTCTCTTATTTTATTTATTTTGATCGTATGTAACTGAGTCCAAAAATAAAATTTACTTATTTACTTACTTACTTACTTACTATCTTCGTCAGGGCTAGAATGCAAAGTTGAAAAAACAAGCATACAATAGATGCGAAAAATTACATCACAAGTGAATCATACGTTAACGCAAAAATTATAACAAATTGGAAGCGAAAAACTGACAGATTGGCGGAGCGTGAAAAAACAATATTATTACGTCATGTGGTTTGAAGTAGAGTGGCCGAATAAATGCTAGGGAACTTTTTCAGCTTTTTCCATGGAATCATTTTAGCGTTGGTCCAATCCATGGAATGTTTGTTGTAACGCTAAAATTCTAGATTTCGAACTTGACTTCACAAAACGCCGTTTTATCGAGTCGTATTTCATTAACCAAATTCCCAACACTATGAATGATAAGCAAAATGACAAGTTCCCTAGCATTTATTCGGCCACTCTACTTCAAACCACATGACGTAATATTATTGTTTTTTCACGCTCCGCCAATCTGTCAGTTTTTCTCTTCCAATTTGTTATAATTTTTGCGTTAACGTATGATTCACTTGTGACGTAATTTTTCGCATCTATCGTATGCTTGTTTTTCAACTTTGCATTCTAGCCCTGACAAAGATAGGTAGTACATGCCTTGAGCATAGCCTATCGAAACGTTGGCAAAAAAGTTTTCTGCCCCACCAGTTGAACTAATAAACTTCGTTTAATTTATATTCCTGGTGACAACAATTGAGATGGATGATCTTTCTCAAAAATTAAACAAGCTTAAAGTTGGTTGTATGATTAATGATTCTTGCCTGAACCATATTTTATTTGCAGATGATTTGTGTCATTTTTTTGCTTCTCTCACTGGACTACAGGACTTAGTCGATGTATGTAATGCTGACGCTTCTTCTCATGACATTGTATTTAATTATTGTAAATCTGCCAGGGGCTTATTCTCCCCGAAGAATTTTAAGCTGTCAAAACCTCCTTTTTTACTGCTCGGCCTTGACAAGGTTGAATTTGTCGATAGGGTAAAATACCTAGGTATTATTATGGACTCGAGCTCTAATGAGAATTGTGATATATCAAGACAAACCAAAGCTCTCTACTGTATTGGTAACAAGTTGAGGTCAAAATTTTCGCTATGCTCTACTCATGTAAAAAATATTTTGTTTAAGTCTTATTGCATGTCTTTGTATGGTAGTTCGTTGTGGCATAACTACAACAGCTACTCAATTAGGCGTCTTCGAGCAATGATGCATTTAGAATGATTCATGGTCTTCCCCGTCGTACCAGTGCCAGTGCCTAGCAAATTTTTTTTAATGTACATACCTTTGATGCTCTTATATGTAAGTCGCTTTTCAGCTTCGTTAAACGCTGTCGTGCATCTACTAATCTTTGGATTAATGCGCTGATGAATTCTGATGTGTTCTATGAATCGAAGTACTTTCATATGTACTGTAATACAGTGTTTGAAAGTGGTGCATCCTACGATTTAGTAAAGAACCACCCGTTGTCTAATGTGGTATGATCTTTTATTTAGCGTATGCTGTTTGTGTGTTTGCTTCTTTGTTTTTTTTGTGTGTGTGTTTTTGCGCTGTGATATGTGCGTTTCGCCTGCAATAAGCACCAATAATAATAATAATAATAACTAAACTAATTAAAAATTTTCGTTTATTTGGTTGCGGCTCCTGTAAACTTTGAGGTTTAAAATTTGGCTCTGGACCAAAAAAAGGTTGAGAACCACTGCTCTAAAAGTACCAAACTTAAATTGAATGGTGTTAAAATGGCAATTTTTTTCTGGAAAGAAAAACAAACAAAAAAAACAATTGCTCAGTAGCTGGGGGTTTCACCGCAGCCACCGTCTGTGATGCGCATGCGCATGAGTTAAGCCCTTTTGCATAGTACGGTGCCCAGATGCGCAATGTTTGGCAACAAAATAAACTTATTATTTTCAAAGTTTTATTTTTGTCGTTTTTGACCAAACTGAGTTGAAATCGATTTTTCGTATTTGCCATTAAACAGTTATTTGAGGGTGAAAAAAAATTTTTATTTCTTGCCTTGTTGTGGTTGGTCACAATGAAAATACATATAGCAAAAAGTTTTCATTTTCGCTGTGTTTTGCCATAATACATCATCTAATAAATGTTCAACAAGAATTAAAAAATTGCAGGTAATATTACAACTTAATTATTTCTGCAAGTACGCGATTGAAAAAATGCTGAAATTACTGAATGAAAGTTTTTGCTTTGGGAATGTCACACTCATAATAAACAATAAAAAATAAAATAAAATAAAATCCATAATTTTAAATAAAATAAAATAAAATCCAAAGCAATAAAATCCATAATTTTGGCATTTTTTCAATCGCGTAATTGCTAAAAAAATTAAGTTGTAATATTATCGGCAATTTTTAAATTCTTATTGAACTTGCATTAGTTGATGTATTATGACAAAACACAGCGAAAATGAAAACTTTTGCTACATGCATTTTTATTGTGACAAACCAAAATGATTTCACAGTCAAATAACTGTTTATTGGCAAGACGCATAAAATCGATTTTAACTCAGTTTGATCAAAAAAGACAAAAATAAAAATTTGGTTGTAGTAATTTCATTTTGTTGCCAAACATTGCACTATTGGACACCGTGCTAAGCAAAGAGGCAAAACCCATGCGCATCACAGACGGGGTCTTGGGTGGGCAGACAGATAGACAGAATTAATTTATTTTTCAAGTTGCAGAAAACCTACTATATATAAATGAATAAAACAAAACAACAAAAGAACGATATCTTAAATAAACTAGGTACAACAATCTCAACAGGAGACCGCGAAGTGACCAGTGTTTTAGGTCTTCAAGTCAAGCAGCCACCCTAAAACTGCAGTCGCTTGAAGCGAGATTATTTTTGAAAAAATTACTTGCTAATGAATTTTGATGATAATATGAAATGTGGCAAATTAACAATAGCTTTCAAGTAATTTCTTTTTGTAGTCAATTTTAAATTTGTGGAAAGTTAGTTGTTTAATTTCAGTTGGGATCGAGTCGCATATTTTATCTCCCTGACATTTAAAAGATTTTTGGGAACATGCTGTAGAAAATTTTGGAATGTAAAGTTTGTTTTCAGTTTTTGCTCTGGTAAATCACTCATGTACAGATGAAATAGGGACACAGAAGGTAGAAAATGGTTAAGGAAGGGTATGGTGGGAATATTGGTGCCTAAGTTTAGCTACCTACAAAGTATAAAGCTCAGGCAACTTTAGTATTCCTAGTTTGTAATATTGGGGGTTAGTAGGCATTCTTAACTAGGTGTCAATAATAATTCAGATAGCTTTGTTTTGCAAACCTTGTAGTCTATTGAGGTAAGATTGGTAGACGTTTTCCAGAGGTGGGCAAAGCGCAATTAGAAGCGCAAAGCGCAACTTCCGCAACCTCCGCAATTGCGTAAGTTGCGTTGCGCTTTCATTTTTTGTTTTGAAACATTGTGGAAGTTGCGTTGCGGAATAAAGCCTTCACAATTTGTTGCGCTTTAATTGCGTTGCGCTTTCAAAATTTTTTTCGGTTAAAAGCGCAATTCTATGCATTGAATTTAATTTTACTCCATTTCCATTGTAATATTGATAAATTTCGGGCTTGTTTAACAAATTATTTACTCTTTTTCAGTCTAAAATCGCAAAAAACGCAGTATTTGCATTGTGTTGTGAAGTTTCGATTGCGGAAGTTAGGTTGCGCTTTAACTTGGTACGAAAATACCGTTCCGCAATTGCGGAATTGCGTTGCGCTTCAATTGAATCAAAAAGTTCGTTGCGTAAGTTGCGCTGCGCTTCAGAAAGCAAAAAAATTAAATTGCGCATTTTGCGCTGCGCTTTTACTGGTTGAAAAGGTCGTTGCGCTTTGTTGCGTTGCGCTTTTGATATAATGTTATTTGTGCCCACCTCTGACGTTTTCCTACAAAGGGATATGAAATAAAAGATGAGGGTGAATAAGAGAATGATATAACAAAAATAGTGCAGAAGAAGGAAATAGGTAACGAAGCTTGCTTAAAATGCCAACAGATCTGGCCACTTTGTTTTCGATAATGCATATGTGGGATTGAAAATAAGTTTGTTATCAAGGTTTACACAAAAGTATTTTGAGAATTCAAAACCATTAATCCGGCGTTCATTGTAAAATATACTCGGGATTGTTTTTTGTGCAGTTAATTTAGAGGGAATCACAATTATTGAAGATTTTTTAGGGTTTATCTGAAGTTCGTTAGCGCTAAACCATATTTGCATTTTATTCGTTTCTTTGTTACATTCATTTTCCAAAACAGTTAGTGAAGGGCTACATACGAGAAGACAAGTATCATCGGCGAAGAGGCGAGGATTGCATGATACAGAATTTCGAATGTCGTTTACATCTGTATAAGAAATAAAAGAAGCCCTAGTATAGATCGTTGAGAAACATCAATACTAATTGGTTTTAAAGAGGAATGGTGGCTTTGTACAGATACAAATTGGTTTCGAAACGAGAGATAACTTTCAAGAAGTTTATATGCAAGGCAACGAATTCTATAATGATACAATTTTTGCAGCAGAATATTATGAGAGACAGTGTCAAATGCTTGACGAACGTCCATAAGTAGCAAGCAATTTGCTGTTTCCTTTAAATTGCATCTAAAGCAAATACGTTAATATCAAGTAAAGTGTGTATCACGCCATGTTTTCCAGAAATCCATACTGAAATTCGAGAAGCACTTGATACTTTTCAAAAAATTTTATCAGTCTGGTTTTGATAAGTTTTTCAAGGATTTTAGATAAAGTCAGAAGATGTGAGATAGGACGATAATTTTTGAAAATTTGTTTATTTTCAAATTTAAAAATTGGCACTACCTTTGCAATTGTTAAAATGGATGGAAATATTCCCAATTCAAGAGCATAACTAAAACATACAAACAAGATAGGTGCTAGAATTTCCCCTCCCATTCGTAAAAAGAAAAAAGAAATATTATCGTATCCAGATACTTTATTGATATTCAACAAGTTAATAAGAGCCCTCCGCAGCTGCCGGGCAATTCGTTTTTTGTTTTTTTTTGAAAAAAGTTGCCATTTGAAAACCATTCGTATTAAGTTTTGTACTTTTTAGAGCCATTTGAAGGAATTAAATTCCAAAAACATTAAGGCCAATTAAAGAATTGAATTGCCCAGTCTCTTCTAGCCTCCACTTCCCTCCTACTTACAGGCCAAATAAAAAACGAGAGAAAACATTATTTCAAAGTGTTTTATCAACATATGGTAATATTTTTCTTGGTAAAAAAAAATATATATATATGAGAATGTTTGGCAACAAAATGAAATTATTATTTTCAAAGTTTGTGTTTTGTCGATTTTTTAATCAAACTGAGGTGAACTCGATTGTTTGCCATTGCCAAAAAACAGATATTTGATGGTGAAATAAAAATATTCATTTCTTGTCTTATTTTGGTTTGTCACAATAAAAATGCATGTAGCAAAAAGTTTTCATTTTCGCTGTGTTTCGTCATAATACATCAACTATTGCAAGTTCAATAAGAATTTTAAAATTGCCGATAACATTATTGATGGGGGTATCTAACGTTACATCAATCGTATTAGATTAAATTAGTTTTGACTCCATTCTTCTTGACCCTGCCGTTCCGGAGATATTCTTCTTCAAACACAACGTAAGGTCCTCCATAATTATATAGCTTATTCGGAACCCTTACGTTTTAATACAGTAGCTTAGCCCATAGGGCCTATATTCAGTAATGGGCAGTAACTAGTTACAATTGTAACTAGTTACTGTAACTAGTTACTTTTTTAGTAACTGTAACCGTAACTTCGTTACTTTTTTTCAGATGTAACGATATTTGTAACTAGTTACCAGTTTAAAGCCCTAAAAAAGTTACAGTTACTTTTTGTACTACATGCTTTGAAGCAAATTACAGATTTTTTATGAATTCCATTCAAAATAATTGTATTACACTAGCAACACAGGACGCACAGTCACATGTCTGATCAACCATAACCTTTTTTCCATATTTTCTTTACCGCGTTCACTGGACTATACATGTGGTTGCTGGTTAAAGTGAAGGCAGTGATAGTTTTCCCACTTCGCTTTCTGGTGATTGAAACCGTTTGGGGAATTCAGGGCTGAGTAGGCCACAGCTGTACGTGTACTAGCAATCAGTGTTAGTTTGCAATTTCAATATAATACTACCCTACCATCTAGTGCAATAGTGGAGAGACTATTTAGTTTGGGTAAAGATATCTTAAAACCAAAACGCTGTGGGCTCAGTGACGAACACTGTGAAATGTTAGCCTTTTTGAAAGGCATTTAACTGATTTCTGTTTTCAAAATTTTTGTAACTATCAGTGGATATTTTTAGATCTACCTAGTCCTTTTTTCTTCGCATTCTTACACAAATGCGATTTTGAAAGTTGGTGCATGAAATTTAACGCTTTGACAAAACTAAATTTTGTGACAAAGAAACATCCTTGGTTTGGTCTTAATATACTTTTGAGACAAACAGACGTAATCTGGCAAGTGCCGACAGGCCTGTTTTTAGTCCAAATTTTTAATCACTAAAAGTAACTGTAACTTGTAACTGTAACTGTAACTAGTTACTTTTTCAAATTTGTAACTGTAACTGTAACTTAGTTACTTTTTTTGCCAAGTAACTGTAACTTGTAACTAGTTACTTTTAGAAAGTAACTTGCCCACCACTGCCTATATTAACCTCTACCTTGCGGTATTAATATAAAATACAACAAAATTGTTAAAATAAGGCCCACAACAGACTGTTTCGCACCTACGCTCTGCGGGATAACTTATACTGTATATAGGTTGAAAGACCTCTGTGGCTCAGTCCAATTGAGATTTTGCGTTAGCGCGTACTTGGGACTTCGCGTTAGCGCGTTGCATTTTAGGTTTTGTTCGAGACTTTTGGCAGATGAGAATTGATTTGCTCATAACGAGCAAACAGTTAAACCTAGAAAGTTGAAATTTGGACTCAACAAGAAAATTAAGAAAAGCGTTTTGCCTACCAATTTTGGAGATCCTAGGTCAAGTGATCGTGAATTAACACACAAATAAACATAAAAAATTGCAAGTTTTGGTTTGAAAAGTTATTAATTCACGTATAACTCATAACTACAAAAACTCAACAATCGAATTGCACTAAAAGTTTTTTATTCATTTTTATGTAAAAAAATTGACAATGTGTTAGCTGTGCTTGAAGCTAACTAATTACGGTTTGGTGTGGATTTTTATTCACAAAATGCTAATCAATTTGCCAATCCCGATGAATTTCATCAGTCTTAAGTTAAGCTTGTAGCTGTGTTTGGCAAGCATTTAAGCTGGTGAGTCCTTAGGAACAAAAAATTCAATTTTAAAACGATATATAATCCGAAATCTCGCATCTCTGGAAACTGTTTTCCACACGTTGCTTCCGCATACCAAAAAATAAAAACAACCTGAAGTTGAATATTTTTTGAAGTTTAGGCTGATTTTAAACGTTATGGTGAAAATTTGAAGTGACAACTTTCCTAGTTTTTGAGATATCGACTTTTTTCAAAAGTAATTTGGCAAAAGGGAACATTTGCACACATCTTTCTACGTAATAAAGGATACTTTTGCAATAGCAAAATTTTAATTTCTTGTACGCTTAAAAACAAATTCTTTTTTTAAGAATTATACCATTCGTGGCGCGTTCTTTTGTTGCATTTTTTTTGTTTTGTTGATAAAATGCATTCGAAATTGCCGAAACCTGATTGGTTTAATCAGCAGTCAGCGAGTAAAAGCTGTTAGCCTGTTGAGTAAGTCATACAACTTGCATAGGCTACTGATTGCGGTAAAATAACAAAAATCAGTTTCAAAGCTGTTTTATATTATCAACCACTGCATCAATGAAAATTGTTTTCATTTTTGTGGAAAGTCTTGCAAAAAGTATTACGCGAAGATTTAGTTCCTCTTGCAAACCTTCATCGACTATGTAGTCTTAGGACTTCAAGTAGCCTTTGGTACTTCTTTTAGCGATAGTGTTGCAGTCTTCAGCAAGCGCGCAACCAAGTTTTGCTCAGGGGGGGGCGGGGCACACAAATTGTTTAGTAAAAAATATACACGAGCCGGTTACCCACAAAACCTTAATAATAAATTAGTGGTTGTTTTGATAACCTGGTTTATCTGCCAAACTCTCATGGACGCACACAAATATAAATAGAACAGGAAGTGTCGAGAAGACCTCTCGATCATCCAAGTCAAGTGGCCATTCAACAACTAGTCATGTCAAGCTGCTAGGCATGTCAGTTTTTCATGTTGATTTGAATACGTTGCGTATGGGTCAAATTTGAGCTTTTGTCATTGGAACGACCGACGCTCGCGTCGGGTGTTTTTTGTTTTTTCTCGGCCATTTTCCAACTAACGAGTGCGAAATTTCAGACTTTTGCTTATAACTCGAGAACGGTTGGGTCTAGCTGCATGAAATTCTGACAGCAGTTTGAGATTAATAAGTTGTATGTTTGTACCAAATTTTGAGGCAATAGCTTACGTGACTTTAGTTTTAGGACCCGAAAACCGCCCCGCAAGTTAAAACCGCCTCAATCAAAAACGGCTTAAGTACGGCAAAAAACATTTTAATATGGTTATAATTCTTAAGATACCCTTTTATCCCAACCAACCCACTTTTGGCCACAATGAGGTTTTTTGGAACAACCGACGCTCGCGTCGCGTGTTTCTTTGTTTTTTCTCGGCCATTTTCCAACTAACGAGTGCGAAATTTCAAACTTTTGCTTATAACTCGAGAAAGGTTTGGTCGAGCTGCATAAAATTTTAACAGCAGTTTGAGATTAATGAGTTATATGTTTGTACCAAATTTTGAGGCAAGAGGTCAGGTGACTTTGGTTTTAGAACCCAAAAACTGCCCAGCAAGTTTGGCGTAAAAAGCGGTCTCAGTCAAAAATAGCTACGGCAAAAAATATTTCATATGATTGTATGTCTTACGATACCCTTTCATCCCAACCAACCCACCTTTGGCCGCGATGGGGTTTATTTCTTTTTTTTTCTTTTTTTTTTCCTTTTTTTTCTTCCTAAATTTTGTATGCTCTTCTTCTCCTAAACCACAAAACATCGAAATCTAATTTTTGTGTAAAGTTGTTGAGCTGCAAACGCAATTTTTTCTCCCGAAATTTTTTTGGGCAACTCCACCAATAACCCCCTCAATAATGGGGCCCCAAAAAATCAATTTTTTGAACATCTCAAGCTAGAGTACTATTTTTTTCAATCAGTAGATATTTAACAGACAAATATTTTGACATAGTTTGGGGGTGCCACCCCCCCCCCGAGGGCCCCCAAATGGACTCCCCGAAAATCATTTTTTTGAATGGCTCAACTTAGGGTGCCAATGTTTTATGGTATCAGTAGATATTTAACAGACAAATATTTTGACATAGTTTGGGAATGCCATCCCCCTGGAAACCCCCCAAATAGACCCCCAAAAAATGAATTTTTTGAACAGCTCAACTTAGGGTGCCAGTTTTCTTTGATATCAGGAGATATTTAACAGACAAATATGTGGACATAGTTTGGGGGTGCCCCCCCCCCCCCCGGAGACCCCCAAATGGACCCCCCCAAAATCAATTTTTTGAATGGCTCAACTTAGGGTGCCAGTGTTTAATGATATCAGGAGATATTTAACAGACAAATATTTGTAGATAGTTTGGGAATGCCACCCCCCAAGGGACCCCCAAAATGGACCCCCCAAAATGAATTTTTTGAACGGCTCAACGTAGGGTGCCAGTCTTTTTTGATATCAGCAGATATTTATCAGACAAATATTTTGACATAGTTTGGGGGTGCCACCTCCCCGGAGACCCCCCAAATGGACCCCCAAAAATCAATTTTTTTTCTGGCTCAACTTAGGGTTCCAGTCTGTTATGATAACAGCAGATATTTAACAGAGAAAATTTTTGACATAGTTTGGGGGTGCCACCCCCTCCGGGGACCACCCAAAAATCAATTTTTTGAATGGCTCAACTTAGGGTGCCAGTCTGTTATGATATCAGGAGATATTTAACTGACAAATATTTTGACTTTACTTTTCTGGAGGTTCCATAATCAGATATTTTTTAATAACTGCTGATTTCACTGTAGACAAAAAGCACTTTTGAGAGTCACAGCATTAGCTTTGCGTCGGTCGTTCTCTGGGTTTGCTGGCAAGCTCCCATCTAGTCTTTAATTAATTTCAGAAAAGTGTTAATCATTTGTCAATCAACAATACATATCTTTTTGTATTTAATTTAAATTGCTCAAATTGTAATTTTTTAAATTTATATAGTACCGAGTTCCAATTTTTAGCTGCTTGTTACTAAAATTTTTTTTGTAAGTTTGTTGTTTGGTATACTAATACAAATTATGTTGAGATGAAGCAAAGTGCGTTGTTCGAGTGTGCATCGTACTAACAGCAGTGAAGTGACCATTTAGACCATTTTGGTAGCTTTTTTTGTGAACTTTTGTGCTTTGATTTTGGTGGTTCATATACATAGAAGTTTTTCAGTTTTAAGATTTGTAATCGGTGATAAAATGGTCTAACTGTCACTTGCCCACTTGCCACTGTCCACCTGCAACTATTTTGACAGCTTTATTTTGAAAAATAATCAATCGTTTCAAATGATTATTTTAAGTCTTATTACAATGCCTTATAATAAATAAATGAGAGTACACCATAGCAAATTGCAATTTACGAAGAGCTGTAAAACGTTAGATGTTCCTAAATTTAGTTAAAATATCTACTTAGATCTAAATATTTTACATGTTACATTGATAATATGTTGTGCAAAGTTTAGTTTTTCATCAATTGTAATGCCCCAGTATTTCACTGGCTTATTGGCGAAAACTGGATTATTGTTGAAAGGAACAGTATTTCGATTGTTGAGATAGGATTGATGAATTTTAAGGGGGTGCAATGTTAACGCTGAAGATTTTTTAGGATTAACAGTTATTTTGTTGGCTTTCGTCAATAATTCTAGTACACTCTGCAACTTATGATTTGTATTATCACGCAAGATTGATGGATTGTCGGCAAGGATTTTACTAGACACGTATCATCAACAAATAATCTGGGGTTTGGGTTTAATGCATTAATAATGCCATTTATATTAAAATCAAAAAAATAAAGGTCCCAAGTTACATGCCTTAAAGCACTCCAAATTGATTGTTGACTAGTTCGAGTTGCAGATCTTGATGGGCACGATATTTTTGTCTGAACAAGATGCTTTTGTCTTCCAGATAAAAAAAAGCTTATAAATTTGTGCACAACTTCTCGGTTTTCATAATGTTTAAGTTAACTTAATATTAACGTATGACAAACAGTATCAAAAGTTTTTTGAAAATTTAATGGTACTGTGCTAGTAAAATTGTTATCGTTAATGTGGTCGTAAGAGGTGGTCAAAACATCCTGAATAACATGAGTTGTAGACATACAAATTGCTTTAAAAACCGTAATGAGACTCAATCAATACAGAATGGTTTTGAAAAAATTTTGTTAGTCACCTACACATTAACTTTTCAAAAATTTTCGAAAAACGTTAAAATTAATGCAAGGCCGTAGTTGGTTAAGTTGAATTACCCTTACCATTTTACAACTACGCGGAAATATTCTAATAGTTTCAAAGACAGGAATGCTTTGGTAAACTACTGCAAAAGCAAGTCATTTTTCAGTTTAATTATTATTTATTTCTGCGTGTTTATTCCACACGCAAGCGGCAAGCATAAGCAGCATGAAGCAAGGTCCATTATAGTAAACAACCCAAAAAAATAAATAAATGAAAATCCACATAAACAAAGGCCAACAAGCATGACTAAAAGACAATTCAAACTTATACAAGAGCATACAGCAAATTGTTGTAAATAACATAAATCAAGCTTTGTAAATCAACCTATATTTAAAAAAAACAACAAAGTGCATCTCAAAATATTTGCTTTATTCTTCGCTTTTGCAAGCTATACGCTGTAAATATTGCATTGCCTGCATCAATGACTGCCGCATTTAAAATTTTTAAGTTTCAATTGTAAAAAACGGCTTTTGTGACGTAATACTTAACATGAAGGTGTTCCCTTTTGCAAAATCATTTATCGAGATAATCGATAACTCGCAAACTAAACGAGTTAAAAACTTGAAAATTTTACCAGACCTGGAACAGGGTCTTAAAATAAAAATATCAATTTTTGCCAAAGGAAACATTTTGAGATGTTCCCTTTTGCAAAATGACGGGAGTGTAGTGCTCCTTACCATTAAGAGTTTGTAAATTTTTTTCTGTTCAGGTATATCGAATTAAAAAAAAAAGTTTTTTCTTTTGTTTTCTATTTCTGTTCTTCTTAAACTCTCTTAAGCTAAAGCATTAACTTGACTGCAAGATAGGTTTGCTGAAATACAAATTAAATTTAAATTCCAAAACTCCAGCTTCAAAGACAATCGCTATGATTATTGATTTGGCCGCTATTTATAAAAATTCATATTATTTACAATACTTAAACATTCAAATTTGCGGTACTCTTCCAAATGATAATTTCCAAACAACCTTATTAATTAGACTGTTTTTCAAAAACTCATATTTCCAATTACAATACTTTTCGAACTGGAATCAGAACTCCGAATTCTCAGCTTCAAAGGAAAGCGCTTTCATAATTAATTTGACCGCTTTTAGCATTCTTATTTGCGATACGTTTCCAAAAAATTGACATTTTAGACTTTGGTTTGCATTTCAAATATTTACAATACTTTTCCAAATGTCAGAACAATGGTGTTTTAACTTGTGATCTAAGACTAGTTGCTTTTTCAAAATAAGTTAGCGGTTTTATTGAAATCCGAACTTCCATTCTGGATCTGTATACTCAGAATTCTATGGGATCCCCTCCTAACGGAATTGTCAAGATTTTTCATTGATATACAGTTTCACTAATCTTTCATTGAATTGTTCTTCAAATAAACTGTTTTTTTTTATCATAGTGACCGGTGTTTGCATGTAGCGTTATTAAATAGTTGATTTCTGAATGAAACAATCAGCAACCCTTATTATTTCGCGGAAGTAAAATGTCTTCACAACAAGCAAGAAAGCGGCAAGTTGTCAAAGACGTAAAACCGCAAGGTAAAGTATTGCATCAAAATTAACGAAACAAGAATAGTATACGGTATAGTTAGAAGGAGGCTAATACTTTAATCATCAAAATTACAGCCAATGTGATTTTAATAAAGTTAATTTCGAACGGTTCGGCCCTCTTCTGAGGCCATTTTTAACGAATAGTAAAACTTACGCGAATTACATCCTGGTAATGATAGAAATGAAAACTAAAAACAGGCCTATGTCTTTTGCGTATTAAAAAGGCGGAGTAGACCTAAACTTCTCATCTCATCTACTCCGCCTTTTTAATGCGTAAAAGACATAGGCCTGTTTTTAGTTTTCATTTCAATCCTTACCAGGATGTAATTCGCGTAAGTTTTACTTTTCGTTGAAAATGGCCCCAGAAGAGAGCCGAACCGTTCGAAATAAACTTATTACAATCACATTGGCTGTAATTTTTATGATAAGAATAGCATAATTACTAAAGCTTTAAATTACTTCAAAAGCAACCACGAGGCCATGAAACAACCAAGTTTTGAAGTAGTTAAAAGAGATTTTAAGGGAAAGTCTAAACTTATTGCTCAATCGATTATTTTGAAATTAATTTGCTTTTGATGTAAGAGCATTGATGAATTCCAAGATCTGAAAATCGGCACTCATGCAAAAGTTTACCACATCCAGTGGCATTTTACGATGATTAGTGAAAAATTTCTATTATGTCTTGTCTTGAAGCGTGATTAGGGAGAATTAAGAATAGCGTAGCGCTGCGGCATCTTGCCCTGCGTTACTGCTAATGCTGCGTGGGATTTTAGTCAGTACTTCAATTGTAAAATTTTGTATGGGGGAACGCTTTTGCAGCCTTGATCAAACGCATTTGGTATGCGAAAGTACTTTAGGGAAGATTACGTCATTCCTTCGCCGAAATTGAATGAAGATAAAAAAAAGTCTTCGCCGAAAATGGAAGTGTTTTTTCGCCAAAATTAGGTAAAGACCAAAAAAAAAAGGTCTTCGCCAACAGTTGAAGTGTTTCTCCTTCTAAATCACTTTTTTCCCGGAATTTGGTGCTTTATTCGGGCCGGATTTTGTAGATCTTTCTCGTCTGATCATCCAGCGCTCAAATCTCGATGGAGTGACACCTAAATCTCGATGGGGGGACGCTAAATCTTGATGGGGGACGCTAACTCTCGATGGGGGATGCGTCCCCCCTACAATTTAAGTACTGGTTTTAGTTTTTTGTGCTTGTTTGTCCTGTGCTTAATAGGTATAGGTTTGATCGCAAGGTCATGTCTAGGAAGAGCTTAATTTAAACTTTTCATAATATTAAAGCTCTACTTTGCTGTGTCCAAAATGACTCCTCAAAATTTGGAGCTGCTAAGGTAACGGAAAGTTTCTCAATTTTGAGGTTTCCCAAAGTCACTTTCCAAAATCTGAGCATTTTTTGGCCAAAATGTAGCTAAAATGACGTCATAAGACGTTTTTGTGACGTAACTACTTCGACTTTTTATGATTCAGTATTAAATACAAACTTATGTACAAAATTTGAACTGCCTGTGACGTCGTTTCTCAAAACTATGGCCGTGACGCCACAATTATGATGTCATCAATTCAAAACCAATTTTCCTAAAAATTTTGGTAAACACCAACCTGCATACCGATTTTGGTGTTTCTATGACTTTAGGTTTAAGAGTTAGATAGGAGGGGCATTCTTGGACTAGTAAACTGCGTTGGTCAAATAGACCCTGCAAAATAGGGTTATTTTTTGTTCTGCTTCGAAAAAATTGTTGCTCTGCGCTGGCATGTAACCGCGAGTTTGTTAAATGATACGGAATTGAACACACCACTAAAAATTTTTTGCATCTCATAGATGAAAGTTTGTGGCAGAGAAGCAGTTTTTGCGATTATTTCGAGAAAAGAGCTATTTTATCGCCATTCGGATGAGAACTCTTCACAGGTTTGCAAAGCCATTTAAATAAACTATGGGGGATTATTATGCAAAACATTGCAAGTACTACGTCCTGGAAGCTCTTTAAAAGAAACAAAACTTAAGATGGCTTAACTTCTACGAAACGTTGCATAATACGGCCCTTATTGCTAAGATTTAAAAGCCTTTTGAAAATTAAATTGCTCAACCACCTTCTTCTTACTTCAATTCAATTCAATTCAATTCAATTTATTTGTTCACTTGAGTTCAATTTCCAGAAACTTAACAACCAATAAAAAATAATAATAAATATCCACACGCACAAATAGAATGAACATTAATGCCAATCAAGGAAAATAAATGTGGGCTAATTTACTATAACACTTAACAAGAAGTAATTATTGACGAATGCGTGGAAATTAATAAACTATTCCAAAAATAAGAGTACTGTACATTAAGTTACTTACTATCAAGCAAACAGGACAGCGAAAGACCTTTTTCGGGTCATCGAGTCAAGCTGCCCATACAATTAATTAATTATTGTAATTGTTTTTGTTTTTTGAGGGGGTAATTTTTCACCATTTTTAAAACAAAGAAAAACAAAAAACAAAAAAAAAAAACAACAACAAAAAGAAAAAAAACCAAAAAAACCCCTAAGTATTCAACCAAAAGGATAGCAGTTAGCATAAGAAATGAGCACACTTGGGCTTACCTCGAGTTTATCAAGACTGTAAGTACTTCAGTAATTACTTAGCATGGACAATTTTATTTGTTTGCTAAATGAGTATTTTGGTAATTGTTTGAAAGTTGGTGAAATTTTATTCCATATTTTTACTCCATATTTTTACTTCCTGGTCAACTCCAAAGCATGTTTAAAATAAATTGTACAGTAATTGATTAATTATATGTAGATCTTTTCTACTAAGTTTTCTTGGCTGAGAGACAGAGAATGGGCTTTTTCGATCTTCAAATCAAGCTGCTACCAGCCCGCACTGTCCTATCTTGATCACACTCGGTGGAAGCTTCGCACTGTAACATTTTATTCCTGAACGTCCAGAAGAGAAGCTGTGAATACCAAGTTTTATATAGTCTTTGGTTTGACTCTACCGGTAATCAAGTCCGAGCATGTTTTTTGTGCTTTTGAGGCCAATTGTGGCCAAAATCGCATGTTTTTGAGGCCAAAATCGCATGTTTTTTGTGCTTTTGAGGCCAATTTTCTGTTATAAATGGAAAATAGCTCCCCCCATTCGAAAACAGCCCCCCTCAAACGTCTGAATTTGCGAAACTGGATGAAATATCAGTCTCAGCTGTGGTGAAGACCTTTTTTTTTTTTTTGGAGATCACCTAATTTTGGGCGGAAAAAACCTTTGAATTTCGGATTTCGGCCGAAAAATCACTCTGATTATTATTTTTTATTTTAATTTTTTTTGGAGATCACCTAATTTTGGGCGGTAAAAACCTTTAAATTTCGGATTTCGGCCAAAAATTTTGGCGAAGACCTTTTTTTTTTTTTTTTTTGGAGATCACCTAATTTTGGGCGGAAAAAACCTTTGAATTTTTGAGCTTTTAGAACCTTTTCGTCTGAATTTTCGGACAAACCGTCTGCAACTGATTCAAGATCAATGAAAATTCGAGTCAAGGTCGTTTGCACACTTCTCACTCTTTCAAAATAGCCCCCCCTTTTCCAAATCCTGGCTACGCGCCTGAGTCCGAGTATACCGTTTTATTAGCAGACGCTCTATGCACTCGACCTCGGATCGGTTATTAGGTTGTAGCATGCATAATTCAATTAAATTTTTTAAGTGACCTGGTTAAGGGAGTGGGGGACTTCAGGCCCCTTAGCTACCTGATTACACTACTAGTTTTGCGTAACTATTATCATCGCAATAGTTTAGGCGGCGTAAGATTTTTCCATCATTTGTCGGTTTTATCTTAGGGGATGTTCTCAACGACAATGGAATGAACGTCGACCATTTAGGTCACGTGGTTTACGCGGATGCACTTGCGGATCAGATCAAAAGGATCAAGACTCCGGTTACGATCGGATTATTTGCCAGATGGGGAAGCGGAAAATCCTTTTTGCTCAAACACATTCAAAGTAAATCACATTGTTTTTGAACAGACTTGCATTTTAGAACTTTTATTTTGGGCCTCAAAAGCAAAAAGTGTAAAAAGATCGGCTTTGATTAGTCTAAATGAGGTTTTCAGAAAATTTGGAAGAATTGAAAAGTAAAAACGCTTGGAAAGATAGTCAAGTAGTAGAACTGAATAGAATTAAGATCAGAGGTTTTTTAATGCTCAGAGAAATGAAGATTAAGCTCAAAATCAAAATTTGATGGTGCATATTGTCTATTACAAAATTTTTAAGCGAACTGTATTTTAAGGGTTTTTTTGGTGGTTTTTGAAGGCCTAAATGGTTTGTTTGGGGATCCCTCAAAAAATAACACACCTACCAAAATCTAACATCATACACATTGTTTTCTTGGTGGTTATAAGCAGAGTCATAACCTTCCACGGAAATTAATTGCTACTCATTTACGTAGTAGTGTTGATACTTAATGGACAAGTAATAAACGTACCTGTACTAAAACAACGGTTGTGTTTGAAGTTTTGACTACAAAAGCAGGGTCTGTAATTTTTCTGAAGAACGTAAATGTTTGCACAGGTCTTTACAGCAAAAACTGTAGGAATAGAACATAATTATTCATTAAGTCAACTTATTACCGTAATTATTAGATTAAATAATTGATTTTAGCACTTTTAATTTATGTTTTGAATTTTGGTTTGAACGTCAGCTTTGCCGATGAGCGTTGGTATTACGCAAAACTCGACTCAAGAGCAGTACGTGGGGAAAAAATCCGATCTACCTTTTTAGTAGCTAAAGTTACAAGATGAAGACGATTGCGTAGTATATCGATAGCTTGGTTATTCAAATTTACCAGTTGAGTAAGGCTAATTCAGTGATCAAAAATTCTTTGCATTGTGTCGACTTCTCTTTACTCTGATGATGAAGTCAGTTGCCTTTGAAACACGGAAATGCTCCCGCGATGGGGGCTCCGCCTCACCTACCTCACTAGGGGCTAAATGATTACCCATGTAGACGTGAAGACAGCATTAAGGTGTAGTCAAATGAAGTGGGATTGTAAGACGTGATGTCTCCGTAAACTATTAAATTAGTTCAGCCTATTTTACTTTAGGAATAAATTCACTTAAATTATCATTGTTTGTGGTTGAGAGATTGTCCACTGCATAAACAGCACGGGTGCAATATCACTTAGCATATATAACGTGTGTCTTGTGAACTATTGAATTATTTCTGCTTATATCAATATTGTATTCGCACAAGGTAAATTGTTTATCTCTGTCCCTTAACTGACTTGCCCCCTTTTCCACTTGGTCACCTTGCCCATTTTATTTAATTAATTTTCATCCCTGTTTATAAGCCCACTTAGTACCCTGTCCAAAGTTAATTTTATTCCATTTTTTCCTGGGTTACCATGGTTACAATTGCAATTGTTTTTCACAAACGAATTTAGCTTGGAAACAAAAGATATAGGACTTCTGGAAGTCGACATTTAAGAATCAAAACCTCTTTAAAAGTTTTGAACACTTTCAGTCAAAATGTGTTGAATTCGTTTATAAAGCGACTAGATCGTTTCGAACATGTGGTTTGGTCACATTTTTTTGTTCATGAGCGTTTTTGATCCCTCTCGTGTAAAATCGGATTGAATGTGATGCATTTTGACAACAGTGGAAGCGGAAGGCTAATGTTACATCTTAGATATTTTTGTTAGATCGATAGTTACCCTGTGTGTTATTCGCTAATTGCATGAAGATACATTTAGACGATTTTTTCTAGTATAATCTACTAGTAGAAGCTGCTAGTAAAAACTTAACATCAAATCCAAAACAATTTAGGGTTGAACCTGGAATAGGTATTCAAAAGTTAAAGGGATAAAGCATCCACCCAATTGTAGTAGTTTACAATATCTAACATCAATACATAATTTTTGAAATTTTTTGTTTTTATTTTGAGGCTGCGGTTGGAAAGATATTTAACAAATATACAAAGAGATATAACCCTAAAAATGTTTTTGGAAACCCTGAATTTGATCTCTCAGTTCGAACTTTCAAAAAAAGGGGAGGTTTTGCCAGCTTTGAGGTGGTTAGGAGATGTAACTGGAAGGATTAAAATACGTTTCATTCTATCTTTCTTCCAGAAAGTTCAAGCTGAGAGAATAGATTCAGGGTTTCCAAGAACGTTTTATTCGGGTATCTGTTTGTATTTGTTGAATATCCTTGCTACCGCAGCCCCAAAATAGAAACAAAAAAATTCAAAAATTATACAACAATTTTAGCTGTTGTAAACTACCAGAAAGGGGTGCATGCATTGCCCCCTATAAGCTTGCGTGCAAAGATGAATGTTTCAGTGAATATTAAAATTTTATTATTGTTTTTTTAGGCAAAATTTCACCGAGGAAAAAAAATACTCCATCAGATTTTATTGGTGAAGTCTTATTCTATTTTCTGATTTCTGCTGCAGTAGTCGGCTTAACAGCGTTGTTACCGTTATTTCTTTTGAATCACCTTAATGACCAGATTGCGGCAATTGTAACTTTACTGCTTGGATTTTGTTTGTTATTTGGGATTATTATTTTTGGAACTGAGCCAGGAAATTTTTTTCCTATGGTTCTTTTTCGCGCCTTTTTTAACAAACTCCCAATCAAACCGAACCATACCTCCATCCTTTCAATTCCACCCACTGACTACAAAATACAGCTGAAAGAAACCACATCTGAGTCCACTTTACCATCACCCACCGTTACCGTTGATGTGGACACGCCAAACGGCGATTCGGTTTCTTCAACAAAGGATAAAAACGCAGAGGCAACTTCACAAGACACTGAAAAAGACCAAAAAGAAAAACTTGAGCAAAGGTACAAGAAATAACTAAATATTTCGTTTTAGTTTTAGCGCTGAGACATTTTATACTGTTCAGCAGTCAGAACTACGTAACGCTACATTTTTTTACGTTGTAATTACCAATACTAACATTTAAGGACAATTGCTCGGTTCAACCGGCCAATTGGTCAAGCGGTAAAGCGTTCATCTCTAGAGCGAGAGGTTTAACAACCAAATCGGACGCATTAGTGCCAACGAATCGCCAAGCTGTAACATATCTTCAAATAGAGCTGTGCTGCCTGCATGCGCCATGACGCGAAGATGATCCCTTCACATTCGTTACACTCTTCGGCGTAATGTTGCGATTACAATAAGAATTTGATTTTGAGTTAGGTGCTCTGAGTCCATTCAAAGATTTGAGCTTCACTCATGCAACACTCATTATGGGTCAGTTTGAAAGTCTTTTGTCAACTCAACTTGTTCAGGAGCCGGCTAAGCAACTTAATTTATCAGTGCTCTTCAACTTTTTTTAGTCGTTGTATACCTTTCACAACTTTTAAAAAATTTTCGTATACCCTTATTACCCCACAAATAGCAGTGTGAAAAACTATACGCAGAATTGAAAAAACAGATTTAGAGGTCAGTCCAATATTTTATTATATCATGAATTTTTTTTTCGCAACTGTCAGGTGGCACTTACCTAACATATCTGCTTTCCCATTGGGCAAGTATTTCATCAGCATCTGAATTCACACATAGCTTATCCTGCTGGCAGCCTACTTGGACCTTCAAATCACACACGAGGTCAATTTCTGCGCTTGCCATCGTACCCTCTTCTCAAATTGCTCTGATTAAAGTCTGACAACAAGGTCAAGAGACAGAGGATTTTTGACCAGTATCACACTGGCACTCCACTTAGCTCAATCGCATTGCGCTGGCATCACCAAGCATGGACACTTGGACTGTAGGAGTGGACACCATATATGACATCACATTAGCAATTCACCTCAAGTACGCTATATGCATATTTCAAACTTGTTTGTTATCATCAGGCGTACACTACTTTGTAAAATTTTATCATGAAATTTATCGCGCAGGTGTGCAAGAAAAATGTTGCTAGTATCATTGCTAAAGTATTTGAGCAAAGAAATTACAATCTTATAGTCAGGCCTACGTGAAGGGGGTTCAAGGAGTACATCGTACCCGGGCGAAAGGAGAAGGACGGATGATCCCAATAGATCACGCGCTATAAGTTCTGTAAAACTTCTTTATAAGGTATTGACTACTAAACTAGCGTCAAAATAGCCACAAACCGGTGAAAGAATATTCTGCCACCGCTCACCACTTAACCACTCCTGCAGGGTGGAAATGGTCAGATCCTGCAATGGTAGAGGGGTTTTCTAGCATTTCTGCTTTTTCCTAACTGACAGCGTAGAAGTTGTGGATTTAATTGGGCCAGGAGCAATTGCTCCTGCTTAGGGGTCCTGGCCTCGGATAAAAGCACTCGGCCCCATCAATGAGTTAGGCCTCTTCAAAGATACTCCTATTTGTGGTAGAATAAAGTAATTCCATCCGCCTTCTAACCTTGAAAGATAATGATTACCACAACTGATTCAACTTACCCCCTCCCCAAAAAAAATTGCTTGCACCGAGAATCAAACCCTATACCTCGAGCATACTAGACCCATGTACTAACTTTTGTGCCACCCGAGACTGCTGACGAATCTACAAAACCCTTACGTGAAATATCAATGACCTTAATAGATATCATTTCCCCACTTCTACATAGAGTTTTACATGAATCACACTTTCTGCTGGTGCGCTCAGTTTTGGTGCTGTGATGTGAATCAAATGCTGTATTTTGCCCTTGACAAACATTGAAAGGGCTAAATTTTCCGGGGCTCTTTCCGGACCCCGCTGGTGGGCTTACAGCACTCCCCCAGACCCCCTAACTGATTTAAATCATACAAATGATTTAAATGAAGTTGTCAAAACGTACCTACTTTAAAACTACTCTAGGCTAATATGATCAATGATTTTTCAAATGTAAAAGAAATAAATAACCTTGAAAATGCCTTTTGAGACCAGATTGTGCTACGCCTTTTCAAATTACGTTGTTTCAAAATGCTAGCTAAAACAAATTTATGAGAAACAAACAGGCGCACTGCTGTGATCTTGCGGGTGACGTGTTTACGAAATAATGCATCTCAATCGTATCACAGACGAGAGTGAGGGGCGAAACCCCAGCCGCTGGGCGATTTTTTGGAAAAAAATAACCCTTTTAATGCTTCTTAAATGACATTTCGTACGTTTCTAAAGCATTTGAAAGAACCAAATTAGGTGAGTTTTAAAAGCTATTTCAAAGAATTGGATTGCCCAACCATTTTAAGCAACGTTACTTGCTGATCATGTTCAAAACACGCTTAAAACCTGACATATTTCGGTAAAAATTTTTTTCGGTGACTTGCCTCGGGAAGTGAGTTCTTGCCCCATCCCTGGTTGCGCCACTGCAAAAACTTTCTTACCATGAGGAATTACATTAAAATCGCATTACTGTATTTCAATGAAAAATCAATAGCAAAAACTTTTGGGCGAAGTTTGCACACTGGACTGACATGTTTGTTGTGTTCTACAGATGAGTCATTTGCGCTATTTTCGTCAATCTCGCTACGCACTGTCAAGCCAAATTTCTTGCAATCACAATAAACTGTTCATTTAACCCCTTTCCTAAGATGTACGTATTCTTGCAAAGTAGTGTGTCCCTAACTTAGGTCTGGTATACACGTCTACAGTGTACCCGGTTGCATAGGCGTAGCCAGGGGGGGCCCAGGAGGCCCGGCCCCCCCCCCAATCAAAATACCACTAAAGATAAAAAATTATGCCAACATAGCCTAGCGATGTTTAGTTGCTGTTGTTGTTTTTTTTTCAGTAATTACGCACGTGACAGTAACTAACAATAATATTAATGACGACAAGGGAGTTCTGGGGCCCGTAACTAATAACCAGGGCACGCCTACTAACAACTAGGGGGCCCTGGGGCCCCTAACCGACAACTAGGGGGCCCTGGGGCCCCTAACCGACAACTAGGAAGCCCCGGGACCCCAAACTAAAAACCGGGGAGCCCCTAACTAACGACCAAGGGACCCCGGGGCCCCTAACCAACAACCAGGGAGCCCTAAACTGACAACTAGGGGGCCCCGGGCCCCTAACTGACAACCAGGGGGCCCCTAACCAACAACCAGGGGGTCTCTAACTGACAAACAGGGGACCTCGGGGCAATTACCTGATTAAACAACCAGGGGGCCTCGGGGCCCCAAACTGACAACCAAGGCGCCCCAGGGCCCCCCTAACTGATGACCAGGGGCCCCTAATTAACAACCAGGGGGCCCTGTGGCCCCTAACCAAGAACCAATGGGCCCAGGAGCCCTTAACTAACAACCAAGGGCCCTGGGGTCCCTAACCCACGACCAGGGAGCCCCAGGGCCCCTAATTAACAACCAGGGGGCCTTGGGATCCTAACCGACAACCAGGGGGCCCCGGGGCCTCTAACTGGCTACCAGGAAGCCCCAGGGCCCTTGAGTGACGACCAAGGTTTCCGGGCCAGGGGCCTCTTAATTCAAATTCTTAACAATTCATATGCAAACTCTGTGAGAAATCTAAGAGTTTTGTCCAAAAATTTGCAACCCCAGGCCCTCGTTTAACGTTATTATGAACTAAATGCTATAACACAAGCGGTAATGCAAACCCCCCAATTGAAATGCTACCAATGATAAATATAATGAGAGCATAGCCAGTTTGTTGTCCTTGTCCGGAATTACAGTTTCTTTAATTTAGGATTTACGCGTACAAAAGTAAGCAATAATAATGACGACGACATGCCCACGTCCTAATACAATGACATGCAATTCTTGGACGTTTCAAAAAACTGTTCAGTGACTTGACTCAAGTCCTCCAAGTTTTGGAAAATAAGTTATTTTAATTTTGATTTAAATGTTTTTTTTTATGAAAGAACTTAGGGGAGCGATCTTGTCTCAAAATCATTGGCGTAGCCTGGGGGTGGCCGAGGGAACCCGGGCCCCCTCAATCAAAATGCCATCAATGGAAAAATTTGTCAAAAAAGCTTTGCTTCTTCATTTTTAGTTTCTTTTAGCATCTTTGCGTACATCAGTACACGCGTACAACCAGGCGCGTAGCCAGGATTTGGAAAAGGGGGGGGCTATTTTGAAAGAGTGAGAAGTGTGCAAACGACCTTGACTCGAATTTTCATTGATCTTGAATCAGTTTCAGACGGTTTGTCCGAAAATTGAGACGAAATGTTTCGGAAAGCTCGGAAATTCAAAGGTTTTTTCCGCCCGAACTTAGGTGATCTCCAAAAAAAAAAAAAAAAAAAAAAAGGTCTTCGCCAAAATTTTCGGCCGAAATCCGAAATTCAAAGGTTTTTTCCGCCCAAAATTAGGTGATCTCCAAAAAAAAAAAAGGTCTTCACCAAAATTGAAACTGATATTTCGTCCAATTTCGCAAATTCAGACGTTTGAGGGGGGGCTGTTTTCGAATGGGGGGGCTATTTTCCATTTTTCACATAAAATCGGCCTCAAAAGCACAAAAAACATGCGATTTTGCATACTTCACAAGCCAATGGGGGGGGCTCGAGCCCCCCCGCCCCCCCCTGGCTACGCTACTGCGTACAACAGTAATTAACAATTAATAACATTGACGACCAGGGGGCCCGACGCACCCCCTTAATTCAATTTTTTCCTACCAATTTAAACGTACATCCAGGGAGAAATCAAAGGTTTTTGTCCTAAACGTTGCTACCTCAGGCCCTCATCTAAACTTTTTATGAGCGTAATGCAATAACCAGCGCCGTATTTGCCATATGGCTTAGTGCCAGGGCCATGCCCTCAGATAATAGTACTTTTTTTGGTCTTCATTTATATTTCGCAGGAAGATGTTACAAAAATCCCCTAAGTGCCAGGGGCCCCGCACAATGTAAATCCGGCCCGGAATAACATGTTTAGTAAGCGTAACCATCTATTGTACGATTTTTCAATAACGATTCACCTCCAACTCGCCAGTTTTTACGCACAAAATACTTAAAAAAAATAGCTAGGGAAAATGCTCATTGAACAAATTACTGAATTTCAATTGAAGAGGCCTAGGTCCTTTGGCCCTACATGTACTCCTATAACTGGTAAACTTCATGACTAAACAAAAATCTCTAAGAAAAATTTTCAAGTGGATTATTATTTACTGCTAAAGTATTGCAGAAGGTAATGTGCCTTTCTTCCCCCCATGGACCAAATCACTTGCAATTAAAATTTTACACCATAATGCAAGATTCTAAACGTGTTTGGGATTTAATTGCGACAGGAGGATTGAACAATTAAATTTTTTCGATTGGCTTTGAAATGTTAAAAATCTAGTTCGTTGAAATGGCTGTTAACTCCTGCGAAATGTGATCCAATGGAACTTCAATAGCTTTTTTTCCAAAAACTTACAAAAATCGCCCAGCAGCTGGGGGCTTTGCCCCATACCCCCATAGCCACCGGCGGCTGGGGGCTCAGCCCCCAGACCCCCGTCTGTAAAACGTTTGAGTACACTAGCTCACTCACACACGTCTCCTAAGTTAGACAATTGCACTTTTTAACTATTAGTTTTTGCCCTCTCCCGTTATCAAAATCCTGGTTAAGTGTCATCAGGCTACGACTTCAGATCTTCCATTCTGCGATATCTTTGCCCCACAAAAAGTTCCTTTTTCGAAAATTTCTGATAAAGTCTTTGCATGTGATTTGTGGTTTGGGCTCCCCCCCCAATCAAAAATCCTGGCTACGCCTGTGCCCGGTTGAAGAGCAATGAACTATTACTTTGCGGCGAGACTAGGTTGGTCCTAATGTTAAGCGTCAGAAGCGGTTAGAAAGACAAACAGCAGAGAAACTGACACTTTTTGTTTCTACTCTAACTACAATAAAAAAAAAGTGGAAAAAACAATCTAAGTGAAACTATTCAACATGAACTACAATGTGAAACCTTTGGCTTCATGTTTAGCACAATCATCATGCACAATAAATCTCTTATTCAAATAGAAAAGACAACCAGTATTATTCCCTATCGATAACAAAACCAAAGAAATGTGAATACATGAAAATGATTCATATATATATAAAATTAAAAGGGCATTGAAGTCGCATTTTATAATTTCAACACTATAGATATGTGAAAAATAACTGGTTGCCTACTGTACATTTTTATCCTATTTTTTTCATTTTGTTATCAAATAGGTTTAACGAAAAAGGTTTTAACTTTGTGAGAAAAAATTCGGCTCTTGCAACATGACAACACCAAATTTGCATTAATGGTTTCAAACGAGCTTTGTTAGATTGTAAGTCACGGAGTAACAATAGCGTAGCCAGGGGAAGCGGGGGGGGGGGGGGGGGGGCTACAGCCCTCCCATTGGCCTGTCGACCACAATGCAGAATAAGAAAAATATTTCGTTTTTAACACCTCTGAGGCAGTCTTTTGTACTGGAATGAACTCAAAAATGATTGAAAGCATGCATTTATTAAGAGGGGGGCTTTTTTTCAAAAATGAAACTCAAAATCCGTGAAAATTTTAAAATACGGCCAAAAATAAGCAATCAAATTTGATCGCTTTTTGAAAAATCCTAAACATAAGCTTTATCAAACGATATATAAGCTCAGAAATAGGAGTTGAAGGGCTCTTCAGTGTTAGTCAATATTACTAGTCACTTCTCAAATCTCGTTCCACTAGCCCTCTCCCTCCAACTATTATCTTAGGCTACTCTATCAAATATAGATGAAATGGATTACTCGTTTAACAGGTTTTTAAACTATTGAATGTTATAATTTACCAACTTGCAAATAAGAGGAATAGAATTTTACCATTAACCACCTCCCACATAGTCCGTTTATGCTACCAGTTTAATCATTTTTTGCGCTTGTAGTTTTTATGCAACTTTTGAAAGCACTAATTTTCATCAAAATAAGCCTAAAATCAAGTTATTTTTGTACAAAAATTACAAAATTTTAGGGCTTTTCCAACAGAAATCCCCTTCCCATTGCAAATTTCTGGCTACGCGTCTGCGGAGTAGCATAAGCTTCTGCCCGGTTTCGGCTGCGACTTTGATGAGATAAATTGTTTTTCAAACGTAACAGCATAATCATACTTATTGGTTTGAAGTTGGTACTTATAGAAAAAACCATAGGTGGGCACAAGTCCGTTAATCCGTTAATAACGAAGCTAACTTTTTCTTGAACTCGTTAATCCCTTAAAAAGTTTTTTCATGTTAACGGACTAAATTAACTTCCGTTAAGTTCTGTTAACGGGCTAAAGTAACTTCTGTTAAGTTCTGTTAATTTCCGTTAAAGTTTTTATCGTTAATATCTTGCACCATTCATTCATCGGACCGATACAAACCAGTTTGCGCTGGTAACACCTGTTTCGTATAAGCACGAGTTTTATAAAAAAAGCGAAGAAAGGAGCTCTTTTTTGTGGCAAATAATAACCTGCAGCCTCATAGATCTATTAATTATCGCTGTTCACAATTTCAAAGATTTTCCCCTTGCAGCTTCGTTGTGCATTTGAACTTGTTTTTATCTTGAAATTAGATTAGACTGTAAAATGTAACTTCCAAAACATAAAAAGTCCACCATAGCAATAAATATTCCTTACAATCAGCTCAACAGCGTCAATACGTGTTCTAGAAGCAAGTGAATAAAAAGAAACGTAAACTACACAAAAAATGTTAACGGATTAACGGACTTTATTAACTTCCGTTAATTAAAGCTGAAAATAACGGATTAACGTTAACGGAGGTGTGAAGTTTGTTAACGGACTAGTGGTTAACGAAGCTAACGTTTTGCATTAACTTGCCCACCTATGGAAAAAACATGCAATTTCCTGCGCTGAAGAAGAAACAAAAAAATAGGCCAAGGTTATACTAGGCTAGTATAGCCTAGTTTAAGAATTCAGTTAGAAGTTGATTGTTGTAATTGTCAGAGGTGGAGTCCTCGAGGAACATTTTTAAGTCCTTGGCCTTGACCTCGAAGTCAACAAGTCCTCGAAAATGTCCTGTCTTCGGCTCGAGGACTGCATTATTTTTTGATCGATTAAAAACAAAAAACCAAACGAAAGACAATATATCTGATAGTCTGTCAATTCGTTGTTTCTTTTCCTTATTTGAAAAATGATACAATGTGATAGCCAACTAAGCCAAGTCATACTAAAACTTATTTTAAATGGCAATGTGTGAAAGCTCTAATCGGAGAATAAGAAGACAAAACGCAATGTCGAAAATTGTTGTTTTGTTTCTGCTAATACTTCCGTTGCAGGCAGTAAAAACTGCAAAGCTCAACAGTAAATTTATCCTGAACCATAGTAAGGAATCCGGGTGTCCGGAAAACTCATTTTGATTTGCTAATGCTAAAACATGACCGAGCCTATTTTGTGTATGAATTTAGAAGAAGGTAAGTCTGTGATAATGAAATGTCCTACAGTATTACCATAGGGAAAGCATACTGATATATTACCGTAATTTTGTTAGTATATCTCGTGGAGTACGCCAACTTGTTCTGAAAATACGCAACTTTAACATAAAAATAACTCTAACTCTAATCACTGGCAAGCGGTCTGGGGGGGGGGCAAAACCACGTTAACTGAACAATTTCTGTGTTGGAAATCGCCGCTAAGAATCCCATATAACAAACTATTGATTGGATCACAAAAAACGTTGCATGAAGGATTATTAAGAAATTACAGTATGTGTGAAATTAAATATTACTAGAATTGTTCGAATGCCTGTAGTACTTAATGCATTTTTTTATAAGCTTCCACTAAAAATTGGGCGTTTTGAGAAAAAAATAATGGTTTATTATTTTTCCGTTTCGACAATTGTGGACCTGAAAGGGGAGGAATAAGAAGACAAAATTCTTCCCGGGGCAAATTTCTTCACTGCCTTTCTTCTTGATACAAACCTGCAGGGATCTTTAGATTTTTCGTAATTAAATACCGAATGTAAATTTAACAAAGTGCCTTTTGGCGGCCGAAACCTTCGCGCTCATCGAAATGCAAAGAAAAGATTGGCTTAAAATTAGAGATGTGAAATCGTGAAAATACTAAAGTTTTTTAACTCACCATTTACGGTATTTTCTTTTTAAATTTTTTTGAAAATTTAAATGCATAATCTTCTTTAAAGTCACAAAAATTGCTATTTTTTCCCAGAAAACTCACTAAAATATTTGCTTTAAAACCTCGTATTTTTTCAATGCCAAAAACTTTTGAGGTTACAAATATACCCTTTACGGTACCTCAATTCATTTTAAAAACATAAATTCACAGTAGTTTGCAATATTTTTAGACAATGATTTTGAAAAATTTCGTGGAAAGAAATGGTTTAACCAAGCAATATGGTTTTCGTTTAGGAAATTACTAAAAATGTGGGGATCCATAATTAGTGGACGTTTACATCGGGACCCTAACTGATGAAATTATGGCCCTAAAATTGACCATTTTAAAGTTTATAATTTAGCTATATTCAGCATTTAAACTGTGAAATATTGCATGGGAGGACGCTTAAGCAGCCTGACAAGACGCATTCACAATGCCGTAGCAATTTGGTGTGATTTTTGCCCAGAAATCACAAGAAAAACAAAAACAATCTCCTTCTGCTGCAATTTTTTCACAGCCAAATTCGAATGAAGACCAAAAAACAAGGTCTTAACCCCAGTTAGTGCGATTTTCATCCGCTTAATTGAAATGAAGACCAAAGCAAAAAGGTTTTATTTGATGATTTTATTGTTTGTGGTTTTATTGTGCGATATATGTTTTTTGCGTGATATTTGACCGTCACATTCGACTGAATACCAAACAAATTAGAAAACAAAAGGTATTTCCCGCTTTTCCTGTATGGGACTATGGGGCTCCGCTAAATTTTCGATTAGGGGAAGCTAAATCTCAATGGGGGACGTTAACCACCGATAGGGGACGCGTCCCTCCTACAATTTAAGTACTGGCTATATTTCTTTTCACAAGTTATGGACTTGTTTCATTACTACGATCCCGCAACGGTGCGAAATCAACATCAGCTGCTGCTAACGCGTAAAACTTTAAAATGGCAGTCGTTATTATTTCAAAAGCTGTTATTCTCGAATTATCATCAAAAACTTAACGAAAATTAATGCAGTATTTTAAAGACTTTCGCGCTTAAAAATTATGGAAAACTTGCCGACCATAATTTTAAAAAATTGTGTCCTTGGCTTCGACCATTCCTGTCGTTGGCCTCTAGAGGGTGTGTCCTCGAAAAGTCGGTCCTTGGCCTTGGCCTCGGATTTTTTTTGAGTCCTTGGCCTTGGCCTCAAACATTGTGTCCTCGACTCCACCTCTGGCAATTGTAAGAGAAAAACGTATCTAAAAATACAATTATTAGACTACGCTAGTATAGGCTAAAATCTACAAGTCTGATGCAGCATTTAAAATTAGACTGTAAAATGTTGCTTGGAAGGACGCTTTTCAGCCGTGGCCAGACGGTTTCAGAATGCAAAAACAATTTGGTGGAAATTTTACCCAAATTCAGGAAAAATTCAAGGTTTTCTACTTATGGTACGGATTTTGCCCTTGCATTCGAGTGAAGACTAAAACAAATTAAAAAAATAAAAAAAAGGACTTAACTGCAATTTGATTATGCCTTCGGCCGGGATTTGGGATTGATTGTCTTCAGCGGCACCTTTTTATCTAAACGTCCACGACGCTTTCTATTAATGGGGGAGGGGGCGCTAAATTCTCCTTGGGGAAATGCTAGATCTCGATCAGAGTTGGAAATGTCGACTAGTAATCGATAATCGATTCTACATTTTTTGCTTTTCTGTTATCGATTATCGCAGATGCTTTGCTTTCAATTTTTTTTTGGTCGATTATTGATATTTCTATGCTTTTGCTTACATGTTATCGATTGGTAGAATCTTTATACTTTACTTTTGTTCTTGTTGAGGCTGCCTAAGCTTACATTTTTTTGTTTCTCTTATGCTATATTCAGGCCCGGCGCCACCGGGGGGCATTCCGGGGCCGTGCCCCCCAAATCACTGCTTGCGCCCCCCGAACGAGAATTGTGTCCCCCCAAGCGAGGATTGTGCCCAAAGAAAGTAGCAGGTTCGGTGTCATTGGAGTGAAGTTTGAGGCTTGAAACTCCCAAAATACTGGTTATCACCCCAGAATTCGTGAGGAAGAACTGTTTTTTGCGGAGATGTTACAATAAAGAACATTTTTTGTGGTTTCACCCCAGAATTCGTGGTAATTCGCGCAATTTTTAAGATGAAGACCGTTTTTTTTTTATCTTCATCCTACACTTTTTAGTTTATAGAAATTCGCGAATGTTTTGAAATGAATTTGTTTTTTATTTTTTGGTCACCCCAGATTTTCAGGTATTTTGTAATGAAAACCTACAATGTTTGGTTCACACTTTTGAAATCAAAGTATTAAAGCTTTTATGCTCCCCCAAAATTTATTTATGCCCCCCCCCCCCCCCAGTCACACTATCCTGGCCCCGGTCCGGACTATATTGCTTTTTATAATTATCCTAAAAGAGTATTTTTTATATCCTTTATAGTACGGTAATGATAGTTTTTCCTCTCACAAGTTTCATTTAATGGTCAACACAGCAAAAACTTTAGTGCATCCTGATAAAAACTAAAATAAAAATTTTTGTTCGCATTTCGGCATCGATTATTAATCGTTGCTTTTTGTTTCTGATATCTTTGCTGTTTGTTTCTTGTATAGTTTTTGCTCTTTGTTTCTGATATCGACTGTTGACAATTCTTAGCTTTTTGTGTGAATTATCGATATCGATTCGTCTTTGCTTTTAAACAGCATCGACTTCCAACCCTGCTTTCGATGGCGTGATGCTTCCCCCTACAATTTAAGAACTAGTCTGGTGGTGGTAGGCTGCTAATGGTGATGGAAGCTATAGTAATAGGCCTTTACAAGATATTATGTTCAAAACTAGCATCCAACCCATGGAAATATGAGCAGTCACGGATCAGTGATTCAAAAACGTCTTTTAAAAGGGCATTTTTTCTCAACATTTTTTGACTAATTTAAAGACTAACTTCATCAAATTTGAGATTTCTAAGACTTTCCGTTCTCAAGATATGACAGTTTAGATTTTCTCCTTAGAAAGAGTTTTCCCCTTAAACATTTTTCCGGGGTTGCCAACTACAAACAAAATTTCAAAAAGTTACTAAATGTTTGTAACTCTCAATAAGTGTTTTCGGCAGCGTTGTTGTCACAACAAAGTAAAGGGTTATGAAATGTAAATTAGCTGATTTTCAAGTAAATTCAAGCTAACTTTTCAAAATTTGATCTTTTGTCACAATACTGAAAAAATGGCAACACTGAAGTGAGTGGAAAATTGTTAACTTTAAAGCAATATCTTGAAAACGGCAACACGTAGAAAATTCAAATTTGGTGAGAAAGCATTTTAGGCTTATCCCAACATTTTGGTCAACAATAAAAAGCTTGACTTGAATGCCCTTTTAAGACGAAAGAAATGCAACAGATGATTGGGAAAAAATGCAAATGTCTATTAATATAGAAGTGGCAGAATTCTGAGATTAGTCGCAAAAACTTGTTAAAAATATAAATTTTTGCTTGACATATAATAAATGGGTTAACCCTATTCTACACGGGGTATTTGACAAAGCATTTTACGAGGGGGGCAAAAATGCCTTACCTAACTTCTAAATCAAAAGTCGTGGGAACACCAAATTTGGCATGCGGGTTGGTGTTTTTAGAAAAATTGGTTTTGAGGGCCATATTTTTTGAAAATTTTTTTCATTTTTACAATGACCTCACAGGCGGTTTAATTTTTGTACAAAGGTTTGTTATTTTTTGATACTGAATCACAAAATTCCAAAGTCAAGTTAGTTTTTGAAATTTTACGAAGTTACTTTTCTAAACCTGAGCAGTTTTTGGCCAATAATTAACTTAAAAGACGTCACAAGACGTTTTTGTGACGTAACTAACTAGACTCAGGGATTAGCAACTTCAAATTTTTAGGAGGTATTTGTAATGATTTTTAACTCAAAGTCAAATTGATACACCGGAAAAAAATTTTTTTTTCTAAAAAATTTATCACAAAAAACGAGAGGGGGCAAAAATCCCTTCCCCGTTGTAAAATAGAGTTAAATTAACGTTCAATGCCTTTTGAGCTGTGAAGTGACATTCGTCAAACAGCTCCTTCTTCCTTCTTCTTTGAGATTAAGCCGCCACACTTCACGGTCTTCCATCACATCCATCATTTGGTTTGGGTGAAGTCTCAAGCGATTCCATCCAAGATCCTTGTTGTGATTGGTCAATCTAGTTTTAGGTCGTCCAACTGGTCTTTTACCGTTTGCTTTGGCAAAAAAAGCTTGTTTGGGGAGTCTTTCCTGAAGCATTTTGCTTACATGTCCAAACCATCAAAGCTTAGATCTTTCAATTAGGAGAAGTAACAGCTCGATGTTTAGAGATTTTCAATTCTCAGAGCTACGCATCTTATTAAATAGTGTAACACCAGTAGCGTACGCAGGATTTTGAAAAAGGGGGGGGCCAGAAAATTTGAGAAGAACAAAGATCTGAATCAGAAATTGCTCTACTCAAATTTAGTCCGATTTTTGGCCCAAAATTAGGTGAAGAGCAAAAAATAAAAGGTCTTCACTCAAATTTCCTCCGATTTTAAGCCCAATGCCGAAAAGAAACGCACAGAACATACCCTATGTGTGATCAAACCTCATGCCAAACTTGCAAAGGGGGGGGGGGGGGGCATGCCTCAATTGTGCTTACTTTTCTATGCAATTTTACAATCCTGGCGACCCAAGGGGGGCCATGGCACAATGGCCCCTCCCCCAAATACGCCCCCTGTGTAACACCTTCGATTCTTCGGAAAAAATTCCATTTCGGACGCTTCCACTTGTGATTGCACTCTTTCGGTCATTACCCGCGAATTATGACCACAGGTGAGAATGGGGACAAAAACTGTTTCAAAAATTGAGAGCTTTGCCTTTTTCTACAATTATAGGTTCACAATAACCGAATAATGCAAAACTTGGATTACTGCACTAGCCTTGCCAATTTGGGTATCCAGTTCTTTGTCTTGCCTTTCGTCACTCGTGAATACAACGCCAAGATGATTGAACCTTTCTATCTGCTTCAGTGTCGCTCCATTCACTTGCATCAAACAGTTAGAGCTTTTTGCTCTATTAGTAAAAATTAAAAAAATAAGTAAAATCGATCAATACTACAAATTGAGCTTTTAAATATGGTAAGTATCTTTGAGATTTTTGAGTAGCTTAGCAGCCTATTAAATCACGGTTGAAAGTAATTTTGATTTTAGATTTATTTTTGTCAACTACAACGCTTGGCACTTTGCTGGCTGCGATTACCTGTGGGCTGGGATTGTGAAGGCTCTCGCAGAGGAGATTGAGAAGGAGTGCGGTGTGTTTACCACTCGTATTTTCCGCTCCATTTCGCTGGACACAATTCCAGAGCCTGAACGTGATGTTTACAAAGATCAATGTCATTTGTTTCTTGAGTTTGGGGACGAGGCGCCCGAGCAAAAGGACAAAGCAAATTTTAAAGAAAAGCTCAAATCTGTTTTTGGATCAGAAATAGCCTTAGATGACTTGCTGACTTATCAAGAATGGGAAGAAAAAGAAAACGAAAAGAAAAAAATAAAAATAAACGTTAAAGTTAGCGACCAAACAAAGTGCTGGGTGGTGGAGTTCAAAAAGGCCAAAGATACTTCAAAAGCGTATAAAGCATTAAAGTCGTTTGGTGGAGTGAAAGCTTCCTACACTTTAAAATCTGACCAAAAATCAACCTCGAAGAGTCTAAATAAACGAGAAAACAATAACAATACTGTAGAAGAATATGTCAAGCCTCGATTTATTATCAGAATCAGCAATGTTTTAATATTCATTGGCTTTATCCTTCTTGTAATCAGTTCAATTGCTTTCTCAATCATTGCTTTTCAAAACAACGCTACTCAGGTACCAAAGTTGATTTGCTTAGAATCTGTAATCTAGTGCTCTTTCCCAATTTGAGGCATTTCGAAGTAAGACGGCACAATAATAAAACAATGGAATACAACTCTGGCAGATGGATAAAACCGATTAAGTCGCTTGTTGCTCTGTGAATTCAACTCGCAGTACACACAACACGCACTTAGCACAATCTTGCGGCAATGGTGATAATGGTGGTGCTATCCGAGGCTTTTGGGGTCTTAGTGAAACTTTACGAAAAACAATAATTTGGCCATAAAATGAGGTCTGAGACCCTCGTGAAAGTTGACCCATCGTTTCAGCTCAAACCATTAGGAAAGAATTGGGGGATCCTCATCACCAGTAATGCTTGTGCAGATCGTACAGCGACCGCACAATAGGTTGGCTTCCCTGAATTTCCGTGCAAATCGATAAATATTCGTTTGGTAATGTTGAGTTTATTGAAATCTTTTGTCAAAATTGGCAGGAATCTACGTTTATTTGCTTTTCACAAGCAGATTATTACAGAATTGAAAGTTTAAAACATTAAAAATTAAAAACCTAAATAAACCAACAGTCTGTTTTCACCCGTTAATGTTTATTTGCTTAAATTGTTCTTTTCATGTTTTTCTTATTATTTCATTTCGTGAGGGTTGCTGAGGCAACTGTTCGAAATTTAATACCCCCCCATATCACGGTTTATTATTGCTTTTTTCAACTTGCTTAGATAGAGTCACGTCATCAACTCCAGCCCAGGCCAGGCGCCAGAGTAGCGTGACTGAAAGGCAGAAAAATATTTAGGGGGCTCAGATAAATTTTACCTTCATTTTCGGGAGAGAAGACCAAAAAAAAAAGATCTTAATCCTGGCCGTTTTCCTTCTTTCGGGGAACAAGTCTCGTTTGGGGGTGAACGGGGAGAGGGGGGCACGTTCATTGCCTGGCGAGGTGCGATAGAATCTAATGGTGGGGATCTCGCTTCTTGGCCGTAAATTCAGGAGTGAAGACCAAAAAAAAGTATTCGGCGCGAAATCTTAAGCTCAGTCTTGACGTTCACTCGAGTTTTTCTTTCTGGAACGAAATTTTACTAACGCTGGGGCGGTACAAGCAGTATTTATGGAAGGAACAGGCCCCAAAATGCACTCTAGTGGCACCGGGCCTGTTACTTTCTTTCGGGGCACAATCCTCGCCTGGAGGGGCACACTTCTCGCTTGATGGGGCACAAGCACTGATTTGGGGGCATGCCCCGGAATGCTCCCCCCGTGGCGCCGGGCCTGCTCCAGTCCATGTTCTTGGTGCAATTAAGGAAGCTTTTCTTATTGTGGTCGTTTCAGTCTTTCCATCTTTCAAAAGTTGATTAGAAGCATTTTTCAGTCGTACGGCTTGCTTCTGTAGAATTCACTAACTGAATGAACTTAGCTAATGCATTTTTTTTCATGATAAAGGCTTAAAACAGTCAGTCTTGGAAGTGTATTTCTCGGCTGCGTGACCGAAAAGGTAAGGAAGTTGTTTTACAACGATGATGTCCACATGATTTGGGTTCAACCCTCGACCTTATGTCGTGTGGTTGCATCCTGAGTCAAGATGATTTACTATGATTATCTCTGAGTGCAAAAATTAAATGAGCAGCAACGGAGAAGAATTTTAACAATCACAGGAACATTGAACCACTGCAAACGTCATAACAGGTGCGGTCTAGCAAGCCCCTATGACAGGAAGAGAAATAATTAATGTTATTTTACACGAGGTATTTGACCAACGCTTTTTACACGGGGGGGGGGGCAAAAATGCCCCATATCTAACTCCTAAACCAAAAGTCATACAAACACCAAAATTGATATGTGGGTTAGTGTTCACCAAAATTTGAGAAAAAATGTTTTTTGATAATGACGTCATCATAGTGACGTCAAAGCTATACTTTTGCAAAAGTTCGTCATTTTACGATGACGTCACATGCGGTTCAAATTTTGAACATAAGTTTGTTTTTGATACTGAGTCACAAAATGCATAAGTTAAGGTGGTTATGTTACGAAAACGTCTAACGACGTTATTTAAGTAAAACATTGTCCATAAATGTTCAGGTTTCGGAAAGTGACTTCGGAAACTTCAAAATTGGGAAACTTTCCTGTGCCTTAGCAATTTGATATTTTCAATTGTTGTTGTTGCGCATATTTATCCTCCTATTACCGGACAGCGTCAGACGCTAACTGTTATACAATTCGCACACTTTTCATTGCATTGACTGTTTCGTAATTGGAGGAATCCACACCAGTTTAGAAGTATCCAGTGATCCAATGTTCCAGTGAATTTCTTTGAATTCTTGTCCACTGAATTTGCTGCTTGTTCGAAGCCACCAAAAAGAGATAATTATTGTAAAGCGTCTTATCCAAGGACGCAACAACGTGACCAAGGTTGGGGTTGAACCCAGACCATGCGATCAGGGTCGTCGTTGAAACGACGCCTTCACTCATTCGGCCACTCTGCAGACTGTTATTATTTGTGAATAAACTTAACTCAAAGTGAACTTAAATTAATTGTTTTCTGAAGGAATTTTTCGCAAAAAAAACGAGAAGGCCGGAAAAAAGCCTCCCTCCCCGTCTATAATAGAGTTAATTGTGCAACTGTGCAAGAATAACGCCCCAGTTTAACTAAAAGTTTAATTTTGCTTATCTAGACTGCAGAGGAAGAAAAAAACGGAGATATTGACGAAGGAGAATCGATTGCAATTAAAGTTCTGGCTATCTTTCCTGGAGCGGCCGCAGTTTTAGTGAAGCTTTGGCAGCTTCTTTTTGCTGTTTACAATTCCCAAGAAAAGCGGATCAATGATGTTCTGCAAGGAGCTAAGAAAAACGTCGCAAATGAACTAGGATTTATGCACAAAATCAAGGAAGAAGTAAAATTTGGTTTAAGTTTGATCTCTAGAGCTATATGTTGTTGTTTTTTTTCTGTTCATATTAATGCTGCATATGCTGCCACCTATATCCTTGAAGTATAACCACTTGCAGCGAATTTCTTGCATAGACTTAGTGAATTTCGATTGGTTATGTTAGGACAGAAGAGGGTGGGTGAAGATTGGGAGTTCAATTCTTCATTGGACCAGTTTGGAAGTTCCATCTACAATTAAGCCAATTTGGGAGTTTCATCCCTTATTGGGCCACTGAAAAAAATTTTTTTGTTTTAATTTAAAAGTTTTTTTTTACGCAGGCGTTAAAGTTGTTGGCATGTTTTAGAGCGTTTCTGCGTAAAAGGCTCCGTGTTTTTGTGATCGGTGCTTGTAATAAATTTTGTCTTTTCATCGGATTTAAATATAAATTAATGGCAGCACATAGCCTATTCGATTTCATTGCCAAAATAATGTCATTATCAAAATTGGACAACATTGCTTTCGAAAGTAACTTTAACTTTCGAATACAATGTTGTACTTTTTTGGAGTTGCGCAGTACCGAATTCTTTGAAGTCGGCTGTGTTTTTCTAAAATTATTCAGACATTTATTTTCAGAAGCAAATGCAATCAAATATTTTCAAGAATGCATTTCTACAGTTTTGTACAAAAGAGCTAAAAATTACCGAATTTTTTTAAACTGCTGAAATTGACAGGCTCCTTTCAGATAAAACCTTCGGCAATTGAGGTCCCTCAGTCTTTGGTTGTGACATTATTGAACCGCTGAAAAGAATTAGATTTTAAACTTGGTAGCTCTCCCGTATATTTTACGTAACTGATGCAGAGATATTAATTGTCGTGATCTGTAAAACAAATAAAATTTTTTAAAAATTAAATAATATCTAACTTCAGCTTCAAACAATCTCATTAATATGAAATGGAAACCAGCTTATAACAATCTCACAAAACGTTGTAGGTTGAAGCTATGACCAATTTGATCCTGACTATCAAGCTCGTGAGCAAAATCTCCTACAAAGTTTTAATAACAATCGACGATTTAGATCGCGTTCCGTTGCCCAGGGTAAGTTGTTTACTGTAAAAAGTACTAAGTTACAATCAAGGAAAATATCTCTCTGAAATCTTTACAAAAATTGGTACTGTGGGTAAAAGCGTATTTATTTTCCACGTTGTTTTGAATAAAAGACAACAAGGATATTCAAGATAAGCTGTCTCCTGTCCACCAGCCTACCAAGCAGTCAAGCACTACTAAGCATCATGCAGTCAAGTAGAGACTGAAGCTGTATATTCCGACTTGAAAAAGTTAGATTTTACCAAGTTAGACAAGCTATATGCACTAAATCAAGGAAGAAGGGCATTTGGCAAAATAGCGTTGTCCTGCAAAAATCCTTTTAGCAACTTTTCCACTTTTTTTTATAAGAGCCAATAAATGTTGGGTTAAGGTTGAATGTTCTTAAATTTTCACAAATATTAAGCCCCATTCATTCTCAGATTGTAATTAAGTTTGTTGGGGAATTAAATAACTTGCATGGATAAAATTATCATTCGTTGTACCTAGCTCATGATTACTGTAAGACAATAAATAATGGTCTTATTAAAAAAGCCACAAAAACTCTGCTCATAACTTACAAATCACACAAATGCGTTATACTACATAATGTTATTTTTGTTTTTGTTTTTTTGTGCTGAGGCTGGCATTGTTTTTAATTTGCTCTCTTAAAGTTTGAGTAAAATTGAGTCTCGTGCTTTCATAAAATTGTGCATATAAAAAAAAAGTGTAATATAGAGTTTTGAAATTTGAGCAGTCTTATCGATTTAGGTAAAGTCAGTAATGGAGGCTGTGAGTATTTTGCTGAGTGACCGATCTTCTCCCTTTGTTTGTATCATCGCAATTGATTCCAGGGTTGCCATTAAATGTTTTGCAATCAATGACAGTGATACGGGCAAGCCGATTGTGAACGGCCATGAATACTTGAAAAAAATCGTCAATGTACCTTTTTGCCTACCAGAGGTAAGTGAATCAAATTATTGAAAATTAACTGTATAAGATTTAGATTCCTTGAGTGACCTAACTTACTTTCAGTTTGTTAGTGCAGCGCTATAAGTATACTTTTTAAAACACTAGTACTTTTTGAACTCCCGACTGTACAGCGTAATAATTTATATTTTTACCGGCCTGTTGGTCGAGCGGTAACGCGTTCGTCTCTGGAGTAGGAGTCTGAGGTTCAAATCTCGGGCCGGTCTAATTGAAGACAGAGCTGCCACCGAATCGTCACCGCTGCGACAATTCTTGGAAAGGAGTTGTGTTGCCCATAGCGCAATGGCGCGGAGATGGGCTCCGCCAACTCGTTACACGCTTTGACGTAATATAGCGAGTATAATGAAAGATTTGATTGATTGAAATACGCGTTCGCGGTAAAAGCCGCCTTATGCAAGCATTTTTTACAGATAGACGATGAGACAAAGCGAATGTATATCATGGGTCTAATCGACGAAGCCGATGAAACCACCAATAGTCACGAAGAATTGAATAACTATGTATCAGGTAAAAGTCTATATTCGTTTTGGTGGCCCAGCCTGACGACAGGCTTACAATCAGACCCAAAAAAGGGCGCTTGGCGTTGGTGTGATTAGACAGACGCAGAATGCATGCTTTATACGAACGAACAAATTCTCGCTAACTCTAGCGTTATTTTTGGAAAATTTAAACACCTGATAATATATTGATCTTGCGTGTTTACTTTCTCAAAATTTTCGAACCCAAAAATTCCCTCGACAAAGTAGACGAACTTAATGTAAACGAAGTAACTCTTTCTGGCATGCTCACATGTTTAATAAAAGTGCGTGGGCTTTAAGATGCATAATATTTTTATTGTGTAAGCAAAGATCGCGAATTTTGTGAATAGGTTGACATGAAAACTACAAGTATTCGCTGATCGAAGTATGGGGTTTTGTTGTGTTGATGTAGTATAACGTCGCCGAAAATTTATTGCAGTTATATGATGTCAACATAAACTAACCCTAATTCAAACTGGCCCGGGATTGAACCTGAACGTAGAAAATCTGTTTTTCAATAATTTATGTCCAGGGGCTAATCCAGAAAGTTTTGCCGGGGGGTCCGCTTAAGATACAATATTTTTGCAAGCGTTTTTGTACGAATTTTCCCCTTTCAGTGTAATAACTTTAGACGCGACCAGCCACCATGCGTTGTTCCAAAATGAATTTTGGATAGTGGTTGTTAGTTTAGCTCGGCGATTAGCCACAAATCTGCAAAAGAGGGGCTATTTGGGAGCCTGGGGCAATGCGATCGGAGATTTTGCAATTTTTTTGTAAAAGTATCTTAATTTTAGGCCTATTTTGGCAAAAATTAATGCTTTTAAAACGTGGCATAGAAATTAGCAGTGCAAAAACATGAATAAACTGGCCGCGCACATGGGTTATGAGGGTGGTGGCTAATGGTAAAATTTCAGCCTTTTTATTACAAGCCTGTAAATCAAAAAATAAAAAATCACAGGTTTTAGCCAAAAACTCGTCTGCATTAAAAAAAAAGGAGATAATTTTGTAGATGTTCATTCCCATCCCCTCCGAGTATTTTACTGTTAAGTCTGGACAACAAGAAATGGATCTTGTTCCAGTTATTGCTATGAATTATATGTGTTTCAAGTTTTTCGTACATTTCTCCGGTTTAAGCAGGGGAATTCGGACCCCCTGATTTCTCTTTGTTCCGCCACTGCACTAAATTCTTTCTTTAAAAGGTCAATTGAAACTTTTTTCTTTTTCTCAAATTTAGATGATGAAGATAGCGACGAAGATAATGAAGATGCCGAAAATGCTTCAGTCGGTATAAGCCTACTTTATTCATTGTAACATGGCTTTTCTCTTCATTATCAATAACGTAACGTGACTGTTCAGTTGTTAACTAATCGATCTTCACCTCTATGCCTTCTCGCAAAATTTTATTTGAGTATTCTAGTGCACCACTTAAAGAAAAACGGCAAACAGAAGCAATCGTTTTTCTAAAATTAGTACAACAATATTTGGTTAAATTTGGTTCAGCTGTAATGTTCTACTTGACTCGACTTCCACAGACGTGCTACTAATAACTTTCGTCGCGTCTTTCAACTTTAGTGTAGCATTGACAATTTTAACGGGTAGCACTAGGGCTAATTAGTCAGTACTATCGTAACTCAACCCTGGTTTCTGTAAAAAAAAAATTGACCGAGCGTTACGCCACTGCTGCCCACTAAAATTGTCAATGTTGCGTTACAGTTTGTAGACTGATTCTGCGATGCGCTTGAAGTAAAATATCTTGAAACAGTTGGTTCGAGAAGAATGGACTTCTCAAATTATAATGCAGTACAACGTATTTCGCGATTGAATTTGCCTACAATTGTTCTATTTTTAACATTTTTGTGATTGTGGGTTTTTCAATACCTAATAGATTTTTCCTACATTTGATGTTGTCAAACTGCTATAGCAATGATTGCTAAGTTTTATTTAAAATTGCTTTAAATTTTTTTTTTTTTTAAATTGTTGCTTAAATTGGCCGCGATTTCCATAAAAAGCTTTAGAAATGTTGGCGAAATTTAAAATTAATTCTACCGCGTTTGATCGTTTATCATGTTACGTGCACTTTGATGGGTGTTTTATACTACTGGATAACCTTCTTTAGTGAAACCACAAACTGATGCAGCATCAACCCGTGCTGGAGGAGGAATGCCTCAGAGACCTGAATCATCAACTTCATCTACTTCCGAATTGCAAGATCGAGGTAAACTTTTATTGTTGATTTACAGTAACAACTTTCCAGTGCTTTTTTGCAGCCAATCTTAAGTTCCTTTTGCTAATGGAATGATCTTTAACCAAAGTAAGCGGTTTATTGTTAAGCAAGGACCAAGTTGCTTTTCAACCTTGTTACTCATGTGCTACAATTGTTCAATGCTAAAACAAGAAGCTTGATGAATCGTTATGAATTTCAACCTAGCCAATGTTGAGTTATGAGCTGATATCTCATTATACTTTATTGCCTGTAAATTAAATGCGCAGACGTGGATTAACAAAATTTTAAGAAAACTATTGGCAAAAATTCAGGCTAATTGCTGGAAATACTCAGCAATTCCAAAAATTAGTTTTTAAAACTTACAAATTTAATTCATGGTGCGAAGCAACGCGAAGCCAAAGTTGTCAACCAAAGCGAGTGGTCGCTTACGTCACTTGTTCAAAGTAGGCCAACCATTCAAAACCAATTTCGTCTTAGTGAACTCAAGCAGCCGCTCGCTAAGTTTGGAAACAGTTGAAACCTTTCGCAAGTTGTCAATGGCGTCAAATTTTGGTTGCTTCGCGTCGCTTTGCCTCGCTTCGCGTCCAGTGTAAACGCATCTTTAATTTCTTATCATTTCTTTGTTATCGAACTGTTAAGGTTTGTTGAATTGTTGCTAAATGCTGTTCGCAACACTCGCACTGTCCTTCGCCCAATTCAAACTGTCCCTAGAATTGGCCAGAATCGAAATTGCTTTGCAGTTAAAATTATAAAATTACGCATATCAATAGTTATTTTTATATTTTTGAATTTTATTTTATTCAAATAAAATTCAGTTAAGAAGATTTAGAATAAGAGCACTTGCGACATTATTGCACAAAACGACTGAAAGAATTTTGGTTAATGACAATAGCCTGACTTAATGACAATATGACAAAAAATGAAATTGAGCGGTTGCGACGCGTTTCGCCCTTGCTCAAGTGGACCATATAATACAGATAGTGTCGTTGACGAAATTGCACAACAGCAGGCACTTAAATCAATGTAGCATAATATAAACTGTAGTTTTTCTCTTCAGCAGTTATTATAACGTAACTATTAATTAATCGAACGTTACATCGATATCTTTTCACGAAATTTCTTAATATTCGATTGTATCGCTTAAGAAAAGTTTTCTATTGTATCACAGGAGGACAGCAAGCTAAATCAATCGGATTTCTAAAATTAGTGCAGTAATACTAGGCAGTGGTGGGCAAGTTACTTTGTAAAAGTAACTGAGTTAGAGTTACAGGTACTTGGCAAAAAAGTAACGAAGTTACAGTTACCATTTTGAAAAAGTAACTAGTTACAGTTACAGTTACTTTTAATAAATTTAATTAGGACTTCGCGCGCGCGCGCGTAGGGCTTTTGTTTTTACTCGGCCTCATTTTGATAGATGAGCAGCGAAATTTATTGATTTGCTTATAACTAAAACACGGTTCAACATAGAAAGTTGAATTTTGGATATAATATGACAATAATTAAAAGCATCAAGTATGCAATTTTGCGGAACCTAGATCACTTGATCGTGATTTAGGAACTCTAAATTTGGGAAAAAACTGCCATTTTTGTCTCGAAAACTTATTAATTCGGTTGTAGCTATACTGTAAATTTGCTGAACGTGGAACGATGAAATTTGAACACAACTTGGGTGCAGATAGAGACTCTATGCGCATCAAGTTTGGAGGCGCCCAGTCACGTGATCGGGATTTTAGAGGCCAAAAATCAGCAAAAAGTGGACAATTTTAAACCGGTATATCTCGGTAACTACCTACTGTACATTAACGAAATAGAGTTTGTGTTTTTGAACATACTACTTACGACCTTTATTATGGTCATATTCATTTATTTTGCCTTGGATAAAATTTTTCCTTGTTTTTTTCTTTATTTTTCTTCTATCACTGTCTCCTTTTTAGCCACAAACCGCACATGGATCATACTATTAGCTGTTATAGATATCCAAAAGTACTGGTACCCGCCTGAAATTGGGGGTGCCACGATGGGGGGTCCGATACGGTCCGAACGGGGCCCTCCAAAATCTAAACTTTTTTTTCTTTAAAGCTAGACCTATGAAATTTTCAAGGTAGGTAATTATAAAGGAAATATGAAATTTTACCAAATTTGGGGGTACCAGAATGAGGGGGTCCCTTTCAAACAAGGCCACCAAGATTGAATTTTTTTTACCTTTTAAGGTAGACACATGAAATTTTCAGGGTAGGCAAACATAAAGCAAGGATAAAATTTGACAAAATTTGGGAATAAAAAAATGAGGGGGTCCTTTTCAAACGGGTACGCCAAAATTGAAACTTCTAAACCACTCATGTTAGACTGATAAATTTTCAGAATAGATAAATATATGTAAAAGATATATCATATGCCAAAATTTGGAGGTTCCATAATGGGAGGTCCTCCTCAAACGAGGATGCCAAAATTTAAATTTTTTAATTGCTTAAGCTGGACACATGAAATTTTCAGGATAGAAAAATGTGTTGAAAAGATAAAATTTGACAAAACTTTGGGGTGCCACGTTGGAGAGGTCCTCCTCAAACAGCACTGTCAAAATTGATAGTATTTATCCACTTTAGCTAGACGCATGTAATTTTCAGGATAGATAAATATAACAGAAAGTTATACCATGACAAAATTTGGAGATGCCAAAATGGAGGTCCTTCAAATAGGTCCTTAAAAATTTAAACTTTTCAACCATATAAGCTAAGCTTAAGAAAGATTCAGAATAGAAAGGAAAAATAAAGTTATGATTAATTTCAATTGCCACAAATTGGGTAGTCCTCCTCAAATATGTCTTTCAAAATTTTTAACCACTCAAGCTTAAAGAAAAATGAAATTTTCGACACCGGTTATAAGATAACATGAAAAATTTTTGGGATGCCGTACTATAGAGATCTTCCAATTATGTTGACACCTGCTCCCATTAACTACAAAAACTAAACAAATTAAATCTATTGAATAGGCTGATATGAATCCAAGATTAAAGGTAACAAAATTTGGTGGACCACATTGAAAAGACAATCCCAAATGGACCCTGTAAGCTAATCGCATTCCAATCTTTCAGTGTATAACTTATGCAAGCATTATGGTTTTCCAATTGTCATTCTTGTCTGAGAATTTACTAAATTGATCGTTTTATGCCGGGAGCTTTTTCTCTACTCCGTCATTTTGATGTCCTCATCTGTCAACACGATTGTAAATAAACAATAATTTGTAGCTTTTATCAAAGGCACATAACCAATCGAAGTTCGAGCAGAAAAGACGTGTTAGTAGACGGCAAGAATAGTTTGCTAGTGGTCGACAATATTTTTGCGTTAACTTACTTGTATCCTATAGTTTTTAGAACTTTACTAATTAATGGTGTTTTTAATCATAGAAAGTAATCATGGAAATTTAATGCAAAATTGTCAGCAGAATGGCCGAGCGGAACTGAGCGATGATTATTGCGTATGCAATAATGCGACCCAAGTTCGATTACGGCTGCTGGCCGCCTACTTCGACATATACGCGGGTAGCTGGAGACTCGAAGAGCGCGAGCTCACTTCCCAGTCACCCTCATCTCTCCGTACTTTTTAAGTTCGTTGAATTGTAAATCCTCAGCTGATTTATTTATTTGTTAAGAAAGGATAACATAACCAAAAAATAATAATTTTGGAATCCGTTAACCACAAACCTGATCAAGTTAATGGAATCTTATGAAATTTGAAAGCAGAGTATTTCAGATCTGACTATCAACAACCATAAACACGCTTAACGCAGTTGTAAAGTTCTTTAGTTCGGTAAAGTTAGGTACTTTCGCGAAGTCCCTGGATATTGCTTGCGATGTCACATTCTAATTACCGGTATGAATTAAGTATCGAAAATGTTGATTTTGTAGTTTGGAACCGGTATTACAGATTTCTTTCTCTATTCATTTTCTAATTTTCATGTGGTGCCTCTGCACACGCTGCTTATGGCTATTGTTGCTGTTGTAATAACAAAAATACACAGCGTAACATGTTGATGCACTTTATTTAATTGCCTTTCTAGAAAGCAAGCATCTCAAAATGTTCATTGCTGAGACCAGAACGTTTGGGTTTCAAAATGTGGTTGCCCATGCTGTCTTTATGTTTCAAAAGGTCTTTTCAAAACAAAAAGCAACAAAAGGGGTAAAGCGGCTATATTAACAATAACGTTATCTGCTGAACGAACACTACACGCTATTGCTAAAAATTACGCACTCAAAACAATCCCTGCAGGGAAGATATTGGAACGTAACTTATTAGATTATTTAAAGGAGGTCTTTAATTTAAAAATGTTGTAATATCTTTTCACAGCATGTTTAGGGTTGCCACGTTAGTGCACAATAAAAAATCCGTAATCCGTTGCGCCAGCAGGGATTACATAGAAGTGTTTCATTTAACCAAAATCTAACGATTAAAGAATCTTTTTTAACAGGACCAAAACTAAAAGTAACTGTAACTAGTAACTTTTTAATGTCTCCAAATAGTAACTAGTTCCCACTTTCGTTACCTTGGTGAAAAAGTAACTAAGTTACAGTTATAGTCCCTAAAAAAGTAACTAGTTACTGCCCACCTCTGATACTTGGCTAGATATTTGTAAATCTTTTTTTTTTTGTCGCAACGTTCAGAAATTTCCTGCTTTAAACGCATTGTTTTGTCCAGCAACTTAACTTCAGCGCAACATTGACAATATTAGTGGGCAGCACTAGCGTTAATTGCCGTCGGTGCCATTGCGAAGAAATCAGCGATGCGTTACAAAGGCACACAGAAAATTTATCGCTTACGTTGTCCACTGAAATTATCAATGATGTGGTAGAATACGAGTATGCCTAAAACACTAAGGCCTAAAAGGATGTAGTTAACGAAATAATATGTAACATTTAATGTACTGCGCAAAATTAAAAAACCCAGTGATTTTGCCGACTACTTTTTGTTTAACATTGCTGAGACGTAATACCTTTTTTACTTTTAACAGTTAGTTACATAAACAAAGGATAGGTTTTCACCGCCATGATTTTATGCCTAGCGAATTTTAACCGCAGATGAAAATCAAAGTAATAGCGCCGGAGGAAACCAGCAAAACATAGGGCCGAATGCGAATATTTCTGGTGTACTTGCGCAGAATGTGGGAGGAAACGCACAAGTTGGTGGCAAAGATGCACAGTTCGGTGGAAACCACGAAAAACGTAAGTTTCTTTCGTTTTTTGGCAAATCCAACGCGAAGTTTGCAATGAACATAAGCAAAATAAGCAATACAACGGAGTGAGGCTTGAGCGTAGCGTTTGTTACAGAGTCTGTATGGTCTACCATACTTGGAGGGTTGATATTGTGTTTTGTTCTTCAACTTATTATCCTTCAATAAACTAGTACGCCTTTAGGGATATGGCATTTTGTTTTGAACTGGGTAGAAGGATCAATCCACAATCATATGTTTGCAACATAATCACAGATGTCAACCTTTTTCGTTTCCACATTTAGCGCACAGTATCAGCCCATAGGTATTTCCTGATGTTATTGTTAATGCTGCTCCAAAATATTGTTAACACTACTGTCGGAATGGATGCAGCATCTTTGTTGAAGAAGCAAGGACTTAGCAATGAATTCCTTGGCATTAAATTTACATTAATAATATTTTGCAAAAGCTATAGATAATAATGACGATGAGATCTTTGGTGACGACGCCGAATCGCTTATGCCAACAAAAGCCTCCATTATTTCGATTCAGGCGCGCAACCAGGATTTTGTTAAGGTAGAGGCTATTGAATCAAAAGTTGAAATTTTTCTGTCTGAAAAATGGCTCAACTGAAAAGGCTGCTGCTAAGCAAACTTGCTTAACGCAAACGTGCTACACACTGGCGTCTAGAGCGAAGCCCCTAGGTGCCGAAGGCCCCTGCATCCTGGGGGCAAATTCCTTTATCTTGGCAACTTCAAATTTTTGGACGTTTTTTGTAATGAAACTTAACTCCAGGCCAAGTTAATTCAAAATGTAGAAAGTAGTTGAACTAATTGACATTTGCTGGGGCATTTTACTTTTATCATCTCAAATTCTTTAAGTCTGTTAGACTCATGCAGTTAAATATACATAGTTTTTCATTGTTTTATTTCTTGTTGAACGTAACCGGCGAGATTTTGCAAAATCAACTCTACATTTCGTTGTTTTTCAAATTATTTTCAGTCATTCCACAAACCGACCATGCAACAATAAATGCAGGTGGAGGACTTCCGAGACCTCCTTTGGAATTAGGTTCATCCACTTCTGACGAGGCATTGAGGCAAAGTACGTGAGGCAACAAATAACTAATCATGTTTTATACAAAGTACTGTAAAGTTTCAATAAACAACCTTTTAGCATTTTTCTTAATTTTTTGTAAGTTCTTTGTTATGGAAATGTTAAGATTAATTGTTAAATTGTACCGGAGTCACCTAAAATGTACATCGCAACTATTTGTTGTTAACAGCTCTCGCACTGTCCTTTGCCCAATTCAAACTGTCCCAAATATTGAACCTGAATGAAAACTGCTTTGCATTTAAAAGTATAAAATTACATTAGTCAATTGTTTATTTTTATATGGTTAAATCATATTTTTTCTATTTTTCTTACGTTTAGATGATAAACGTAGTATCAAAGATGACCATGCATAATACGAATGTTAAATTTTTAAGTTGAATTTCACTCTCTTTCTGATCATCTAGTGACGCACAACACGCGGTTTGTGTGTGTAGTTTTCTATTTTTTATAAGCACAAAGTTATAAGCACAAATTACACAAAGCAAACAAAAAAATAAATAAATAAATAAACATTGTGTAAGCTAAATCAACTTTAGGAAAAACGGGGATAAATAATTACGAGATTTATCGAAACGTTATTGTGAGCATTAAGTTGAAAATTAAAAAAAACTCTTCTCAAATTACAGTATATTGATAGCTAGAATATACCCTCATTTAAATTAAACACTTACTTTAATCGGTGTTTTGAAATTTGAAACTTGGGTTAGAAACTACAAAAACAAGTTCGTACCAATTACAAATTTAATTCTTTTGCCCAAACTTATTTTACAAGCAAATGTTACACATTTGATCGAACAAAGATTACTAAACATTAAGAATTAGTGATAATTTTGGTTTTGTACATAGCTTGTACACTTCGGTCGTCTAATCAAAACAATAAAACATATACGCGCAGTTGCGCACTTGCCAATTGTGATCTATCAAAGAGCGACAAAGCATAAACCGATATCTTACATTCTGTGAATTCGCTTATGCGAACAACGATTACAGCGCGCAAAAAGACCATGTGCGAGAATTTCTGATGATTTACAGTGAAAGAGCAATGTTGCCAAAATAAAAATTTGCAAACGTAAAACGGAGTAACTTAGAAACAGGGCATTTACGGCACATAATTTTGAAAGGAATACAATAATCGAGGGAAGGTAATTTAGGGATGGCAAAAAATACCAGAAACACACAAGAAAACTTAACACAACAGCATGCACTTTAATCATTATCGCATATAATTTTCCTCTTCAACATTTACTCACGTAACTTAACTATTAACCAATCGAATCTTTCATCTACCGGTATATCCTTTTCCTGAAATCTTTTAACCCTATTTGTACCGGTGGGGGGGGGCAAATTTGCACCCCCACTTAGTTATTTTAATATAGCTCCTAAACTAAAAAAAAATTTTGCTTTGATGCACCCTGACTTTGAATCAAATTTAATAACACACATTTTCTGAAACTTTGGGGTCAGCGGGACAAGCGGAAGTGACGTCATTTTTGCCTTTGTCAGAGGCATCTAAAAAGTTTTATGCAATTCTAATCACAATGCATGCTTATCAGTGCGCGTATTCTATTCATTGTATACTGCATATTCATTATCGATGCTAATCTTTACCTGGAATAAAACATTTTAGTTACTGATAAATGCATTGCATCATCATTACGTCATAATTCAAAAATACTGCTTTTTCTGCTGTTTTTCAAAATAAACAGCGTTTGGATAAAAAATTTTCATTTTCATCAGCTGATGAATGATATAATGAAAATAATACTGCAGTATTCTAAAATTTTGTAAATTATACAGTATCTCAATTACAAAAAATTACAAATAATAATTAACACAATATATAAAAGGTGACATTATCATGCATGATGACGTCATCATGCATGTGACGTCATTATCTGCGGTGACTTTATCAAATATGTCTTTGAAATAATAAAAGTCCCAGCTGAAAATAATATTTCGCAACATTTAGAAAAATTTGCATGCTGTTATAAGGATTTACTGGTTTTGATGACGTCATCATTGTTTGCGTGACGTCACAGCCTCCAAATTTTTATTTTAAAAAATTGAACAAAAAATAGCTTCAAGATGCAAAAAATCTTACTTTAATCACTTACCACTCGGTTTTTAAATAGGGTGTATAAATAGCCCGGTATATATAGGGTTAATATTTTACTGTATCGCTTATAATGGGTTTTCTATTCCATCAAAAGAGGACAGCACGCGAAATTAATCGGATTTTTTAAATTAGTGCAATAACACTACGCTATTTATTTTGTTTAAAGAGATACTGCTCGAAATCAATTTTATTGAAGAAATGAAAACTACTTGACATAATAAAGAGGTGCCCCAAATATTTCTCCCCAATTCCCTTTATTCGCGAAAATACAATTTACTTCGTTTGACTCCTTACCAATTTGCGACGTCACAAGAGGCATGAGTTTGCAAAAAGTTTTTGCTGACTAAGGAATGCGATGTTCGATGGGAAACGTAAAAGTATTCTGCTTTATAGACAGCGATTTTAATTCAAACTCAGTTCATCGGTGACATTATACGAGTGATATAATCTGTTGTATCAAATTTATACCAGCTTTGGTGATGATGTTAGCGTATGAATACTATAAAATTTGAAGCAAAAACGATCATATTATAAATTACGTCCAGTAGCCTATGTCTGCAGGAAGTCCAAATTAAATAGGCATACTTTAAGCTATTGCCTACTATAACACCTCTAAATCAACACTAATCTGGTCTACCAGTTTTGTTCTAGCCAACTCTTTTTTCACTAAGATATGGGAAGTTCCGTTACCGGTATTGTACAACCATCAACAAAGTATTTATTAAAAATAACAGAATAGGTACCGGTACATTATACTGATACTCAGCGTAGGCTATTTTCAGAGTTGTAATCAGAAACTAGAGCGGTAATACAGTCGGCCTAATCTAATGCATACAGCTTACTAAATAGTAGCAGTAAGAGGCCTAACCAAGTCTAAAAACTTGGCTTCTGTCATTGGTACCTGCAGGCATAGGTTAGGCTACCAGAACTGATCTACAGTGTGATCCTTTTTGCTTCGAATTTTATAGCATTCATAGGCTAAAATCATCACCAAAGCTGGTATAAATTTGATACAACAGATTATATCACTTGTATAATGTCACCGATGAACTGAGTTTGAATTAGAATCGCTGTCTAAAGCAGAATACTTTTACGTTTCCCATCGAACATCGCATTCCTTAGTCAGCAAAAACTCTTTGGAAACTCATGCCTCTTGTGACGTCGCAAATTGGTAAGGAGTCAAACGAAGTAAATTGTATTTTCGCGAATAAAGGGAATTGGAGAGAAATATTTGGGGCACCTCTTTATTATGACAAGTAATTTTCATTTCTTCATTAAAACTGATTTTGAGCAGTATCTCTTAAACTCTATTCTTTTTGTTCCAACTTTCAGAAATGCCCCACCTTAAACACGTTGTTGTGTTCACCAACTTAGTTTCAGTGCAACGTAGGCAATATTAAAGGGCAGCACTAGCATTAATTGGTAACGGTGCCATTGTGACGGATCACTGATTTTTAGGGGATGAGCGAATCGTTGATTTCTTGGGGAAGAAATCAGTTATGGGTTACTTAGCTATGGCACAAACGGTAATATCGCCAGTGTCGTCAAGTAAAATTGTCAATTGAGTGGTTGAATTAGAATTTGAGTATGTCTGAAACAGTAAGGTCAAAAAGGATGAAGTTTACGAAATAAAATGTTCAGTAACTCTTTATATACTGTGCTAATTTTAGAAATCGATTGATTTTGCTGACTGTTTTTTTTTTAGCATTGCTGAGATGCAATAACTTTTTTACTTTTTAACAGTTCGTTAAATCAATAAAAGATCGGTTTTGCATGTCCATGAGTTTACGCCAAGAGTACAACCAAATCTAATGATGAATTTCTAGACATTAATGTTGAATTAACAATACCCCAAATATTTCTCCTCGGCTCGAGGACAGCACTATTTTTGAATGGTTAGAATTTTGTAGAAATTTTGGCTGAAAAAATTTTTTCTTGACCATTTTTTTGGAGATCGCCTAAAAAAAATTTTGAAGAATTTTTCTTTTTGGAGAACACTTGCGTTTGTGTCCTTGGCCTTGGTCTCGAGCATTCCTGTCCTTGGCCTCAAAAGTGTCTGTCCTCGGAAGGGCTAGCCTTGGCCTCGGATTTTTTTGTGCTCTTGGTCTTGGCCTCGAGCCTCACTGGCTAGGGGCATGGTGATATTAAGAATTCGAGTTTTGGAATCAAAAAGTTTTGTATCCATCTCGCTGCTCGCTCCTGCTTGTAACTTTTACCTATTCTACTGAATTCTACATTGCTTTACCGACATTTGAAAAAAGACAACTTCCCTATTGTCGTATAAACTGCAGTATATATCAAATTACGTGCTCTCGAAAAACCCAGAACAGGAACGCGACTTGCGTTTTCGGATATTACCCAAGATTTATGACCGAAAGACAGATAAAACTCAGCATTTTTCGAAAAAGTTTTGTTTCAAGCTCCCTTTTCCCCCTTTAGCAAAATCTTGGTTCAAAATGTTTACTAGAGTGTAGGAGCATACAGATGTCAACTAACAAAATAGTTCGTTCGTTTTTTTAGATGGCTCGCTGTTTTTGTTTTTAAAGCATACTCAAGCTTGTTTAGATCACAGTGACCGCTGCATATAAAATTTTAAGTGATTGTGGACCGGAAACAAAGAGCTAAGAAACGCTACCGGCCTTATATGCCTTTTTTTAGACATGAATACAAAATTTTGTAAATTGCACATAATTTTTAGTAGCGCAAGATTAATTTTAATAATTCAGTTTATTTTAGTGCCCCCTCACTCTTGGCAAATGCCCACTCACTTTGTTTGCTGTGGGCTGGCGACTGCTCTTCAAGCAGCTGTAGGCTAGGCTCCTGCACCCCCACTTTGAAACGCACACATTTTTAACTGAGGGTTATTGCCCCATAAGCAAAATTGTGGTAGCGCCCTGATTTGCGCGTGAAAATATATATACTGCAATTAAATGCACATTATTTTAAATTTAGTGGCATTATCCAAATTGCAGAGTTTTTCTAAATCTTGTCTTGCTTTTTTGAAAAATTTAGAAAAAAAATCTCAGTAGTTTTTCCACTGTTGTATCGAAGCCTATTTTCCGTCAAATGTATCATAAAGTTATTGAAAACACAATATTAAAAGTTGAAACCCACATATTTGAAACACAATTTGCATACGTGCAGTTGAAAAACGCAACTTTGGCAGTGGCAACAACATTTTGACAATTTCTGAAATAGCTAAAACTTCTGCCTGGAACACAGTGCTGTAAATTCCAAGGTGATAAAATGCTTGTTTTGGGGAGTTGTTTGGGTGTTTTACATAGAAACCCGCACCTACTCTCCCATCTAGTTTTGAACCATCAGTGTAAACCTTGACAGTGTTCTGGTTTAGAACGCTTTCAAATCTGATAGCATTCTTTTTATCCATAATTTGACATTCGAAATTTCTTTCAAATACCTTTGTTGTCTTTATTCGGTCAGCTGGCATTTGCAGCAGCGGCAAGAATCTTCTTGCCTCATTGCAAACATCAACATGGCTTTTCGTTTTCCCAAAGGAACCAATTGGATTGACGTGCTAGAGCCCACTAAGAGTGATTCTGTATGACCCTCGCACTGCCTCAGCCAATAAGAATTCCTCAATGGGAGTTATGTTAAGCAATATTTCCAGAGCACCAGTAGGGGTGCCAGAAAAAGCTGATGAAATCATCAAGCAAGCAAGTCTCTGCACCTTTGTGAGTTTCCTCACTAGATACTTTTTGTTGAGACCGCCTGCCCAGGACACACATGCATACGACATGATTGGTGTGAGGAAACGTACCGTAACTCTCAAGTACGGTACGTCCTATGAAAAGCGCATACGTATACGATACGCATGCAAAATTTGTTTTTGTTACGTTACGTTAATACAATACGATAAATATTTTTGAAGTACGCCATGTGCAAATCTTGAACGTATCGTATCGTACTGCCATCCTTGCACTTATCCATTTACTGTTTGGAGAACACAACGATGGCCCTATGAAGTAGTTCATTTGTTTCAACTTTCTATCATGAAATAATTTTTTTATTAATAGTTACCAGAGCTGTAGTGTCTCGAGACATGTCTCGGTCTCGAGACACTATTTTTCAAAGTCTCGGTCTCGAAGGTCCAAAGCCTCGGTCTCGGCACCTCAAAGTCTCAGAAAATGGGCTAGTCTCGGCCATATTTCCAATCCGAGCGTAAAAACCCACAGTAATTTTAAGTTTTTAACTGAAGAAAACAAAAAACAAATCCCTTCCTGTTTAAACCAAGGGTTCTTAAAGCTATACCTTAATAGCCCATAGGGATTGAATATATCGAAAAACGATATTTTTTACAGAGTTAATATATTGTAAAACCTTAAAAAGGGGTATTTTGATTCACAATAATATGGACTAGGGGTAGAGAGCGTCTGAGATATAAAACATTTCGTTACCATTGGTTTAGACAAATGTTATTATCAATAAATTTCGTATTTTTTATTCTTATACTAATGGTACAACTGCAATTCACAATAATATGGACTAGGGGTAGAGAGCGTCTGAGATATAAAACATTTCGTTACCATTGGTTTAGACAAATGTTATTATCAATAAATTTCGTATTTTTTATTCTTATACTAATGGTACAACTGCAAGTTTTCTGCATTTTGATTAGACGGCTGCTGCTTTTCTTGTACCGGTTTTTGCTCATTGGCTTATTCTGTGTCTGGAAGAATACCAAAGTGATCTCCGTGACTTTGTGAAAAGGAATCAAGCAGTGAGATAGGCTGCGCCGAGTGCATTCGCATTCTACATACGAAGTAACACGAAATATATCGCATTCTAAACAAGAAGACCTCATAAGCGGTTTGACGTTTGAATTTTGCTATAGTTGCTATCAAAATCCTTTTCATCACAAACAAATCAAATCGGAATTTTCAAATCAACAAAAATAAACTGAACTTGGAGAAATGATAGGAAGTAAGCTTGCGCTCTTCAAGAAATTAAACTTTTCTAAACAAACATCACAATCTTTTGAAAGAACCATCAGGACAACATTTGTGCGAAAAGACCAAAGTAACGGTACACCTATAGTATCACACCTTGGGGCGATAAAGATGTGGGTTATAATAATTAATGTGACAGCATTTGTCTTGTGAATATTAAAGCGGAACAGTTAGGACTGAAATATTATTCTAAGTTTTGCATAAATATTCTTACTTCCATTCTGTAACTTGCACATTTAGTTAACAAAATTTTTTGATGATCATGATAGGATTAAACCTTAAAAACCATAAGCGACGCCAAAAAGCTTTCTCATTAAAAAGAAAGTATATCTTTTAAGTAATATAATTTTTTTAATTAGCTTGTTCCTTATATTTTAGCGAAATGCCTAGAAATTTACATTGCAATGTGTTAGGAAGTTCACCGAATGTCCAAAAGTTAGTTTCAAAAATTTTTGCAAAATATTGCAAACGTTTGGTTTCAAAAGTCTCGTCTCGGTCTCGGAACGTTCAAGTCTCGTTTCGAGTTTTTGCTCAAAGTCTCGTCTCGGTCTCGCAACGTCAATATCTCGTCTCGGTCTAGAAGATTTTGGCCGAGACTCCAGCTCTGATAGTTAGCGATGTTGTATCTAGAAAAATTGTCTCGAAGTTTTGCACTCATAACGATCAGGTGCCAAGCGACAACGTTCATGTGACTTCCAAGCATGTTTCTACGTTTTGGAATTCAGCACAAAAAAATTCCAGCTGAAACACTAAACATGCAAACTTTTTAACAAAAAAATAATCTTTGGTTAATTATTTAGTTCAAATTATAATTTTTTAAATTTTTGTTTTCAAAGAAAGATAAAAAATATCCTTGTTGCAATTTGTGAATTATTTCAGGCAACACTAATTGTAAAAAGAATATTCAAGCGTATGATTTTAAAACATTCATTCGCGATTGATTAAAAGCGGTATATCTTGAAAACGGCACCGAGTTGCAACCGAAACGTCTCAATCATTAATCAGGCATCAAAAATGTATTAGTAAAAAGTTTTTCAGGAGGTACCTTGATGGGCGTCGCGTGACAACACAATTTTGGACAGCGTAACAAGGCCTATTACCAGCATGAAAAATTTGCTCTGTTGGCATTTTTTTTTCGCTGGCAATTTCGCGTTGGTGAAGTGCTACGCTGGTAAGGCGGTACGCTGGACTTGCAGAATGTTTCTTTAAAACAAACCAAAGTTACGTTCGTACGTTGAGGTGTTACGCACAGTGTGGACCGAACCTTACTCTTCTGGTCTTCTGTCATCAGCAGTGGCGGTATCCATCGGAAAAAGCCAGAGGTTGACTGTTTTTCAAGTTTTGAATTTTTTTTCCTCTTCACTGTTGATATCGTTCCTTGTATGGAGGCGCGTAAGCTGCTGGGATAACGCAGATTACAAAAAGCGCTTTCTTTGTCCTAGAGCGTAGCATACTTGAAATCGAAACAGATTGCAATTTTTTTTTCAGACTTCAGTTATTTTAACTTCAAATTGCGATTCCTGTATTTGAAATTTTTCTAAGGAACCACAAACATATATTCGCGATGGTTGATAAAAAATTTTATTTACCTTACGTGAAATTTCGTTCAATAATTATTCTTAAAACTAGAATCCCCAAAATTTGCATTATGATGACCAGTTGCAGATACAAGCATAATCTGAGTTATCAACACTAACTAGATTTAAAATGTTAACCGCAGAGGAAAATCAAGGTAATGACGGTGGAGGAAACCAGCAAAACATAGGGCCGAATGCGAATATTTCTGGAGTAGTTGCACAGAATGTTGGAGAAAACGCGCAAGTTGGTGGCAAAGGAACGCGGTTTGGTGGAAAACGCGAAATACGTAAGTTTTGGGTTTTCAGGCGTATCTAACATAAAGTTTGCGATAACCGATAAAAAAAAAGCGAGACCAGTAGTGAGATTTGAGCGTAGTTTTTGTTAATTAATCACGCAAAAAAAAAAGACGGCAGAACCTATTTCTACATCGTTGCGCTTGGGATACACTGAGTTTTACGTCATAGCCATCGCGAGCCTTTGTAAGACTGTCATATACGAGCCGATTTTTAGTTTTCAACCAACCTAAGAAATGTCCCATGAAAGGCAAATAAATGCGTCCAGCTTATTAGATTGTAAGCATCCCGTTTCTGAGACAAGGGCAGTAACCACCCCTTTAACTGTTTAGTTAAATTGTGTATGATGATTTAGATAAAGTTTATGGTGACCACGCGCAGCTGGGAGGAACCCGCGACACGTACGAGGGGAAAGTTGATAACAGCAACGGCAAAAGAACTTTTGGTGACAATGCACGTGTGGGTGGAACTCATAATGACCGTAAGTCAAATATTATTTAGCAGTATACTATATGTTTAATAAACGCACCGTTGACCATCACTGTAAAACCGACCCGCAAATTTATCACCACGTTTCTACCTCCCATTTATGGCTAAGCTCTATGACGTTCCGTTATACCGTAGAAAACGTTTTAGTTATTTATTTAAAATTCAGTCCTTTTGGCTTCATAAAGCTTAGTCAGTAATAGAGCTTGGCAGTACCGTTCATAAAACCATACCCATATTACAACCGAACCACAAGACTGCCAAGAGTCTGAGTAGTATATATATATATATTTTCACAACTCCATGCTTAGGGCGACAGTTGATGTTATGAGACATAGTTTAAGGCGACACTGAGTTTAGGGCGACAAATTCGTGTCGCCTTAAACTTTGCGTGTTAAATTCTAGTAATTTGGATGAAACAACTAAGAAATACTATGCTAGAGTTAAAGCCCTGCTCAAGCCCTATCAATTGGTACGGTTTGCGTAAAGTTAGATTACGACGTTACGTAGTTATTACGTCACGATTTTGAAGATTGTATAGATCGTCGTTTCATCAGATACTGGTTTAGGCGACACCAGAAAAAATTGTGTTTCATTTTTGAAAACGATATGTATCTACGAAGTTTTAATAGCGCATTTAAAAAAACAGTTTTTGATGGTTTATTTGGAAAAGATTTTGGCTCTTTAAGCGGATAATTCAAAAATATACACTTTTGCGACTTACATTTTTGAACAAAATTTTGAAAAATGGTATCCGGTCAAATTTCATGCTTGGATAAGCACGAATTTATTCTGTGTGTCTGTGCTAGAGATGGCAACAGCGCAGCGTACGCGGCCGCGCGCTGTTGTTGGTGCACCGCGCCGCGCAGCGTGGCAACTAAAATCTGCATTACGTCACATCATCAGCGCAGCGCCGCGTACAAAAATTTTTTACGTTTTTTTTTACAATTATTGTTGGTGATTTTCTCTTTATGAACAACAATGGTTAGTCTGGATGTAGCTATTATATGAATTGAAGACAATGCATGCTAATAAAAAAGGAAAAGGTGCCTTCGGTTCAAGTTAATTTTTTCAGAATTCGGAGCATCCTAGAATCGGCTATTTTGGCTACAAAAAACTTAGTTTTGATCAGCTGAACATGTTTTTTTTGACACCAACAAAAAGATTTTGGTTTTAGTAGGCTAGACCAGGAAAGGTTTAGGACGTTGGGTGAGCAGGGGTGCCCATCTTTGTTGAGCATTGGGGGGGATAACTTGCAATCTTACCCCAATTTTGCGCTATTTTCAACTTAGGGGGATAAACCTCGACCACGATTTTTTTCAGGTGAGCAAATTAAGTGAAGATCAAAAAATAAGGTCTTCACCAAAAGAAGGAAAAATTTGTTCTCCAAATTGTAGAGGAGACCTGCGCTCAAATGCACACCAAAGTCAAATTATTGGGGGGATGCAGATACAGACATTACTCAAATTATTGGGGGGAACGCAGTCAAATTATTGGGGGGATATATATCCCCATCCCCCCCTTCAGGGTTTCGACACCCCTGTCGGTGAGAAGATGAAACAAAGGCAGACAAATGTAGAAGAAACAGATTTGTGGAAAACAATCATCAGAATAGAGGCTCAACACAAAGCCTGGCGACACACCCTCCCTGTACGCAGTAAGCCTATAGTATTGGTACTAGCCCAAGGCTAGACAACAGTTTCTACAACACATGCGCTTGCATTTCAGATTGGCAGAGTTAGTTCAGTGTAGCCTATTCGTCAACAGGTCATGGCATCAAGAATTAGGCTTTCGGTCCTATGTCTGGAGCCTATCTCAGATGTGGTAGACTTATGTCTGTATGTAGTAGAGTACGAAGACTAGGCTACACAAATTTCCAATCACAAAATAGCCTACGTAGTAGCAAAATTTATTCCACAATCCAACACACATGTAAACCGCAAAGGTATAATACATAGAGTAGTTTCATACTAGTGTAATAGCTTGTGACAGCATGCAGAGCACGTGATACCTTATATTTCATTATTTGTGCTACTGGTTCAGGATTTGTAGGCTACACTAGTTGTATGGAATCATCAGGTAGACTGGTAGATTGTTTTTGATTGCTAAAACATGGTGCAGAAAAACTTATAGAAAGCACACACAAGGCAGATTAAACCTGAAAGCCTATAATTGAAACGACTGATCTCACGTCGCATGTTTTTTAGTTTTTACTCGGCCATTTTCAAAGTTAACGAGTGCGAAGTTTCAGACTTTTACTTATAACTCAATAACAGATAATGGTTTGGTCTAGCTACATAAAATTTTGACAACAGTTTGAGATTCATAAGTTATTTGTGTGTGCCAAATTTCAAGGCAATGAGTCCCGTAACTTCAGGTTTTGTATTCGAAAACTACTTCAAAAGTTTGGTGTAAAAAGCGGTCTTATTCAAAAACGGCTAAAGTACGGCAAAAAATATTTCACATGGTTATATGTCGTAAGATACTCTTTCATCCCTACCTACACTTTTAGCCACATTGAGTTTTTTTTCTTTTTTCATTTTTTGCTTTCTAAATTTTGTGCACTCTTCTTCTCCTAATCCACACAACATCGATATCTAATTTTTGTGTAAATTTGTTGGGCTACTAATGCAATTTTGTCTCCTAAATTTCTTTGAGGCTTCTCCCCAAACCCCCCCCCCAAAATGGGGGCCTAAAAAACTAATTTTTTTAATTGCTCAAGCTAGGGTGATAGTTTTTTGTTTCTTTTGGTAGATATTTAAGCAACAAATAGTTTGACATAGTATGGAGGTACCACCCCCCTGGGGCCCCCAAATGGCCTCCCCAGAAATTAGTTTTTTGAATGGCTCAAGCTAGGGCATTACTTTTTTTATACCGGCAGATGTTTAAAAAACAAATATTTTGACATGGTTTGAGAGAGCGACTCTTTTGAAAACTCTCCAAAATAATACCCCTAAAATCAATTTTTTTATGTGTCATAAGCTAGAGTGCTAATTTTTTTCTGATGTTAGTGGAAATTTAAAGGATATTTAATTTGCGGTGCGGCGCGGTGCAGCGTGAACATAGTTGTGTTTGAATGCGGTGCGGTGCAGCATGCGGACAAAGTTTGCGGATGCAGCGCAGCATGCGGATGCATTTTTTGTTATCCGCGCCATCTCTAGTCTGTGCATAATAGTGCTTATGGTTGTCATTAAACCAAGTACAATGCAAAAGAAAAAGAGTGCAGCAGAAAATAACGTAGCCTAGGGTAGCCTAGTTTAAATGCAAGCAATAAAATCGGAGATGGTAGACTGCCAATGTGGATAATGAGATAGTTTTAGGCTAAGCAGTAAATATGTAAAGCATTGGCTGATTTATAGGCTACTAAGCTGCTAAGTAGGCTACTAGTAGACCTAGCTTAAAAACTGCCTTCCTTAGGCTATAGCATAGCCTAATCCTCTAAACTGATCGGAACAAAAATTGGCCTACTGGTAGCAGAGGTTAGCTTCCTTTAAATTTTTTGCTTTGCAACAATAAACTTTTTGAAATACAGCCATGTATGCTACCGTAGGTTACCGGTAAACTCTAGCTAGCAGCCTAAGATGCTTTCACAGCTTTACTGGTTTCAGTACCGGTATCCTATGCAGCTATCAGCAAACAAGAGTTGTTTGTAACAAGGCTACTTGTTTGTATTCTCGTAGGTTACAGGTTTGCACCGTTATGAATTGTAAGTTATGGAAGCATAACGTAAGCAAGGTTTGTAGCTAACTCACTGAAAGACTGCATCATAGCAAGATAGGCCTATGGCGTTTGATAGATAACGGTACCAGCAGGCTAGCCTATTTGAAAAGGACAACATGAAGCTTTCACTGCCATACTGGTACGGTACGTTAGCGGTTGTGCTAAACAACTGTTATGGCTGTAGAAATTACCGTAACTAACCATGTTGGTTTATAGGCTAGGCCTACTGTTTTGTTCATTAGGTCTGTTTGCAATTGGCCTATGTCATAGTATGGTTAACATAAGTTAAGACTAGTAGCCAATTGCAAATTCAGTCTCAGTAGCCTGGTGCTTTGAATTCTGCTGGTAGAAGTTTTTGTTTGGAAGGGTGGGGCAGGCCTAGTTAGTGAGGGGTTAAATGTTACAATTAGTCTTGTCAGCAATTTTATCAATGAATTTAACTAAATCAATTAATTTATTTGAAGCTGGAAGTGTCCTAGAGACTGCACTGTATTCTTTAGATTTTATGATATGAATTACGTTTAAAAATAAAATAAATACTATAGTCTTTCATTAGACAGGTGGAGAATTAAAAATGCTGTAAAACTCTAAAAAAGCAGAGAGCTAACACTAAGATTTATGGGACATTAGCAGCTCGGCTACTCAAAAAGTAAATGAAATTTGTATTTAATATATTTTTTACTTGTTCAAGTTTTTGGAACTTTTGGTAATTTGGTAAAATTGTAAAAAAATTAAAGTAGAGTAGCCTAGAAAAAGAAGATAGGAACCAAAAAGCAGAAAAACACACGCAGTAGACATGTACAAAAAGTAGTCTTTTGAATTCAGCACTAAACTGAAGTCTATTTAAAAACATAAAACAAAAGTTGCAAGTTTGAACTGATTTCTAATTGATATGATAATTTCCAGTAATAAATCTGCTTGAAACAATAAATGAGTGTCATCATAGACATGAAAGTTATTGCTTGTTTCACCATTGATTGCTTTATGATTTTGGCATTGTAGGCTGATGCAACTAATTTGTTTAGCAAAAATATAGAAATTTGTTGGGACATGCAGTTGCCTATTATGTTACTGCTTAGTGATTGTCATCAAGCTTGCAAACCAGCAACTGGAATCTACAATTAAGTTACATCTAAATAGGTTGGTTTTAATTGGAATAATTTCGGGGTCTCTTATTGAAATTTTCCATTCCATAAAGCTTTGTACGTGATGTTTTGCAAAGTTTTGCATTTTTTGACAGTAATGAGCTATTGTTTGGTACCGATATTAATTTCTAAATTTATTTCAGATTGAACTTGATTCACACCAAATTGCAATGTTGGCGGTGGTAGGCCTAGTCTGTAGATTTTGGTAATAGGTAGTAAATTTTACCAGTGGTAGCTTTTAGAGGTTTTAAGTAGTGAGTGAGTAGCCTACTGTGTAATGGTGGTCAGTAAGTTGGAGGCGATAAGTTTTGGAGTAGCAATATTGCGCTGGAAGACAAATAGCCTAGAAACGGTAAGGGGGTCCGATTCCAATTACATAATGTTTGTTTTTGGCTGACAAAACAAAATTGACCTTTATTGCCTGAAGAGTCTCATGAGCAAGGACGAAGCGCGTCATGATGGCTCAAATCCATTTAATGTCATATTGTCATTAAATCATCATTCATTTTGAGAAACAATTTCTCAAGTGCTCTTGTCCTGAACCCCCTGAACTGAATTTAAAGAGGTTGGTATATTTTTCATTATTGTCCAAAATTTAATATTTACAGTAGGGGTTTGGGAATTGTACATCTTACTTATTCTTAATTTGTTACAATATAAATAGTAGGGTGTGGGGAAAAATCAAATTTTTGAATTTCAAAAAGTAGTGTTTGTATAAATACCCAAATGTGGCGTAAAAGCCATTGGAACCAATTTTGAGATGGTGCACCCTCTAGTGGCTGTGCACATCATCAAATGCAAGAAAAATAGCTAATTTGACCCTATCTCAAGAACCGCTTAAGCTAGAAACCTGGTGTTTGACTTAAAAGATGCAGAAGCCCCGCTTTTATATCCACTCTACCAGAACTTTTCTTTCTAAATTGCTTCAAAAAAAAGTTATAAGCAAAAAACATCTTTTTTGATGGAAAACATACATTTTTGCATATGGAATAAGAGCTTTCTTTGAAATTTTTTTGTATGTTCTATGCTGTTGCTAATAACAAGAAATATTTCAAGTCAGATTAATATATAACTTGAAAATGGCATCTTTGGATGTGTCACATCATCGTTAAATTGTAAAGAACTGACTAAAGTTAACATAGATGCAGCAAGTAAATACGCATTCAATACCAAGCTCTGATTGCAGTTAGGCCGCTTTTAGATTGAACTTTTCGTAAGTGCAATTATCCTCAAAAACGACTAACACAAAATTTACCTTGTCTTTAATGTATCTTACTCACTTTACGGCAAATTAGAAAAGATTTGTCAAAGAAGGTAATGTACAGACTAAAGTACATTTTGTGGTTGTGTTTTTTAGGCGAGTTGCACTAAAGGAAATATGAATCTAAATAGTAATGGCAATTGTAAAAAAAGGGTAAAAGATTGACTGCTGAAAGTTGAATTTAATTTCTGCATTACCTCAAAATTTGTGAATTAAATTTTAAAGTAATTAGGAGCTAAATTTAAAGTATGAGGTATATTCATTTTGTTTATCAAGTGGTTATATTACAGTAGTTGTGGTTGATTTATGTTACATTAGACTATACAATTGAGGCTCAAAAGAACCATGTTAAAGCTAAAACGATCCCATTCTCATGCCACTGTAAAAGAATGCTGGGTGGAGAAGTTTGAAGCTACTATGTCATTTCCACCAGAAAAATTGCCAATAAAAAGACAAATAATTGAGCAAATGCTGAATTTTCTTGATTATCGAACACTTGGTGCAGCAAGAAATGTTGCCCAAAAAGTGCATGAAAGATGGATATGGTCACTATCGTGTGATGTCCAGCCACAAGATAGGTAGATATTACAACGTATCTAGCTTTCATACACTACTTTGGCAACATTCCTTGCTGCCACAAGTGTTCTATAATCAGGAAAACTTAGCTTTCATTTAATTGCTTGTCTTTTTATTGGCAATTTTCGTGGTAGAAATGATGTAGCAGCTTCAAAAGCTTTTCCACCCAGCATTCTTTTATGGTGGCACCAGATTAGGATCATCTTTTCGTTAACATGGTTCTTTTTAGCCTCAATTTTATAGTCTAATGTAACATAAATCAACTCAAGCTACTGATATATTTTCACCTGATAAACAAAACGAGTTTACACATTACTTTAAATTCAGAATCGAATTACTTCAAAATTTAGTTTACAAATTTTGAGGTAATGCAGAAATTAAATTCAACTTTCAGCAGTCAATCTTTTACCCTTTTTTTACAATTGCCATTACTATTTAGATTCATATTTCCTTTAGTGCAACTCGCCTAAAAAACACAACCACAAAATGTACTTTAGTCTGTACATTACCTTCTTTGACAAATCTTTTCTAATTTGCCGTAAAGTGAGTAAGATACATTAAAGACAAGGTAAATTTTGTGTTAGTCGTTTTTGAGGATAATTGCACTTACGAAAAGTTCAATCTAAAAGCGGCCTAACTGCAATCAGAGCTTGGTATTGAATGCGTATTTACTTGCTGCATCTATGTTAACTTTAGTCAGTTCTTTACAATTTAACGATGATGTGACACATCTAAAGATGCCATTTTCAAGTGATGTGCTAACCTGATTTGAAATATTTTTTGTTATTAGCAACAGCATAGAACATACAAAAAAATTTCAAAGAAAGCTCTTATTCCATATGCAAAAATGTATGTTTTCCATCAAAAAAGATGTTTTTTGCTTATAACTTTTTTTTGAAGCAGTTTAGAAAGAAAAGTTCTGGTAGAGTGGATATAAAAGCGGGGCTTCTGCATCTTTTAAGTCAAACACCAGGTTTCTAGCTTAAGCGGTTCTTGAGATAGGGTCAAATTAGCTATTTTTCTTGCATTCGACGATGTGCACAGCCACTAGAGGGTGCACCATCTCAAAATTGGTTCCAATGGCTTTTACGCCACATTTGGGTATTTATACAAACACTACTTTTTGAAATTCAAAAATTTGGTTTTTTCACCGCTCCCTAATAAGTAGACCTACTGCATTTGAAAGTTGAAACAATATTATGCCAGCTTGCCTCAAAAATAGCGGCAATCTGCAATTTTCTTGTATGGCTTGCATAAAGAAAGAAAACGCGTTTTTTTTCGTTCGCTGGTGCATCACCAAACAAAATAAAATTGTAAAACCAGGAAAAAACACTTTAATTTTATTTATTTTTAATCCATCTGCTGCATAAACAATGGCAGAACCTTTGCTTGTAATCGCTAAAACTTTCTAATTTGTTAGGATTTGCCTAAATTAAAACTTTTCCATACTTAGTCCATAAACAAAAGAAATTTGTCCCCCACTCTCCCTTTTTTCTAATTTCTGGCTGCGCCCGTTGGTATATGAGAGCAAAAATTAGTAACATTCAAAAATATGCTACCGCTAAAAACAAAACTATTAGTAAAAGCTGAGAACTGAGGTATTATCTCGAATCTTTTGATACAAAGCTTATCAGGGCGTATAACGTGTAATACAGAAAATTTTGACTTTTTTTTTTACTCAGAAAAATTCGCATGAAGCACTTAATTTACTAGAAGGAATTGGTTTAGAGCTTTATGGTGTAATTATATGTTAAATGTTAGTGCCTGGCAATATGGGTAAAGTTGTTGATTGTTCTATAATATGTCCAAGCTCTTCTTGCTATCATGTTTCCAAAAAGTGCTTAATAACGTTGAAAAAGAGCAAATATCAGTTCTTGTAGACTTTTGTTTAATGATGAAGTATTTGTTTATTAATTAAGATTAATATTTGTACCTGATGGATCATGAGGTTTTTGTAGTCAGCAACAGAAAAAAATGCAATTTTTTCAAATCCGAAAACTACAAAAGGAATATTTTAATTTCCAATCCTGGTAAGTTTGTGGAAACCATTTTTTTTTTTTCAAGATCAATGCAAAACTTTTTTATTTTTTAAAAGTTTTTGGTGTTAGTTTGATACACTGTTGACAATATTTTACTTTATTTCATTATGCTGAATGCTTTGGGTTTTTTAAAATAAACCAGAAGTTCTGTGTAACGTCACTTTGTAAATCAGATAGCTTTGGATTTACTACAAGTCGGGTTTATTTTGTAAACATCACCTACACTATTGTTTGATTTTATATTCTAGATATTATTTTCTTTCCTATATTCTGCCATGTTGAATTATTTTAGATTTTGACTAATATTTTTAAAATCAAAGTACTTTGATTTAGGCACCAGCAACATTGAAGCTGAATTTCGATGTGTGCAGTCATGCAAGTGAGATCAAAAGCATTTAAGTCGTGATCTACATACTACAAGTTGTTATGTAAGGGCACAGCTATGTACATAGGCGTCGATTTTTTGTTGACTAAGCAAATTCCGAGGGGGCAAAATGTTTTTGCAAAGTTTCTCTGGAATTTTGCCCCCAAATTCAGATGAGAACCAAAAAAAGGTCTCTGCAGAGTTCTGGTTTTATCTCCGTCCGGAATTTCGGATTTTTTGCTGCCAAGTGGGTATTACTTGCCAAAGAACCGAGGGAGCCAGACATATTTCGCCCCCTTTAGTGTCAGATCCGAGAAGGCGCCGCCCCCAGGCCTTCCCAAAATCGACGCGTATGGCTATCTATCGCGTGGTTTACTTGTGATTCGTAGACATTTTCACACTTTTAAGTCTAAACAACAATTTTTTGATTAGAACAAGTTTATAGGATTACGAGGCTCATTTTTCCTAAGAGTTTAAAAACAATTTAGAACAATGTTAGGTTCAGCATGAAAAAAATTAAAATTTGCATACATGGGATGGCATAACGTACAGTATTTAAAAGTTTTCAACGAACAGTATTTGTTATACTTTGTAATCAATTTCAACGTACAGTAGTTGTAATTAGGGAGTTTTCATGGCCTTTTCTATGTTGCCATTCATGAGTTGTCTAGCGCAGTGGTTCCCAACTGCCGGTCCCGGTCGGCTTAAATTTTTCGCCAGTCCGCTGAATATCTTTTTTTCACATCATTGCAATGTTTTCATTATAAAGACTCATTTTATGCTTGGTCGATTTTTAATCAGTAAAATTGGCGTAAATTTTTCGAAAAAAACTTCAAAAAAAATATTTTTTTAAAATTGTTTTGTTTCAAATAAAAGCTTTTTTTCAAAAACAAAAAACAATTTTTTTTTTAATTTTTTTCAAAAACGTATTTTTCTTTCATATAAAGCGTTTTTCCAAAAAAAAACAAAAACAAAACGTTTGAAACAAAATTTTTACCGTGATTATATTTTTGAAGCTTTTCATCTGACGCTTGTCAAGAAGAATCGTCAGAATTGAAAGCGCAGGAAAAAAATCGATGAAAGAGCGTCATTTGTGTATAACCTTTAAGTTGAGAATGAATACTTTTTGTCGGCAGTGAGCGGGGTTAGAAGTTTTGATAAAAGTGACTTCAAAAGCAGATAGATGAAAGGAGAACGAAAAAGTTTTACAAAAAATTCATTTCTTATAGCATTTTTTTCAATAATGTCATTTTTATTAGAACTTCCAACCCCTCCCACTGCCGACAAAAAGAATTCGTTGTCAACTTAAAGGTTGTACATAAATGACGCACTCTCATCGATTCTTCTCCAACCAATTACTGCTTGGGATCATTCCATTATGACTCATCAAATGTCGTACACCACTAAATTTTAAAAATTGTTCATATTCACATAATTTAAAACTTTTGTCTATAAATCACCATGTAGCTGGGATTTTTTTTCTATCTTCTTTAGTTTTGGAGTTATCGACTATTGAAGTTTTGCTTATTTGCCGCTAGTGGTGGTAGCGCGCACACTTACAAATAATTAAAAGTGGTTGGAAACCTCATTTCTTGACCGATTTTGTTCAACAAAGTGTCAATGTATATGTTTTCAAGGCCAAGGAATTCAAAAATGCTGTCAAATTTGACAAAACGTAACTAGCTAATACAGAATTAAGGTATTTTTGTGAAAATGCACGGTTCCGCATTCAAGTTTCCCATCCTCTATAGTTTAACATTTTTTATTATGCTTTGTGGTTGCATGTTGAGTGATGATTCAAGTTCCCAAGATTAAAATATCTTTTCTGGAACTTTATTTAAACTGCATTTTTCACCACCAAATTACCCTCACATAACTTTTGTTTTTGAAAAAAAAACGTTTTGAAAAAAAACTTTTATTTTTTGAAAAATATCTATTATTTGAAACAAAACAATTTTTACAAGCTATAGACAGTATACGGAGTCTTATAGGCACAATCAAACCTTTGATCAACAGCCTAAGACATACTGTTTCGGAATCGACATTCGCCTTTTATTCCTCGTCAGTTTAGCTAGAACTACAGGTATGAACATGAGCGTAAAAAGGCAAAAAATCGTAAATTAACCAGATCATGACACAATTTTTTTTCTCCCAAAAATATAAGGTAACCGCAATATTACAAGAGATAGTTCTAATAGTTCAATGCAAAATAATTTCCAATGGCATGCCTTAGACAGCTGCTTCGCCCAATCTCAGGGCTCATCAGTAAAGCTAGCAAGGCCAGAAGGACAAACATCACCAGTGATAAAAATTTTCAAAACAAGCATCTTTACCAATTTATCAATTAATGAATAAATCTTTAAATCTCTATAAGACTTTGTATACTGTCTATAGCTTTTATTAATTTTCTCAGTACATTGTTCTTGAAAACAATTTTTGTTTGGTAAAAAAATTTTTTTTTGAAAAAATACTTATTTTTGAAAAAAAATTTTTTTGCAAAAATTCTTTTACCACTGGCAAATAAAAGTCTCGACGCTTAAAGTTCTGTCGCTTAAACGTCTCGCGCCTAAACGTCCATGCCTAAAAGTCACGGTCCGGTCTCTAAGTTTCAAAACAATCAAGTTGTTGGTGATGTTTTTAACCTGCTAATTATGCAACAAAGTTGCTTCTGTCCTGACTTAAATCAAAACTTATCAAAGAAATTAATTGGATGCTGAAGCTGAGCTACATGTTTCAGAAACTTCTTTGCTGCCACGCTTGTCTCATATTACTGTAACATCGAAACTGCACCAAATTTCTCACTAACTTTTATTTTGTATTGTATATCCATAAATTGACATCTTGTTGTTTGAGCTGTTTGACATTTTGTGTCAATTTTAATACTACAGAAGTAACATTTGCCGAAATAATGGGTTACGTTGTGCCAGTAACTTTACGGTGGTTAACAAAAGCGATAATCATTACACCGGTATGTGTTATATTTATTACAATTTTTTGGTGCCGGTCGGTCAACATTTGTTGAATTTTTATCGGTCCGCCAATATACGAAGGTTGGGAACTACTGGTCAAACAGTAGTCATGACTTAACCAAACGACAACTTAAACCAAACAAAAATAACGTTTTGTCACTTTATTCTCCAATAACCTAAGGACGAATCAGGCTCAAATATAAAAACAGTTAGTCTCAGCTCAAAATTTACTACTTTTTAAAAAATGTAGCAGCTGAAACGTGACAGTAGAGGAGAAATAAATTAGCGCAATTTTTGGCATTACTAATAATTAAACTCTAAGATATTTTAAGGAAGAAGTTTTGATTCAAAAAATGAAAGCGCCACGGATATTACTTTTATTTTATGTATAACCGAATACTTGCACGTCTGCAGCGCAGTAAGTAATTGCATTGTAATGTAAACAGCTTTATTTTGTAGAATAAAGACTATTTAAATATCATCCATAAAAACTTATTGTAATCAAGTATGTAATTATTTTTTATAACAGGCAAAACAACTTGGATTCAAAGCTCAACCTGGTTTAAGTCTGATTTCCTCCCAATTTTTTGGTTTTGTATTTTGTGCATTGAGGTATCGCACTTATGACGTAAGTATGGTTTCTTTTCCTCCGTATTTTGCCTGCCAAACCTTAAAGAAAGATTGCAGTCAAATTTGCAACATGTTAACTGAAGACCTGCTTAAATCAATCAAACTCAAAGGCTAAAAATTATACCTTGTGTGCTTTTCTGCATCAACTTTTATCTTTTAGGAGTTCAGCTGTTTATTCAGTTTTTCGTGTTTCTCTGTTCCGACTGCTCTTAAATCGGTCATTACAAGTACCTCATTATTTTCTGCGTTTCACTCTACTCTATCAAAAATCAAAATCGGGGTGAACACTAACAAGTGGTTTTCACGGCATTCGAGAAATCTAAGTCGGTATTTTAAAGAAATGGAACAAACTTTACAAGAAACGTTCGCAAACAACATTGAAAAGTCACATAATAGTAATTATTTATTATTTGTGCGGTACTATCCAAAACTGTTTGAATTGTCAACATTTACGAACTCAAGTTTGATTAAGAAAATTTGTGACACAATAAACGAAGATTAAAAGTTGATTGCTTGACAAAAAAAGTTTCCTGAATTTGAATTACACATACACAACTGAGTTACGCATACACAACTGAATTACACATAACGGCTTTATTTTGCTGCGAAAATATTTGACTTTGAATTTAGTTCTTTTCCTAAAGACCGATCCTGATTTAATTTAACTTGTGAAAAAGACATGAAAATCGTAAAAGCAATGCTTGAATAAGTAAGGCCCGTTCTACACTGGACGTAAAATTGTGAGCATACAAACGTAGCTTTAGTTTATTTTCATTACTTGCTATTGTCACAAAGGTTTAGGATGAAAACTGAACTTCGCAGAAACCATTTCTGTTCCGTAATGGTTTAACTGCGATTAAAAATTACCTAGCATTAGCCTTGCATTAGCAATGCAATTAATAAATTGCTTAAATCACGTCAATAATACGAACTTTGATTTCTTGGATGTTATGAAAACCAGTTCACCCTTTCAAAACTTTCATCAACGAGTTTGGTTCCGATTTTAAATATATTAAATGGCACGCAGATAATAATGATAAGAAACATGTAATGACCGATTTAATAGTTGTCGGTAAGGAGAAAAGAAAAAATGGAATAACTAACTAAACTGCTGCATTGTAAATGAAAAGATATTCGTAATCAAAGCAGTGCTTTTTTTGAAACACCCTATATTTATAAAATATTGATGAGTATTTTATGTTTTGCATTTTCGCCCTAAAAGTCATTCTGAAAACTATCGAACAGTATACACAGCAAGTTACTACTGCTGTGTAAGTTCAACTTAACCAATCGTTCATCAATTTTGGATTACGACGTACTGTAATAAAAACATTAGTTTTTAAATCTTTTTGGTATAGGTTTTCCAGCATCTACATGAAGAAAACAAGCTGTGCTGTATGCACGTCATTTCTGCTAAGAAAAAGATTCGAAGGAGAACAGGAAAAATGTAAAATTTAACTAAGTAAGCTACAATTTAAGCTTATAATCATGAGCGCACAAGCGCACTGATTGTATGTTTCAACTAACTGCAGCTTGTACGCTGGCAAGGCGGTACGCTGGCCGTATCTAATTTCTGTTTACGATAAACTAAAAATAAGATCGTTCACTCGCTTATTTGTTTTCGAAGTGTAGATTGGACCTTAGGTAAGATCTACAAACTGGGTAAAATCGTGAGCATACCAGCGTATCCATTAGTTTATCTAACCGAATAGCAATTCTTGTACGCTGGTACGATTTGTTTTTAATTATACTGAAATTACGCTCGTGCGTTTGCGATGTTACGCAGTGCAGACCACCGTGCCTTACCGCAGTGCAAGATTTATTCAAATAAACGAAGACTTTGCTTGTAGGTATACGATTGTATTGAGCGCCAAGTCAAAGCTGGGCATTTTTCATTTTCGTTTTATTCTCTGTCTTAAGCCGCATTTACACGGGCGACTTTTTTATGTGAGATTTTTTGATAAAAATGGATCTGGCAAAGTTGCATTTACTCAACGGCGGCTTTGATCATGATAATTGGTATCTTACTGATGGAAATAATTGTCTTAAGTTGGTTTCATACCAATATTGTTATAATTGAAAACTTTAGAAGAGAATCGGTGCTGCGACAAAAAATCGCAGTGAGATCAGCTCCGATTTTGTTTTAAAAAGGTTTAGAATATCACTATCGGAATGGAAACAACTTGAGACAGTCATTTTCAGCAGTAAGGTAACTTTTATCACAATGAGAACCATTACTGAATACGTGCAACGTTGCCACATCCAATTGTATCAAAAAATCGCTCGCAAAAAAGTCGCCCGTGTAAATGCGGCTTTAAAAGTTTTTGGTGAAATAGTCGCGCCCATCAGCAAGGCATGCTGTTTCATATGGCCAAACATGATTTCGTCGTCATTGCGCACCAATAAATTCACGTTTTCATTTTATTTTATTTTTTTAATTTTGAAAGATTTTATATCGTTTGTGAGTACTGTTTGGGCGGGCAATTGGGCAAACTTCAAAGAATGTGAAGAATCACGTTGCTACGCTGGAGAAAAAAAGTAGGTATAAGTTTTTTCGTAGAGCAAACGCTTTTTCAAGGTTAAAGTGGACTTTAATATTTTAGCAAAAACTACAATATTATTTCAGTCGAATTTTTAAGCTTCCGAAATTGTATTTCAGTTAATTTTTCAATCAAATTGCGCTGAACTCTGTATTTCTAATTTCGCTTATAAAATATTATTTTTCAAGAAGCTGTGAAAAGTTATTACGTCATAATGAAAAACCCGTTGATCAAATTTTTTTTATATTTGTTGTGTTTCGTCACAACACTATCAACCAAAAACTGTTATTATATGAAGTTTTGAAATAATAATGAATTTACGAATGCAGGAAACTTTAAAACTTGTTATTCTCGCATGTACACGATGGCGAAAAAACTAAATTTGCTCATGCTTTGTGTTTGTCTCGCAATTTTAGCAGATTAAATTGTTAAAGTGATACTGCTCAAAATCGATTTTATTGAAGAAATGAGAACTACTTGAGGTAATAAAGAGGTGCCCCAAGTATTTCTACCCAATTTCCCTTATTTGCGAAATTGCTATTTACCCCATTTGACCCCATACCAATTTGCGACGTTAGAACTGACATGAGTTTGCAAAAATTTTTTGCTGACTAAGGAATGCAATGTTCGATGAGGAAGGTAAGAGGATTCTGCTTTAGACAGCGATTCTTAATTCAAACTAAATTCATCAATGGCATTATACGAGTGATATAATTTGTTGCATCAAGGTTAGACCAGCTTTGGTAATGTTTTTAGCCTATGAATGATATAAAATTTGAAGCCAAAAACGATCATACTGTAGATCAGTTTTGGTAGTCTAGCCTTTAAGTCCAAATTAAATAGGCCTACTGTAAGCCATTGTCCACTATAACAGCCCTAAAACAACACCAACCTGGTTTACCTGTCTTATTCTTGTCCTCTTTTTTTCACTAATCTATGGAAAGTTCTGTTACCGGTATTGCACAAACCAACAACGAAGCAATTTTATGAAATAACAGTATAGGTTTCGGTCCATTATATCGGTTCTCAGCGTAGGCTATTTTCAGAGCTGTAATCAGAAACTAGCGCAATTGTACAGTAGGCCTAATCTAATACCTATAACTTAATACCTAGTAGCAGTCAGTAGCCTAATCAAATCTAAAAACTTGGTTACTGCTATAGTTACCTGCGGACATAGGCCAGGTTACCAGAACTGATGTACAGTGTGATCGTTTTTGGCTTCAAATTTATATCATTCATTGGCTAAAAACATCATCAAAGCAGGCCTAACTTTGATACGACAAATTATAAAGTATCCCTCGTATAATGCCACCGATAAATTTAGTTTAAATTAGAATCGCTGTCTAAAGCAGAATCCTTTTACCTTTCTCATCAAACATCGCATTCCTTAGTCAGCAAAAAAGGTTTGCAAATTCATGCCTGTTGTGACGTCGCAAATTCGTACGAAGTCAAACGGAGTTAATAGTATTTTCGCGAAAAAAAGGAATTGGGGAAAATTATTTGGGGCACCTCTTTATTACCTTATGTAGTTCTCCTTTCTTCATGAAAAATTAGATAATCCACTAAATAGATTCTCGAGAATCCACTGAATGGATTCTCTAATATCTTGCTGCGTTTATTTACAGTCCTATAGGTTTGAAAGTTACAATATACCTTAAGAATATTTGGTATTTTCCAGGATAAGAGTTAAAATTAAACTTTCTGCGGAAATGTTTTTAAACAGCCTTATAGTATTTAGGCTTTATAGTCTATATAAGTCGTGACGTAAAAAAAAGTCAAATTTCCAAGCCATGGGGTTTTCAACTAATAGTTGTTATTTATAACTCATATTAAATCCGAAAAAAAGCAGCAATAGGGTTAAAATCAAGATATTCATTAGCATTTAATAATGTTCTGGATTTCATTTATGTTATGCATCGATTTTTGTTGAAGAGAGCAAATTTCGGAGGGGCAAGAATTTTTCGTTCGTGATATTTTTTGAAAGCCTTTTTGCGTATTTACGGTTGCGTCAAATGCGGCATTAGTGTCCTTCTCACCAGGGATGTGGAAGTGAAAGCTGGAAGCGGAAGCGGTGGAACAGGCAAATTTTTGCGGAAGCGGAAGCTAGAAGCGGTAAAAGAGTACCGCTTCCACTATGGCCATTCATATCGAACTGGAATATAGTACAATTTTTGTGAAATATACGACGAAAAGTGAATGTTCGATAGACCGTCATTTGCTAAGAAGCATTCTTAAGAGCTTGTGGTTGACCAAGATCCGGGCAGCCTACATCCCTATTAACTCAAATATGAACCATGTAGCCAACCAACTCATTTAAAAAAATTTAGGTGTTCAAAAATCCCCTATTTTAGTCCTAAATTTTTACTATTTTCTCAAGCATATTTTTAAATATGGCTTTGCCCATTATTGAAACATATAGGTCCATTATACTCGTGTAACACAGTATTTACCAACATAGACAAAGTTTCAAGCTCCAGCATTTTAATTTAATTTAGTACGAAAATATAATCTTGAAAAGCAAACAGAAGAGCATCATAACATCTCTCAAACAAAGTTTAATATTAAAATAAATTTTTTCAATCATCTTTTTAATCATCATGATACTTTAATGTTTGTCCTAATTATTGCTAAAAGTACGGTTTGTTGCAAGAATTTTTTTAATGTGGTACAACCGTGTATAACTGCATAATTCTTGCAGTGTTTTTGTTTTGCTGTCCTAAAAAAGTAAAAATATACGTTGCTGGGAAGAATTTGAAGCAAACCACGTACACGAACAAGTTCAGAGTTGTAAGTTGGCCCGGGCTTTTAGGGTCAGGTTCAGGTTTAAAGTTGACTAAATTTCTGGCTTAATTCGGGCCTGAGACGTGCTTTTTGTTGTAGGTTCACAAAAATATAATCAAAAGCAATTTGGCAACATTGTTGAATGAAGTCTTCATTTAAGTTTTTTTCGGGCATGATTTGGGCTTCAAATTAGTTTTCGGGTTCGGGCCTGAACTAGTCGGCCCGTTTACAACTCTGAGCAAGTTATTTAAAAAAATCTGTAAAAGTGGAAGCTTTGCCCTACGGCTACCTAATTATAGCCAAGTAAAGATATGCGCTTAACAAAGCAGATAATTGAAACAAGTTATTATCCCGAGCGCTTGAAGGCCCGTCTCCAGAACCCAAATAATCGTTCGTTATTTTAAACTTCGTGGCGAACGCGTTTAGAGAAATTTGTATCAGCTGAAACCTAATAACAATGTGATTAAACTTTTCGCATGAGGGCCATCCAATCCGAATTCCTGAAAATGCCCATACGTAGATCCTTGCGATGACAAACCACTGAATACAATTATATAATTTGCTTTTATATGTTGTTTTAAAGATGGTAATACAGTAACAATGCTATTTATTTCGACTTATTTAGAAAAAATATTTGCCAAAACACTATAGGATCAACAAATTTTGAGCAAAAATTGCGTCACCAAGTGGTGGAAGCGGAAGCGGTGGAAACGGAAGCGATTCAAAAATTGCCGCTTCCACACCCCAGCTTCTAACAAGTCAGATCGGCTTACGTTTGGAAAAAACATCTGGGTTGTTTTTATTAACTCTAATTATTGCAATATATGTTAGGCCCGATCTCCATTGTGCAAAAATCGTGTGCGGACGAACGTATCTCTGTTCTTCCTTCAAATACGATTTGGCGAAAATATTTGATTTTACAAATACAGGTTACATGGGAAACTTGGAAGATTTTCATCATTTATAAGCAAAGATATTTCCAGCAAAACTTGTTTTTTCAAACGTTTGCACACCACGTAAACCGTTCAACCAAAACTGAGGGGGTGAGAGGCATTTCGCCCCTTAGAGTCAGATGTGAGGGTTTCCCCTCGGGAAAATTTTCATAATGTTCAAAAATTTACATAGTTTGTGCATTGTTAAACATGGCGAAAACATTCAAACAGTACAATAGTGTTTGTTGTTTGACTAATTTTGGACGATGGAAGAAAGTTTGACAATGTTTGAATTCAATTTTGTCAAAAAAGTTCAATTTTGTCAAAAAGTAAAAAAAAAAGTGTTAAAAGCGAAATCACGCAAGAAGACCGCACCATAAGTATAAATTAGGTATTAACTGAAATAATTACATCTTTCCAGGAAATTTTCCACTTCTCTCTTCCATGCCAGACTATGCCCTATACATTTTCCGTGGTAACACTGTTATAAAAAAGAAAAAAAAAAAAAAACTTCGTTTGCAGAATGCCGTGACTCAAGAGATGGGAACCAAAATTGATTTCTTTCAATAATAAAGCTTCAAAGTACTGTGTTAACAAAAGTCATGTCATTCAAGGCATTGATTGATTTTGTGAAATTTTTTCTAGCCGCATTACATTATAAAATCTTGCACTGACGGTCAGTTTAGCTAAAACTTGAAACCGTCCATTAAACAATCGATTTCAACTCAGTTGGGTCAAAAAAAAAAAGACAAAAATGAAAATTTAGAAATAATAATTTCATTTTATTACCAAACTTTATTTCTCGTAGATTTATATTACCAAAAAAAAATTGCCACACTTTGCTGAAAAATTTTGAAGTTATATTTCTTTCTTTTTTAATGACGCACAAAAGTAACTCAGCACAAACATTTTTTGTCAATCTTTTTTAACAGTTATTGATGTTGTCCCACAATTTTTACTAACAGTCGAACCTCGGTTATCGAACGATTCAGGTCTCGACCAAATCGGTTTTCGACCAAAAAATTACTAATTATTAACTAATAAGGAAAAAATTACATTAACTAATAAATGTTCAATAAAAATTTAAAAATTGCCGATAATATTACAACTTAATTTTTGTAGCAAATACGCGATGGAAAAAATACCGAAATGATAGATTTTTTGCTTTTGGGGTGTCACATTCGTAACAAACGGATCCCAATTTTTAACCAAACTAACTGTCAGATGAAGATAATATGATCTAATGTAAGTAGCAAAAATTTAACAAAATCAATCAATGCATTAAATGAAATTACGGCTTTCTTAATACGGTAAGAATTTCTTAATACGGCTTTCTTAATACGGCTTTCTTAATACGGCTTTCTTAATACGGCTTTCTTCATTCGATCAAAGAAATCAATTTTGGCCCAATAGCTACAATCTTCGGTAGTCAATTGGTCTAAACAAACACGGAAAAAAAAACAAAACTACCTAATAATTGAAAACTGTAAGGCAGTAAGTATGTCGCACAGAATGCTATATCAAGAATAAAAGTACTTAGCTCTAGAAAGCTTCCGGTTGTTAACCGCAATTTAAGTTTTAAAAATTTTCTTTTCCATCAACATTGAGTTGCAATTTCCCAATGGCGTACGTGTGCATTAAGTGAGGAAGTCATTGCCTCTTACCTCTTGAGTCACGGCCTGCAGCAAAACAAAGTTAGCTTTTTTTGATAACTTTGTGACCAAGGAAAATGTGGTCGCGGGCGTAGAAGTGAAAAATTCTTTTGATAACTTTAGTTTTTTCAGCCAATACACAAGTTACATTCATGGTGCTGTCTCACTGGTGAAAAATTTGCTTGCATCAAGATGCAAAATTTTTTGGCAAAATTGAACTCACAATCATTAAAGACAGCCAAATTATTCCATTTCTCCTCCATGCATTTGATCCGCGACAAATTACAAACACAAGAACACAAAACTTAAAGCCACTACATTGGGACAAAATATAGAAAAGAATTATAGTGACCCTAAATAACTTGTGTAACACAGTAGCATCGCAACCAGCTCCATAAAGCGTCGAGGAGACATTATTCAATTATTTTCCGCCCTATGTCAAAAGTTAGTTTTTAGCACCTTGATCTTACCAGTGGTAAAGTAAGGTAAACCTTGACGTTTAAGCAAATGTGGCTGTTTTACTTAGCTTGTGTCCATAGGTGTTTCATGCTTGTAAATTAGGCACTTGCGTCAGCATAAAATCACACCTACTTAAAGTACCCTTTATATGGGTTCTATTTGCCAGCGTTTTGTATAATATTGTTCTTTTTCACGTCGTACTAGGCAATCCTTAAACAATGATAAACTTTATATTCCATATTACCGTTCTAGTAAATTGCAGAAGTGTATCAAGTATCGGGGAGTTAAAAATTGGGAAAAAATCCCGAAGTAGTTAAAAAATATGTCGCATAATTACCTTGAAAGCCGACACAAAGAGTTTCTATTATCATCTTATGTCATTTCGAAATAATTGTGCAAGATTCCGATTTGTTTATGGTCTATCACTCGTAAATGTCGAAAACACTTCAAAGTTTTACTATTCAGCATGCCCAGTATACGCCATGTTTGTTAAAAAGTATGAAATACATGTCGTCCACCATACAACCACACGACATATCGTAGATTGATTGGTCGCCTATTTGTTGGATATTTTGCCGTTACCCCTCTTATTATATCCTTTTTGAACTTTATTAAACTTCTGGTATCTGGTGGTTGCATGACTCGATGACCGCATGTTCCTTCGCAACCTCTCTGTCGCTCTAATTTGCCAAAAATTGTTGAACAATTGAAGTGTGTTTGGTGTTTCGGTATTTTAACGACTGTATGCGACTAAATAAACAGCGAGTTGAGTTTTCGGCGCATAGATTACACAGAAGCTCGCAAGTCAACATATTTATATGATTCTTGACCATTTTTAAATAATATTTGAAATGAATACAAATATCTTAGCTGATTTATAATCATGATTTTTGTTTCGTGAGAAGCAATGAATATTGAATGGACTAATTTCTTACATTCATTCCCAGCAGTTTGTTCAGGCGGTGTGGGGCGAGCTTAAACCCGTTGCGACATTTTTCAGGTAACAAATTGACGTTTGAGGAAGTTCAACAATTTTTTTAAGTACAATTTTGTTAAAAAATTGATTGCATTTTGTTGCCAGCGAAATTATCCCCAGTGGGTTAACACTAGTAAGTTAGCAAAACAAAAAATCCATTATTTCGGTGTTTTTGCAATCGCGTATTTGCGAGAAAAATTTGAGTTGTAATATTATCGGCAATTTTAAAATTCTTGTTGAACATTTATTAGTTAGTGTATTATTACGAAACACAGCAAAAACGAAAATTTTTTGCTCCATGCGTTTTTATTGTGACAAGCCAAAATAAGGCAAGAAATGGATATTTTTATTTCACCGTCAATAATTGGCAAAGGCAAACAATCAATTTGAACTCAGTTTGGCCAAAAAAAGACAAAAAAAATTGAAAATAATAATTTCATTTTGTTGCCAGCATTATTTCTTTTATATTTGCTGCATTTTACCAAAAAAATATCACCATACGTTTCTAAAATAATTGAAATTATTTTTTCTCTCGTTTTGGACTTGGACTGTTAGTAAGGGAAGGAAAGCTTGAAGGGGCTGGCAATTCATATCTTCAACTGGCTTTCAAATTTTAGCGATTTATTTTTTCAAATGGCTTTAAAAGGCACAGAACTTGATCCAAATGGCAATTTTAAAAAAACAAAAGAAGAAACAAACATAATTGCCCGGCAGCGGGGCCTCTCCCCCCAGACACCGTCTTCGATGCACATGAGTTAAACCTCTTTGCTTAGCACGGTGCCCAATAGCTCAATGTTTGGCAACAAAATCAAATTACTATTTTCAAATTTTTGTTATTGTCTTTTTTTGACCAAACTAAGTTGAAATCGATATTTTTTGCCTTTGTCAATAAAACAGTTATTTAACGGTAAAATAAAATTATTCATGCTTGTACTATTTTGGTTTGTCACAATAAAAGTGCATGTAGCAAAAAGTTTTCATTTTCGCTGTGTTTCGTCATAATACATTAACTAATAAATGTTCAATAAAAATTTAAAAATTGCCGATAATATTACAACTTAATTTTCGTAGCAACTACGCGATTGAAAAAATGCCGAAATGATAGATTTTTTGCTATTAGAACGTCACACTTTTAATAAACGGTCTTAATTTTAGCTAAACTGACTATCAGATTAAGACTATATATTCTAATGTGGGTAGAAAAACTTGACGACATTAATCAATGCAATAAATGAAATTACGGCTTTGTTAGTACAGTACTGCGAAGTATTTTTTTGAATCAAAGAAATCAATTTTGGCCTCCAGCAGCTACTGAGCTACAATCTTCGGTAGCTATTTGTATTAAGAAAAAAAAACAACTAAAAATGCTGAATAATAAAAACAGTAAGGCAGTATGTCGCATAGGATGCTATATCAAAAATAAAATTACCCACCCCTAAAAAAATTCCGGCCCTAAACCGTAATTTAGGTTCTTAACAGTTTTTTTTTTTGTTTCATCAGTAAAAAGCATCGTTAGATATTGTACAGTTTATTGTATTACATCCATTACAAAAGTTTTCTTAATAAAATTGTTCAAAAACTTTAAAGAGCAAGTAGAAGATTTTTTCAAGGTCATCAGTGACAGTTTAGTAAAAATACTCGGTCTTACAGCTTAAATCTAACTAAAAGCCATTAAGCTCAAGTACTTAAACGTGTTAAATGTTGCAGTAGTTCCATAGGTTTTGTTCTTCTGCTATTCTGTTGTACCAATTCAATGTGAGAATTTAACGTACAGTTTGAAGGTTAATTTAAGAGCTAATTGTCCAACATAGCATTGCCAAATTAGCATGTTTTATCTTTTTCTTATATTAGCCTCTTTGATTATGTCTAGTTGGAGTACTTTGTACTAAAGATTTTAAAATTTTATGGAGCCCATTTGGCATGGTCTCAATGTGGCCAATTTAATTTGTTATCTTTAGTCTTTGATTCATATTAACTTATCCAGTAGATTTAGTTTGTTTAGCTTTTGTAGTTAATGGGGGAGGTGCCAACACAATTGGAGCACCCCTATAGTATGAGATCCTCACTTTTTTTCAAATTATATTTTTACTGAGTTTGAAAATTTTGTTTGTCTAGCTTGAGTGGTTAAATCTTATGAAGGAGGAGGACTCTTCAATTGTGGCACTTCAAATTAGTGATATTTTGTTTATCTATTCTGATTTTATCTTTCTTTTATAATTACCTATTCTGAAAGTTTCATATGTCTAGCTTGAATGGTTAAAAAGTTTCAATTCTCAAGGACCCCCGTTTGGGTGCCACAAATTTTTTGTCAAATTTTATTTTTCCTTCATATTTGCTTGTGCATCCTGAACTTGTGATGTGTTTAGCTAACACAAGTAAAAATTGTGAATTTTGGCGTCCTCATTGGAGGGTAAACCCATTGTGGTGCTCCAAAATTGTTTCAAATTTTATGTTTTCATATATGTCTATTCTAAAATTTTTATCAGTCCAGGGTGAGTGGTTCAGTTTTGAATTTTGGCGTCTTTGTTTGAGGGGGATCCCTTCATTTTGGTATCCCCAAATTTTTTTCAAATTTTGTCTTTTCTTCGTTTTTTGCCTATCCTGAAAATTTCATGTGTCTAGCATGAGTGTTTAAAAAGTTGGAATTTTCGTGGCCCTGTTTTAGGGGTATCCTCCATTTTGATATACTTAAATTTCGTCAAATTTTATGTTTTCTTGATTTTTGCCAACCCTAAAAATTTTATGTGTCCAGCATGTGTGATTAGAAAGTTTGATTTTTGGTAGTCCCATTGAAGGGGGATCCCCATTTCGGTAGCCCACATTTCATTCAAATTTTATGTTTCTTTTATATTTACTTACCTTAAAAACTTCGTATGTCTAGCTTTAAAGGTCAAAAAGTTTGAATTTTGGAGGTCCCCGTTTGAGGGTCACTCCCGAATTTGGAACCCATAACAATATTTTTCGTTGGTTTAGTTTATTTTTTATATTTACCCACTCCGAAAATTTGATTTATCTAGCTTTAATGGTTTAAAAGTTCAAAATTTTGGTGGCCCCGTTTGAGGGGAACCCCCCACTTTGATACCCCCAAATTTTATCAAATTTGATCTTTTTGTAATATTTGCCTACCCTAAAAATTTTATGTGTCTGGCATAAGTGGTTAAAAAGTTTGAATTTTTTAGGCGCCGTTTGAGGGGGACCCCCATTTAGATACCCCTAAATTTTGTCAAATTTTATTTTTCCTTTATATTTACTTACCTTAAAAATTTCGTGTATCTAACGTAAAAAGGTAAAAAGTTTGAATTTTGGAGGGTCCGTTTGGGGGGAAACCCCCCATCATGGTTTCCCCATTTTTGTTAGGTTTAGTTTATTTTTGATATCTACCCATTCCAAAAATTTCATTCATCTAGCTCCAACGGTTTAAAAGTTCAAAAATTTGGAGGACCCGTTTGAGGGGGATCCCCTCAGCCTGGCACCCCCAATTTCTTTCGGGCGCTAGTCCACCCTGATATTTTAAATTGCTCAAACTTTGAATACAGTGTATTTAGCGGTTCAAAAGTAGATAGCCGGAGAAGAATAAGAAAAAAGAAGAAAAATAGTATTCAAGTTGCGATAAACGAACATAACCAAAAGAAAGGCAGTTGATAGTGTGCTCAAAAATCACAAACCATTTTTCATCAATATTGGTAATTACCGAGATGTATCGGTTCAAAACTGTCCACTTTCTGCCCACTTTTGGCCAGTAAAATTTGGCCACGCAACCGGTTTGCACAAAGCATTTATAAGCACCCACATTGTACCCAAATTTCAGCTTTGCAGGTCAGTGGTTTTGGAATTATAAGCGATTTAACAACTTTCAAGCCAAAAATTACTGTTTTTTTATGTTTTTTTTGTCTCAATGCACGGTCACGTAACGTAGGATCCCCAAAATTGGAACACATGACGCTTTCAATAATTGTTGTAATGAGTCCAAATTTCAACTTTCTAGGTTTAACCGTTTGTTGGTTATAAGCAAATTTATCCTCATCTGTCAAAATTCGCGAACAAAACCAATGGTACTACGCGCTCGCGCGAAGTCCCAATGAAAGAATGTATCGTCCAAGGGAATTTTAAATAAAGCAAAAGGTTATAAACCATTCTCAAGCTATTAATAATAAAACAAAAATCAATTATGATTGATTTTGCAGCTCTCTCTGTGAAACAAAATTTGTAACTTGCTAATAATTGGCTTGAAACTATAAACGGCATTCGTGTCAAAAATTTTCTTCACCGTTTTCTCTCAAAAGATATAGAAAGTTTTTATTTAAAAAGATTTAAAAAATTTTTATTTAAAGTATGAGGAAAATATCTCGGATAAGTGAAAAAATATTCACAATTAAAACAGTTATTTTTCTTTAAACACCCCGTAATTATAATAATCGTATTGATGAGTGTTTAACGTTCGCGGTCTTTCGCCATACAAAAACATTTTTTTACGACCATGTTCTAGTTTAAAGAGTACAAATATCTTTTTCACTTTTTGATTCAAATAGGAAGATATAATTAATGTTATCGCCATCAAAATCATTCTGAAAACCGTCAAACAGTATACGCAGCAAGTTACTACTGTTGTGTGAGTTCAACCTAACCATTCGTTAATCAATTTTGGATTACGACGTACCGTAACGGTAAATTTTTTAGTGCGTCTAAATCTTTTTATGATGTAGGTTTTACAGCATCTAGATGAAGAAGACAAGCTGTGCTGTACGCACGTCTTTTCTGCTATGAAAAATATTCGAAGGAGAAGAGGAAAAATATGAAATTTAACAAAGTAAGAAACAATTTAGGCGTCATGAGCGCACAAGCGCACTGATTTTATGTTTCAACTAACTGCAGCTTGTACGCTGGCAAGGAGTATTTAATTTCTGTGTAAGATAAAGTAAAAATAAGATCGTTCACTCGCTTATTTGTTTTGGAAGTGTGGATTGGACCTTAGGTAAGATCTACAAGCTGGGTAAAATCTTGAGAATACCAGCGTATTCATTAGTTTATTTAACCAAGTAGCAGTTAATTTGTTTTCAATTATACCAAAATTACGCTCGTGCGTTTGCGAGTTGCGTAGTGCAGATATCAGATATCTTGTTGGAGGATAACTTTTTCGCATTGCTTGTTTAAGTAGTCGCCGTTCTACGTGGTTCTTCCGTAGGTTTCCGCGCTGGTATGCTTTAGGCCAGATAGCTCGCAAACGATTAAACATTAAAAACTCTTACCCGCAAACGTCAAACTACAATTTTAGTTCAGTCATTTTTTTGATATCCAAAATTTTATTTCAGTTGATTTTTCAATCAAATTGCGCTGAACTCTGTATTTCTAATTTCGCTTATAAAATATTATTTTTCAAAGTTATTACATCATAATGAAAAATCCGTTGACCAAAATTTTTTTTCATCATTATTGTGTTTCGTCATAATACTATCAACCAAAAACTGTTATAATATGAAGTTTTGAAATAATAATGAATTTACGAATGCAGGAAACTTTAAAACTTGTTATTCTCGCATGTACGCGATGGCGAAAAAACTAAATTTGCTCATGCTTTGTGTTTGTCTCAGGCTGCAAGTTTAGCTGATTAAACTATCAAATCAAGTCTTTTATTATAATACTTGTTGCATTATGCTGGTGCGTATAACGAGTTTACGGGGCCCATCACCGCGTCACTGCGGCCGAGCTGCACAGCTCCAACCTTTCGAAGAAATATTGCAGCGGTGGCGAGCCGTAAACAACACTGTGTCCGATTTGACCGCCCGAGATTTGAACCTCAGACCTCCCTCTCCTGAGACGAACGAGTACTTGCTCGACCGACTGGCAGTGTGTTAAATTGTGCAAAGTCTATGGTATTTCTGGTTGCAAGCATATTAGTTATAAAAATTTAGTCCAGGGGTGTACCACTGGTTTGCTTTTGCCGCCTGCATTACGTTTTTTATTACATACGTCCACCAGAATTAAGGAACGTGACTAGAATTTTGCTTAAGGAGGTTTGACCTCAAACATAAAATTGTTTGCGTCACGTAATCACGAAGACTGGGGTTAGGGAGTTCAGCTCTCAGCTTCTGAACAATTTTCAAGTTTTTTTCGAAAAAAAGCTATTTTAATGTCATTTGACACCTTTGCAAAGCTATTTGAAAGAACTAATTTCTAAAATTTGGAAGCCTTTTGGCAGAAATAAGTGCTCAGCCCCTTCGCCCTCCTTCTCTTACCGCCGTTACAGGTACTGTTCAATGCCAAAAGTTGTTAACAGAATGCATATTTGGGTTTAATTATCTAATTGACTCGGCTAAGAGGTAGGGGAGGGCTTTAACCCCACTGCTGGTTGCGGACTGGCAGCCAGTGAGTTTTTGAAGTTACGTTAGTTTTTTATAGAAATGGGTTATCCGCTAATATCTCTATATGCCTATAAAAATGTAATAATAAGTAAAACAATTTTTTGGCAAATTTTTGCAATAGAGTTTGCAAGGCGTCATCGTAGCAATAAATGACTCGCTTGACTACCTTGATCTTGCACATACGAGCAAAAAACGAGTTTTAAAATATGGTAGGTTTTTCTGCCCCACTTTGCTACGCTACCAATAAACGTCAAACAACTCAAGTTTAAAAAATTACTGATTGGGAAGTTTAAAGCCAGTTTTTGAAAGCATATTAAAAACATAATATGCCTTTCAAAAGTATCTAACGAAATATTTCAAAACCTGCTGGCTGCTAACAGTGAAGTTCAATTTAAATCATCTGCAATTCTTTGTTGTTTCAGAACTCAGCAACATACCACACGTCTACCCTATACTCAATGGTAACTAAAACAATGCAATTTAGCATCGGCAAAACAACTCTTTCGATCACTTTGTGAGTATCGTGGCATCACTTTCCAGCTGCTGCAGCATCGTACCTATTAATTTTGATAAGCATTTATTTTTACCCTTTGGTCTGTTTAGATGTACGCCAGCACCACCACCAACTTGTATAATTTGAATTACGCTGGACGGTCGCATGATTTTCCATTGGTGGGCCCCTGGTTGTACACCGCTGATTAAGGGGTTTTTGTTAAAAAAAGCAAAAAAGATGCCAGAAAATGGACAATTCGACTTACAGTACAAGTTGATTGAATTTTCGGTTTAGAGTCGATCCTCGATTTAACGAACTTTCGATTTAATAACTAGTAAATTACTGTTTTTGTGTTCATTTTTTGCTCATTTTTTGGTGAAGCAAAAAAGCTTTAATTTGCGACTAATATGCCTCATCTCGCTGGGAAACAAAAACTACCACAGCAGTAAGAGTGCCGACAGTACTTAAAATTTTTCAAGTCCCGCTCCCCCCAGACTCGTAAACATTTTAGATTCTACAGCCGTATGCGACCTGGGCAAATCCTAATTATATAAATTATCACTGCCGGTCTGCCTATACTTGAGTGAAATTCATTGCAAAGTTGAGGTAATGTATCTTTGACTAGAAGATTAAGCAGCACAGGTATATTATATCGACACATTGGTTGTTATTTCTTAGTCGTTTTTTGAAGTCACTCCTTAAGTCACTTCTTATACATTAGATGACTAACTCAAATCAATTATTCTGTATGAAACTACATCGCAGATTTGACAAGTTTAACAATCAGTAATCTCAGACAGTAGCGTAGCCAGGAGGGCTGTAGCCCCCCCCCCCCCCCCCATTAGCTTGTCGACCAAAATACAGAAAAACAATCACGTTTTAGCACTTTTGAGACTGTTCTTTTGCAATGAAATAGACTTAAAAGTGATTTAAAACATCTTTTAAAGCATTTATTTAATGGGGAGCTAATTTTCTAAATCAAATTTTTCGTTATACTCGCTCTATGCGCCAAAGCGTGTAACGAGTTTTTGGGGGCCCATTTCCGGGTCATTGCGCCCCGGCAACACAGCTTCTTTTGAAGAGCTGTTGCAAGGTTGGCTAATTTTCCAAACAATAAAACTTACTAAACAGTAAAAACTTTGAAAATGGCCAAAAATAAGCGATTAATTTAATTGCTTATTTAAAAACAAAGTTTAAATGATGTTGAACATAGGTTTTGTAAAAGACATACATAAGCTAAGGAACGGGAGGCTACCCAGTATTAGTTAATTACCAATCACTTGTCTCAAATCTCTTTTCTTTTGCCCCTCCCCTATTCACCCTATACTTTTCAGCAACAGACAAAGCCGTTTCCGCATTAATTCGTTAAATCGAGATTCTACTACATTCTGACTCGAAAGTCTAAACCAATTGATCTTGGAATCTTCGATATACACATAATTCTGAGTTCTTACAAATAAAATCGAACTCCGGCGCAAAGTATTCTTGAAGGTTCTTTTTACATCAATGATAAAGGCAAAGCAGTGTGTAATTGTTCCGTTTTTTTTTTAGATGCACAAAATTTATAAGCTTAGTTTTTTCTTTTGTGGACTTTTTTTAAGTTAATAATAATTTAATTGTGGTACTTTGATATTTGCTTATAGGTTTTGAAAAAAGACAATTTTGGGCTATTTTTTTATCAGTTTTAAAAAGACGTTTACGTTTTGCCGTTTTCTTAAATTTTCAATGTATTTCTTGTCGAAACCTATTTGAATTTGATCAATCGTTTTTGTTTTAAGATTTAAGAACTGCTGGAGTTTACCCTGCGTTGGATGCTATTTCGGAATCGCCGTTGTATCAAATGTCTGAGGTTTGTTTTTGATATTTTAAATTATGCTTTCTGGTTTCCTACGCGTTTAAATCCATCATTAAAAGTCAAATCATGAAACACGTTATAGTAAGGCAATAGCTAACAAACACCACGCCCCACGCTAGAGTGGACCGAAAATGACCTATCCCCTTTTTATCATACTTTGACCCAGTAGCGTAGCGGAACGGGAGGGGTAATTTCTCAAAAATAAAATTCATAAAACAAAAAAAAACTTTAAAAAACCGCCAAAAAATGCTATTCAAGTTTAATCACATACTCAAAAATATTTCACATATAATTGTCATTGACAAATGTACCAGCTCAGGAATATGGGAGAGGGGGTCATTCAGTATCAGTCAATTACCAATCGCTTCTTTAAACTTCCTTCCAGAAGCCCCATTAATTATATCATTCTTTACAAATTACTGACAAAGTAGATAACTCCTTCTGAGTTTTGTTGAACTGCCGCTATAGGATTTTATGATTGACGAGTTTGTAAATAAAAGAACTAAAATTCTAGCAGTAGCTACCTCCCAACATGCATGAAAATTTCTTAAACAATCAAGTGAAATTTCCAGAAAAAGCAGCCATACGATTGGCTGCAACCTTTTTGCGGGTATGACACCTTGACAGACGTGCAACTATTATTCAAACAATTAATACCCTCGCCAAAGCCAGTCAATTATGAATATGAGCGTGCCATAATTTCAAACAATGAATACTGTCACCCAAATCAGTAAATTATGAATCGTTTTCGTTAGGATGGAGTGAAAAAAATTTCTTTTGGAAATCAAAAAAAGTGTAGTTCTCAAATCTCAACAAATGGTCTAAAACTTGCTTAAAAGTTTTTTTTGGGGGTTGCCCCTATTTTTCAGCCGGCAACCCCCCCAAATATAATTGCGGCAGTTGGCGTGGGGGGTAATTCGCATATCTCGGTAACCACTGGTCGCAGAGCAATGGTATATAGCTCAAAATTTGTGAAAACACCATGTTCCTATCTGTGCTAAAAAAGAAAGTTTTCTCTATTTTCAACACAAAAAAAGTTACAGCCGAAAAACCAAAAATATGGCCATTTTTGCTTAATTTGTCGGAAAATTCGTCTATGTGTAGGCGCAATCATTTATCTGTAATCAGCGAAACTAATTTCTCTCACTTAATTAACGCTGTTTGTGATATGCTGCACTAATAAATGGACAAATGGTAAAATCCCACTCTTGCTGAGAGTTAAAATTTTACATTAGGTAACAGGTTATAGTACAGAAACACTAAAAAACTAAGACACAGCTTTGTTAAAATTGCCAGAAATTGAATGAGTAATAACAATATTGCTTAAAATTAGCAGAACACATACCACTTCAAAAGTTGCTGAAATTCAATAAAATCACGAAGGTAACACAGTAGCCATGTAGCTGTAGCACAGATCAATTATAGCATGGCTTCGACGATATGAATATAATTTGAAAATTTGTCCACAATCTTGTAGATCATTGCAGATCTTGCAGAATTATTACGATTATTGCAGATCTCAGACTGAAATTGCTTATTATTCATTGCAGGTCTGTAATAGTTGAGGGTTTCAAATTAGTTTTTTGTATACATTTTGCCAATCAACGTTATGAGGTAGAGGTGGGTATATCGCAATTTTTGTGGGAATTTTTTGCATTATACTTTTCAGCAACAAACAAAGCCGTTTCCGCATTAGTTTGTTAAATTGAGGCTCTACTACATTCTGACTCGAAAGTTTACTCTAAGCCAATCCATCTTGAAATCTTCGATACACACCATAATTCTGAGTTCTTACAAATAAAATCGAACTCCGGCGCAAAGTATTCTTGAAGGTTCTTTTTACATCAATGATAAAGGCAAAGCAGTAATTGTTCCGTTTTTTTTTTAGATGCACAAAATTTATAAGCTTAGTTTTTTCTTTTGTGGACTTTTTTTAAGTTATAATAATTTAATTGTGGTACTTTGATATTTGCTTATAGGTTTTGAAAAAAGACAATTTTGGGCTATTTTTTTATCAGTTTTAAAAAGACGTTTACGTTTTGCCGTTTTCTTAAATTTTCAATGTATTTCTTGTCGAAACCTATTTGAATTTGATCAATCGTTTTTGTTTTAAGATTTAAGAACTGCTGGAGTTTACCCTGCGTTGGATGCTATTTCGGAATCGCCGTTGTATCAAATGTCTGAGGTTTGTTTTTGATATTTTAAATTATGCTTTCTGGTTTCCTACGCGTTTAAATCCATCATTAAAAGTCAAATCGTGAGACACGTTTAAAAGTCAAATCGTGAGACACGTTATAGTAAGGCAATAGCTAAAAAACGCCACACCCCACACTAGAGTGGATCAAAACAGATCGATCCCCCAAACATACTTTGACCCAGTAGCGTAGCGGAACGGGAGGGGTAATTTCTTAACAAAATTCAAAAAATTGAAAAAAACCTTTGAAACATGGCCAAAACTTGGTATCCAAATTTGATCACTGATTGAAAACCACTTAAAACAATTGCCATCTAAAATTATACCACAATAAGAATCGGGAAGGAGGGTTATTTAGTATCAGTCAATAACCAATCACTTCTCTCAAACTACCTTCCAGCAGCGCCTTCAATTACATCTTTCTCAGAAAAAATATATACGAAGTAGATTACTCCTTGTAAATTTTATTAAACTACCGCTGTAGGATTTCATGATTCACGATCTTAAAAATAAAAAAACAAAAAATTCAGCAAAACCTACCATCCAAATTTCCTAAACAACCAATAGAAAATTTAAAAAAAAACAACTGAACCATGGACTGCTACCATTTTTGCAGGAATGACACCTTGACAAATGTGCAGCAATTATTCAAACAAGTATAATACTGTCGCCTAACTAATCAATTGGGAACACAATGCTGCCATAATTTCAAACAATTAGCACTGTCGCCCAAACCAGTTAATTATGAATATAATTGTGCTATAATTTCAAACCGTCAAAACTGCCGCCCAAACCAGTCAATTATGAATATATTTGAGCCACAATTTCAAACAAAATTCAATGTCGCCCAAATCAGTTAATTATAAATATAATCGAGCCACAATTTTAAACCATCAATACTGTCGCCCAAACCAGCCATTTATGAATATAATCGTGCCACAATTTCAAACAATATTGTCGCCCAAATCAGTCAATTAAGGATACAATCGAGCGACAATTTCAAACATTTAGTATCGTCGCACAAATCAGTCAATATGAATATAATTGAGCCACAATTTCAAACATATATTACTGTCGCTCAAATTAGTCAATTATAAACATTGTCGAGCCACAATTTCAAACAATCAATACTGTCACCAAAACCAATCAATTTATATGAATATAATTGAAACACACTTTCAACCAACTAACACTTTTGCCAAAACCAACCAATTATGAATATAATCAAGCAACGACTTCAAAAAACTGATGCTGTCTCCCAAACCAGTCAATTATAAGTATAGTCGAGCCACAGTTTCAATAAACTAATATCGTCGCCCAAACCAGTCAATTATGAATGAAATCAAGCCAAAACTTCAAGCACTAATTACTGTGGCCCAAACCAGTCAATTATGAACATAATCAAGCCACAATTTCAAACATTTGATATTGTCGCCCAAACCAGTCAATTATGAGTATAATCAAGCCACAATTTCAAACAGTTATTACTGTCGCCCAAACTAGTCAATTATGAATTAAATCGAGCCACAATTTCAAACAATTATCACTGTTGCCCTAACCAGTCAATTATCTATATAATTAAGCCACAATTTTAAACAATTAATAATGTCGCCCAAACCAGTCAATTATAAATATAATCGAGCCACAATTTCAAACAATCAATTCTGTCGCCCAAATCCATCAATTATGAATATAAAGCCGCATTTATACGGGCGACTTTTTTGCGTGCGATTTTTTGATAAAAATGGATCTGGCAAAGTTGCATTTACTCAACGGCGGTTTTGATCATGATAATTGGGACCTTACTGATGGAAGTAATTGTCTTAAGTTGGTTTCATACCAATATTCTTATAATTGAAAACTTTAGAAGAGAATCGGTGCTGCGATAAAAAATCGCAGTGAGATCAGTTCCGATTTTGTTTTAAAAAGGTTTAGAATATCACTATCGGAATGGAAACAACTTGAGACAGTCATTTTCAGCAGTAAGATAACTTTCATCACAATGAGAACCATTATTGAATAGACGCAACTTTGCTACATCCATTTTTATCAAAAAATCGCACGCAAAAAAGTCGCCCGTGTAAATGCGGCTTAATAGAGACACAAATTTTAACAATTGTTACTGTCGCCTAAACCAGTCAAATATGAACATAATCGAGTCACAATTTCAAACAATTATTACTGTCGCCCAAATCAGTCAATTAGAAATATAATCCAGCCACACTTTTAAACAAGTAATAATGTCGCCCAAACCAGTCAATTATGAATATAATTGAGCCACAATTTCAAACGATCAACACTGTCGCCCAAATCAGTCATTTATGAGTATATTCGAGCCACAATCACAAACATTCATTACTGTCGCCCAAACCAGTCAAATATGAATATAATCGAGCCATAATTTCAAACATTTAGTATTGTAGCCCCAATGAGTCAATTATAAACATAATCGAACCACACTTTCAAACAACTAATAATGTCGCCCAAATCATTCAATTATGAATATAATCCAGCCACAATTTCAAACAATTAATAATGTCGCCCAAACCAGTCAATTATAAACATAATCAAGCCACAATTTCAAACAATCAATGCTGTCGCCTAAACCAATCAATTATGAATATAATCGAGCCACAATTTTAAATCATCAATACTGTTGCCCAAACCAGTCAATTATGAATATGATCAAGCCACAATCACAAACATTCATTACTGTCGCCCAAACCAGTCAATTATGAATATAATCGAGCTACAATTTCAAACAGTTAATAATGTCGCCCAAACCAGTCAATTATGAATATAATCGAGCCACAATTTTTAAGAATTGTTACTGACACTTAAACCAGTCAATTATGAATATAATCGAGCCACAATCACAAACATTCATTACTGTCGCCCAAACCAGGCAAATATGAATATAATCGAACCATAATTTCAAACATTTATTATTGTGGCCCAAATGAGTCAATTATAAACATAATCGAGCCACAATTTCAAACCATCAATAATGTCGCCCAAACCAGTCAATTATGAATATAATCGAGCCACAATCACAAACAAATATTACTGTCGCCCAAACTAGTCGATTATGAATATAATCAAGCCACAATTTCAAACAATCATTACTGTCGCCCAAATCCATCAATTATGAATATAATCGAGCCACAATTTTTAAGAATTGTTACTGACACCTAAACCAGTCAAATATGAATATAATCGAGTCATAATTTTAAACAATTATTACTGTCGCCCAAACCAGTCAATTATGAACATAATCAAGCCACAATTTCAAACATTTGATATTGTCAGCCAAACCAGTCAATTATGAGTTTAATCCAGCCACAATTTCAAAAAATTATTACTGTCGCCCAAACTAGTCAATTATGAATAAAATCGAGCCACAATTTCAAACCATCAATAATGTCGCCCTAACCAGTCAATTATCGATATAATTAAGCCCCAATTTTAACAATTAATAATGTCGCCCAAACCAGTCAATTATGAATATAATTGAGCCACAATTTCAAACATTTAGTATTGCCTCCCAAATGGGTCAATTATGAATATAATCAAGCCACAATTTCAAACAATCAATTCTGTCGCCCAAATCCATCAATTATGAATATAATAGAGCCACAAATTTTAACAATTGTTACTGTCGCCTAAACCAATCAATTTTGAATACAATCGAGTCACAATTTTAAACAAATATTACTGTCGCCCAAACCAGTCAATTATGAACATAATCAAGCCACAATTTCAAACATTTGATGTTGTCACCCAAACCAGTCAATTATGAGTTTAATCAAGGCATAATTTCAAATAATTTTTACTGTCGCCCAAACTAGTCAAATATGAACATATTCGAGCCACAATTTCAAACAATTATTACTGTCGCCCTAATCAGTCAATTATGAATATAATCCAGCCACACTTTTAAACAATTAATAATGTCGCCCAAACCAGTCAATTAGAAATATAATCAAGCCACAATTTCAAACAATCAACACTGTCTCCCAAATCAGTCAATTATGAATATAATCAAGCTACAATTTCAAACAGTTAATAATGTTGCCCAAACCAGTCAATTATGAATATAATCGAGCCACAATTTCAAACAATCAATGCTGTCGCCTAAACCAGTCAATTATGATTATAATCGAGCCACAATTTTAAACCATCAATAGTGTGGCCCAAATCAGTCAATTATGAATATAATCGAGCCACAATTTCAAACGATCAATACTGTCGCCTTAATCAGTCAATTATGAATATAATCGAGCCACAATTTCCAACAATTATTACTTTCGCTTAAACCAGTCAATTATGAATGTAATTGAGCCACAGTTTCAAACAATTTATCAGTGTCGCCTAAGTCAGTCAATTATGAATATAGTCCAGCCACACTTTTAAAACAATTAATAATGTCGCCCAAACCAGTCAATTATGAATATAATCGAGCCACAATTTCAAACAATCAACACTGTCGCCCAAATCAGTCAATTATGAATATAATCGAGCTACAATTTCAAACAGTTAATAATGTCGCCCAAATCAGTCAATTATGAATATAATCGAGGCACAATTTCAAACAATCAATGCTGTCGTCTAAACCAGTCAATTATGAATATAATCGAGCCACAATTTCCAACAATTATTACTGTCGCCTAAACCAGTCAATTATGAATATAATTGAGCCACAGTTTCAAACAATTTATCAGTGTCGCCTAAGTCAGTCAATTATGAATATAGTCCAGCCACAATTTCAAACAATCAATACAGTCGCCCAAACCAGTCAATTATGAATATAATAGAGCCACAATTTTTGAGAATTGTTACTGACACCTAAACCAGTCAATTATGAATATAATCGAGTCACAATTTTAAACAAATATTACTGTCGCCCAAAACAGTCAATTATGAAAAGAAATGAGCCACAGTTTCAAACAATTATTACTGTCGCCCAAATCAGTCAATTATAAATATAATCTAGCCACAATTACAAACAGTTAGTAATGTCGCCCAAACCAGTCAATTATGAATATAATCAATTATGAACATAATCAAGCCACAATTTCAAACTTATATTACTGTGGCCTAAACCAGTCAATTATGAATATAATCGAGCCACAATCACAAACAAATATTACTGTCGCCCAAACCAGGCAAATATGAATATAATCGAGCCAAAATTTTAAACTTTTATCATGGTCGCCCAAATCAGTCAATTATGAATGTAGTCGAGCCACAATTTCCAACAATTATAACTGTCGCCTAAACCAGTCAATTATGAATGTAATTGAGCCACAGTTTCAATCAATTTATCAGTGTCGCCTAAGTCAGTCAATTATGAATATAGTCCAGCCACAATTTCAAACAATCAATACAGTCGCCCAAACCAGTCAATTATGAATATAATGGAGCCAGATTTTCAAACAAATATAACTGTCGCCCAAATCAGTCAATTATGAATATAATCAAGCCACAATTTTTAAGAATTGTTACTGACACCTAAACCAGTCAATTATGAATATAATTCAGCCACAATTTTAAAGATTTATTATTGTTACCCAAATCAGTCAATTATGATCGTATTCGAGCCACAATTTCAAACAGTTAATGTTGTCTCTTAAACCAGTCAGTTGTGAATGTAATCGTGTCGTTGTTTTAAACAATTCTGTCGCCCAAAATCAGTCAATTCTCAATGCAATTGTGCTATATTTTTGAGCGATTAGTAGGGTCGCCCAAACCAGTCAATTATTGCTATAATCGTGCCTTACTTTTCAACGACTGATTTTGTCGCCGAAGCCCATCGTATTTAAATGTAATCGTGCCATAATTTCAAACATAAAGTACTTTCGACCAAACCAGTTTTTTATGTAAAGCAGCATACCGTGTTCGCTGGTTGCAAAGTGTTTAAAATTTTGATGTTTTGAAGCAGTAGTTCCCAAGCTTATCACGACTTCGTTTTTTTTTAGATACTTCGTTTTGTCGACGCATTCCACTTCTTGCACAACAACGAATTTGAACCAATTAGTGACACCAAAAGCAACCGTAGCGCGGCTGCATTTTAGATTCCGTTCCTGAATTCGATTGATGACCAAAAAAAGGTCTTTCCGCAATTTGGTATCAACGCTTTTGAGAGCCCAGAGTTTTTTCAATTGCCCCATCTAGAGTTTTTATTAGAAAAGGCACCATCTAGAAAATAGTTGCGTACCACCTGGCATATCTTGGCGTTCCACTAGTGGTACGTGTACCACAGGTTGAGAACCTTTGTTTTAAAGAGATAATGCTCAAAATTGGTTTTATTGAAGAAATAAGAACTACTTGAAGTAATAAAGAGCTGGTGCCCAAAACTATTCCAGATCTCCTGTTATTAACGAAATCACGTTTTAATCCGTTTGACTCTGTTCCATTGGTAACTCTGCATTTTGTGTTTTTGTTGCGTCACAAAAGCAGAATTTAGATCAGTTCTGGTAGGTTAGGTCTACGGGTTCCAGTAGCAGTAGTCAAAGTTTCGGATTTGGTCATAGGCTACTCACTGCTACCAGTAGGCAATCGCGTTTTTTAGCGAGAATTTTTGCAAAATTATGCCATTTTAGATGTCACAAAATTGCAAATTGCAGGGTTGCCATTGTTTTGGAGTCAAACGGATTAAATCGTATTTTCGACAATAATAGAAATTATGCAAAGAGCTTTGGGGACCTCTTTATTACCTCAAATAGTTTTCATTATTTCAATAAAACTGGTTTCGAGCGGCAAGTTTTTATTGTTTTTAAGGTTTTTATTGCTGTCACTACGTCTGTTTTCTCTAGACACCTTTGTTTGGAAACTGATTTTTGGTGTTCGCTGCAGCAACATTTATTTGCAACAATAAGCAGTGTTGGCGCAAGCTATCGTACGTATCAACTTGTTAGAACAGCACGATAGCTTTTTAGTCTTAAGCTTTTTGCTGGGATGATACTCGATTAGTCTTACAACCTTAAATGAATGTGCGATTTTTATTGTTGTTGGTGATTTTGTAAATTGTTGTGATTTTACTAAAATAAAACATACAATTTAATTCCCTTTGAATTGTTGTTTTACTTTGTGGTAATACGATGCAATTTACCTTGCTCAGATGTTTTCGATCAAATGTTTTATCGTAACATCTTTTTCGCTTTAGAAAATGGCATCCATCAAGTTATTCTAACACCTCAATGCAAAGCTGATGGTGTCAGTGAATTAAGTTGTCAAATTCATTTCTATTCCAAATGGGCTGTATGTAAGTGAAAGGAGGCAACGTCTGCGCAATTTTTTTTTGGAAATAAAAGAAAAGTTACCGTCAAAAAGTGCTTTCCAATGATTATTTTACTGTTTTTACGATCAGGGATGAAGGATTTTTGACGGTGGGTTTTGGGCAAATGCTCCCGATACAACTTTTTTATACAGGTCTGGATTTATTTGTCTTTATACGAAATGACATTGAACCAGGGGTGCCGATCTTTGTTGAGCATTGTGGGGGATAATCTGCAATTTTACTCCAATTTTGCCCTATTGTAAACATTGAGGGGGATAAACCTCGACCACGATTTTTTTCAGGTGAGCAAATCAAGTGAAGGCCAAAAAAAGGTCTTAACCAAAAATGGAACACTTTTTTCCCCGAATTCAAATGGAGACCTGCGCTCAGATGCACACCGGTGTTAAATTTTTGGAGGGGATGCAGAGAAAGAACACACTCAAATTATTGGGGGGGTACAGTCAAATTATTGGGGGAAATATATCCCCCCCCCCGATTTCGGCACCCCTGCTTTGAACAATGCTGGTGGAAACGACTTTATCTTGTACTAAATCTTATAAATAGACTTACCATACGTCCTGGTTTAGCCGGGACAGTCCTGGATTTATGGCCTTGTCCCGGCTGGTTGGTGGAAATGTCTTGGTATTTTGTTTGTTTGAGAAGACCACTTGAAAATTCGCAAAAACATGAGAGTAGCTGGAATGAAGACCTTTTTTTTTGAGATCACCATGAAAATCACGCAAAACTACGACTGTCCCGGTTCTCTGTCTGAAAATTTTGGCAACCCTACTTATAAATCCAATACCTGCAATATTTGAATAATAACACCCTTGGTTTTCGTATGTAATGATTCATGTCCTGGAAACGTTGCCACTTTGGTATAACGAACACTTTTTTTAATTTTACTTATGCGAGATGAAATAACAGTTTAAAATAACTAGCTTGCTGAGAATCAACCTCTTTCAACGGCCGACGCAAATGTCTACAGATTTCAAAAAACTAGCGCCTTAGCTTAAGTCGTTAAACTAATTGACTTAACAGGGTCCATTTAGGAGATTGTTACGGCGAAATGGTATCCCCAAACTATGTCAAAATATTTGTTCCTTAAACATATACTGATATCCAAAAAGACTGGTACCCTACGTTCAGCCGTTCAAAAATGTGATTCTTGGAGGTCCTCGCAGATTGGTACCCACAAACTGTCACAATAAATGCATGCTAAATATCTTCTGATCTAAAACAAACTGGCACCCTAGGTTAAGCAGTTAAAAAAATTGATTTTGGGGTAACCGGGGGGGGGGGGGTAATACCCCCAAACCATGTCAAAGTATTTGTCTGTTATATCCACCGCTTACAAAAAAATTGGCGCCCTAGGTTAATCCGTTCAAAAAATTGATTTTTGGGGGGTCTCATGGGGGGGGGTGGTGCTCCCAAATTATGTCGAGATATTTGTCAGTCAAATATCTACTGATATAAAAAAAAAGACTGGCACTCTAGGTTTATCCGTTAAAAAATTGATTTTGGGGTCCCCAAGAGGGTGGTACCCCCAATTACAGTATATCTAAGAATTTGTAAAATATCTACTGATATCAAAAAACTGGCATTCTAGCTTAAGCTGTTCAAAAAAGTAATTTTCGGGGGGTACCCAGGGAGGTGGTACCCCCAAACTATGTCAAAATATTTGTCAAATATCTAGTGATATCAAAAAAACTAGCACCCTAGCTTGAGCCGTAAAAAACTTAATTTTCGGGACCCCCGGAACTCATTAATTTCAAACTGCTGTCAAAATTTCTTGTAGCTAGATCTAACCGTTCTCGAGTTATAAGCAAAAGTCTAAAACTTCGCACAAGTTAGTTTGAACATGGCCGAGTAAAAAAAACAAAGAAACATTCAACGTTAACGTCGGTCGTTCCAATTATTCTGGTCCTGTGGTGAATAACGAAAATTGCAGTATGGAACATTGCCATTAACCTAATGGAAACGAGATTGTCTGAATCTTTCAAGGCACTGAGCTTGTAGCTTTTACTTGTTTTGAATTAAGTTGAAGCGATAAAATTAGTTTTGGATATACTGTCGCCTTAATGTGGTTCTTGGGATTATGTCTAAAGTCGCCTAAACCAGTATTTTACAGCGTAAAAAAACGAAAAAATTACCTAAAGTTTAAGGCGACTTTGAAAGTTGTATATCTTTTGTTTAGAACTTTTTTCAAATATTTTAAACATTTGGGGTCTAATAATCACATAACTAAACATGTATTAATTTTTGGAGCCCGTACGATCTGTGGAAAGTGGTGTCGCCTAAACCAGTATATTAGCATATGAAAACTCGTGTCGCCCAAAACCTGCTCTTCAAGCAGCTGTAGGCTAGGCTCCTACACCCCCACTTTGGAACGCACACATTTTTAACTGAGGGTTGTTGCCCCATAAGCAAAATTGTGGTAGCGCTCTGATTTGCGCGCGAAAATATATGTACTGCAATTAAATGCACATTATTTTAAATTTAGTGGCATTATCCAAATTGCAGAGTTTTTCTAAATCTTGTCTTGCGTTTTTGAAAAATTTAGAAAAAAAATCTCAGTAGTTTTTCCACTGTTGTATCGAAGCCTATTTTCCGTCAAATGTATCATAAAGTTATTGAAAACACAATATTAAAAGTTGAAACCCACATATTTGAAACACAATTTGCATACGTGCAGTTGAAAAACGCAACTTTGGCAGTGGCAACAACATTTTGACAAGAAAAAATAAATAAACGCTTTTGGCATAAACCATAATTTCTCAAAGTTGCTTATTTGCCAATTAATTGTTTGATTAAAATGCGGCCTAAATATTGCAATAGCCGATACGTTATTGAAGCGCGATGAAAGAAACCATTTTCAAAGCCAGCAACTACCTTTCGATTGAGAGTTCTTAAGCTTTGCATCTACTGTATGTACCAATTGTACCACGTACTTGTACAACATACAGTACCTAAATCAGCAATTGGAAAAATTAAATTTAATTGTCCCATTAAGTAAAAACTATGGTTTTGTTTTTCTGACATATTCAAAAGGCGTTACTTCAATAACAATAAGCATAATAAAACTAGAACATTGAACTTATTTAGTTGGTTTTGCAATTTGCACGCACGAATTGTAATACAAACAGTAAAATGAAACTTTGACCTGGCGACAGAAAGACACAAACAGTGGTGGTCATTGACTTGGGGGGGCCCCGGGCAAGGAGACAAAAAATGGTCCCCTCTTAACCAACACTTAATGCTACTGAAATCGTGTAGGATCAGCGCTGCCAGGTTGGTACTTAGCACAAGCCTGTCCCCCCAAAAAAGTTCTTACTTAACCGATGAAGGCATGTAGCCTACCATCAGTTTTAGCCAATCTGAGGGTGAGCAAAACCAAAAACTCTCACAACTAGCAGATTAGGATCTGAAAAAGTGAAAGTGAAGTGAATATTAGTCAACTGCTCATACTCACTGAGCCGAAGAACCGTGGCAAATACCATACATATCTAGCTGCGTCATAACTCTAATGAGTTCAACTTATGATGGACTTCCAATTCTCAAAATTTTAGATTTTTGTGTTTTTGGTATACTATCAAGCATAGATACACTAAATTGATTCATCACAAATCATAGAACTTTGCAAAAACTTCTTATGTGTTATGCACATACAGTCTATTCTTTCTTATACTTAAATCTCAACAAAAAAATATTTGTAGTTAGCACAGCAGTTAGCACATTAAACTTTGTAGATCTATGATATGGTAGCATGTAAAACAAGACTTTGGCTATGCTACCCGCGATTGTGGCATACTGGCATTCAAGAGTGAAAAGCAGTGTCATAACATGTTACTTATTAGGCCTACCCATACATGCTCAATACCATAAAACTAGGCATTTTTAGTGGAAAGTTTCAAGTGGTAAGCAGTAAACACTTTATTTTACTGTACAGAATGTACACTCAAACGTAATGTCATATTTCAACTTGACAACAGCCAACAATCAACAGACACTCAAACTGGGTGACATGCAAAATCTAAATACAAATTTTGAAGTTACAGTACCGTGTAGTAATAACACTTTGAAAACTTAGCACCTAACTGGCTGCCTTGCAACTTAAAAAGCGGACAGGAAAGCATTTGGAGACTTAATATACGAGCAGTGAACACTTTAATCTTAATATACACTCAAACTGAGAGGGAGGTGCATAATAAATACTAACTGATTTCTACTACATGGAATAAAAACTAAAATAGTGCAATGGGCAAAAATTAGACAGAAGTCACTACTACACGATCTAGCTCATGATGAATTAGAGCTAACCAAGAACTTACTTCATTGCACCCTCAATCCCATTTTGCATCTTGGCTAGTAATACGGTACTAGCGTTTCTCAAAAAATAAACTAATATAATACTTACATACCCATAAAAAAACAGAAAGTACAGTAGACTGTAGCAGAGTCTACACTAGATTATAGTAGTCTTAATGTGTTAACATACTGAACATCAAAAATTTAAATGTTTTTGACATAGCACATCTTATTGTGCTTCCCAAAAGCAAAAAAACAAAAAAACAGCTCTTGCAAGAAACTAAAAATAAGGTCAAAAAGATACTAATAACTAAGACAGAAACTAAAAAATAAAAAGTTAAAACTGACAGTGGGAATACTAAAAAAAGTACAACTTTAGGTACAAAACTGAACATTGGAAAAATTGCTCAAGCTGAAGAGATTTAGTCCTATGTCACACGTTGTACAGCACAAACAAAAATTTCTAAAATGCGGTTATCTGCTAAGCTGATAGCATCAATTAAGCACTGTAAATATCTAAATCCATTTCTAAACGCAGTCTTATATGCAGCAGCTACATAAATATCCTTGTAGAGAGCAGCACCACAATAACGATAGGCAACTTTGCTGCTTTTATACGTTCTTCACGGCTGTAAATTGCAAAACTGTACTAACAAACTAAAGTTCTTGTACAAGCAAAACTCTAAACATATAAACATACTGGTAGGCACCCATCTCATTCAGCAGTAATGGTGTGAAAAGATTTCTAAACCATGTAGGTCGGTAATATTGGTACTAAAATTAAGCAATAAGCCAATAATCGAATAAGCATACGAATCTTTTCAAGCAAACGTTGTTAACTCACACTGTGGCAAATATAGTTTGTTGTGCAAATTCGCACCGGTATTTGTTTAATAAGAATATAGCCAACCAGTTCTAAATAGCTTTGTAGATGTTGCTTGCTTTCGTTGTTGTATTAAATAGGCTATTACTATTACAACGTAACATTGCCCGTTAGTTTATCAGTAGATTTCCACGAACCATAAAATAAAAAACGCAGAACTAGCAGCATAGCATTATTCTCACAGAACACATGTGACTGACATTACCAAGGCTGTTTATGAGCTACGGTACCTTACCTACACTTATATTCATTATGTGATGTTACCCACTATTTACAGTATGTTTTTGCTTAAAGCACTGTGTCAAAAGGCTAGCATACTGCATACTGACAAACCATTAACTCTTGATCAGTTGCTCGACTGACCTACGGCTTGTACCATGTCCGTGAACGGATATCCAGTACCGATAACCTGCAAATGCTTTGGGATTGGCGTTTTTGGACACTTGAAGAGCCACCCTTTCACAAGTGTCCCTCAACAAAGAACTCTCTGCAAAAATCCCTCAGTAAAGAGCCCTTTGCAAAATGGAGTCCTGCTAGTCTAAGGAGCTCTTTGTAAAGAAACCATCCAAACAGGGCCCTCTGCAAAGGGGCCTTCCTCAAGAGGGCACCCTGCATTGAGCCTCTTCCTTAGCGGAAAAGAGCCCTTTGCAATAAGACTATCCAAAAAGCCCTTTCATGATCTCAAATTAGTCTTCTTCATAGGGCTCCCACAAAGGGGCCCTCTTCGTACGGCCCCCATAAATGGGCCCTCTGTATGTGCTTCCCATAAAAGGCCTTCCACAAAGGGGGCCCTTATTTGCAGAAGAATGTACAAATAAGGGCCCTTCCAAAAATGTCCTTCCAATAAGGGCCCTCTGTAAAGGCCCTCCAAACGTAGCCTCCAATGGGGCCCTCTACAAAGGCCCCCTAGTGCCTGAACCTTAATGTCAACACAAATAAAGGTTCTACAGTAAGCGTAAATGTGCTACAAAAATTTGGGGAAGATATGTTACGTTAACTTTTTGGGGGGGGCCCTGTAGCGCGCAAAATAAAGTGGGGGAGCCCCGGGCAACCGCCCGGCTTGCCCATGCTAATGACCACCACTGGACACAAAACAATCCGTAATATGGAAGCACGAATTCTTTGCCTGTTTGATTGATGATCTCACTTAGTTGTAAAAGATTTCTTTGCCACGATCAATCAGATTTTTTAGAATGAAAGTAGCTGTCGTTTTCATGACGAAATGTTATTGTCATAGCGCCTTGCCATTGCGCACTCGACTAACGGGCAAAAACTTCAATGACTTACTCAGAACGCATAGTTTCGATATGCTTCGCTAAGCTTGCGTGGCTCGTTCTCGCCTATTTTTATTTACGACAATAAGAACTTGACCTATGTACTGACTTTAACAGTTAATAACTCGCTTTATACTTGGTAAGTAATTTTGAAATTTAATCGATGAAAGCAGAATTTATTAACTTAAAAAGTCAAGGAATTTGATCGACTATCTTCAAATAGCTTTAAAACAATAGGCGTTTAAAAAAAGCACGTGCACATGTAGCCCCCCCAGTTCAAATAGGGTTAAGGCGCCAGTGCTGAAACCCTAAGACCTGGGTTCAATTATCTAGTCGGCCATCTTTTTTATCAAAGTAAAATTATATTGAATCTAGCATATTGATTTTTTTTTTCAATTACAACAAAATCGTTTGTAATATTTTTGTTCGACACTACATATGATAAGAGGGTATCAGGTTTCATTCTCTGTGAAGACATCCCAAAAATCAGCTTTTTAAGACCTCAAGCTAGCGCCCTATTTTTTTTTGCAACCACTAGAAATTTTAAAGACAAGAATATTTTGACGTACTTTGGGGTAGTCACTTATGCGCGCGTGCTGCCGTGGCCAAATAGTTAAAGGTGCCACTGCTTAAAACTTAAGACCTGGGTTTAATTATCTGCTTGGCCATCAGTTTTATCAAACCAAGATTATATCGAATCTAGCATATTAATTTTTTTCGATTACGACAAAATCGCTTTTAATATTCTGTTTGACGCTAGGTATGATCAGAGGGTATCAGGTTTCATTCTCTGTGAAGACGCTCCAAAAAACACTTTCTTAACACCATTAGCAAGCGAGCTACTTGTTTTGGGTGTCGGAAGAACTTTTTAGGACAAAACTATTTTGACATAATTTGGGGGGACCATCCCCCCCAAAACCCCCAAATGGACCCAATCAAATTTCGGTGTTTTTAACGGCATAAGCTAGGGTACAACATGTTTTATGTCAAGAGACAATAAAGAGACAAATACCTTGACATAGTTTCGGGTACCACCCCCCTCGGGGATCCCCAGAAATCAATTTTTAATTGGCTCGTGCTTGGGCACTTGTTTTTTTTTTTTATATCAGCACATTTCTAAAAAACGAATATTTTGACATCGTTTGGGGGTTTTACCCCCGAGGACCCCCTTAAAACAAATTTTTTGATTGGCTCAAACTAAAGTGCCAGTTTTTTTTTTTATATCAACGCATACTCAACAGATAAATATTTTGACATAGTTTGTGGGTGCCAACCCCCTTGGGGACCCCCCCAAATAGACCTCCTAAAAACCAATTTCTTGAACGACTTAATTTACGGTGCCAGTGTATTTTCTTGTCAGTAGATATTTGGAGGCAAACAGTTTGACAGAGTTTGGGGGTACCACCTCGCTGAGGCCCTCTTCCAAATGGACCCCTCAAAAACCAATTTCTTGAATGGCTCAAGCTAGGGTGCCAGTGTTTTTTTGCTGTCAGTAGATATTTAAGATACAAATATTTTGGTGTGGTTTGGGAGTATGGCCCCCCTTGGGGATCCCCCCAAAACCAATTCTTTGAACGACCAAATTTATGATGCCTGTGTCTTTGATATCAGTAGATGTTTCAGAGGCAAATATTTTGACAAGAGTTTGGGGGTACCCCTTCAAATGGACCCCCTAAAGATCAATTTTTTCAACGGCTTCTGTTAGAGTTCTAGTTTTTATTTGATATTATGAAATACAGGGTGTTTCAAAAGTCACGCCCGATTTTTAATATGAAAAAACGTGCTTAAAGAACGAATTTATATTTCTGATAAGTAGTATAACTACATAGTATAACTACATAACAATAGAAATAATTAGAGAAAGCATAGATATAGAAAATATCATAGAAAAATATCCATTGACTTTTTAACTGTATAAAATTGGGCGTGACTTTTGAAACACCCTGTATTGAAAAGACAAACACTTGGACATACTTTGAAAGTGCCACCCCCCGAAAATCCCCAAATGAACCCCACAAAAAGCAATTTTTGAACAATTTATTCTAAGGCTTCGTTGTTTTTTTATATTAGTAGGTATTTAAGCAACAAAAAATTGACATACTTTGGAGGTACCCTCCTCCCAAAAACTTCCCAACGTCATTTCGTTGAACAGCTTAAGCTAAAACTCCAGGTTTCTTGTACATAATATGGGGGTACCAGACCCCCGGAAATCCCAATGTAAACCCGACAAAAATCAATTTGTTGAACTGAGCTAAGGCTCCAGTATTTTTTACATCTAAAGATATTTAAGAGACAATATGTTTCACATGGTTTTGAGTACTCCCCTCCAGAATCTTCCCAAATGCACCACACAAAATCAATTATTTTAAACGGCTTGGGCTTGGGCGCTAGTTTTTTTGGATGTCAGTAGATATTTAAAAGACAATTTTTTACATGGTTTGGGGGTACCAACCCCAAATAAACCTTCCCAAAAATCCCTTTTTGAAAGCTAAATTTAGCAATTGATTTTAGTCAGTTGGGTTCATATGCTGAGCTGGCGTAATGTTTAGAGGCACCAGGGTTTGAAATTGTCGTGAATGAACTGAGCTGTGTTCAAATACTTAGTCGGACATCGGTTTTACCCAAACCACAAACTGGATTTAAAATCCACATTTATTTTTTTCGTGACACAAAATCACTTTGTTTGCATTGCATACGATTGAGTTTTACAAAAATATCGGTAACCTTCAAAGTATGGAGGGGAGAATGATGGTGAAATGGAACTGGCGGAAGTCCCGTATTATTTTTCCGCGGGAAAATGAACATCTAGCATTTATACATCAATTTACCTAGTCTAATGCCAACATTCAATAATCTACTTTCTTATGCCAATGCTTACAATTAATTTTTGTAGCCTAATGCTAATATTTATCCGTCAATTTTCCTACTCCACTGCTAATTTTATCAATCAATTTTCCTTGGGTAATACTGATAAAAGGCCTATTTATCCATCAGTGTTCCTAGTCTAATGCTATTATTGTCTATCAATTTTCCTAGCCTAATGCTCACATATATCAAGCAATTTCCTAGCCTAACACTAACATTTATCAATCAAATTTTCTTTCTCTAATGCTAAAATTTATCCAACCATTTTCCTAGTCTAGCGTAATGGTACGGTAACATTTATCAAACAATTTTTCCATTCTAATGCTAACATTTATCATTTAATTTTCCTAACCTAATGCTAACATTTACAAATTTCTTTTATGATTTGATATGTTTTTCCAACGAAAATGACGTTAGCTCTCAGTAAAATGCATAGAATCCCCGAAATTTGCATTTTGTCAGCCAGTTGTAGACACAAAGATAATTTGAGTTATCAACACTAACTAATTCTAAAAAATAACAGCCGAGGAAAATCAAGCTAATGGCGGCGGAAGAAACCAGGAAAACATAGGGCCGCAGGCGAACCTTTCTGGTGTAATTGCGCATAGAGTAGGAGGAAACGCGCGAGTTGGTGGCAAAGGAATAACACAGTTTGGTGGAAAACGCGAAATAAGTAAGTTATCAGGCAAATCCAACATCAACTTTGCTAACATCAGTAAAATAAGCGAGATCACTGAATGAGGTTTGAGCGTAGTGTTCGTTTGTTTATCACGTAAAAAAATTGGTGGAACCTTCCGCATCATTCGCTTGGTATACATTGATTATTATGTCATAGCCATAGCGAGCTTTTGCAAGACTGTCATATATGTGCAGATTTTTGGTTATAACTAACCTAAGAAGTGTTCTGCGAAAGGCGATAAATACGTCCAGTTTATTAGATTGTGAGCATTCCGTTTCTAATACGAGGGCAGTAAACACTCCTTTAACTATTTAGTTAATTGTGCTTAATGATTTAGGTAAAGTTCATGGTGACAATACGCAGGTGGGAGGAAGCCACAGCGGGTATGAGGGGAATGTTGATATGAGCTTTGGCAAAACAACTTTTGGTTACCACACTGGTGTGGGTGGAATTCATAATGATCGTAAGTCAAACAAAATTTAGCAATATACTTTATGTTTAATAAACGCACTGTTGATCATCATTATAAAGCCGCCCTGCAAATCTATTATTACCCGTTACCATATCCCACTTATGGCTAATTTTTATGATGTACCGGTATACAGGAGAAAACGTTTTGCTTATTTATTAAAAAATTTGTCCTTTTGGCGTCATAGAGCTTTGTCATTAATAGAACTTGGCAGCACGGTATATACAACCGCACTACAAGACTGCCAAAAGTCCAAAGAGTATATTCGTTTTTATTGGCCAAGTACAAATCGAACTGCATCTCAGAGCCTACTGAAGTGATTACAAAATATGGTGCCACATTACCATAATTACTGCAGCGGGACAACTCACCTCAGGAATCCTGGCGCCAGGGACATCCTGACGTCTGGGACATCCTGACGTTCGGGACATCCTGACGCCAAAAGCTTACGCGCTCCGCTTTTTTTTGATTTTTCTTTTCTCTTTTCCGCGCTACGCTTTTTTTCTCAAAACGATTAACGTTCGGTTATTGTGACGTGAGTATAATGTTTTCTGTAAATTGCAATCTTCATAGGAATTTTTATTTTGCAGAAACAATTCAAAAGCGAGTTGTATTTTTGCAAAAATAATCTTGATAAAATCGAAAGCCAAGTTAGCGAATCTGTAAAAATGCTTTTGATAAGTTTCAAACGAAGACCGAATGCCGCGATTGAAAGTAATGTATTAGGCTATTATTAAACGACCACGTAAATATTTCATGAATGATAATTTATGTGGTTAATTAAGAGAGAAAAATGCTCTAATTTGTTGAGAAAAAAGCTGACAGGTAACATCATCATCTTTACTATCTTTGTTTTTTGTAGTCAACAAAATAACAATTACGTATAATCGCTTCACAGGGGTTCAAAGTTTTGGTGCAAATTCAAGTTCAACCTTTCATTATTATATTGCAATCACCTCATATTAAACAAGTTTCAAATATATTATGTTTCTGGTAGTGCCTCAAACGTATTGTGTTTCTGATTTGAAAAGCAAAGTACGACTCATAAATGAAAAAAATTTGAAGCTTGTCGAAATTAGCACCTTATTAATGGTCGAATTTTTCGATTAGCAACTTATTATAATTTTGTTCGAATGCTTCGATTTTGCAAGCGGAGAAATTACGATAATTTGGCATGCTGATATGAAGCGTGTGTATGTGCTGTTTTGTCCTTTCACACAAAAACTAACAGCTCCATTAATGAGATTAAAACTAAATAAACCACCCGTTGCAAAATTGATTAATTGGATGATTACAAACTATTGTATTTTTACATTATTTTCATTCATTCTTGGTCATAATTTCAACTCTAATTTCAAACTTCGTCTATCGACAAACTATTGCCAACATAAAACTAACAATTTTTTTTGAAAATGCGTGTTGAATTGTAACATAGTTATCCAATATTAATAGGCAAAAATAATAAATTGTAGTCGCTGCTTTGAATATTTTGATTTGCAGTACTTGACTTTGAATTATATTTTTAATATTTTGTTTAACATACGATTCGTTTTCGAACATTTTTCTTTATAAATTAACCACACAGACAGACAGATAATTATTCATGAAATATCTACGTGGTCGTTGAATAATAGCTAAATACATGACTCTCAATCGCGGCTCTCGGTCATCGTTTGAAACCTATCGCCAGTATTTCTACAGATTCGCTAACTTGGCTTTTGATTTTATCAAGATTCTTTTTGCAAAAATATAACTCACTTTTGAGTAGTTTCTGCAAAATAAACACTCTTATGAAGATTGCAACTAACGGAAAATATTATACTTACAGCACAATAACCGAACGCTAATCGTTTTGAGAAAAAAAGCGTAGCGCGGAAAAGAAAAAAATAAAGGCAGAGCACGTAAGTTTAGATCTTTTGGCGTCAGGATGTCTCGAGCGTCAGGATGTCCCTGGCGCCAGGATTCCCGGGGTGAGTTGTTCGCGTCAGGATGTCCTGCTTCGTTTCTACCATGTACTTACCGCCGAGCGTTATGACGGGTGTAGAAGAAAGCAATTTGTTTATTTAGTAAAATTTTGTCCTGTTGACGTCATAAAACTTATGAAATAAATGTTATTGCCACCTGTGGACCAACTTAGCACACGTTCCTTCTGTTGTGTACTCATAGGCGTATCCAGGGGGGCCCAGGCCCCCCCCAAATAAAATGCTACCAATGATGAAAATGTCACAAAAAAGGCTATTGTTTCTTCTGTTTTAGTTTCTTTTAGCATCTTCGCGTAGGTACAACAGTACACGCATACAACAGTAATTAACAACAATATTGATTCAGGGGGCCCGGGCCCCTCAATTTAATTTTTGCCAATCGATTTAAATGGACCCCATACAATAATATTTAAATGGCCCCTAAGTCAAATGGGCCCCCAACAATAATATTGTTCCAGGGGCCCGGGTCACTCAATTTAATTTTTTCAACCAATTTAAATGGGCCCCCTACAACAATATCTAAATTGCCCCCAATTTAAATGGGCCCCCAACAATAATTTTGATCCAGGGGGCCCGGGCCCCCAACAATAATATTGAACCAGGGGGCCCGGGACCCTTCAATTTAATTTTTTGCCGACCAAATTAATTGGGCCCCCTACAACAATATTTGATTAAATGGTCCCCAATTTAAATGGGCCCCCAACAATAATATTGATCCAAGGAGCCTGGGCCCCTTAAATTTAATTTTCTCCAACCAATTTAAATGGGCCCCTTACAATAATATTTAAATGGCCCCCTAAAAATAATATTGATCTAGGGGGCCCAGGCCCCTCAATCTAATTTTTGCCAACCAATTTAAATGGGCCCTCTACAATAATATTTAAATGGCTCCCAATTTAAATGGGCCCCCAACAATAATATTGATCCAAGGAGCCTGGGCCCCTTAAATTTAATTTTCTCCAACCAATTTAAATGGGCCCCTTACAATAATATTTAAATGGCCCCCTAAAAATAATATTGATCTAGGGGGCCCAGGCCCCTCAATCTAATTTTTGCCAACCAATTTAAATGGGCCCCCTACAATAATATTTAAATGGCTCCCAATTTAAATGGGTGCCCAACAATAATATTGATCCAGGGGGCCCGGATCCCTCAATTTGATGTTTGCCAACCAATTTAAACAAATAACCCGAGTGAAATTTAAACAAATAACCCGAGTGAAATTAAGGGTTTTTATTCTAAAAGTTGCTAATTCAGGCTCTCATTTAGCCTTTTTATGAACGTAATGCAATAACCAGGGGCGGATTTAACAGATGGCACTGTGCCAGAGGCCCCGCGCTCATATAAGACTTTTTTTGGTCTTCACCTATATTTGGCAGGAAAATATTGCCAAAATTCCAAAGTGCCAGGGGCTCAGCTCAATGTAAATCTGGCCTGGGCAATAACATGGTTTGTAGGCGTAACCATCTATTGTAGATTTTTAAACAACAATTCACCTCCACTTCACCAATTTTTGTGCAACAAAATACTTTTGAAAAAAATTAGCTCCAGTAAGAAAGATGCTCATTGAACAAATTTTTGAATTGAGAGGGCCTGGACCCCATGGCCGTACCTCGTTTAATCATTTTGTGAACTTAATTCAATGGCATGACTACTTCGTAACCATCTATTGCACCAATTTCTAATCACAATCCATCTCGCCAGTTTTTACGTGACAAAATATTTTTGACCAAAAAAAATTAGCAAGGCAAAATGCTTATTGAACAAATTACTGAATTTGAATTGAAGGGGCCTGAACCCCCTAGTCGAACATGCATTACTAAACCCGGTTGTTTTTGGGACAAAACAAAAATCTCCATAGCAAATACTCGTGTGATTATTTACTGTTAAAAATATTGCAAGAGGCAATGTACCTTGCTTTTTACATGTGGGTCAAGTCACTAACAAAATTTAACCCCCAAATTCAAGATTTTGTACATAACTTGGACTTGATCTGTAAGTAAAGAGAAGACTCACCAGTTTGGTTTTTTCAATTAGTTTAAAAATCTCAAAAATTTAGTTATTTCAAATGGCACTAAAAACGTTGGAAATACGATCTCAAAGGTATTGAAATAGCTATTTTTCCGAAAAAAATTACAAAAAATCACCCAGCGGCCGGCTCCCATATCCCAGTCTGTGATGCGTTTGGGTTAAAAAAGTTTGCTCACCACGTCTCCCAACTTAGACAATTTTGTAAAAATTTTCAAACTTTTGGTTCAAGTCCTTAAAACCAAAAAATGACTTTTTTTGGTTTTCACTTAAATTTCCGCCAAATATCACATCAGAGAACCAATTTCTACTTTCCTGCGGCCCGTTCCTCAAAAAAATTAAGTCAATGCGGCCAGTTCCTTAAAAAGTTTGGGCACCCCTGGCTTAAAAAGATACTCAAAAATGTTTAGCATATGATCGTGCTGTTTAATATTGTAAGACTTTCTTCTGCGCAGTTAAACGAGAACTAAAGTCAAAATTAATGGGGGCATCACATGCGCGTCGCCAACGGGGGGCAGGGGCGGCATTGCCCCCCAATTTTCGTTTTTGCCCCTCCGATTTGTTTCTTACCCCCCACGGTATTTTTTTGGGGAGGAAAAAGTTTTAATCGTTTTGCGTGCTTCTGGCCTAAAGGCTACCATCTCGGAAGCCTAGGGAAGAGCCACCAGAACGGCGACTACTTAAAAGAAGCAATGCGAAAAATTGTCTTCCCACAGGAATCGAACCTGCAGCCTTTGGATTACCGGTCCACTGCTCTACCACTTGAGCTACAGAAGACGCCTCCTCGCATGCTTAATTTTGGCTATTTAAACCCAAAAAAACGATTAAAATATTAAAACTCTGGCCTGCAAACGTCAGAAAACATCTTATTTGACTTATTATTACAATCATACAACAAGCAAGTTGCTGGGTTTAAATAGCCAAAATTAAGCATGCGAGGAGGCGTCTTCTGTAGCTCAAGTGGTAGAGCAGTGGACCGGTAATCCAAAGGCTGCAGGTTCGATTCCTGTGGGAAGACAATCTTTTGCATTGCTTCTTTTAAGTAGTCGCCGTTCTGGTGGCTCTTCCCTAGGCTTCCGAGCTGGTAGCCTTTAGGCCAGAAGCACGCAAAACGATTAAAATATTAAAACTCTGGCCTGCAAACGTCAAAAAACATCTTAATTGACTTATTATTACAATCATACGAGGAAAAAGTTGCTGTTTTTGACTGGAAAAACAGCTAAAATTTGTGATCTCGGCCAAAAAAAGCCTTCGGATTTCGGCGAAGGCCTTTTTTTTTGGAGATCACCTGTTTTTGGCCGGAAAAACTGCTAAAATTTGTGATCTCGGCCAAAAAAAGTTTTCGGATTTCGGCGAAGACCTTTTTTTTTTTGAAGATCACCTGATTTTCACTGAAACTTCGCCTTCATCCAATTCAGAAATAATGAAAATTTGGGTCAAGTTTGCAGTTTCCAGCTTTGACCCCCTGATTTTAATTTTGCCCCCCCATCTCGCGAAGCTGGCGACGCCCCTGGGGTATCAAACTTTAGGCCAATCACATCAGACTAAATTGGCGTCGGCTTCATTCTTCTTTACCCAGCCGTTTCAGAAATATTCTACTTTAAACACGACGTGGGTGCTGTTGCGCACACGTCTTAATTGAGTGGTTTGGGAACACTCCGGGTGCCAACAAAGGCGATTGGCTACAGAGAAACGCGCTCGGAACTCGAATCTCAAATTCAGCTTCTTGACTCCTGCTCAATTCTCCACCAAGCGTGTAGATCAGATCGATGTTTATTCACAGCAGAAGTAAAATATTCAAAGAGCAAGCGAACGAGCGAGCGAGCGAGCGGTATCTGTTAAAAAGGTAAAATGAACACTAGCGCAGTGGCAAACTTCATTAAAAACATTACATAATTAATTAGCAAGGCTTAATAACAGAAACAATAAAAAACATCCAACTCGACATATTTTGGAGAAAACCGTCTCAAAGAATTATAATGATTTAACTCTTTTCAATTCGTTTCCCAACATTAATCATAGTCAAACATTACTAATTACAATCCTTAACGTACCAAACTGTTTCGCCCAAACGACTGTAGCGGTGACGGAAGAGAACACAATAACACGATGAGGACGACGGCTGACAGTATCGTAATGCGGTTTTCGAGGTTTAATCTACAATTTATATCAAAGCTTAAATTTAAGACCGTGAAATAATCAGATATTCAAATGCCGTTGAAACATTAGGTACAAACATAACGAGTGAAAGGTGCAACTAATTACGATTACATCCAGAACGTGAAGCTTTGAAGTTTACACAGTTTAACAATTATTAATATCTTGACATCAATATCATTAAAGATGACAGTCCAGCACGAGTTTAACTAAAGTGCAAGAAAGCAGTAGACCAAGTTAAAGTTTTACCTTTCCACAAAGGAATAGAATTGTTACAAATAATATTAAAGTTATTGCAATGAAAACGTACCTTGAGAATTTCCAATGTCGCAGTTTCCAATTCAACAACTCAACTCAACTTGTCAATTTTTAAAACACAAAATTAATGACGTTACCTTGACAAGATCCAACTGCTAACTGATTTTTAGATTTTACGTGAACAACAAAAAACGCTACAAAAAGGATGTGCAGTGTACATTCAAAATTAATGACGTTACCTTGACAAGATCCAACTGCTAACTGATTTTTAGATTTTACGTGAACAACAAAAAACGCTACAAAAAGAATGTGCAGTGTACATTCAAACGTAAAACGAAATTAAGGTCAGTCTTTGGGCGATAATTCGCCGCTTAATATAGTGCAGTTTGAAATCCAATATGCATACAAAATTACGTTCAATCTTCTATAAACCAGTTCTAAAGGTTCGAATCTCGTTGCGGCAAATTAAAATTTACGATGTAGGCGTGCAATATTTTACAGGTGCCTCTAATATTATAAATTTTAATACTTTTCATTGGCTACTCTGATTTTTAATCGTTTGTGTGCTATCTGGCCTATAAAGGCTATTAGCGCGGAAGGTTAGGGAAGAGCCACCAGAACGGCGACTACTTAAAAACAAGCAATGCGAAAAAGTTGTCTTACCGCAGGAATCGAACCTGCTGCCTTTAGATTACTGGTCCACTGCTCTACCACTTGAGCTAGAGAAGACGTCTCCTCGCAAGCTTAATTTTGGCTATTTAGACCCAGCAATAATAGTTATAATTCCTGCGGGAAGACAACTTTTTCGCATTGCTGGTTTTTAAGTAGTCGCCGTTCTGGTGGCTCTTCCCTAGGCTTCCGCGCTGGTACCCTTTAGACTAGATAGCCAGTGGTGCCGATTGATGTTGAGCATTAGGGGGGATAATTTGCAATTTCACCCCAATTTTGCCCGATTTTTAACATTGGGGGTAATGAAGCACAACCACTATTGTTTCACGTAAGCAAATCAAGTGAAGACCAAAAAAATAACTTAACGGAAAATTTGAAAAGTTTATGACCCCAAAATCAAGTGAAGACCAAAAATAAAAAATAAAAAAAGGTCTTCACGGAAAAATTGAAGAGTTTTTGTCCCCAAAATCAAGTGAAGACAAAAAAAATTCTTCAAGGAATATTTGAAGAGTTTTTGTCCCTTTTGTCCCCAAACTCAAGTGAAGACCAAAAAATAAAAACGCCTTCACGTAAAATTTGAAAAGTTTTTGTCCCCAAACTGGAGTGAAGACCAAAAAAAAAAGGTTTTCACCAAAAATTGCAGAGTTTTTGTCCCCCAAAGACATTGAAGACCAAAATATAGTCCAAATATTATTCAGCGCTCAGATGCAGACCATAGTCAATTTATTGGGGAGGATACAGATGCAGACCATAGTCAAATTATTGGGGGGGATGCAGCAGTACTTAAATTGTAGGGGGAACGCGGGGGGAAGCGTCCCCCCATTCGAGATTTGAGCGTTGGATGATCAGACAAAAAAGGGCCTGTCAGCACGAATAAATTCCGCAAAATCCGGCCGAATATAGCCCCAAATTGCGGTGAACACCTTCTTTTTGGTCTTTACTCAATTTCGGGGACGGAATGACATAATTTCTACTTGAGTACTTATCGCATCCCGAATGCGTTTGGTCAAGGCTGCAAAAGCGTCCCCCCATGCAAAATTTTACAGTTTAAGTACTAAGATGCAGTCGAATTATTGGGAGGGATATATCCTTCCCATCGCCCGCGGGGTTTCGGCACCCTTGTAGATAGCACACAAACGATTGAACATCAAAAGTTCTGGCCACCAAACGTCAAAAAATCACAACTAAATTATTTTTAAGTATGATTTTGATAGCCTTTAGCGGCTTTTACCGAACATCCGTATTTATGAATAAGCGTATAAAAATACGCATATACGCATAAAAAATACACATAAACGTATAAAAATTTTACTCTTGATGGTTTGCTTTATATTGCCTTTTACCGAACATGCGTATTCCAGCTTGCGTATTTCATCACGGGCATTTTTTACGCTTGGCAAAGAACTAAATACGGACACGGTATAAGTATTTTTCAGGAATTTAAAAGGAAATTTTTTTGCGATGTGACGTCACAAGGTTTTTTGTGTAGTGGGTATATGATACTTGCCATGGAAACTTTTAATGTAAGTTCGGTTCTCACCAAAATTAAACCATTAAATTTTGCACAAATGTAGTACCGGCCGGAAATTTGAACCTCAGACCTCCCGCTCAACATACGATTGCGATACCACTCGACCAACTGGACAGTTGCTTCTTCTCGTCGTTTTAAGTATTGTTTCTTTTTAAACCTTTGCTAAATTTGTGATGTATATACTTTTGTTTGGCAATGAAAGGTTCCTACTACTACTACTACTGTATTTTTGCGAGCAAATCAAACTGAATTCTACGGAAGCAACGTACTCAATCTTTTGGTTTTTTAAGGAAAATTGCAAACTAATCATTTCCAAGTTTTAGTTGCTCAGCGAACCACAAATAAATCTACCACAATTCATACCAAAATGTAATCATTGCGTTTGTAAATATCCTTTGCTGTTACAAGCATTTAAAATACGCGATTGTGCCAGGGGTTCGGATAGACGGAAGGTTAACCCTGGAAGGCCCAAAGGGATCAATTGACCCTTTTTGCTTTTTTTTTCGAAAATAAACAAAACATACTTGACATAGCAGGCTGAGATTTTTTGAGTTATTGATTTTGGTCGGCTGCGTCGAAAAGGATGGAGTTAACGCGAATATAGTCTAATACGATTGGTGTAACTTTAAATACCTCGATTTGTTTCGCCTTTTGTCCTCGTTTAAGTTAATGATTTTTCAGCCTAACTATCATGGTGTGTCAGTAGAAAAACAACCCATAATTTGCTAGCTCAAAAGCTTGTTCATAACTTTTAGAGCAGCTCGATTGCATCTACGAATCGGCCGAAAAAGGTAATTTATCATTGTAGTGCCGGTAATTATTTTATATTCTATGTTTTAAATTAACCGAAAAAGTTAACAGTAAATATCTGCAATATCAGGTTATAGCTTGATTAGTATTTCGGGAATTTGGCAACAACATTGCACTTGGAATAAAAATTGAACTTGATTCATTTTTTAAAATGAAAATTCAAGTTTAGCGGAACGTTTGTTTTTTGATATCATTAAGCGCTTTTTCATCTCAGTAACACAAAAGCAACTTGACTTTTAGTTGAATTTACTGAAAAATAACTCCCGAAAAAAGCGATAAAAGAGAAAGCGTTTCATCCCCTACAATGAATTTTGACGAATCTTCTTCATCAACTTTTAAGAAATTTTCTGCAGTTTGCTGCTAGTTAAATATGTAATAGACGTTTTAGCGATGTCATTATTTTGACTCGGTCGTTTTTTAATTTTTAAACTTAAAATCAATTACAGTACAAAAATGTGCACTGTCCAATATCCATCATGATTCAAGACGCATTGAAAAGGCTTTGTAAAAGTTTACTGTGTAAGTGGTTGAATAAAAATAGTAAAATAGTAAAAATTTTACTATTTTAAATAAGGCTTTACTGTTTTGAATCAAATTAAATAAAGCTGCCGTGCAATCAGTAACATAGGAGGTTGCTTATCTCAAAAGCCAAACTTGAGTCAATTAGTAGGCTCTTGGACATGAGTTCGATACAAAGCATAATTGAGCCTTGAACTAAATCATACTGACCGGCGATTTTTGTGCTTTGCAGGAAAGCAAATTGCAAGCGAAGGGGAAAAATATATCCAACAAAAGGAAAAAAAAAATTTTGGTAAATATATCAAACAACAAAAAAACTTTATTTGATAACGATAAGTAGTCTTTTGAAAGCCCTTAACATTGTAATAACTGCTATTTAGACCCTGCGAGTCTACCTGACAGCTTTTGAGATTAGATGAAACAGCTGTTTTAGGCATATAAATGAAATTTTTAAATACTGTAGCTAAAATTTATTAATTAATAACATTAATTTTGCTTAGAATTCACTTCTATATGTTTGTAAATATTTGAGTAATCTATATGTATCTAAAAGAGATTTCCTTTTTTAACAGAAAAAAGTTAGTAGCATCGGCAACTTTTGTCGAGTTGCAATTCATCTTTGAAATTAAATCAACTTAACCAAACTTTAAAGAGATGCTGCTAGAATTCAGTTTTATTGTAGAAATGAGAACTACTTAAAAGCAATAAAGAGGTGCCCCAAACCTTGTTCCACTATTTTTCTTACCCGTAAAAACAAATTTAATCCGCTTGACTCTATACCATTGGCAATCCTGCTTTTCGAACTTTGGTGACATCAGAAAAAAATGACTTTGCAAAATTTCTTGCAAAATAAAGTCATGTGTTTCTGATGTCACGAAATCGCGAAACGCACGGTTGTCAAGTATAAATCCAAACCCAGCCTGTGTTTCAACAATTGTTGCGCGATAAATGTTGAGGTAATGAAGCTCTTAACTAACTAAAAAATTGTTTATTAAAATGAATAATTATTTCCGAAGTGAAATCGGCAGAACTAACTTTACAAGCATCGCATCTTAAAATCCTATTGTTTTGTCAAGCAATCAATTAATTAACCGTTTTATATTAACCATGAATGGTAGACAGTATCTTTAATTGCTCAACGGCAGTTAATACTCCATTGTTTTTTGTTTTTTTTGAAGTACTGCAACCTATATAAATAATTATATGTATTTACAAATTTTTGCATTAATGTTTTATTGTTACACTTATTGGTATTGTTAATTGCACCGTGCATATACAGTAGAGTACTACAGATTCGTGTTCTAGTGTTATGTCAAATTTCGTAATTATATCATGAGTTATATACAACAATCTTATTCTTTTGTCACCACAAAAATATCAGTGAAGTTAGAAATTGCATGATTCTTTCTCCTGCATTAAAACAACTTATATTATAGATGCATAGGAGGCGCACCACATTGTGTTATAATTTGTAGATGTATGTTGTATATTTGCAAGAGGAGAGTTTAACTCGATGACAGCAAATACCTTTTGCTGTCTCCTTTGGTTAAAGTAACTTTATTTTGCTGTCACCTATACTTTTACGGATTTTAATTCTGTAACTTGCCCTGACTTGGTGTCAGCGAGCTCTTCATCTAGTTCGCGGCAAATACAGTCGCTAAATAAGAATAATAAGGAGTAGCACAAAACATTTTAATTGATAATTAGGAGACAAAACATCACCCGAGCAAAAAAAAGAAAGCAAAGCAGAAGGAAGTGATGCAGCAGCACCGACAACCGATGAAGAAGCCGAAACGATGGAAAATACAAGACCCGAAGCTGACGAACAAGAGGCAGCTACAGGGTCTGATACGACAGATGATCAAGTATCCCAGCACAGATCTGAAGGTTAGGATTGTTTTCAAATTATGCGACGCAATAAACAAGTAGAAAACGAAATGAAGAAAACTGGACTGTGAAAGAGAATGCATGTGATCGAGCGAAATGGCGAGGCGAGGTAAAAACAATGAGCGTACGAAATCCGGCTAACTCCGTCGACAAAGACAATACCGGATCCAAAATGAGATGAGAATAAATCTTGGGCTACTTGAAAAAAAACAATCATTATTTTGCAATCATCATAAATCTATTGTATATAACTGGTATTTTGGTCGCGACTCATGATCAATTGATCATTTTGAAAAACAGCTACTAAGCTTATTAAATCAAAATTTGTTGTTGTTGTTGTTGTAGCGCATATTTATCCTCCTTTCACCGGACAGCGTCAGACGCTAACTTGCTGGACGATCCGCACACTTTTCATTACCACGACTATTTCGTGAGTGGAGGAATCCGCACCTGCTTAGGAGTTTCCGATGATCCAAAGTTCCTGTGGATTTCTTCGAATTCTTGCCCACTGAATTTGCCGCTTGTTCAAAGCCACCAAGCAGAGATAATCATCGTAAAGCGTCTTATCCAAGGACGCAACAACGTGACCAGGGTGCGGGTTGAACCCAGATCATGCGATCAGGGTCGTCGTAAAAACGACGCCTTTACCCATTCGGCCACGCTGCCGACCATCTTACACAGTAATTCCAGGCCAAAATTTCAAATTCTCTAACTTTTTCCCAGTTTGCAGGTTTCGAACGAAAAGAATTCTTTTTACACTCGTTTGCTTCTTTTTGAACCTCCAGTTTTCGGTTTGCTCGCAACTTCTTTTTGGCCTGTTTGTTGAGAACCAAACCAAAATAAGACTGCCAAAAACACATACTTGTAAAAAGATAATGCAAAATACAAGAATCCTAAAAGTGCTCTCGAAGCGATTAGGCCTAGCATTTTTAAAATTTCAGTCACAGTCTTGGCCTAAAAAGAGCTAAAAAAGCCTAACACTATTACTCAATTGCATGTCCTCTGTTAGCTTTTTGCGCTAGATTCTTAGGCCAGGTCTACAGTTTGCGTAAAATCGTGACCTTACCAGCGCACCCTTATAGTTTATCTTAACCTGCTGGCTGCGTGTACGCTGGTATACGTCGTGCGCTCAGCGTACGAATTTTTGTTAAAAATAAATTTAAAAATATGCTCGTACATTTAAGATTTTGCGCACAATGTAGACCGGCGTTAATTAGTTCATTTCAAAATTGTTACGAATTTGTTGTTTTCGACTAGAGCTAAATTTTCACTTCGCTAAACTCTAAAATAAAATTAACTGAATTGGCCAATCGTTTTATTTTTGTAAGGTTAACGATATAATTGCCGAGCTTAACATCAATGAACTGATCGCTTTTGAATTATAACTAACAATATACTTCACATTTTTTACTTCACCGGAAGTAGAAGTTGGTTGATAACTCTACATGTATCCACGTTGTTGTTTTTCCCAAAGATACAACAACGCAATACAGTAGTAATAATATTTTATTACCGAGCAAAAACAAATAAATAAAACGCAAATTCAGCAAACATTTAAAGACACGATTTAGCACGACGAAAAGGAGCGAAAGACCAAAATCAGAACGTCGCTTAATCAAGCGACAAGGTCGTCGAGTCTGCTCCTCCTCTTCGAAATTGTACAAAATTGAGCTGTAGAATTTCGACTCTGAACAGAAAATTTTGTTTTTGGTAATTAAAAAAAAATGAAAAAATTTGGTAAAAAAAAAGAAAAGGGAAAAAACACACACATTCACACACAGATAGGCCTGCACTTTAATATCCACACAAGTAATGGTTTCGCTTAATAACAAGTACGGGATTGCAAAAAGTAAAGCTTTAGTATCTTTGATGATGTTTTGTCACTTGAAGTTAAAACTTTATGTCTTATATGTCTTGTTAAACTATTTCAATACAGTTCGGGAATTGAACCACAATCCTTTGCTTATTGTCAAAAAATCAACCACCTTAAATGAATTACAAATCCGGCGCTCTATTAACGTAGCTACGTCACTTTCAAAAGCAAACATAGGCCAAAGCAAGATTGTCAAGTATTATTTATTAGGTGATCGGCTGTGCTGTTGATTATTTTCAGGAAATATTCCTGCTTCTGGAAAAAGTAAGAAAAAGAGAAAAAAAGCTCCAATCGAACTCGAAACGTTTCTTTTTGATTGCAGGTACAGTACTTTGTTTGAGCAAAACTTGGTCTATTATTATTATTTTTTATCATCAATTGCATAAAGGTCTTTTCTACGCCCCTTTCATTAATCAATATTTTCTGTTGCAAAAGTAAAATACGAATAAATTGCTAATTTGAAGTTTTCATTAGTTTTTACTTTGGAGGGAGAGTGAAGTCTTGGAACAGAAGGTAAAATAAACTTGAAGTCACTGTATCTATTTGAACAAAATGTTTTAGCATTGGACCTTAATTCAGATGTACTTCTGTTATTTTCCGCCCGAGATCACTCTTAGTTATGAGGAAAACAAGTAATTTTGAACCAACATCCTCTACAATAATCCTTGTACATTGTATGTATAACCAAAAATAATTCCGCAACATTTTAGACACCTCATGTACAAGGATAAAACTCTTCGTCGTCACATGCACGGAAATCCTCGTAATATTAAACGAATTTTTAACATCATCTCGATAACTGCTTTTGTAATTGAAGCGTTGCAAGAAAGAGTAAGTATAGCAATTCCTTTTACATCTGTTTAATGCCAAAAAGTAAGGATTTGCTAATTTCATTTTAATACAAACAGTGCAAACCATTTATTGAAGTTCCGTAATGCTACAGCTATTTAAACTATTCTTCTTGCATACAAATATTTTGCATTGTTTTGAAGTGCATCCGCTCGGGTATCCATCAAATGTGCCCCCCACCAAAGATTGATAGTTAAGTGGCAAGAGCTAGTGCGAGGACGCTTTTTATTATAGGATTAGTGACTCAGTGGTTGATAAATATTTTGATATTCTAACCCCTCTAGGTGTCCGAAAAGAAAAAAAAAATTGAATATGGCTCTACGGGAAACAAAAAGCGTTTCTGATGATCAGTTTATTCTGCACAGGGCTGCAAACTCGGTCGATTTTTATATCGAGTTCAAGTTTGAGTTTAGCTTGTTTTACGAGTTCAAGTTCGATTTCAATATTTTCATTTTTGCAGTTCAAGTTTAAGTTCGAGTTTAGAGAAAGTTTATCAAGTTTTTGAGTTCAGAACATAAAGCAATTTAGCTAAGCACATTTGCTTTAAAAACATAAAACTGCTGTAAAATTAAGCACGCTTGCTGCAAACCTGTATCCTCACTTTTGCTTTTTCAGCTGGTACCTTTTGTATTTATTCTATTTTATTTTATTTTTTTACTCTTCCTTCCTTTCCTTCTTATTTCGTTTTTCTATTTTTCCTCATGTTTTTTTCGTTTTTTGTCTTTTTTTCTTCTGTTCTCTTTTTATTTCAGATTAGTTGTTATGTGGTTAAGATTAGGGAGTTAATATGTTACCGAAACACATCAAAAGAGTGTATCAGAAATATTTATCGGCGCAATTTTTGTTTTACTTTCTAGAAGTTAAGATAATTGATTGATTGATTGATGTTTATTGCAAGCGAACTACCCATAACATAAGCACAAAACACAAAATAAACACACCAACATACGTTAATAAAAATCATATCCCATTAGGCAACAAATGGTTCTTTACTAAATCATGATATTAGGTAAAAGATAGCTCTTTAATAAGAATTTGATTGTGATGTTTTGATGTTTGCGGGCCAGAATTTTAATGTTAATCGTTTGCGTGCCTTCTGAACTAAAGGCAACCAGCGCTGACGCCTAAGGAAGAGCCTCCAGAATGAGTGAATGGCGACTACACTTAAAACAAAGCAATGCTAAAAAGTTGTCTTGTTAAATTCTGTGGGAAGACAACTTTTTTCGCATTGCTTGTTTTGGTGTTCTAGACTAGGTTTGAGAAATTACTCAAGTGCTCCTCAAAAGACTATAACTTATTTATTGCCTAAGTTTCGCTGGTAAGAATCAAACTAGCTTCATCAAAGCACTGCTATCAGTACTGATACCAAAACGCCATTAACTTCTGATAGCAAAAACAGAAAAACGATCCCATCCATTGCTGCAGTAGAATAAGAGAAAAAATGCAAAGCAAGGCTCCGATAGAGTTCATTGTTACGATAGGCAACGTCATAAAGTTAAATGTAAAGAGGCGTACAAAAACGAAAGAAAGCGGTTCTCGTAAAAATAATTTCTCCAAATTACTATTGCAGCTATATACGTTAGCACTAGCACTAAAAAAGATTAAACTACAAGAAATTTGAGACTGGGAATTAAACAACAACAGGGAATGATACCCCATCATTTCTATTGAGCACTTAGGGCTTTTCATTGATGTACCAACTTTCGGTAAAAAGACGCTTCGAGTAATCATGTTCCATTTTAAAAATTTTGATGAGATGATCATATTGTGCTTTTCTTTACATCGGTCAAACTAAACGGGATCTCAAATCTAGAATAAAGCAATATCAATGAGCAATAAAATTTCAACAACCCAAAAAATCAGCACTTTGCCAGCATTCGATGGTAAATGATCACCTCATTAATTGATCTGACGTCAAAATTTTTTAAATGGAACATGATTCCTCAAAGCATATTTTTACTGAAAGTTGGTACATCAATGAAAAGCCCTAAGGCCTAAGTGCTTAATAGAAACGATGGGTGATCATTCCCTGATGTTTTTGTTTAATTCCCAGAGTTAAATTTCTTCTGGTTTAATCTTTTTTGAGTTAGTTCTAACCAGTGTTCCCTCTAAGCCAGTGGTTCTTAAACTGGGTTCGATCGAACCCCAGGGGTTCGGTAAGTCAGCATCAGGGGTTCAGCGGAGATAAGGATAAGCTTACACACGCTATATGTAATATGTATAGCAATCACAATGTTCTTTACTTTTACGCACAAGGCTGATGTGCAGTTGTGCAACAGATGCGTGGTTAATTCCCTTTATGCCAATGGTATTCAAAATGCGGCCCGCCCAACAAGTTTTTGCGACCCCCTACTGGTCTCGAGGTGTACTATAAGTTTTTTTCGATACTTGCAAGTTTTTCACAAAAAACTATTTTTATCAAATTTTCTAACACTGATTTTTTCAGATATTAATTTCAAATAAATTTTTGTGAATGGTATTTGGTTAATGACGCCATTACGAGTTAGAAAGCAGCAAATTTGCGTTTAATTGGCCTCTACTTAAAGCTGGGTTGTAACTATGTTTGTTTCATTTTTTGTGTGTTAATCACCGCGCATTTTGCATTTCTAAACGAAGGGTCACAGCAGCTGTATAGTGTATACCTCATATTTTATCCAAGATGTGTTCAGTAGTGCACCTGTAGGGAAACAAGCGTTGCGGGGGTTCATTAGAAGCTTTTCTTTTAAGCCAAGTAATTCAAAAAGTTTCAAAAGTCAAAAGTCCCGATTAGGCCATAGCTTTAAAACATGTTTTAAGCCTGACCAATAAGTGGGGGATGAGTTGACTACGCACTGCGATTTTTTGAAGTCGGTCTAAAAATGCAGAATTTATTTCAAATGACGCTAAACTGGCTAATTTTTTTTTCTGTATATTGCAAAAATTGCCCAGCGGCAGCGGGCTTCGCTCCTGGATGTTGTTGATGATGCATTTTAAACGTGCAGCAGTTTGCTCAACGCATTGGTTGCTGGATACTGTACAAACTTCGGCGTGGAAAAATGTTAGCTTTTGGTTGAAGCCCTTCTTTTTAGCAAAATCCTGGATGTAGCAAAATCCTAGCAAAATCCTCGAACTGTGTAATAGTGCGCAGGGTTGTTTTTTTGGTGCTCTAAAAAGTTTTTTCACCTATTTATAATATTGAACGAACTTTAATTTTTGGTGAGCACAAAACGAAGTTTTTATTAAAGGTTCACTCCGGTTTAAGAATTATTTGATGTGGTAGAACAATGCGAAACTTATGAGAGCAATATTCGGAATAAAAATTTTCCAAACATTTAATGAGAATTGTGTGGCCCGCTAAAGCTCAAACAGTAATCCAGCCCGCCTCTCAAAAACGTTGGACCCAGGGGCATATTTAGGTGGGGGCATTGGGCCATGCCCCCCCCCCCCTTTGTAAGTTGGGCAGAAGCTTTGAGCACACAAGTGGTAGGTGAAGACCTTTGTTTTTGGCCTGCACCCAATTTTGGGCACAAAACCGGACTAAATTTGAGTGAAGATCTTTTTTTTTTGTCTTCACCTAACTTTGGGCAAAAAATCGGACTAAATTTGAGTAAAGACCTTTTTTTGGTCTTCACCTAATTTTGTGCATAAAAACGGACTAAATTTGAGTGAAACAATTTTTATTCCGATCTTCGTTCTTCTCAAATTTTCTGAGGTTCCTGGCCCCCCTCTTTTCAAAATCCTGCGTACGCTACCGGTTGGACCCCTTACTTTAGGCTCAAGTTTATTACCAGATATGTTTTGAATTTCTACGAAGGGTTTGGTGAATGCCCGCATAAAACTTTCTGGGTTCGGTACCTCCAACAAGTTTAACCCGTATCTTACCGCTATATGTTATGATTGTCAAATTGCGACAAAACTTCAAGAAAAGGCGTGAATTTAGTTGGATAAGGGGCCAAAAAAAAAATTATGCTAAAAATATTTATCGTTTACGAGATATGACTATGTTCCCAAGTGGGAACATTGGCGGTTTTCAGCACCAACTTTTGAAACCAATTCAAAGTTGTTTATTTCGATATAAAACAATCTGAGCAATTAACTTCATGATACATGGTATATTTCCCATCACATGGTAGCGTTTGATCTGTGCAAACGCTTGTTGCATTTTATGCACATGATATGAGTGTTTTCCTGGCAAACCTTAAATATTCCTTGTGCGGTAGATTCGGGATAATGCCTCACCCCATCAAAATACTTGTCTGCTAAGTATGTGCTGATATTATAAAAAGAACTGGCACCTTATGTTAATTCGTTTAAAAGATTGATTTTTGGGGGTCCATTTGGGCAGACACGTGGCCAGAACGGAATTTTTTGGGGGGAAGAAAAAATTTGGGGGGCCAAAAAATTTTTTGGGGGGCAAAGTAACGTATTTAGGCACGAAATGCATGAAATTTTGTTAAAAATAACGTTCAACTGAAATTATTTGGGGGGGCAAAGTAAAATTTTGGGGGGCACTTGCCCTGCCTGCTCCCCCCTTGGCTACGTCCCTGATTTGGAGGGGTCTCTTGGGAGTGGTACCCAGTGCTCCCTCTAAGCTGTGCGCAAGTGCGCGCGCACACAGCTTTCGGAGACTGCGTACAGACATATTGTTGAACAGACACATTGTTGCACATGGGTTTTAGCTCAAGTATTGCAAATATTAGTCATTTCAAGAAAAGTGCGCACACCCACCAAAACTTCTGCACACACAGACTACAAAAAAATTAGAGGAAACATTGGAGGTACCCACAAGCCAAGTTAAAATATTGGTCTGTTAAGTATCTGCGGATATAAAAAAAAAACGGCACCTTAGCTTAAGCCGTTCAAAAATTGATTTTTGGGGGGTCCATGTGGGGTCTCTCTGGGAGGGTGGTATACCCAAATTATGTCAAAAATATACTTCAAACATCTAGTGATATAAAAAAAACTAGCGCCCAAGCTTGAGCCATTCAAAAAATTGATTTTTTGGATCCCCATTTTTAGAAGAGTTCCTGCTGGAGAGGCCCCAAAAAATTTCGACAGACCAAATTGCGTTTGCAGCTCAACAACTTTACACTAAAATTAAATTTCGATGTTTTGTGGTTTAGGAGAAGAAGAGCGTATAAGATTTAGGAAGAAAAAAAAGAAAAAAACCTCATCGCGGCCAAAATGGTTGGAATAGAAGGTATTTTAAAACATATACCAAGTGAAATATTTTTTGCCGTGCTTGAGCCGTTTTTAAATGAGACCGCTTTTTAGGTCAAACTTTTGGAGGACTTTTGAGTCGTAAAGCCTAAGTCACGTAATACAACTCTTTAACTTCAAACCGCTGTCAAAATTTTATGAGGCTAGACCAAACCGTTCTTGAGTAATAAGCAAAAGTCTGAAACTTTGCACTCGTTAGTTTGAAAATGGTCGAGTAAAAACAAAGAAACACGCGACGCGAGCGCCTGTGGTGGTGGTGGTGGTGGTACTACCCGACCCCTTCCGAGGGATGGGGGCGCGGAGGAACTCCGCGGAGACCCAACAGTCGGGCCACACCCCAAGGTCTGGACCATAGATCGAGAATAGAAAGAGAGGAGCCAAAGATAGATTTGCGAAGGGGTTCAGAAGCAGGACAATCGAGGAGGAGATGATTGAGGTCCTGTAGAGGGTGTCTACAGGCACTACAAACAGAATTCTCCTTCCGACTGATCCTGTGAAGATAAGAAGATAAAAGAAGACTGTGACCATGGCAGCGAAGACGAGAGAGCTCACTGCGTATGGAGCGAGAAAGAAGAAGTTCCTCCGAAGAGACTTCGGGGACTTGGAAGTTCAGGTGGGAGTGAGAGATGTGACGTCTCCAATTGCGGTATTGGGAATAACGGACTTTGGCAATAACTGGAAGGAGAGGGCTAGGGATCGCATTAGTGGGCAGAGAGGCACCAGTTTTGGCAAGTAAATCGGCTTTTTCATTTCCAGGGAGACCTGCGTGTCCGGGGACCCATTGGAAGCTCAAAGTGGTATTGTTGGAGAGGGAAGAGGCAAGGGACCAAACATTCCATTGAGACTCAGGCAGGAGATAAGTGGGGGCTGAAGAAAGGATAGAGAGGGCTGATTGAGAGTCGGTTAGGAAAAGAACTGACTGGAATTTGCAGGTCATGAAATGGCTAGTACACCAAGCAAGACCTTGCTTGAGGGCGAAGGTTTCGGCTGTGAAGCTGGAGGCAATTGGACCAGAGGAAAAGGATAGGGAATGGGATGTGTTGCATTTGGAGCATGTAGCATAGACTCCAGCGCCACCAGGACCGAAAAGGGAGGGGACAGAACCGTCAGTCCATACTTGGATATCAGAGGGGGGAGGGAGGATAGTCGCTTTGAAGCAATTTGGAGTCGGGCTGTACTGCTGCCTGTGCAGTCGGGAATGAAGGGGGAAACAGTGAAGTGGATTTTGGACCATGGTGGAAAAGGGGGGCAAGTGATCAGAGACTCACGTGGGGATGGGAGTGGTTGTGTGGCTGAAGAACAAGATGATCTCCAGGAGGGTTTCTTCTTTAGTCGACAGGGAACGTTTTTGATTGCCAAGGCATAAAGGCTGGAGAAGTCGGGGGGAAGGCGCAGAGCACGTTCAAAGGAGTAGAGGGTCTGATGCTCCAGAGTCAGCTTTAGAGGAGGGAGTTGGGCCTCGAGAAGGAGTAGTGAGGAGGGGGTGGAAGAGAGGCAACCAGTAATGACCCTGCATGCAGCTCTGTGTAGAACTTCCAGATGATTGGTTGCAGTGTTGCAGAGGAACGGGAACCATCCAGGAGAGGCATATGTGAGCACCGGACGGACAAAGGCTTTGTAGAGTAGGGAGAGAGATTCTTTTGTGGGACCCCAAGAGGCAGTGGCAATTGAGCGAAGGGCTTTGTGGCGTGGGTAGAATTTGGAACACAGGGATTGGACATGGGCCCCAAAGGATAGAGTCCGATCAAAGGTTACTCCAAGGAATTTAGGTGTGGGATTGAACAAAAGAGGGAAGCCCAAGAGGTTTAGTTGGGGTTGGAAAGTGGCTTGATGGGGATCTGTAGAGAAAAAGGAGGACTCACACTTCTTTGGATTGAGTGGAAGTCTCCATAAGTTGGACCATGTTTCAAGGACGGCGAGGGAGGATTGGACAACAGAGGTGGCTTTGAGCGGGTCTGGGGAAGAGGACCAGATGGCCAGATCATCAGCATACAGGGAGGCATGGGCGTCCCGAGGTAAATCCTTAGTGATGTCATCAACAAACAGAATGAAGAGGACTGGACCAAGTACCGAGCCCTGTGGGACCCCACGTCTGATGCGGAAGGAGCGGCTGTGGGAACCACCAACCTGGACTTTAGCTCTACGATCAGAAAGGAAGGAGCGCACCCAGAGAACGAAGCAAGGGGGGAGTTCGAGCGAGAGGAGTTTGTGAAAAAGAGCAGAGTGCCAGACCGAGTCAAAAGCCTTGGAGAAGTCAACAGAAGCCAAAATGGTTCGGTCTGGAGGTTTTTTCTTTTGGAAGCCATCCCAGATTGATTGAGACAGAGTTAGAATTTGGTCAAGGGATGACCTACCAGGACGAAAGCCGGCCTGGCAAGTAGAGAGGAGATGATTAGATTCAAGGTGAAAAGTTAGGCGAGAAAGAATTAAGCGCTCAAAAAGCTTGGAGATACAGGAGGTGAGGGAAATGGGGCGGAAAGAGGACGGAGAGGAAGTGGGTTTTCCAGGTTTGTGAATGGGAATGATAGTGGAAGGTTTCCAACAAGAGGGCAAGAGGGGAAGGTGTGAGAGTGCCAGGACCTGTTAAAAAGAGAAAGAAGGAGGAGCTGTGCTGGTTCGGGCAGGTGCTTTAGTAAAGGATAGGCAATCTGGTCAGGGCCAGACGCAGTGGAAGAGGAGAGATTACTGATGGCAGTGGAGAGTTCATTCAAGGAGAAGGGAGAGCAGAAAGAATTGTGGAGGGAAGAAGCATCCTCACAGCTAGCTTTCCGGAGTTCATTCATGAACTGTCTTTCAGCTCTGCGCGCGGAACGGGGTGTCGCTTGAGATAGATGTGAGCGAAGATAAGAGGCGTAGTGGTTGGCAGTATCAAGAGGGGAAGTGCAATCAGGAAAAGAAGGGTCATGGGAGGTGTTCTTTTTGCCAGAGATGGCATTGAGAAGCCTGAAGACAGCACGAGGATCAGAACGGGGAGACAGGTTAGAACAGGTGGCTTGCCAGGTTGCAGATTTGGCTCTAGAAATGACTGAGGACGCCCTACGAGAAGCGTCTATGTATCTGAGGCGGTGTGCTACGGAGCGGGCCCTCCGTCGTTCCCGTACTGCAGATTCCGCTTCCTGGGACCACCAGGCTTTGGGGGAACGACCAAGGCGGCCGAAAGGGATAGAGGCCTTGGCAGCTTCAACTAAGAAGAGGGAAAAGGAGTGGGCAGCCTGGTGGATGTTAAGAGCGTCAAAATCAAGAGAGGGAAGGTGCTCAGCAATATAAGATTGGTAAATATCCCAACTGGCCTTTTTGTAGTTGAATTTGGGAGGACGAGTGTTTGGGTGACGAACTGGAGAGAGGGGGAGGACAATTTCAATGGGGAGATGGTCCGAGCCAAGGCCAGGGAGAGTGCGCCATTCACAGTGGGGAGCGAGAGACGCAGGAGCTAACGAGATATCAGGGGAAGAACGGCTCCCAGTGGAATGGTGAAGGAGCGTGGGCGAGGCGGGGTCGTTCAGAATTTCCAGACCGGAGGAAGTGATCCAGCGAAACAGGTCATTTCCGAGCGGGTTAGGGGGAATGAGTCTGTCCCATGTTGGGTGGTGAGCATTGAAGTCTCCGAGGATAAAAGTGTCAGGGGAGTTAGGAAGGATGTCAGGACAGAAGGTCCTGGTGCGATAGTCAGAAGGAGTGTTTCTGATGGGAGGGGAATAGAGGTTAAGAAATTGAAGAGGAGAGTGGTTGGAGAGAAGGACTTTAACACAGGTGTAGTCTGAGTAGGGGTCCTGGGAAGACAGAGAGGAGACAGAAACAGGAGAGAAAGCCAGGTCAGAGTGGATGAGAGTGAGGAAACCACCACCAGTGTTATGAGTACCGGAGGAAACAGGGCCTTGTCTACCGAATGTCCGGTCCGTGCGAAGGGTATAATAACCAGGGATTTTGAACTTTTTGTTTGAGGAAAGATGAGTTTCCTGGAGGAAAATGAGGTCATAGTGGTTGCCAGAGAGAAAAGCGATCAGTTCGGCACGGCGGGAGGAAGGAAGACCGCCGGCATTCCATTGAAGAATACGAAGAGTTTGTGAGGGGCGTGGATTTCCTTGAGAGTGGGGTGGCAAGGTATGGGCCGACTGTGAACCTGTGGGCGGTGGTGATGAGGCAGGTGGGGTGAAGGCGGAAGGAGGGTAGGTGTTAAGGAGGGGAGGATGTGAGGGGAGAGGCAGAGATGAATCCCTGAGATCCGAGCAAGCAAGTGGAGGGGGTGTGGGAGGGGGCGGAGCTGGAGAGAAGGGGCGGGGGGACGCTGGTCGGAGGGTGGGAGAGGCTAGGTTCCCATTAAGACAAACAGGGCAATTCCAACCCATGGGGGAGCCAGCTGCGCAGATTTTGCGAAAGTCAGCCCGGGTCAGAGAGAAGCAGGAGAAGTGCACCCACTTGGAGCAGGTGGAGCACTTTAAAGAATCCTTACCAACCTCGAGGGAGCAAATGGAGCAAGGGTAACGTGGGGGGCCCCGAGGTGGACGTGATTGGTAAAAGCCAGGCGGTAGTGGGGGAAACCCTGGGGGAGGGGGTGGAGGGGACGCAGGCGGCCTTGCATGGAGACTGGTTTGAGTGGGGGAGCCAGTTGTGATTTGGGGATGGCACGCTGGGCATCGCCAGCCAACTGAAGTGCCAGTTGCACAGATTGTGCGAAAGTCAGCACGGGTGAGGGAGGAGCAAAGAAAATGCACCCACTTAAGGCAAGCAGAGCATTGAAGAGAGTCTCTGCCCACATCTAGATGGCAGATGGAGCAGGGGTACCTGGGGTGAGGATGGTTGCTGATGGGGCCTGGGTTAGGGTGGACATTGCCACTAATGAGAAGCAATGCCAGGATAAGGAGACGCCGAAAGGGGGTCCGGTCAATAAGAAGTAGAGGAGCCGCCCAGTTGTGACCGGTCAACGGGCGGCCCAGCGAAAAAATAGTCCGAGACAATGGGGGCGACCTTTTGGTCGAGCCCCTCGGGAGATCTGTCCTGCCATTTCGACCCATCCCCATTGGGGAGGGGACTGCACCAACACGTTGAGGTGGCAGGACGTTGGTGCAGAACGCGAGCGCCTGTCGTTCCAATAATGGGCTTTCTGGCATAGGCGTAGCCAGGGGGGGGGCCCAGGGGGCCCGGGCCCCCCCCAATCAAAACTCCACTAACGACAAAAAGTTTTGACAACATAGCCTGACGATGTTTAGTTGCAGTTTTTTTTCAGTAATTGCGCACATAACAGTAATTAAACAGTAAAGCTAACGGTTTCGGCCGAAAAACCTCTCTCAATTTCGGTGAAGACCTTTTTTTTTTTTTTTTTGGAGATCACCTGATTTTGGGCGAAAAAATCGTTCGAATTTCCGACTTCGGCTGAAAAATCACTCTTAATTTCGGTGAAGACCTTTTTTTTTTTTTTTTTTTTGGAGATCACCTGGTTTTGGGCGGAAAAATCGTTCGAATTTCCGATTTCGGCTGAAAAATCACTCTCAATTTCGGTGAAGACAACCGAATTTTTGAGGATTTGGGCCTCCCCCAATCAAAAATCCTGGCTACGCCTATGCTTTCTGGTACAGCAAAATAAGCAATTCTTGTAGTTTACTCTTATCTAAACAATACGTACAGTAGCGTGACCAAACTACGCTAAGTCATAATTCTGAAAATCTACAAAAAGCAGTCTATTCAGGATTGTTACTCGCTCTTCCCGTAAAACTATATGCAGTATAACTTGCGTGCTGTAAAACCGCCAATGTTCCCAAATGGGAACAAATAAGTTCAAAACTAATTTTCTGACAGTAACTTAAAAACAATCACAAAGAAAATGATTTTGTGAAGTCATGTCTTTATCAAAGAGTGCAAAAAACACAGTCTTGGCATTTAAAACATTTCTCGCCCTCAGTTCTATACCTCACCAAATCGTGCAACCTTAAATCTCCTGTTTTCACCACTTTTCAAAGTCCAATTTTTTTGTAAAATTTCGTCAGAATTGCCGAGCAAAACCATAGAAGTTAATTTCTTAATTCCAAAAAACTATCCAACTTAGTTTTAAACCCTTATATAACTTAGGAGTCACAGAAAATGAAATTTAAAACTATGTTCCCAAATGGGAACATTGGTAAGAAACCGGTTAAGAACCATTGCTCTAAGCTGTGCGCGTGTGCGCTCGCACACAACTTTCACAGACTGCACACACGCATAAATTTACCGCGCACAGACTTATTATGATGTAATGTAACAATGTTCTCGGTTGGCAGGTTGAGGAAGTTTATTGTTGGAGTTGCTAAAAAGATGCATTTTGTGCTGATAAAGACTGCAACGTGTGCGAGGAAGGCATACCAGCAGTAACCAGTAGCGTAGCCAGGGGGCCCCCATTGGCCTGCTGAAGAAAATGCAGAATGAGGAAACTACCACGTTTGTAGCACTTCTGGGGCTGTTTTTTGCTCTGGAATAGGATCAAAAATGATTTGAAGCAGATTTTGAAACGTTTATTTAGGGGGAGGGGATGGAGGGGCTCTAATTTGTCAAAAATAAACCTCATAAATCAGAAAAAAACTTCGAAAAATGGCAAAAAAGTTGATAATCAAATTTGATCACTCATTGAAAAATGCTTAACATAGGTTTTATCAAAAACTACATAACCTCAAGAGTAAGGGGGAGGCTATTCAGTATTACTTAATTACCAATCGCTTCTTTTAAACTTTTTTCCATTAGCCCCCCTAATTATATCTTTCTCTATTAACGAAACAGATTACTCCTTGATAGTTTTATTGAACTACCTATATAAATTTTATGCTTAACCAGCTTGCAAATAAGAAAACTGAAACTATGGCAATAGCTAGCTACCACACAGCCCATTCGTGCAAGTCGTATAATCACGTTTTTGCTCTGCATGTTTTTATGCCACGTTTCAATAGCATTGACTTTTATCAAAATAAGTCTAAAGTTAAGTTATTTTGCCCAAAAAATGCAAAATTTTCGAGCGCTTGGGGCTCCGCCAAAAAAAAACGAGACAGCCCCCTATTGCAGGTTTCTGGCTACGCGCATGCCAGTAACATAACCAAAACAATCTAGAAAACAATTTACTGAATAACTAATTCTTAATAAGCCTGCTTTTTATCAGGTTAGAAGGCTGAAATTTCATGGGTTGTCGCACAAATATTACTCATTTCCGAAAAAGTGCGCACACACCAAAATTTTTGCGCACACAGACTACAAAAAATTAGAGGGAACATTGGTTCTAACGTATATAGCTTAGGGTGTTCGGGTTTTTCACTTTTTGCTTAAATCTTTTTCTTTATACGATTTTAAGGGTACAAATTGGCATGAAAAAAAATCGTGATAGTTTTTTTTGAAAAAATTTTTTATCTTCATACCCTGGGGGGGCATGAAAGGTTTTTTGGGGGGCGCGTATGACTAATATCGATTAACTCAAAAACTACTGCACCTAGAAAGACAATTTTTACATCAATCGATTCAGAAACACAGGTTTCCTATCTGTGTTCAATACATTATACGGCTTTAACTGCTCTATTTTTCGAGTTATTTTCGAAAAACTGTTTTTACCTCTTTCTGCTTGCCATTTCGCTTTAAATTAAACGTATTTTCTCGACACCGCACAGATGACCAATTGGTGGACGCACCTGACCTAAAGCTTGCATGAAGCGAGAAATTTAATTTGATTTCTGGGTGGATACCACCTTAACACAAGTTACTAGTGACTCAGCAATCGCTTCTACTTCGACACTGCACTGCATGGCTGGATGCAAGGCATGGAAATCACTACTCCTGCTCATTCCCTATCACTTTAAAAGTTACTACTGCAAGTCTAATAAGGATGTAATTTTTTATTCTGCAGTATGCAACGTTGCACAAGACAAGTGCAATTATTGCACTAATTTTCACTCTTGACTTTTGTTTTCACTTTATTAAGAAACACCAAACATTTTACGACACGACTTTCTTTTTCAGTCACTCATTCATTTTCGTCTTTGCTTCCGTGACAAATAAATCCCCTGATTCTAATATCAACTTGTCGTTTTTCTTCGGCTTTGCGAAAATCTTTCACTCAGGCATTATGACATAAGACCATCTCTCACAAGAGCGGTTGTGATTGTCGATCGAATTCCAAAAAAACTTTGTCGTCAATCTGGAGGCAAGGTGCTGCTTTACTGCTGGATCCGAAGTATGGCCTGATAGGTGCTCGCTTCCATGCAAGTTGTTTGGTGTCAACATCACCAGGAAGTTGCTGATCGGGATCTTTCACTGTTTTGCTTGGAATGCAGGACTTTTTGAATGAATATTTAGGGTCACATTGATTGCGTTCATCCAAGAGCAGAAGTGTTTTACAAACACAGGTTTCAAGCAATGATCAACCAGATTCGTACGTTGTTGGCGAAAACTCAGTGATAAATAACGAAGAAATATCATATTTGTTGGTCCTTCTGACGCGCGTGGATTCAAATGAATTTTCACAAACATTGGCACATAAACCGATATGATGTAGCTTGTTATTTGAAGAAGTTTGCTGTTTTGAGTGACGGTCATTTTGGTGTCAAATAGAAGTCTCATGTAACCATTTGCAGTTGTTTACCACTTGTAACGATAGATCTGTAATCAGTAAAGTCAGATACAAAGCGAAGATGACCGAAATATGCAACACTTACCTTGCAAACGAAATGCTTTGGTGATTGTAGGACAAAAATCGTTGAAACTTTGATGGATTACAGATTACTTATCTATCGTTACAAGTGGTAAACAACTGCAAATGGTTACATGAGACTTCTATTTGACACCAAAATGACCGTCACTCAAAACAGCAAACTTCTTCAAATAACAAGCTACATCATATCGGTTTATGTGCCAATGTTTGTGAAAATTCATTTGAATCCACGCGCGTCAGAAGGACCAACAAATATGATATTTCTTCGTTATTTATCACTGAGTTTTCGCCAACAACGTACGAATCTGGTTGATCATTGCTTGAAACCTGTGTTTGTAAAACACTTCTGCTCTTGGATGAACGCAATCAATGTGACCCTAAATATTCATTCAAAAAGTCCTGCATTCCAAGCAAAACAGTGAAAGATCCCGATCAGCAACTTCCTGGTGATGTTGACACCAAACAACTTGCATGGAAGCGAGCACCTATCAGGCCATACTTCGGATCCAGCAGTAAAGCAGCACCTTGCCTCCAGATTGACGACAAAGTTTTTTTGGAATTCGATCGACAGTCACAACCGCTCTTGTGAGAGATGGTCTTATGTCATAATGCCTGAGTGAAAGATTTTCGCAAAGCCGAAGAAAAACGACAAGTTGATATTAGAATCAGGGGATTTATTTGTCACGGAAGCAAAGACGAAAATGAATGAGTGACTGAAAAAGAAAGTCGTGTCGTAAAATGTTTGGTGTTTCTTAATAAAGTGAAAACAAAAGTCAAGAGTGAAAATTAGTGCAATAATTGCACTTGTCTTGTGCAACGTTGCATACTGCAGAATAAAAAATTACATCCTTATTAGACTTGCAGTAGTAACTTTTAAAGTGATAGGGAATGAGCAGGAGTAGTGATTTCCATGCCTTGCATCCAGCCATGCAGTGCAGTGTCGAAGTAGAAGCGATTGCTGAGTCACTAGTAACTTGTGTTAAGGTGGTATCCACCCAGAAATCAAATTAAATTTCTCGCTTCATGCAGGCTTTAGGTCAGGTGCGTCCACCAATTGGTCATCTGTGCGGTGTCGAGAAAATACGTTTAATTTAAAGCGAAATGGCAAGCAGAAAGAGGTAAAAACAGTTTTTCGAAAATAACTCGAAAAATAGAGCAGTTAAAGCCGTATAATGTATTGAACACAGATAGGAAACCTGTGTTTCTGAATCGATTGATGTAAAAATTGTCTTTCTAGGTGCAGTAGTTTTTGAGTTAATCGATATTAGTCATACGCGCCCCCCAAAAAACCTTTCATGCCCCCCCAGGGTATGAAGATAAAAAATTTTTTCAAAAAAAACTATCACGATTTTTTTTCATGCCAATTTGTACCCTTAAAATCGTATAAAGAAAAAGATTTAAGCAAAAAGTGAAAAACCCGAACACCCTAATATAGCTGCAATGATAATTCCGAGAAATTCTTTTTATAAGAACCTCTTTCATTTTTGTACGCACCTTTGCATTTACCTGTATGACGTTGCCTATCGTAACAATGAATTCTATCGGAGCCTTGCTTTGAATTTTTTCTCTAGTTATTCTACTGCAGCATGGGTGGGATCGTTTTTCTGTTTTTTGCTATCAGAAGTTGATGGCGTTTTGGTATCAGTACTGATAACACTGCTCTGATGAAGCTAGTTGCTTCTGACCAGCGAAACTTAGGCAATAAATAAGTTATGTAGTCTTTTGAGCAACGCCAGAGTGATTTCTCAAAGCTAGCCTAGAACGTCTGAAGAACTTCACAAATTTCTTATTTGAAATGCCTGGTGTACAACTGCACTACAAGAATTTGAGTTAGGGTATACGAGGTGTACTCGTATACGTTAGATTTTGGTTAGTTTGACGATACAGATTGCTTTGAGTTAGATTTTGATAAGAATTAGTCTATTAATAAAGCTTGATAGAATTTTTGAATGAGGTTAATTATTTAATTTGCCAAGCCAAATACTCTTTTATCTACTGTAATAACCAAAATTAACTACATCAAAAAGCTATTTTTTTAGGACCTGAACAACTGAAACGAAAAATTTTGTGCCCTAATATTTAATGTGGAAAGCTGACGCATGAAATTAGTTCAGTGAACGTTTGCAATCAAATTGACACGAATTAAAACATATCAATGTAATTATTTTCAACAGGGCCGAAAAGATTTCAAAAAGTGTTTACTTTGGGGACAAAGTGCTGTCACTGAAAAGCAATTTGAAGGTGCATTTGTGTGTGTCGGGTACTATGTAAACTGTGTAACGAATATTCATTTATTTTGAAATTAAATGCGATAATTCATTATTTGTTTTGAATTATTCGCTGTACGATCAGGCAATTTGCTTCGAAACTAAGCGCAATACGTTTTTATTATTTTTCACATTGTTTTTTCACATTGTTGAACTAACTGGTTTGAAAACTAGAAATTCTTAAGCTTGGAGAGTTACTTTGTATTTAGAACTACTTTATGTCTATAGCTGTTTGCCTGTTCATTTGTCCACTATTTCCCCCAAATTTTATTGTCTGCCGATTAAAAGTTCACATTGGCGCAATCGACTCGTATTTTAGCACATTTTACTAAAAATCATTTTTGGCCGATTGTTATTTTCGATATTGATAAATGGTTTTATTGCAACAGTATGGAAATTGTAGAGTTGTTCTGTACAAGATTATGATAAATATTTATCCCCAGCTTCGCGTAGCTGTTTAATTATTTTCATCCAACGGGCTGTGCGGGAAGCCAAGTCTTGAATTGTACTGGCCTGTCTTGAATTGTACTGATCGAGAAACGTTGGACTGCAAGTTTAATACTCTTCTTTTAAAAAACAAAGTTTTTTTGAAGATGAAAACAAACAAGAAAACAAAGATTTTGCAAAAGAAATTCTGTACTGGATTTTGCTGACGGATCAATGGCCTTTCCGAATGAGCTACATCTTGGAAATTATCGAGGACTCCGATCAAAGAAAAAAGTTTAAAGCAATTGAAGCAATAGACAACGATACGTCCTTGTTGTATATATACGAAGCGTAAGTGAAACTATACTAGCATCTTTAATTTTAATATTCTTTTAACATGTCCGGTTTGTCCACTTACGTAACACAAATTTTGGTTCTAATTTTAGTTCTTTTTTGTTTTTATATTTTTCAGAACGAACCAAGAAATTGCCAGAAATAAAAACATAAATAAGAGCAGCAAAGTTGGCTTAACTATATTACCGCAAACTGGGTTGAAAAGCACACCTTAAAAAAGTGATTCAGTTCTTTTTAAATTAGAGTTCCTACAGCTCCAAAACATTCATTTTATTAGATATTAACTTGATCTTGAAACTCCCAGCTGTCTACTTTACGGACATGTTTTTGTTTTCATTTCTATATTATTTTCTAGTTAGTTTGGGTCATTGTACAGATCTAAACTAAAAGACAGTTTCTGTATTGTAACTTTTTTAAGGAGGTTAATAAGATTTTAAGAAGATCAAGATGGTTTCGAATATTATTACTTTTGCAGAGTTGTATTGGGAACTGAAAAGGAACAAGTAGAGTCCTTTCAAAAACTACTTACTTTGGATGGTGACTTGGACTTGCTCTACAGCTTGCTAGTGGAATCGCAAACATTTTTGACCAAGCAAAAAGCCAGTGAGCTTGTAAAATATACGGTCAATCTTGACACCAACTTGAGAAAGTCAATCGCCCTGCAAAGATCGTGTTTGTTCCAAGTTGAGGAAAACGCTGATGGTGATGATGATCAAGTTGTTAATAGTAAAAATCGTGCCATTCCAACTAGGCCTACAGCATTAGTACAACAAACGGTTCTCGATGGACCATCTGAAAACGAAAAAGGGGAATCAAGTTCGACTTTTTCAAAATCCCCGCTCAGAAGTCGAGTTTCAAGCCAAGATGTACAAAAGTTTAAATCTTCCGCTCCTCAGCCTCTGGTGGTTCACATGGCGGAGAAACCAAACAAATGCATTTCGGCTGGTGTTGCAATAGTGAAACTAAAACAACAAAAAGACGAGCAAAGAAAACGGAAAGAAGAGCAAACAGAACTTCGAAAATGAGCTGAAAAAGCTTGAAAGTGCTTAAATACGAATTTCAGAACACAATTGTGTTGCGGTATGTTGCTTATTAAAGCTGAAGATTTCACAACCGTTCACAGTTTTTTTCGTTTGCAACTAATCAAATCAAAGCCTAAAACGTAGCAGCGAATTACAGTAGCATCTAAGAAATGTATTCTTGAGTAAACAGCTCCTATGTTCCGCTTAACTCATATAGCATTTTTTTGTTAGTCGTCCTCGTAAGTTATGCATTGATGAGCTTTTTAAACGAGGACTGAAAGCAAAATCATTATCAATGGGGATTGGGGGTATATAAAGTTAGGGCAATTGTATTCGAGCAGATTGGTGTAAACTCCATTCTTATTGACGAAGTCGTTTCAGAGATATTCTACTTTAAACACGACGAAGAAGCGGAGCCTCCCAAATCATGATTTTTATTGGCAACCCTGGCGTTGATAACATCGGTATTGCCATCTTATAGTTCAATACTAAAGCAACGCCACAATTAGGCTAAGCCACCGAGGTCTTTTAATCTATACAAAGGGTAGGCCTCACGTTAGGGTTGCCAATACAAAATAAACTTAGACTGGCCCCTACGTTGTAATATTTCTGAAACGACTGGATCAAGAAGGATAAAGTCAACGTCATCTGATGTAATAGAATTGCTCTAACGTTAGATCCTTCCATTGATTTCGCTCTAGTCTTCTTAACTTTCTGACGAGGAGCTAGTCGTGCAAAACTTACCCAGGGAGCCGCACTTGACGTAGTTGCGTGCGTGTTCCGTCATTTCATTTTTAGTTAATACCACACAACAGTGAATTTTAAAGATTATGTCTTATTCAAATAGAATAACAGAAATTAATCAGTTAAATTAAGCAAAATTCCAAATTACAATGTACTTTAACTTAACAAATAATTTCTTAATAATAAATTTTATCGTCAAATGCATGAGCTCTACTATGCGCTGTCTTCTCTCGGTATCACATTCTCATCTAAATGACTAAAATTCGTTGCTGAGAGAAATTCAAAATTACGGAAGTTATAAAATAAAACTGTGTCAAATTGATGTGAAAGTTTTTGCAATTTCAAGTTTGTGTCGTGAGAATATAAAATTTATGAAATGTATCATCGAACTACGACAATACCCTCCTCCAGAAAAAGAAATCATTTCTTAATATATGAGAAATGAGGGGGTGTAAATGCTACTATAAAAAAATATTAGCTAATAAAGAGAGGGATTGGATACACTAATGCGAATATACATCTAAATACATAAGTGAAGGCGCAAGGGCAAAGACAGTTTTGGACACACGTTTGGACACACGACATCATAGCAAAGAATTACATTACAATTTACACAAATATCAATATAAGGATAAATCGACTTTAGAGTTCGGCAACTTTGTGACGCAGTTCGAGTGTATAGGCAATAAAATTGAATTGTGAGTGTTTGATTGCGTCGTGGATTTCGAAGAGTTTTCTTGTTGTGTTCGACGCTAATTCACTCGTTTCATTCGAACGTCGCTGATCTTGGTGTCCGGTACTGAATGTGCAGTATATTGATAATTATGATGTCGTGCCATCCAATGATCTGCAAAATATCTTTCAAAGAGTAACATGTTCTTGAAACAAGATTAACACAGTAAAGTAAAAGTATTCATTCAAAGCATATCATTATTATTATTATTATTATTATTAATCTCTTGGTTATTATGAAAAAATAGTATATAGAGAAAAATCATCTAGCAGTTCTACTGTACAATACAACATCGATAGTGATCAAAGCGAAAAGCAATAAATCAAAAACAATACAACATGAATGCAATTATTTGCAATTTTACACTTCGGTATTCATGTTCTGCTCTTCAATTACTTCCCCTGAAACTGTAGGTTTTCTAGCTTTAGTAAATCTCGTGCGAAAATGTGACCAACGTGGTTTAACTTTAGGCTTTAGTCTTTTGTAGAGACCAACAAATGTCATGATAGTCAAAACTAGTCCCCAAATTATAGCAAGGATAGTTAAAAGTGATAATATACCGTTGAAAAACGGACTAGAAATACTTGAGAGTAACATAAGAAAACTGTTATGAAGTAAACAAATCAGTGTACCGTACGTTGGCAAATCCTCGCAGCTTTTCACAAAACAACTATCTAAGTTAATAGCTAATTTGACTTCAGTAAAACTGATACCTACGTATAAAACGTTCAAAGTTGGCAATTATTTCAACTTAAAATCACGTACTCCTACACCCCTAGTGTCCAATGTTGTCTATCGTTTTTCATGTCTGCGTGAGGCGGATCTGACTTACATTGGTAAGTCAGCCAGGCACTTGGTAACTAGAGCAAAGGAACACTGGTCATTAAACAGCATAACTAGAAAAAGTGCTGTTAAAGAGCATATTTTAGACTGCAATAATTGTGTCAAATCTGATGATATTTTAAAACCGTTTTCAATTTTACGTAGGTGTAGTTCGGACTACGACACCAAAATTCATGAAGCACTGTTAATTAAAAAATACAAACCCAAACTCAACAGGCAACTCTACGGAAATGGTTCTTCGTTCTTGTTAAAAATATTTTGATTGATTCGGTAGTGTTTGATCGTAAACTCGTCATTTTGGCTGGACAGTAATTTGAAAATTACCCACAACAGCTGCTTAAATATTTATTATGACAACTTTAGGAAACTTTTTCGCCCGTTTGTCCAACGTTTAACTACACTGTTTCATTTGCCTGACCGCATGTGTTGACATAATTAGTTGGTTTCAATTCGAACTTTCAACGACAGCAAAAGTCAGCGAAAGCGTTAATTAATTTTGATTTTATTCTATGTGAAAACTAGTAGTTCATTATATGTGTTTAGATGCTTTGACAAGGGCATAGTGCTTTGCCGAAAACGTTCAGCGTAATTTTTGTAAATAATGTAAATAAAGTGATTATGATAATGATTAGTTGCGTGTCAGTATTGGCAATAATTTGTCTATGGTTAGTCAAGACAACCTCTCTTCCCAAGCTATGTTATGAAGTAAATGAGAAACGTCTGATGGTTGAAAATTATTCGAATTTAATTCGAAAAAGTGGAAATACGCACATTGGACTTGATAAGAAATCGCAGAAATTGCAATGGTAATTAATTCAAGAATAGTAATAATAGAAATATTGACGTAAACTGACAATTTTTCATAACTTTACGCTGCGGCTGCAGGATAGAAATGTCGCAAATAGTATAGGAAAAATAGCATTTGTTGAGTCGTCACACTGGAAAATGGTTAAGCGGTGTGAAGAAAAATTGACAATTGATTCGTTTAAAGTGCACGTACAATGTTAATGGTTGGTACGTAGAAAGGTAATATGCGCGCAAAAATTGGCTTTGCTCGATAAAAGTTGGTTGGCTTGCTGGAAGCAAAAATTGCTTTGCTTGGTGCAAGGATTGAAAAATAACAACCGCGGTTGGTAGTAATAACGCCACTTGTCCAGCCAGGGATGAAAAGGGTTAGGCGTTGATGTTGTTATGTTGCTGTTGCTGCCGCTGCGGCTGCAGCTGCTGCAGTGTGCCTCGAGGAATTTGAATTTTCGTGAAGGTCTCGTGGACTATATCGTTCGGAGAAAAGTATGTCAGCGTGAGGTAAAAAATAAATCATCATTCCATACTATAACGCACTGAATTGAGTTAGTGTAAGGGCGCCGTTTCACACAATCACAAACAGAGGTTAAACTGGACAAAGTGTCAGAAATGAGATTCCTCAATCTGTATTTTTGGATTAACTGAGAAAATCTCGAAATTCGAAAAATCTCCTCCAAAATACATTGCTTATACTATGTTAAAAATGGTGCTGTTCTAGAATACTTTCTAAGTTAAAGAAAAATTTCTTACAATAATGCTAGATAAGGGGTTGCACCGCTTGAAAGTGCTTGCAAAAGCAAGACGTGGTAATGGGAGACCTGGAATTGTGCCATATGAAAAATACGCTAGAGCAAAATAGGAGGGCACAGGTGATTAAAAAGTTATCTCCGAAGTCCGTACAGCAATATATAGATAAAATCTATAAAAAGGGTGTGCTGTATCTGGCTGGCAAGATTAAATGAAGTATTAGTAAAGGTAGCATTAGTTTTATGCTTTAGCTGTTTGTTTTACCGCTAAGTGACGTAAGTGAGCAAGGTCATGCTTAATGGGGAAATTTTTGTGATTAGTAGAGCAAGTTTTGTTAATCGTTGAAATCGTTACAAATTTTTTGTAAAAAAAAATACAAAAGTCTCAAAGTAAAAAGGATACTAAATTTTGATATCTTAAACCTATAAAAGTAAATTGTTTTGATAAGGTCAAGACCTGCTCTACATTCATACAGTACAATATCAATGAAAAAAAAACACATAATAATCAATCATTAATCAATCATTAGAAAGCGAGCATTTTCGTCTAATATATTGCGAGTTGCAAAATATTTTTCTAAAGCCGCAAAATACGCTGGCAATAAATTGTGATTTGTTCACATTTTTGGCAAATCTAAAACATGCTCAGCAATGACATTGGGAACAGCATTTTGTGCAGGATTTGCACTGCCGGAGCTCCAGCCGGGTGTTTCACCTTTTTCTTCACTGCTAGGTGCATTTTCAGAAGGATTAGTTTTCGTGGGAGGTACCATTTTGGTTTTGTGTCTAGTCCTTGAGGCAATAGGTGAGGTGACGTGGAGTGTTGCTCTTTTGACAAACTCCAGGCTTGAAATTGAAAAAATGTAACGGACTCACCGATTTATATTGTAGTTGCGCTGATGTTGCTTGGAATTTTCGGTGAATGTTGATATGAAACAGTTCCATCGAATCGCTGTAGCGTCGTAAGTCGGTATTTAGTGGTCCGTTTTATCGTATAGATTGAGAAACGTCGGGTTCACCAATTGACGTCGTCGGGGTCACCAATTGACGTTGTCGTAGGGGTCACCAATTGTCGTTGTGGTTTTCGTCGGGGTCACCAATTGACGTTGTTGCGTGCGTGTTCCGTCATTTCATTTTTAGTTAATACCACACAACAGTGAATTTTAAAGATTATGTCTTATTCAAATAGAATAACAGAAATTAATCAGTTAAATTAAGCAAAATTCCAAATTACAATGTACTTTAACTTAACAAATAATTTCTTAATAATAAATTTTATCGTCAAATGCATGAGCTCTACTATGCGCTGTCTTCTCTCGGTATCACATTCTCATCTAAATGACTAAAATTTGTTGCTGAGAGAAATTCAAAATTACGGAAGTTATAAAATAAAACTGTGTCAAATTGATGTGAAAGTTTTTGCAATTTCAAGTTTGTGTCGTGAGAATATAAAATTTATGAAATGTATCATCGAACTACGACACACTCAAGCGAAACGGTACGTCGCTTTCATAAGCTAAAAAGCTGCCTGCTGCTACGTAATTGCTATCCCCTCAGGCTGGCATGCCTGCCCCAACCCTAACTGTATTGCAAGGTTTTGAAGCAAAAAAAAGATAGCTTCGTGCATTTCCTTCCCAGTTCCTGCATACTGCATCACACATTCACTACCCAACCGCGAATCGAACCCGGGTGCGGAGGGTTGTTAGCTGAGCATGATAACCACTACAGTGCACAGCTTGCAACAATGTAGTGACAAAATGTCGTATTTAAACCAAATGTATGAGAAAAAGGCAATGGCTCGTGCATGAGCATTTGCATGACTAGCTTCAACTAACTTTCTGACGAGGAGCTAGTCGTTCAAAACTAACACAAGGAGCCGCACTAAAGCGTAACGATACATCGCTTTCGTAAGCCAAAAAGCTGCTGCTGTGTAATTGCTATCCCTCAGGCCAGCATCGCTGCCCCAACCCTAACTGTAATGCAAGGTTTTGAAGCAAAAAAAAGATTGCTCCATTCATTTCCTTCCCTGTTCCTGCGTACTGCATCTATACTACGTTTTCTTCCATTCCACACATTCGCAATCCAAGCGCGAATCGAACCAGGGTGGAAAGGCAGGAAGCTGAGCACGATAACCACTACACTACGCAGCTTGCAGCAATGCAATGACAAAATGTATTTAAACCAAGTGTATGAGAAAAAGGCAATGGCACGTGGGTGAGTTTTGCATGACTAGCTTCTACCAACTTTCTGTTTAAACGCAAATTTCTTGCCCAGCTTATTTGTTTGGGGGAGTGATGACCAAAAGAGAGGCAAGATTTTGAAACGCAAATGTTTTAAATCTGAATGTTTCTAATTTTGTTAGCTTGAATGGATCATCGCTACAATAGATCTATATGGCCCGGGTGCTGAGCCTTACCAGCAAAAGCCATTATAATGTTCAATTGGTAACGCGTTCTTCTCTGGAACGGGAAATCTGAGATCTCGAGGTGGTCAAATCAAACACAGTGTTGTCAACGGCTTTTCACCGCTGCGACATTTCTTTGAAAGGAGCTGTGTTGCCCAGGTGCAATGATGCGGAGATGGGCCCCTCAAACTCGTTATAGGCGTTGGCATAATACATTGAATTATAATAAAAGATTTAATTTCAGATTTGATGATATATGATGATATTGTTTTATATTTATGAAGTATCATATTTTCACCTACCTTTTGTAAATTTTGTAAATGATTTTAGAAAATATTCATCGATTTTTGTCACAATAGCTAGGAAAAAATTGATGAAGCAAAAGAGATTTACCCGTTCAATCCCTATACTTTTTGTAATTAACGAAAGTCTTTGAAATTCGTTCTTAATTTTTGTAGACGGTATGACTGTAAAAGAGGTGCAGCAACCGTAAACCAATTGCTGCAATAATTGCAACTCAACATAATTGTGTAACATGTTTGAAAAATGTGTGTATTTTTGAAAAAGCTTTGCCGCACTTATTGTATGCTGTATACAGCAGTTTATGTTGTACTAAATACCAGAGGTGGAGTCCTCGAGTTCACATTTTGAAGTCCTTGGCCTTGGCCTCGAGGCCTCAAGTCCTCGAAAATTGGCCTGTCCTCGGCTCGAGTACAGCACTATTTTTTGAATTGTTAAAATTTTGTGGAGCGCTTGAAAAATTTTTTGAAAAACGTTTTTTCGTGGAGATCGCTTGAAAAATTTTTGTGAAGACCTTTTTTTTTTGGAGAGCACTTGCGCTTGTGTCCTTGGTCCTTGGCCTTGGCCTCGAGCATTCCTGTCCTTGGCCTCGAGAGTGTCTGTCCTCGGAAAGGCTGTCCTTGGCCTCGGATTTTTTTTTGTGTCCTTGGCCTTGGCCTCGAGCCTTGTGTCCTCGACTCCACCTCTGCTGAATACATCAAATAAAATTTTATCTTGGAAGTTTATGGTGAAGACATAATCATGTTTTTAAAAAATTACGAACAAAAATGTATTTTTCAGCTTTTTCCAATTTTCTCAGCTCAAAAAAGTTGTTGCTTGTGAATGAAAGCTGGCTAAATCGACACTGGTGAAGATCTTGACCCGCATTCCAAATACTGGCTTTTATAAGCAATGTAATATGAATCAGAGTTCTTAGTCGAGCCGGGCTTTTTCGGGTTAATAAAATGTCGATTTAATTTGGACTTGATATAGGTACTTGTCTTGTGTTTTTGCCTTTTAGATGCTATTTAAGCTTAATTAAAAACTTTGCAACACTGAACGATGACTTAGTTTTCATCAATGCGATTATTATTCCAAATTTATTATCATTACTTCACAATTTATTGGCAATGTGTTTGCTGCAGTGTAATTACGAGCAAGGACAGTACACATTCTTAGATCTAACCAAATTTTAGGGCTTTATTGAGCCTGGTTTTAACTTCAAACCAATTTTCGATTCGAGTTCGGGCTCGTACTTGTTGGTCCGTTTGCAGATTTGATATGAATCCAATAACAATTTTTTTCCTGGGAAAAAAATAATGTCTTTTTGTATGCGCTGGTAACTGCATAGCATGCTGTTAACAGTTTGCATTTTCTTCAAAAAATTTATTTTTTATTTCATCAGGATAGCAAATCGAATTTGTAGAAACCATTATTTTAATCAAAGTGTTTGTTTTTTTTTCTTTGACAATTTTGTTCAAATGTAGAGAAAATAAACCAAAATTTATACGCGTTTTTTTAGTATACGTGTTTTAGTGTTAAAGCCCCAAAATAAAATCGCATTGGTTCTGTTCTGTTAGCGCTGACGAAAATGAAACCTGTTTCGAAACAATACTACACCGACCGCAGACCGCAAATGTTGGAGGAGAAGCAGAGGGAACTTGGGGAGGGATGCATTTCCTAGATCGGCACCACTGGTTAAATCTTAGGTTTGTGTTAGGAGTACGTAACTATTTAGCTTGAAAGGTTTAAGTTTAAACTACGAATGAGTAGACAAAGTTTCTAGTAAAACTGGGTTTGCCAAATTTATTTTGACAGTAACAATTTTTTTTTTTTTTCTGTCCCGCACCAAAACTTTATGAAAATTTCAGAACAATTTATTTGCTTGCTGCACTGCTTAACCATTGGTTTAACCTAATAAAACAAGTTTTTTCTTAGAATTTTTCTTCAGAAAACTTTTATTTTATTAATGATATAAACTTTCCTTACCAGAAACACTTAAAAAAACTAACTTGAATTAGTTAGTTTTAGATTTCGTTTTTGATCGTGCTCCAAAAGAGTGCTAGTGTTTCGTATCCACTTGGTCTAGGGTCCAACTAAATCTGGAGTGAAATTGGAATCCGAAAGCAGACTACAGAAATCTTGGTAAGTTATGAAAGTTTATACTAACCAAAACAAATTTCCGAATCAGATATATAAACTGTTTAACATTGACAATACTGTGATAGCAAAATCAGCAAAAGTTTTAGTCTTATACAGTAGTCTTACATGGCTCGCTCGGCGCGATATTGGAGGGCTAAGGATAAAATTGGGAGAGTTAGTGTGTCAAAAAAGACTAGTTTTACATAAGACTAATTATAGTGCTGAAAGCAGTTAGATTACTGAACTGATTTCCACGACTAAATCACTACTCTTCTAATGTTTCCACGTGTAGTCATAATGCATATCACATGTGATAAAAAAATAATTTTAACAAATAAATGGCGCAACCACGTTTTTAGCAAATCGTCTGCATTCAACATGAAAAAACAAACCAAGTATGTCTATCGTGAATCGGTGCAAATAAATTTCTTTCTTCTTATCAGTATTTTCGTAAATAATTACAGTAAATTTCTTGTCGTCATGATGGATTATTATTTTCTTAATTGATAATACTTATAAACTTTTGACCATATTTTTTAATTATTTCCGAAAACAGGTTTTAAATACTATTTTTGGTCGTAATCTGGTATTTCATGCCGAAAATCTTTGGCTATTTCTGTAGCAACTGATCAACTAATACTCTGAATGTTTATTACTTAAATTGTTGGGAGGGTGCGTCATCCGTCATCCCATCGAGAATTAGCTTCTCCCTATCAAAATTCAACGTCTTTTTTTGAAAGAAAACGTTCTGGACGCAATAAGAACCCGTTCTTTCGTCGACTTTCTGCACTCACTTATTCGGCTGCAAAACCGATCGCTTCAATTGAGTGTTTTCTCTTTTATGTAATGTTTTTATTAATCAACAAGTTCGTGTTTAGTGAAGTTAAATTCCAATGAACGTAACTGAACGACGCAATTCATTAGTTTAACCGTCAAACCAACGACTATAAAAATTGGTCCTCGTAGTATGTATGCCAAGTAACGTTCCCTCTAAAAGCTTGCTTAGTGTGCGCGGAATCAAAGGCCGTGTGAATTCCAAAATAAAAGGCTTGCACCTTAAAAAATTCGAAAATGTTGTTTACAGTAATCTAATTTTCATGCTTTCCAGTTGCATATTCACTGGCTGTATTAGTTTTGAAGCTTGAACAATGTACCAGGCAGAGATGGAACCGGTCAGGATTTTCTCGACCCGACCTGACCGGTAAATTTCAAAATCATCGCCGGTTGACCGGCCGGTCGACCGGTTTCTGACCGGCCCGGTCGACCGGTTTTTTTACAGAAGGTTTTTGTTCACTGTTCAATATATCCAAAGAAAAATTTTCAAAAGGTGGGCATGGGTGAGGTGTTAAAATTTGTGATTTTGGACGGGGGTCTCAGAAAACAACCCAAAAAAAATTTTGCGTTTTTTGCAAAAATGAATCAATTTTAAGACCTTTTTTGGTTAAGTTTTGGTATGAATGTTCTGTTTTGAGTACCGTAGCGCAAAACGTGCACAAAATAAGCATAAAAAGCACTGGAGGGCACAATATAAAGTATTAGACGTTCTTTCTAATGATATTTTGCGAAAGACCAAAAACTAAAGTTACAATTTTTTAGCTATTGCATGGTGACAGATTATTTGCAATTTGCCGAGTAGCAAACACTAAACTTTTTTTCGGCAGTGCTGCCCTTGCAGTTACCAAAAGATAAATGAGAAAAAATAGCAGCAGAAGATAGGTAACAGTAAAAACATACGAACATCACAATACTTGTACTATTATACCCAAAAACAATAAAATTTTGGAGCAATAACATTATATGATATTGAAAATTATGTCACTAACATCGTGAAAAAAAAGGAATATCGAAAAATTATGTCACTAACACCGTGAAAAAAATTAATAATATTCGTAACAGCTAGGCTGCTTCACTAACAGTTTGAGAAAGTATGAAAAGGATCTAATGCAAAACATTATGAACTGGAAAAGCTTTTTAGCTCGACAGAGATTTATATATGGACGGAACAACTAATAAAAATCTCTGTGGAGCTAAAAACCTTTTCCAGTACATAATGTTTTGCTATAGATCCTTTTCATACTTTCTCAAACTGTTAGTGAAGCAGCCTAGCTGTTATGAATATTATTAATTTTTTTCACGGTGTTAGTGACATAATTTTTCAGTATTCCTTTTTACACGCTGTTAGCAGGGCGCGTCGCCAGCTTCGCGAGATCGGGGGGGGGGGGCAAAATTAAAATCAGGTGGGCAAAGCTGAAAACCAGCGTTGAACTTGACCCAAATTTTCATTATTCCTGAACTGGATTAAGGCGAATTTTCAGTGAAAATCAGGTGATCTCCAAAAAAAAAAAAGTCTTCGCCGAAATACGGGTATCCTTACACTTCGCAGAAAAACATTTCCCCGAAAATCATTCGCCAGAAAAACATTTCCCTGCACGTTTTTATTGCAGAATTAACATTTGTCTGAAATCACACTTGCTAGAATGAACGCTTGCCTGAAATTACATCTGCCAGAATGAACACTTGCCTGAAATTACATCTGCCTGAATGAACACTTGTTTGAAATTACATCTGCCAGAATGAACACTTACCTAAAATTGCATTTGCCTGAATGAACAACTGTCCGAAATTACATTTTCCGAAAACTTATTTGCCAGAATTTACACTTGCCAGAATGTACATTTGGCCGAAATTACATTTCCCCGAAAACTTATTTGCCAGAATTTACACTTGCCAGAATGTACGTTTGGCCGAAATTACATTTCCCCGAAAACTTATTTGCCAGAATTTACACTTTCAGAATGTACATTTGGCCGAAATTACATTTCCCCGAAAACTTATTTTACAGAATTTACACTTGCCGAAATGTACGTTTGGCCGAAATTACATTTCCCCGAAAACTTATTTGCCAGATATTATACACATTAAACCGAAAATTCGTTATTGATAGAATTTACATTACGAAAATATATAATATGCTTGTACATTTTCAAAAATTATTAAGCTGCGTGTAGAATAAAAGGGGCTAAGGAAAGCAGTCTCTCACGTCTTGTAAGTAATTTTGACAAACAAACGTTAGGTTTGAAATAGTTTTGGTTTTTGATAAAAATAAGTGCCATTTTCAGAACCGACCTATTCTTCCGAAGTTTGTGATGATATTTTGATATGTTTTTAGATTATGGGTAATATTACGGCATTTCAATAGTATCTGAAATTCACGAAAACATCAGCATACAAGCATCTTCGTATCATTAAAGTATCTTAGTCAGGCGCGTAGCCAGAAATTTGCTATGAGGGTCTGTTTCGGGGGTCTAATTGCGGAGCCCGCAGCCAGAGGCCATTTGAGGTTTGGGGGCAGAGCGCCTAGCCGCTGGAAAATTTGGTATTTTTTGCAAAACGGACTTAATTTTAAGTCTATTTTGATAAAAACCATTGCTTTAAAACGTGGCAAAGCTAAGAAGTTAGCAGTACAAAAAGTTGATTAAACTGGTTGCAGAAATGGGTTATGTAGAAGGTGGATATAAACGGTAATATTTTAGTTTCATATTTACAAGCTGGTAAATCATAAAATTCTAGTTCAGTAAAACTTACATGGGGTAATCTACGTATTTCGTGTATACTTTAGAGAAAGTTAGTTGGAGGGGGAGCGGGCTAATGGAACGAAACTTGAAAGAAGTGGTTGACAAATTTGAGAGTAGTGATTGGTAATTAACTAAAATTGAATAGCCCCCTGCCTATTTCTGAGTTTTAATTTTTTCTTTTTTTTGATGAATATCCAAGTTCAGCATTTTTTAGCAAGCGATCAAACTTGATTGCTTATTTTTGCCATTTTGAAAGTTTTTACTTATTTGTGTATTTTATTTTTGACAAATCAGTTTCCTCTAAATAATTGTTTCAAAAGATGCTTAAAATCTTTTTTGATCCCATTCCATTGCAAAAGATTGCTGTCTCAGAAAGCTATAGCCATTACCCCAGCAGTGCCGTCGCCAGGGCAAACGAAGCGAAGGGGCACTAGCCGAAAGTGGGGAGGCACTAAAATAAACTAAATTTTTGCATATTAAAACCGATCTTCACGTCTTGCACGGCTACAAATGTATATTCAAAAATGCTGTATTCATGTTAAAAAAAAAGATCTACAAGGCCGGCAACGTTTTTAATCTCGTTTTTGTCTGCGGTCCCTAATACGGTGCCGCAACTAGAGCGTTTTTCTATGCAGAGTTGTAAACGGGCCGACTAGTTCAAGCTCGAACCCGGCCCGAGCCCGAAAATTAATTTGAAGCGCAAATCATGCCCGAAAAAAAAAACGAAACTTAAGTTATGTCGCGTAAAACTGGCGGGGTGGAGGTGGATTGTGATTTAAAAATGGTACAATAGATGGTTACGCCTATTAACCATGTTATTGCTCGGGCCAGATTTATATTGTGCGGGAACCTTGGCACTTTGAAGATTTTCGAAACATCTTCCTGCCAAATATAGATGAAGACCAAAAAAGCCTCACCATTTGATTGCGGAACTCCTTGCCAGTACTGTGCCATATTATGGTAAATCCGGCCCTAGTTACTGCATTACGTTCAAGAGAAAAGGTAAATGAGGGCCTAAGATAGAAACTTTTAGAACAAAACTCTCCATTTCTCCTGGGTTATATATGCATTTAAATTGGTTGGCAAAAACTGAATTGAGGGGACCTGGTCGTCAGTAATTACTGTTGTTAGCAAAAAATGCTAGAAGAAACCTGAAACTGAAGAAACAAAAGGCTTTTTTGTCATTGATGACATTTCAATTGGGGGGGGGGGGCGGGATCCCTGGCTACGCCTACGTGCTGGGCAGTTTGTTTTAGAAATAAGAAAGCTTTTAGCAACCTCTGAAGCTGAGTTCAATTCATTGGTTGGTGTGGGCATGGGTGCGAAACCATTCGGGACAAAAACAACGGTTATTTTTGCCTTTTGGGAATAAATTCAAGTTTGGACGTGAAGGAGCAAAAAGGTTAAGATAACCAGGGGCACCAGAAGCATTTGCATTTGCACATAATTAAGTGGAAGGAGAATCGGTCGCTTCAGAAAAAGCAGGAATCGAACCAGGGTGAGGGTCTCTAATACTTCTCATGACAAACCTATCTGTTACTGCCAAACAAGACAAAACGCAGTGTACAACAGTTACTAAACAAGTTTTTGGCCAAGGCCAAAGTGACCACGTGCACTCATTGCTAATGCTAGCGTGCTACCCTGGTGCTACCGCAACCGCACCGAACTCAATTTTTTGATTGTAAAATAATTGCTATAGTTCACAATAAAATTTTGAAATATTCTTCAAAGATTTTACTTACTAAACAATTTGTAGCTTGTCAGCTAAATCAAGCTAGGATTGGGATTATGCATTAGGCTTATGCATACCGGGTGCTATCACAATCAATGTACCGATCATAAAAGTTTTGCGAAACGCAGTATTTCGCATCAGTTCAAATCATTAATCCACAGTCTTACAATAGGCTACTTAGGCCTACCAATATTTTCTATTGTCGCTTTGGGGTTTGGGCGGGCGAAATTTTTGTTTGGGGGGCGCCGCCCCTCCTGCCCCCCCCCCCCCCCCTTAGTTGAGGCTGTGCTGTAATCGCTTGAAAACTCTATCAGCAGCAGTGAATAATGCCAAACGCGCAACCAGGATTTTGCTAAAGAGGGGTAAAACAAAATAATTTTTTTTGCTCAAAAATTGTGTAATTTAGGCCTTGTACTAAACAAACTGATGCAACTCGAGTGTGTCACAGACCGGGGCCTGGGGGCGGAGCCCCCAACCAATGGGCAATGTTTGTGATTTCACAGCACAAAAATAGCAATTTTAACGGCATTTTGATCACATTTCGCACTTTTTGAAGCCGCATCAATGACTAAATTGATAAAATTCAGAAGTCATTTCAAAGACCTAAATTGCTTATCCTCTTTAGCCCTCCCCCCTTACTTCAGGTCAAGTCTAAATACGTTTAAACGCTTGTATTTTGAAGTTAAATTTTCTAAGTGACTTGGCTAAGGGGGCCTAAGCTACTTCACAATGGTGCTCCATTGACTGCGACCTAAAAATGTTGAGTGTGCTCCAAGGATCAAAAACAGCTGCTATTTGAAAATAATGTTTTTACCTATTGTTCATGTCATAATCACTAACAAAGCATCGGTAACAATTCTGCAGTCGTATATCTCTCTTCCGCGACACATTTGTAAAGGCGTGTTACAGTAAAAAGGCGGGTTATTCCGTCACATTTATATACACCAGTTGATTGCCAGCAATTTGGCAAAAGATCTGAAAACGTCAAAGGAAAATTATGTTTGAAAGTTATTACTGCTCTATTTCCATCATTGACTATTGTCTTATCGTAACGTGATGATGCAAAAACAGTATATTGAGTAAACTGAAATCGGGGGGCACGGCCCCCCAGTAGCGACGGCACTGCATCACTTCCCCGCCTACGCTACTGACGTTAGTGCAGACTTACACGTATGAAAAGACGAAACTGAAATTTCACGACCATTACGCTTACATATGGCCCAGGGCCACCGAGAGGGGGGGCAGGGGGTACAATGACCCCGGGGCCCATGGGCTTCAGGAAGGTCGCTGCTGGCTTCAGCGGGCCCAGCAGAGGGTCCATCGGAATGACACTTAGAAATCAACATGTGAGGCCTGAAAACCTTTTTTTTTGGAGATCACTTTATTTTGACCAAAAAAACCGTTAGAATTTCGGCAAAGACCTTTTTTTTTGAGATCACATCATCATTTGGACAAAACTGCGGCATAGTCTCCGTCTGTTTTGGAATTCACAAAACCGCAATTCCGGCACATTTGAGCTGGCCCCGAGCCTGCGTTCGGCTCTCGGCGCCCCTGATATGGCCTACAGCAGTGGTTTTTAACCTGTGGGCCATAGAAGCATTTTGTGGTGGGCTACAGAGCTATTTGGGTAATTGCAAATTCGGTTGAAAAAATGTCTTGATCATTGGCGCTGTGGGGCCCGTTAAAGATCTAGCACAAAATTTTCTGTTTTTGGCGTGAATACCCTTTTTTTTTTGTGATCACCTGAAAATTGAAAAATTGCAATTAAGCTAGCGATTTAGATGTGGGCCATGGAAAATTTTCGAATTGAAAATAGGCCACGGTGATGAAAAGATTGGGAAGCACTGGCCTACAGTCTTGCTTTAATGGAGCTCGTTAGGTGAGCGTTTTCTCGCATTAATTACACAATAATATAGTGAAATATTCGTATCAATAAATTTGAAGAATTAAAAAAAAACTTCGTACGGAACTATCATTTTGATTTGAGGTACATAACGCGCCTTGAGGGAAAATTTATTTAAAGCAGAATTAATGTTTCACTGACACCAATGTGTAAATTGGTGAAATTGTTCAATTCGAAAGATTGACTGGAGCCTGGTTGCAAACAAATATTAACTCAAAATCCTCTGGTCAAAAGTACGCAGCAGAGAATTCTTAACAGCAGGAAATTCGAATTTTCATCATATACAGTTGTTCAGCTACCTCCCCAACAACAATCTTGACAAGATTGTTCATTCTACGTTGTTCATTACATCGCATTATACGATCAGTTTTTGCTAGAGCAAGGCTCGTTGGTTTTAATTGTGACGTCACCTGAAGATATAATCACTTATCTTCTCGCTACCTTCGCCTGAACTGCGAATGAAATGTTCTAAATTGTATAAAATGTGAATGGCGGGAATTGACATCATAACGAGCTTTCCGTAGAAGTGTCTTTCTCGCTTGATTTCAACTAAAAACTCTTTGAAACTGGTTGTGAGAATATACGCCATTGCTGCTTTTTTGAGTGTTTGTAAGCTAAAGCGTGAAATCTTTAGTCGAGGAATGCAACAAGTGTTATTTTGCTGGCTTGCGTTTACTGTAGATTTTGACTGCTTTGTACTACAGCCGCAGATTTAATTTTGTCGCGAACGCAAGACGAATTACACTATTTTTTTTTTATAACAACAATATTTCATAAAAACCAGAGGCTCATTGTTGCTGAGAATCTATAAAAAATGCCAGCCTCCATCAGTAACAAAAAGATTGGAAACAAAAAAGAATAAATTTCAAATCTTTAAAGCAACTAAATTCTGTGCTAATTCAAAACGATAAAATTTTAGTAACTTTCCAGTATTTGCAAGCAAAATATTGCAACGATTCTAAAATTACAGAGTGCTGCTTCAAACTGCGCAAGCAACTCATAAATATTTGGATGTTCTCAAGTTAAAAAAAACTGTACTTTTTTCGCTTTTGCAGTTTTACGATGCTTCAAAAAAGGTCTTTGCTCAAGCTGACGGAGCATTCGGAATTAAACACCAAAACAACTTCAAAACCATGATCGTTTCAGGCCCGGCGCCAGAATAGCGTGAATGGGGGGGGGGGCACAAATGAATTTAGGGGGGGCGCAGGAAGTTTATTTATGTGAATTCGAGAGGGGCAGGGGGGCACGAGAAATTTATTTCTGTGTGGATCAAACGAACAAGGTGAAGACCAAAAAAAAAAGGTTTTCAGTTCAAAAATTTCCTCAACTTCTGGTTATCGTCTCAAAATTCGTGCGGTTTTTCACGAATTCTTAAGTGTAGAACAAAAAAAAAGAGGTCTTCGTTCAAAAAGTTTTATGAAATCCGGTGTGAGTCCACAAAAATTACGAAAATACTGGAGGTAAACACCAATTTGGGAGTCTTAGGCCTCGATTTGCACTCCAATAGCCCCGAGCCTGTTAATTTATTCGGGGCACAGTCCTCGCTTGGGGGTGCACAATTTTCGTTTGGGGGGCACAAGCAGTTATTTGGGGGGGCACGTCTCCGTAATGCTCCCCCGTGGCGCCGGGCCTGGGTCGTTTAAATTGACATAAACGTTCTCTGAATTCACGAACTAATATTAAGAACAAATAAAGCAGCAAATTGGCAAAAAAATAAGAGAAGCCAGCCTCAACTTAAAATTTATTGGTTTTTCTAAAAAAGTGTAACCTGGGTTACAGTAAGCTTGCTTTCCCTCAGTGAACATGCTTGCATCGATTTTTAACTGCTAATTTTCGTTACGCTTGAAGCACAACTTATGATAGCAAATTGACTAATAAGCTGGGTTATATTTCTCATTCAGTAAGCTAACTGTTATCGCAACGTTTCTTAATTTCAACTAAAAGTTTGTTCTGCTTATCAGAAACAAATTGCCTAATCATTAGTATAATTTTTTGAATGAAAAATAGTTTCTAGAAAATGAATTTTTGAGGAAATGTAATTTCTGAAAATGTACAAGCTTTCGGGGAAATGTAATTTCGGCCAAATGAACATTCTGTGTACATTCTGGCAAGTGTAAATTCTGGCAAATAAGTTTTTGGGGAAATGTAATTTCGGCCAAACGTACATTCTGGCAAGTGTAAATTCTGGCAAATAAGTTTTCGGGGAAATGTAATTTCGGCCAAACGTACATTCTGGCAAGTGTAAATTCTGGCAAATAAGTTTTCGGGGAAATGTAATTTCGGCCAAACGTACATTCTGGCAAGTGTAAATTCTGGCAAATAAGTTTTCGGGGAAATGTAATTTCGGCCAAACGTACATTCTGGCAAGTGTAAATTCTGGCAAATAAGTTTTCGGGGAGATGTAATTTCGGCCAAACGTACATTCTGGCAAGTGTAAATTCTGGCAAATAAGTTTTCGGGGAAATGTAATTTCGGCCAAACGTACATTCTGGCAAGTGTAAATTCTGGCAAATAAGTTTTCGGGGAAATGTAATTTCGGCCAAACGTACATTCTGTGTACATTCTGGCAAGTGTAAATTCTGGCAAATACGTTTTCGGGGAAATGTAATTTCGGCCAAACGTACATTCTGGCAAGTGTAAATTCTGGCAAATAAGTTTTCGGGGAAATGTAATTTCGGCCAAATGTACATTCTGGCAAGTGTAAATTCTGGCAAATAAGTTTTCGGGGAGATGTAATTTCGGCCCAATGTAAATTCTGCCAAATGAGCATTCGAGCTAATGTAATTTCTGGCAAATGCTTGTTCAGGCAAGTGTAAATTCTGGAAAATGCACGTTCAGGAAAATGTAATTTCTGGCAAGTGCATGTTCAGGGAAATGTAATTTCTGGAAAATGCACGTTCAGAGAAGAGTATATTCGGGATAATGTAGTTTCGGCCAAGTGTTTTTCGGGAAAATGTAATTTCTGGAAAGTGTTTTTCGGGGAGGTGTATAGGATCCCGAAATCCGAAGGCTTTTTCTGACCGAAATCACAAATTTAACCGTTTTTTCTGGCCAAAAACTGATGATCTCCAACAAAGCAGGTCTTCTCCGAAATCCGAAGGCTTTTTCTGGCCGAAATCACAAATTTAAACGGTTTTTCCGGCCAAAAACAGCAAATTTTTCCTCCAAAAGGGGGAAAAACGAAAATCGGGGGGGCAATGCCCCCCGCTGGCGACGCGCCTGGCTGTTAATGACATAATTTTTCAATATTCCTTTTTTTCACGCTGTTAGTGACATAATTTTCAATATCATATAATGTTATTGCTCCATCATTTTAATGTTTTTGGGTATAATAGAACAAGTATTTTGATGTTCGTATGTTTTTACTGTCATCTATCCTCTGCGGTTATTTTTTCTCTCATTTATCTTTTTGTAACTGCAAAGGCAGCACTGATAAAAATTGTTCTGAAGAAGCTTACCAGTTTGGGAAGCGAAACGTCAAACCAATAAATAAACTCATCGGTAGTACGAAGTCGTTATGAATAACTATCCCGATGAACGCAACGGGTCCGTTATTTTCATTGAAAACACTAAACTGTTATGATATTGGCAAGAAAACATTCGAAATATAATGTGCCCCACAGTGTGTAGAAATGCTGCTACTTCAGAACAAGCCGTGGTTAGTTAGATATAAAACAATAAGAGCTATGTCTTTCTTGCCCAGTGTAGAGCGTGTAAATTTAAGTTGAAACAAGCTTTTTAAAGCGGCAAGATTTTAGCATGTACTAAAAAATCTGAAATCTGGGCCACTTTTACTCTTAAGCTGATTAAAATGATGCTAAAATGCGAGGTAGCGCAAGCCTCTTCCACATGCATGCTTTATTAGAATCTGATTACGCAATTTTAGCGTATATATTGCAGTTTTTTGCTTTGTGCCGTGGCCCAAAGTCGGGAGGCATGGCACAATACTCCCACCCTAAATACGTCCCTGGATGTGCATGTCTTAATGGTAAAGGCATATTAGGCACAGCTTGAAACCATTCAACAAGTGTTTTCGAAAGGTGTGGTTTGTTAACACTGATTTTTTATAAAAAGTTTTATTTATGATAAAAAATATAAGTACATTTCGGTTGGTGCTTAGATGACTTTTAGTTGCCAGAAAGGAGAATTTGACCGGTTTTTCAACCCGATTGACCGGCCGGTCGAAGAATCTCGACCCGACCGGTTTCCATCTCCGGTACCAGGCGTCTGCTGTCGCAGCAGAAGTACTCGTTCTTTTTTTAAATCAAACCAACATTTAAAAATCGATAGCATTTCATATATATCTGTGTTATTCAACCATTAAAATGACAGTAAAAGGTTTCAATCTGTATTTTTCATTTAATTTTGCTATGGTGATGCTAAACTACCGCTGTTATGAAGCGCCAATATCAACAATAACGACAAATAAGCAGGCTTGCACTTGCTAAACGCTCGGTAATAAGGTTATGAACTTAATGTTTTTAATTTTAATTTTGCCCCCTGATTTTAATTTTGCCCCCCGATCTTGCGAAGCTGGCGACGCCCCTAGGGTATCAAACGTTAGGCCAATCACATCAGACTAAATTGGTGTCGGCTTCATTCTTCTTTACCCAGCCGTTTCAGAAATATTCTACTTTAAACACGACGTGGGTGCCTCTAATATTATAAATTTTAATACTTTTCATTGGCTACTCTGATTTTTAATCGTTTGTGTGCTATCTGGCCTATAAAGGCTATCAGCGCTGAAGGTTAGGGAAGAGCCACCAGAACGGCGACTACTTAAAAACAAGCAATGCGAAAAAGTTGTCTTACCGCAGGAATCGAACCTGCTGCCTTTAGATTACCGGTCCACTGCTCTACCACTTGAGCTAGAGAAGACGTCTCCTCGCAAGCTTAATTTTGGCTATTTAGACCCAGCAATAATAGTTATAATTCCTGCGGGAAGACAACTTTTTAGCATTGCTGGTTTTTAAGTAGTCGCCGTTCTGGTGGCTCTTCCCTAGGCTTCCGCTCTGGTACCCTTTAGACTAGATAGCCAGTGGTGCCGATTGATGTTGAGCATTAGGGGGGATAATTTGCAATTTCACCCCAATTTTGCCCGATTTTTAACATTGGGGGTAATGAAGCACAACCACTATTGTTTCACGTAAGCAAATCAAGTGAAGACCAAAACAATAACAACGGAAAATTTGAAAAGTTTATGACCCCAAAATCAAGTGAAGACCAAAAATAAAAAATAAAAAAAGGTCTTCACGGAAAAATTGAAGAGTTTTTGTCCCCAAAATCAAGTGAAGACAAAAAAAATTCTTCAAGGAATATTTGAAGAGTTTTTGTCCCTTTTGTCCCCAAACTCAAGTGAAGACCAAAAAATAAAAACGCCTTCACGTAAAATTTGAAAAGTTTTTGTCCCCAAACTGGAGTGAAGACCAAAAAAAAAGGTTTTCACCAAAAATTGCAGAGTTTTTGTCCCCCAAAGACATTGAAGACCAAAATATAGTCCAAATATTATTCAGCGCTCAGATGCAGACCATAGTCAATTTATTGGGGAGGATACAGATGCAGACCATAGTCAAATTATTGGGGGGGATGCAGCAGTACTTAAATTGTAGGGGGAACGCGGGGGGACGCGTCCCCCCATCGAGAGTTAGCGTCCCCCATTCGAGATTTGAGCGTTGGATGATCAGACAAAAAAGGGCCTGTCAGCACGAATAAATTCCGCAAAATCCGGCCGAATATAGCCCCAAATTGCGGTGAACACCTTCTTTTTGGTCTTTACTCAATTTCGTGGACGGAATGACATAATTTCTACTTGAGTACTTATCGCATCCCGAATGCGTTTGGTCAAGGCTGCAAAAGCGTCCCCCCATGCAAAATTTTACAGTTTAAGTTCTGGGATGCAGTCGAATTATTGGGAGGGATATATCCTTCCCATCGCCCGCGGGGTTTCGGCACCCTTGTAGATAGCACACAAACGATTGAACATCAAAAGTTCTGGCCACCAAACGTCAAAAAATCACAACTAAATTATTTTTAAATATGATTTTGATAGCCTATAGAGGCTTTTACCGAACATCCGTATTTATGAATAAGCGTATAAAAATACGCATATACGCATAAAAAATACACATAAACGTATAAAAATTTTACTCTTGATGGTTTGCTTTATATTGCCTTTTACCGAACATGCGTATTTCAGCATGCGTATTTCATCACGGGTATTTTTTACGCTTGGCAAAGAACTAAATATGGACACGGTATAAGTATTTTTCAGGAATTTAAAAGGAAATTTTTTTGCGATGTGACGTCACAAGGTTTTTTGTGTAGTGGGTATATGATACTTGCCATGGAAACTTTTAATGTAAGTTCGGTTCTCACCAAAATTAAACCATTAAATCTTTACACAAATGTAGTAAACTTTTTTGGCAATCAATTTCGCAATCTATTATTGAAAAATTTTCGCTAAATTTTTAAAATTAGGCCTAAAGTACTCGATTAATCAACATTTTTCTTTTGGTGATTAGTTCCTCATCTAATCAAGTCTTTCATTCTCGCTGTAATAAGCAGAAGAAGCGTGCAAAGAGTCGGCGAGCCCCATCTCCGCGTCATTGCGTCCCGGCAAAACAGCTCCTTTTGAAGAAATGTCGCAGCGGTGGCAAGCCGTTGGAACACTGTGTCTGATTTGACCGGCCGTAAATTTGAACCTCAGACCTCCCGCTCAACATACGATTGCGATACCACTCACCAACTGGACAGTTGCTTCTTCTCGTCGTTCTAAGTATTGTTTCTTTTTAAACCTTTGCTAAATTTGTGATGTATATACTTTTGTTTGGCAATGAAAGGTTCCTACTACTACTACTACTGTATTTTTGCGAGCAAATCAAACTGAATTCTACGGAAGCAACGTACTCAATCTTTTGGTTTTTTAAGGAAAATTGCAAACTAATCATTTCCAAGTTTTAGTTGCTCAGCGAACCACAAATAAATCTACCACAATTCATGCCAAAATGTAATCATTGCGTTTGTAAATATCCTTTGCTGTTACAAGCATTTAAAATACGCGATTGTGCCAGGGGTTCGGATAGACGGGAGGTTAACCCTGGAAGGCCCAAAGGGATCAATTGACCCTTTTTGCTTTTTTTTTTCGAAAATAAACAAAACATACTTGACATAGCAGGCTGAGATTTTTTGAGTTATTTATTTTGGTCGGCTGCGTCGAAAAGGATGGAGTTAACGCGAATATAGTCTAATACGATTGGCGTAACTTTAAATACCTCGATTTGTTTCGCCTTTTGTCCTCGTTTAAGTTAATGATTTTTCAGCCTAACTATCATGGTGTGTCAGTAGAAAAACAACCCATAATTTGCTAGCAGCCTGACGCCTAAATCTCGATGATTTAGCCCTTCTGAGGACAGACCCTCTCAAGGCGAAGGACAGGAATGCTCGAGGCCAAGGCCAAGAACCAAGGACACTGGCGCAAGTGTTCTCCAAAAAAAAGGTCTTCAAAAGTTTTTTTCAGGCGATCTCAAAAAAAAGGTCTTCAAAATTTTTTTTCTGGCGATCTACAAAATTTTAACAATTCAAAAAATACTGCTGTCCTTGAGTCGAGGACAGGGCAATTTTTGAGAATAAAGCGGTTCTAAAAATAAAGCGCTCTGCTTGAGTACATCTATCACATAGATAAGAATGGCTCAGGATTATAGCGGACAGCTTGATAAATCAAGTAAAGCCATTACGGCACCTAAGTTATCCTTACATACTTTAGAGTGTTGGCAAATCAACCTACACAGATGTAAAGCAGCAAGCTATAACGTGTGTGAAGTTACAAAAAACGTACGTTCCGGGTTAGTGTTAGTTCAAGAACCATGGACATATGCCACTAAAATCAGAAGTAAGCTACGAGGCTGGAACCTCTTTCAAGGAATTGAAAAGGGTAATCGTCCTCGGGCGTGCATTTATGCTACTCATGATCTCTGCTGTTCTCTAATCCCGATGTTTTCAAATGAGGACATCGTGGCAATTAGAGTTAACAATGTGTGCCGAAAGGGAGACAGTTTTGTTTTCGTATCGGCATTCATGGCAGCCGAAGAACCAGCTCCGCCCAATTTATTGAGAGATCTGCTAGTCTTCACAGAAAATAAACAAATTCCTATTATTGTAGGAACCGATGCAAATGCACATCACATTATATGGGGATCCTCCGATATTAACCCTCGAGAGGATCTGGTAGCATATTGTGCTAGTGCAGACCTGAATTTCTGTAATGTGGGTAATAAACCAACATTCAGAACTAAAACGCGTGAAGAGGTTCTAGACTTAACCATAGTAAACCAGTGTGCATGGGACCGAGTAGTTGGCTGGCATGTTAGCAACGTGCCATCATTCTCGGATCACATGTATATTAGGTTCCAGGTTAAAGCAGAATCCAAAAACAGGCTAAAATGTTTCGTAATTTTCGTCGTACATGCTCGAGCAAGTATGTAAACGAACTCGAAAAAAAATTAAGTGAACGAATTTTACGACCAGTACCAGTGCCTTCCTCAAAAGAAGACATTGATGTGCTGGCAAACAAGATTCATTTGTTGGCAAACAAGATTCATTCCGTTATTACTAAATCATATGAAGCTGCTTGCCGTATGCAAAAGTCGCTTCGTACGAAGGATAACATTTGGTGGAACTCTGAGCTAGCAAACCTTCGGAAAGAGGCTAGCCGAGCTTGGAGAAAAGCCATTAAAACAAAACAAGAGGAAGATTGGGAGGATCAAAAGTTTGTCCTATCTTATTTTAAAAAAGCTGTCAGAAAAGCAAAACGCGATTCATGGCATAGCTTTGTAGAGAGTATGAATAGTCAAACACCAACGGCTCGGCTGGTTAAGATTATTCGAAGGAATGAAACGGTGCGTGTTAGCAACGTAATTAAACACAACGGAGAATTCACGAAGTCTCCACCAGAAACTTTAAACTATTTGCTCGATATCTTATCACCGGGTAGCCAGCAGATAGAAAATCATGCAACCAGGTCCGACTTAGTGGACAATCCATTCATGAGACCTGAGGACACTGAAATGATTGCAAACATATTTTCATTTGAGCGTATTTCACGAATTTCAACCATTCAAGGCACCAGGGCCAGACGGGCTCTATCCTGTACTGCTACAGAAAGGTTGGAATCGACTGAAAGGATATTACCACGTCATTTTTCAAGCATGCCTGAGACACAGCTATGTGCCATCGGCATGGAAAGAAGGCACAGGTGTATTTCTCCCCAAACCCGGAAAGGAAAGCTATTATGAAGCTAAATCCTTCCGTATGATCACTTTAACTTCTTTCCAACTGAAATGGTTGGAAAGGCTAGTTCTGTATCATATTAATGAAGATAATAACGTGCAGGCAAAGCTTTCTGCATCACAGTATGGATTTCGCGCAGGCGTTTCTACGCAAACTGCTCTGCATGAATTTATGCGCCGTATAGAGCTTTGCCTCGTAAGAAAAAAGCCGGCTTTGGGTATTTCCTGGATATTGTCGGCGCCTTTGACAATGTGACCTTCCGTAGCTTTGTTGCGGCTCTGCTAGGGCTGGGCATGTCTAAGATTCTCACCTCATGGATAGAGACTCTACTACGACATCGCACTGTCCAAGTAGAATTATATGGTGATAAAGTTAATAGGTAAGTAGTGAAGGGGAACCCACAAGGTGGTATCTTGTCTCCTTTTCTATGGAACTGTGTCTTAAACAGCCTGTTAGAGGCTTTAATGTTCAAGCCTACGCCGATGATCTATCAGTGTTGGTCACTGGTGCTGATATGCTTTGGATCAGAGGGATGGCCCAAAAAGCAATAAATATTGCTGCAAATTGGGCTTCGGAACAAGAGCTACAGTTTAGCAGTAAGAAAACCGAAATTGTACTGTTTACTCACAAACGGAATCCAGATTGGGGTTCCTTGTCAATGAATGGTACAAAACTCGAACTTTCCAAGGAAGCAAGACTGTTAGGTGTTACTTTGGACAGCAAGCTAACTTGGAAACCACATATTACCCGAATTACCCGCAAAGCAACTACAGCATTAATGCAATGTAGACAAATTGTGGGTAAAACATAAGGAATAAAACCATCTATGATGAAATGGATATACACAGCTATGATACGTCCAATCATGTCGTATGCATGTGTGTCCTGGGCAGGCGGTCTCAACAAAAAGTATCTAGTGAGGAAACTCACAAAGGTGCAGAGACTTGCTTGCTTGATGATTTCATCAGCTTTTCTTGGCACCCCTACTGGTCCTCTGGAAATATTGCTCAACATAACTGCCATTGAGGAATTCTTATTGGCTGAGGCAGTGCGAGGATCATACAGAATCACTGTTAGTGGGCTCATTCTGGCACGTCAATCTAATTGGTTCATTTGGGAAAACGAAAAGTCATGTTGATGTTTACAATGAGGTAAGAAGATTCTTACCGCTGCTGCAAATGCCAGCTGACCGAATAAAGAAAACAAAGGTATTCGAGAGAAATTTCGAATGTCAAATTATGGATAAAAAGAATGCGATCAGATTTGAAAGCGTTCTAAATCAGAACACTGTCAAGGTTTATACTGATGGTTCAAAACTGGATGGGAGAGTAGGTGCAGGTTTCTATGCAGAATACCCAAACAACTCCCCAAAACAAGCATTTTTCCACCTTGGAATTTACAGCACTGTGTTCCAGGCAGAAGTCTTAGCTATTTCAGAAATGGCAAAGAACCTGGTTTGGGAAAAAATGCACGATCAAAATATTGTTGAGCTGGTTGATAGCCAAACAGCTATCAAAGCACTCATAAAGTGCACTGTAACATCAATTACAGCGCTCAACTGCATTAGAAACCTAAATCAGTTAGGTAAACAAAACCAGGTCAGTATTGCCTGGATTCCTGGACATGCAGGGGTACATGGTAACGAAGTGGCAGACTATCTAGCCAAATCAGGATCTAAATCAAAAATACATGGTCCTGAACCTTTTATTACAGTCCCGTATGCCAGTTGTGTTAGCACGGTTAAGGACTGGTCCACAGATAGATGGAAATCTATGTGGAATAAACGGAAAGACTGCTTGAGGATGAAGGAGTCTGTAGGTTGGACGTCTTCTCGACCAACAATACGTCTCCTTAACCTTAAGAGACCTCAATTAAAGAGAGTAGTGCAAGTTTTAACTGGCACAAGAAGCGGCACAAGAAAACTACAGGTCGTGCTGAGTCTTCTTTGTGTCCAAAATGTAGCCTAGAGGATGAAACACCAAATCATCATGTGGGCAATTGCAAGCTCTACCAAGATATTCGTGTTAAATATTTTGGAATCACCAAAACCACTGTTCACAATGTGGTAACGAAACGTAACATTAACAAACTGGCCACGTACTTAAAGGAAGCTGGAAGGTTTTCTGAGTTCGACCAGTAACCAAAAAAAACAATAACATAGCAGCTACAGTTGCAATGGGCCCAAATGAGGCCTACGCAATGTATAGGTGAACTTTACCTAACGGTAGTAGATTCGCTTGCACCGCTGCCCATTAATAATAATAATAATACGACCTATGAAAAACACAACTAGACGTAAAATTGTCTTAAATCCAGCTAGGGGTTTAGCGCTCCCCCAGCAGGTCCGGGGCAGAGCCCCGGAAGCTTTAGCACTTTGTATGTTTCCGGAGGGTATAATACTGCATTTGTTCAACATCCCAACACCAAACTTGCTGAAATTGACAAGCAGAAAACGTGATATACATGAAAGAAAGTACTGTATGTGAAGTGGGGGATGATGACATTAACACAAATATTGTACAATATAATGACTTTAAAACTGCAAATCCAAATATTTTACGCTTAAAAGTTTTAAGAAGTCATCTGCAATTACAGACTTCACAAACCCAAATATCTATTAAACTCATACGGATAGAGTGAGTAACCTAATGATAGTAGTATAGTATGTCAACTTTGACTCTGCTCTCTGAGTTTGAAATGCTTTTGGGTCTCTGGAAATGTGGGCCCTCGTACATGGTTATACCGCAGAATTAGGGCTCTTAAGTCAGAGAAATCTAACAAAACGTTAATTTCGGTTCAAGTGTATGGCTTTTGACACATTTTCCTCTATTTTTAATTAAATCGGCCCCTGTCGGATGCCCTAAAGGCTGTGTAGCAAAAATAGCGACCAATTACCAGCACTGATTACTGAATAAGCTGACTGATATTTTTGCTGTAGGCAAGTTTGATTACGGTGTCATGGTGCGATACCAAAACTTAACGCAAAAACCTAAACTCTTTCGGGCCCCCTGAGCCCGGGCCCGGGTACGATGTACCCCCTGAACCACCTCTCGCAGGCCCTGACAAGGAATCAGGGAGTCCAAAAAACCATTTTGAGTTGCTAATGCTAAAACATGACCGAGCCTATTCTGTGTTTGAATTTAGAAGAAAGTATGTGTGTGATAATGAAGTGCAAAGGTGGGCAAGTTAATGCAAAACGTTAGCTTCGTTAACCACTAGTCCGTTAACAAACTTCACACCTCCGTTAACGTTAATCCGTTATTTTTAGCTTTAATTAACGGAAGTTAATAAAGTCCGTTAATCCGTAAACATTTTGCGTGTAATTTACATTTCGTTTTATTCACTCGCTTCTAGAACACGTATTGACTCTGTTGAGCTGATTTTAAGGAAATATTTATTGCTATGGTGGTCTTTTTGTGTTTTGAAAGTTACATTTTACAGCCTAATCTAATTTCAATATAAAAACAAATTCAAATGCACAACGAAGCTGCAAGATTTTAACGATCAAAACCTTCACGGAAGTTAACAGAACTTAACGGAAGTTACTTTAGTCCGTCAACAGCACTTAACGGAAGTTAATTTATGCACAGAGCTGGACAGCGCTGTTTCGAGCTTTTAGCTCTCATCGGCAGCCCTCAGCTATCTTTTTAAAGGTATTCCCAGCTGAACAAACATTTTGGCCTAACTGGCAAACCTTATTGGCTTGCACAGAGGCAGATGCTTAGTAGGGAATAAACGATTTTTCACTTGTGGTACTTTAGAAACAAGTGAAAAATCGCTGGATCCTTGTAGTAAGGACAGCCATATACTATCTTGACGTCGTTCATGGTCGACTCCTGGGAAGCCATGTCAACTTCCACTGGCAGTTAGGTGGCCATAACAACCACCAATCCTGCAGCTCCAATGATATTTCACATTGTAGCTCAAGTCAAGTATGCACAGAGTTGGACAGCGCTCGTTCGAGCTTTTAGCTCTCATCGGCAGCCCTCAGCTATGAACAAACATCTTGGCCTAACTGGCTAACCTTATTGGCTTGCACAGAGGCAGATGGTTAGTAGGGAATAAACGATTTTTCACTTGTGGTACTTTAGGAACAAGTGAAAAATCGCTGTAGGGATAGCCTATGGCTGTCCTTACTACAAGGATCCAGCGATTTTTCACTTGTTTCTAAAGTACCACAAGTGAAAAATCGTTTATTCCCTACTAAGCATCTGCCTCTGTGCAAGCCAATAAGGTTTGCCAGTTAGGCCAAGATGTTTGTTCAGCTGGGAATACCTTTAAAAAGATAGCTGAGGGCTGCCGATGAGAGCTAAAAGCTCGAAAGAGCGCTGTCCAGCTCTGTGCATACTTGACTTGAGCTACAATGTGAAATATCATTGGAGCTGCAGGATTGGTGGTTGTAATGGCCACCTACCTGCCAGTGGAAGTTGACATGGCTTCCCAGGAGTCGAACATGAAGGACGTCAAGATAGTGCGGAAGTTAATTTAGTCCGTTAACATAAAAAAACTTTTTAACGAATTAACGAGTTAGTGAAAAAGTTAGCTTCGTTATTAACGATTAACGGACTTGTGCCCACCTATGATGAAATGTAATACAGTATTACCAGAAAGGCATATAGATATATTAACGCATTTTTGTTAGTATATCTCGTTAAGAACTCCAACTTGTTCCAAAAATACGCGACTTTGAGATAAGAAAGAATAACTCTAATCACTGGCAAGCATTCTGGGGAGCAAAACAACGTCCAATGAACAACTTAAGTGTTGGAAATTGCCGCTAAGAAGCCCAAATAACAAACTATTGGATCACAAAAAACGTTGCATGAAGGGTTGTTAAGAAATTACAGTATGTGTGAAATTATATATAACTAGAATTGTTCGAATGCCTAGGGTACTTAATACATTTTTTTACAAGCTTCAACAAAAAATTGAGCGTTTTTAGAAAAAAAAAGGTTTCATTATTTTTCCGTTTCGACAATTGTGGACCTCTTGAAGGGGGGCCCGGGGCAAATTTCTCCAATGCCTTCCTTCTTAATACGAGCCTGCTGAGATCTTCAGGTTTTTTGTAATTAAATACATGTAAAGTTTTTTTTTCTCGGTTGTGAGGTAGGCCTAGCACTTACCTCACATATCTACTTTCCCATTAGGCTAGTGTTTCATCAGCATCTGAATTCACACATAGCCTATCCTGGCATCCCACCCGAACCTGCTAACCACACACGAGGGCAATTTCTACACTTGCCATCGTACCCTCTTCTCAGATTACTCTGATCTAAGTCTGACAAAAAGGTCACCAGAAAGAGGATTCTCGACCAGTATCACACTGGCACTTCACTTAGCTCAACCGCATTGCGCTAGCATCACTAAGCATGGACACCATATACGACATCACATTAGCAATTTACCACAATAGTACGCTATATGCATATTTCAAACTTGTTTGTTATCATCAGGCGTACATAACTGTGTAAATGCCTATCACAAATTTTGAACCCCAAAAGCCAAAATTAACCTACTTGTCGGTAATCGGTAAAGCAAATTGCTATTATACAACGCCAGTCAACGCCCATACGAATCAACGCCTATTGTGGTAAATTGCTAATGTGATGTCATATATGGTGTCCATGCTTAGTGATGCTAGCGCAATGCGGTTGAGCTAAGTGAAGTGCCAGTGTGATACTGGTCGAGAATCCTCTTTCTGGTGACCTTTTTGTCAGACTTAGATCAGAGTAATCTGAGAAGAGGGTACGATGGCAAGTGTAGAAATTGCCCTCGTGTGTGGTTTGAAGGTTCGGGTGGGATGCCAGGATAGGCTATGTGTGAATTCAGATGCTGATGAAACACTAGCCTAATGGGAAAGCAGATATGTGAGGTAAGTGCTACCTCACAACCGTGAAAAAAAAAACTTTATGATTCAAGTCTGCTATGTAACTTCTAAATACATGTAAATTTCACAAAGTGTCTTTTGGCGGCCGAAACCTTTGCGTTCATTCATTGGCAGGCATTAGATATGAAAAAGACAAAATGCACTGAAAGGTAAAGAAAAGATTGGGTTAAATTAGAGTTGGGAAATAGTGTAAAACTAAAGTTTTTTACTCACCATTTACGGTATTTTCTTTTCAAATTGCTTAGAAAATTTAAATCTGTAATCTCTTTTAAAGTCACAAAAATTGCTATTTTTTTTTCCAAAAAACTCATTAAAATATGTGCCCCAGAACCCCGTATTTTTTCAATTTCAAAAACTTTTGAGCTTAGAAATATACTCTTTACGGTACCTCAATTCATTTTAAAAACATTAATTCACAGTATTTTGCAATATTTTTAGACAATAATTTTGAAAAATTCCGTGAAAAGAAATGGTTTAACCAAGCAATATGGTTTGCGTTTAGGAAATTACTATAAACGTGGGGATCCATAATTAGTGGACGTTTACATCGGGGCCCTAACTGATGAAATTATGGCCTTAAAATTGATCATTCCACGTTTATAATTAAGCTACATTCAGCATTAAAACCGTGAAATATCGCATGCGGGGGGGCGCTTAAGCAGCCTGACCAGATTCATTCGCAATGCCGTAGCAACTTGGTGTGAATTTTGCCCTGAAATCAGAAGAAAAACAAAAAAATCGCCTTATGCTGCGCTTTTTTCACAGCCAAATTCGAATGAAGACCGAAAAACAAAAAAAAACAAGGTCTTCACCCTAGGTTGTGCGATTTTTATCCGCTTAATTGAAATGAAGACCAAAGCAAAACGGTTTTATTTGACAATTTTATTGCTTGTAGTTTTATTGTGCAATATATGTTTTTTTTTGCACGATATTTGACCGCCACATTCGAATGAAGAACAAACAAATTAGAAAAAAAAAGGTATTTTTCGCTTATCCAGTATGGGGGGATGCTAAATTTTCGACTAGGGGAAGCCAAATCTCAATGGAGGGATGCGTCCCTTCTACAATTTAATTGGAACGACCGACGCTCGCGTCGCGTGTTCCTTTGTTTTTACTCGGCCATTTTCCAACCAACGAGTGCGAAATTTGAGACTTTTGCTTATAACTCGAGAACGGTTAGATCTAGCTACATGAAATTTTGACAGCAGTTTGAGATTAATGAGTTTTATGTTTGTACCAAATTTCGAGGCAATACATCGCGTGACTTTGGTTTTAGAACCTGAAAACCGCGTCGCAAGTTTGGCGTAAAAAGCGGTCTCAGTCAAAAACAGCTCAAGTACGGCAAAAAATATTTCACAGGGTTGTATGTCTTAAAATACTCTTTCATCCCAACCAACTCACTTTTGGCCGCTATGAGGTTTGTTTCTTTTTTTCCTTTTTTTTCTTCCTGATTATTGTACGCTCTTCTTCTCTTAAACCACAAAACATCGAAATTTAATTTTTGTGTAAAGTTGTTGAGCTGCAAACACAGTTTTTTCTCCCGAAATTTTTTGGGGCAACTCCACCGGGAACCCTCCAAAAATGCGGCCCCAAAAAATCAATTTTTTGAACGGCTGAAGCTACAGTGCTAGTTGTTTTTGATATCAGTAGATATTTAAGAGACAAATATTTTGACATAGTATGGGGGTGCCACCCCCCTGGGAACCCCCCCAAATAGACCCCCAAAAATCAATTTTTTGAATGGCTCAACTTAGGATGCCAGTTTGTTATAATATCAGCAGATATTTAACAGACAAATATTTTGACATAGTTAGGGGGTGCCACCCCCCGAGGACCCCCCAAATAGACCCCCAAAAATCAATTTTTTGAATGCCTCAACTTCAGGTGCCAGTTTGGTTTGATATCAGCAAAGATTTACAGACAAATATTTTGACTTAGTTTGGGGGTGTCATTCTCCTGAGGACCCCCCAAATGGATCCCCCAAGAAATCAATTTTTTGAATGGCTCAACTTAGGGTGCCAGTTTATCTTATTATCAGGAGGTATTTAACAGACAACTATTTTGACATAGTTTGGGGGTGCCATACCGCGGGGATCCCCCAAAATGGACCCCCCAAAAATCAATTTTTTCTACGGCTCAATTTAGAGTGCCAGTCTGTTTTGATATCAGCAGATGTTTAACAGACAAATATTTTGACATACACTGTTAAAATTTTTGGGTCCAGCTGACCCAAAAAATCCTGGTCAAAGGCCTTTGACCCAAAATTTTTGGGTCAAAATTTTTGGGTCATTGTAAAATTTTGGGTCGCCGTTAATTTTGGGTCAAAAAATTTGGGTCAAAGTAAAATTTTGGGTCAAAAAATTTGGGTCAAAGAAAAATTTTGGGTCAACGTTTTTGGGTCATTGCAGAAATTTGGGTCAGCGAAAAATTTTGGGTCAAAAAATTTGGGTCAAAGTAAAATTTTGGGTCAACGTTTTTGGGTCATTGCAAAAATTTGGGTCAGCGAAAAATTTTGGGTCATTGCAAAAATTTGGGTAAGTGAAAAATTTTGGGTCAAATTTTTGAGTCATTGCAAAAATTTGGGTCAGCGAAAAATTTTGGGTCAAAATTTTTGGGTCATTGCAAAAATTTGGGTCAGCAAAAAATTTTGGGTCAAAGAAAAATTTTGGGTCAAATTTTTGGGTCATTGCAAAAATTTAGTTAAGCAAAAAGTTTTGGGTCAAAATTTTTGGTTCAGTACAAAATTTGGGTCAAAAAATTTGGTCAAAGAAATAATTTGAGTCAAAGTTTTTGAGTCATTGCAAAAATTTGGAACAACAAACAAATTTGGGTCAAAGTTTTTTGGTGATTGCATAAATTTGGGTCAGTAAAAAAATTGAATCAAAGAAACGCTTTAGGTCATCGCAAAAATTTGGGTCAACAAAATCTAGGGCCAAAGAAATATTTTCTAAGTATTTGGGTTAATACAAAAATTCGGTACAACAAAAAATTTAGTCAAAGCAAAAATATAAGGGTCAAAGATACATTCTAGTCAATGCAAAAACTCGGATCAGCATAAAATTAAGGATCAAAAAATTAAAATACATTACAGAATGAGAAGTGTTTCTATTGTGGAATGAGTTTCTATGTGGAATGTTTCTATGTAATAAGTGTTTTTTGACTAAGGCCTACATCTGCATCCACCCCAATAATTTGACTATGGTCTGCATGTGAATCACTTGAATTCGGGAAAAAAAACTCTTGAAATTTTGGTGAAGACCTTTTTTTTTGGTTGGCACTTAATTTGCTGACGTGAAAAAAATTGTGGTCGAGGTTCATCCCCCCCAACGTTGAAAATAGAGCAAAATTGGGGTAGAATCGCAAATTATTCCCCCTCCAATGTTCAACTAGGATCGGCACCCCTGCAAGTAAGAAATCTACTAAAATTCAAAAATCCACTAAGATTCAAAATTTTGTTCCAGTGAATTTCCTTTATGCCAATATCAGCAAGGTTTTTATATTTAGTGCTGTTTTAAAATTGTTTTTGAGGCTATGATAAAGTTTTTGATCGTTTAAATTTGTTGACTAAGTCTATTGGGTTCAAAGAAAATTTAATATTAGAAATATTTAGAGTCAGTTGTATTTGTTAACTAAAGTTTATTGACAATCTTTAAGAAAAATATAAATCAAAAATTTAGGTTCGGTGACATTTATTAAACTGACTTATTTATTGAGGTGTTACTGTTCATCTCGCTGAGTTAAATGCGTGGAATGTAACGCAATCTGCGAAGATAATGCCTTGTGTGCTAATTATCACCCTTTATTGTTTGCAATTTTTAAAGCAAGACGTTCTAACACGTATAATCGTAGTGCTGTTCAAAACTTTTGTTGTTTATTCTAATTACTGGACGCGGTTGATAATCGCACCTCAGCAGACAGTTTGCATTCTACCACGTGAAGACCTAGATAGAAACTGCTATAAAAATAGTAAACCGACTTGCTGAGTAAACCGATTTTAGCTGCGGCAGAAGAGAGAGAAAAAGTGCTGAGCAGTTATTTTGATCAAATTTGGAAAAATTTTGATATGTTATACTAGCATAACCCTTGTTTATGTTAAGTTATTGCAGCTCCTATTTAAGAACTTTTAATAAGCTTTTATAAAAATCTAAAAAATTAAGCGTTGGTCTAGGAGAAAACAGATAAAAAAAGCTCGAGAATAGCTTCTCCACAAAAACGACTGTGAAGCCAACAAAAAGATGTGAGATCAGCGAAAGTTTGACAGAAAAGAGAAATTGAGATTTCGTTCAATTAATGATGCCCGCTGCATTGTAAATTTGTGAGTTAATATTAATCGTAAAACAATTTTTGTCGATAATTAGTGTTGATTCTTCACAAAAATGTTTAACAGATTAGGTTCAATTGCAAACTACACTGTTTGATTTATAATTAATTGAAGTGAATTGCCAACACCTATCTGTGTTTTTTTCAACAAACATGCGGAAGTAAAAGTCTTTTGTTTCCTTTGAGCATATGGCTTAATGGTAAGAAGGTATCAAATATGGTCATGCAAGCGATGTGATTGGGCAAAACATTTTTGTTCAAAATCAATATAATAGTTGTGAATGCTGGCTATGGCAATGGTAGAAACATGTCAAGGTAAGTGAATTACACTGTCTTCTTTTTCATAAGAACCAGTGAATTTTAGATTTAGGCAGTTCTTAAATTTTCACGAAGTTTTAGCTTGATTTGTTCATGAAAAGTATTGGAAATTGAAGTGACGCACCAATTACGGCGAGCTATAAGGAAGGAGATTAGATGGTTAGCTAGCTTATCGTTTTCAGAGGTGGGCATTTGCGCTGCAATTATTTTACTTGCGACAGCGCTTGCGCTGCACCTATTTTGCTTGCGATAGCGCTTGCGCCGCAATTTATCTTTAAGCGCTTGCGCCGAAAGTATTTGGGTAATAACAAGCGCAATTCAAATACGAGTAAAAATGATTGTTTTTAAATCAACTGAGATTAAACTTTAGAAAAGCATTGATAAGCCTCGTCGTGCCGAATTGCTTTCGTCTATTGCTTGCAAAACTTCGATTGAATTCACAAAAAGGGTCTTCTTTTGCTTTAACTTTTCTCTGAAATATTTGCCGATTTTTCAAATTTTCCAATTGAGTATTTCAAAGAATGGTATAGTAAAATAAAATTTCAAACAGAAAAGTTATTGTGTTGTTTTGACGTTTGCAGGCCAGAGTTTAAAAGCTTAACGTTTGGCGTGCTTCAAGCACGCAAAAGGATTGAAAACAAAATTGTTGTAATTGTCTTTCTAGAACTACGCTACATGTTCCTAAAAAATCTTAAAGTTACATTGCGCAAAATGTAATGCGTTGCTAGCAACAGCAAAATAGTCTTTCGTCTTATACCGTAATTCAAAACAAGAAACAACAAAAACTACTATTAAAAACTTTTTGCTAGACCGGAAACATTTAAAAGATATTGCTAACAAAAGTGACAGCATCGGTAGCTCTTAACTATTAGATGGTTTAACATTTTTAAACAAAAAACACCATAATTTTTTTAGTATGCCCCATTCGTCAGAGTGTGATGCTAATTGCTCCAGGAGCACAAATGTATCAAAGCTGGTCACCAATTTTTTTGACGGGCCATTAGACAAAACAACGACTGCGCAGTCGTTTTCTTGCCAGCACATTACGACTTTATTAGTGGAATTTAACACCCCAATTCTCTGAAGTGTAGGAGTTAAGCGTCTTTTTTTATTGGTTAAAGAGGCTATTCGCCCAATGCGAGCGGGGTTGAGCGATGCACATTTTTCTAAATGTTAGTATTTTTGAGAGAAAATTAATAATTTTATGTTTACTGATTGGTAGCGAGATAATTTGTTTTAAATAACGTATCGTATAGGTTTCGTACCCTAACCGAGTGCAGTTTGAGCATACTGGACCAACTAAATAAGGTGGATTTACACTGTAATCCTTTTTCGTCTGCTTTTGTCTGTTTTCATACATTTTTGCTTCTCTATGAAACATAAGTATGCGCTTTTTTCGTCCGCATTTTGTTACTCCATATCTGCACTAAGTAAACTGTATATGGTGATAAAAATTTTGTTGAAAAATTTCGTGTATGGAAAATGTAAGCGAATTTCAAAATAGAACTGTACCCCTTTACAAAAATTTTTGTTTTGAAAACTTTTATCTAAAATGTTACGTCTGGTTAGAATTTAGACATGTAAAACTGCGGACAAAAAACAACATACTTTTTCATGGAGAAGCTAAATACGTTCGAAAACAAACAGGAGCGGAAAAAAACGGATACTGTGCAAATCCACCTTTTAAAATCATACTTTTCAAAACGTCACACTTGCGCGTGCTGTTGCGCTTGCGTCGTAATTATTTTTGGTGGCTGGTGGAAACGCTTGCGGCGCAACTTTTGTGCTTACGCTGCCCATCTCTGATCATTCTTCTGAGAGATGTAAGGTACCAGTATGATTTGTAGGTTAGGCGGTAAAAGATTTGATTTATAGGCCAGCTCTTTCGCATTTTTTGAAGTTGTTGGAACAGCAATAATTGCTAAAAAGTGACTACTTCACCCAGAAACTTTATGTTAAGTAGAGGAAAACGTGAATGAAGATTATTCACTCGCGTATTTTAAGGTCAAGATTTTAGTTTTAGAGCGTGGGTAATAGGTTTGAACTGGTTTTAAAATTTAGAGAATCGATTTAAATTTTCGGTAAAAGTTTCTAGTGCAGTAGTCTTCCTAATTGCTTTAATTTTACATGCACCATCGAGTCACTTCGAATTTTGTCTGTCTGACAACATTTTCTGTGCTTCTAGCTTTAATAGGCGCAGATAATGGTTGCAATTTATATTTTTTACTGTTTTTCTGGTTGTGGTATTTTTTTTAACTATTGATTACTTCGTTACATAATTTTAGTTAACTGTAGTAATGCAATTTTGTGATTTTCAAGATATTATGTTTTTTTGGCGCATCTGAGCATAAGATGCATTATTAATATATGACCATTTTTGCTTTGATTTTTTTTTATATAAGGTGCACGAAATTAAATCATGAAAAATATATTCCTATATCCATACAAAAGACGCACCTTCATTTTCTTACGAAATGAAAAATACTTTAGGTGTTCCTTATGATACAAAAAATATGTAGCGTTGACTGAGTAATGTGATTTCAGTGTTTAGTTGAACTGTTGATATCATTGATTATACTGCTTTTCTGATTTTCGGCAATCTTGTTTTTCTCTATTTATAGCACAATCCTACGATCCCAGTTTTAAAAACCAATACTAAACTAAGTTATTCAACTTTTGTTGATTTCGTATTTTGTTTTTTTAGAAGATAATGCAATTGTGAGCTCTTAGGTTACTGCAAAAACCTACGTTTTTTTACGTACGTTGAAGTGCTCAATTGTTAAAACCATTTAAAAAATAAAACAGTACTAGATGTCTGGTTTTAAAATTTATGGTTTTCAACACAGTTTTATTTTGTTAAGTCTTTCTGTTATTGCTGTACCCTGGCATATTTAACTGATTCTCAGAAAACATCATAGTGTCGGTATGCAAATTAACAAATTGCTACAACCAAAAAATAATTTGGGTCATGGCGACCTAAAGGCTTTGGGTCATGGCGAATTGTTCGGGTCGCAGCGACCCAAATTGTTTGGGTCAGGTCGACCCAAATTGTTTGGGTCGCGTCGACCCAAATTTTTTGGGTCGCAGTGACCCAAATTTTTTGGGTTGCGGCAACCCAAATTTTTTGGGTCGCGGTGACCCAAATTTTTTGGGTCGCGGTGACCCAAATTTTTTGGGTTGCGGTGACCCAAATTTTTTGGGTTGCGGTGACCCAAATTTTTTGGGTCGCGGTGACCCAAATTGTTTGGGTCGCGGTGACCCAAATTTTTTGGGTCGCGGTGACCCAAATTTTTTGGGTTGCGGTGACCCAAATTTTTTGGGTTGCGGTGACCCAAATTTTTTGGGTCGCGGCGACCCAAATTTTTTGACCCAAAAAATTTGGGTTGGGCGCGTCTGTACCCAAAATTTTTGGGTCGTCTTTGACTACATTTTTTTGGGTCGTCCTGACCCAAAAATTTTTACAGTGTAGTTTGGGAGTGCCAACCTCCCGGGAACCCCCCTAAAATCAATTTTTTGAATGGCTCAACTTGGATACCAGTCTGTTTTGATATCAGGAGATATTTGACACACAAATATTTTGACATAGTTTGGGGGTGCCATCCCCAAACTATGTCAATGGCCAATGGTCAATGGCCCCCCCAAATGGACCCCCCAAAATCAATGTTTTGAACGGCTCAATTTAGGGTGCCAGTCTGTTATGATATCAGGAGATATTTAACTGACAATGATTTTGACTTTCCCTCCCAGATGTAGACCCTTACATGTGAATTCCTACTATCCCAACCGAAACGAATTTCTCTGACTCATCACCATTGGAATCGTGAAGTTGACTACAACGGCAGAATCGCGTCGACCTACAAGTTTTGCGATGAAATAATCGAAGGATTTATGAAATATTTCATTGTGATATACGTTTTATAGCATTTAGTTTCGAGCACTTTTATAAATTTGATAGAAAGTTGTTTAACGAATCCAAAATGTTTGCGATACTTTGTGACATCCAGATCAAATGGCCGCTTTTCAATGAACAACCTACGATCTATTTGTGTTGGTATAAGTGGTATTATGGAACAAATTGCACGGGTTACGACGGTTTGAGCTTGTTAAAACAAGCAAAGCTTACAACATCATAACTTTTCTGAAACGATGCTGAAATCGGGCCTGGGTTGCTTCATAAAGTTTTTGTTTCGTTTGTTGCTTTTTGCTCACTGGAGCGTGACACTACATAAGCCATTTCTTAAAAAGTAGAACAGGTAAAACTTTTATGAAATGGATAGCATACACGCAGTATCTGTGGTTCCAAGTGCAAGACATAGTTGCTAAATGTCATGAAAACAACTTGAAATTTGTAACATTTCAACGTCACTATTTTCAAGACCATCAAAATATTATACATACTGGTTCAGCAAGATGGTTTGACCTAGCAATCAATAGAACTTTAGTTTGTTAATACAGTATGAAGAATTTTGTAACATGGAACTGGTGAAAAGATTATGATAATGTTTCCACATCGCTTTTGTCAGTTTTGTGTATTTGTGTATTCAACTTGCACAAATGCTGGGACGTGTTACATTATGTCTGCCTAAAGGATACTCATCTAGGTCTGCACTATCATCACAGAATCGCGTCGACTTGACAAGTTTTGCCGCAAAATGGTAAAACAATTAACGAATTTTACTATGTTTTAGATTTAGTACGTTTTAGTATCCGGTTTCAAGCACTTTTATGATTTGGCCGAAAGCTCGTAACATGATAGTTCGTAACATTCAGGTCAAAATATACCCGTCCTAATAAAAAGTCTGTGACCCAATGTTTGAAGAGTTACAATTGCAACATATCCGAGGAACTATGACGTTCTAAGATCTTTGAAACCACGTAAGCTTCCGATAATATAACTCTTACGAAACGTTGCGTAATTATTATCTCTTGGATTGCTTTATGAACCGATGTTTCTGAAGCTACGTTTCATTTGTGGGTCCTTGCTCTCTGGAGCGTGACATTGCAAAAGCAATTAACCTTTTCTTCAAAAAAATAGAACTGCTAAAACTTTTATCAAACGGAAAAGGAATAATATCAACACAGTACCTATCTGTGGTCGTAAAAAGACGACTTTGAGATCAGCAACATTTCGATATATCATTCACGTTAAGACAATCAAATCTTTCACATCCAGCGTGATGTTTTACCCTAACAGCTCGTACAGCCTGTGTTTTATAATGTAGTGCAGAGAATTTTGTAGCACAGAACTAGGAAAAAAATTAGGTTAAAACTGGGAAACTTGGAAAAAGTCTTGATAATGTTTCCTCTTACCATTGCTTTTGGGTTCATTAAACTTTTCGCGACTTTCAGCGGTAATATCAGCTTCCTCAATCAATCCCATCACGTACATTCTTTTCGTATCATCGTCTATCTGCAAATAGTGAAATAGTCGAAGTATGAATATATATTTCGAACAGACCACACTAATAAAATTTAAAAACACTAAAACCCTCTACAGCCTGTTTCACCTTTCGGTTCTTCAGGAAGGTGAGCTTATTCAAATAGCTCTGATATCCATCATCGAGCACTTTTCTGGAAGTACCGACCAGCACAACTGTTTAGTCGAAGTATGAAGTTTTTTATACTAGAAATGATTTTAATGTTTGCTGTTTAAAAATAAAATATAGTTGAATTGCATGTTTTGTGTGTAAGAAACCTGCCGCAAAAACTAGCAGAAACGTACACTTTCCTCACTTACTTCTACAATAATTTGACTTTCGACTTACAGTTTTTATGATAGAAAATATAGATGATCTTTTTTGGTCTTTTTTGAACGTTTTACAAGGTCAAAATTGTGGGAAAGACTTATTCTGAAGCTTATTTTGCGGGCGGCATACTTTTACGAGGCCTAGAGATAATTGGCCCCACCCGCTTATTACGGTCTAGGACATACCGCAGGTTTTGTGGATTTTAGCTTTTCGAGAGTAAGTGGTTAAGTTGTTAGCATTATGATATAGGAGATTGCGGAATTTATTCAGTGAATGTATTTATTATCAGTGGTGGAGTCGAGGACACAAGGCTCGAGGCCAAGGATACAAAAAATATCTGAGGCCAAGGCCAAGGACAGCCCTTCCGAGGACAGACCATTTCGAGACCAAGGACAGGAAAGTTCGAAGCCATGGCCAAGAGCCAAGGACCAAAAACACAACGCTGAAGTGATATCTAAAACAAAAAAAAGTCGTCGCTCCAAAATTTCGTTAATTTTCCGGTAAAATTCAAGCATTCTCCAGGAAAAAAATGCCTTCAGAAATTTTTTGCAAGCTCACTGGCGTTCTTCAAGACGAAAAAAAGTTGGTCATGACCTTGGCCCATTATCAACAAGTCAAAAAATAGTGCTGTCCTCGAGCCGAGGACAGGCCTTTTCGTGGACTTGCAGGCTTCGAGGCCAAGGCCAAGGACTTCAGACTGTGTCCCCGAGGACTCCACCTTTGTTTATTAGGCATTTGTTTATTTTTTGTAACAGAAAATTTATGTGTCTGATGATCGTATTATGAAACCAGTGATCGCACATTAGCTTGTGTTAATAATTTCACCTTAATATTAGATCTGCTTTGGCACCGAGAACTGCTTGTAAGTGCTGAGAAAACCGCTGACTTCAGTAATTTTTATTTTAGTACGTAACTGAGTATACAAAAAATAAATAAACCAAAAAGAATTTTACCTCTGGCAAGCAAAAAACGGCACGTTGATGATTTTTTTAAGATACTCGTGGCCATTAACAATCGGGTGACTTTGGTCTAGCGTAACATCAAGTGCAAAACAATTAATGGCAACCCGGGAATCAATAGCGATGACGCAAACGAAAGGAGAAGATCGGTCACTCAGTAAAATGTTAACCGCTTCCAAAACCGATTTTACCTAAGAAATAAAGTTTTGTTGTGTAAATTATATTGCTACAGCAAAATAAAACACTAGCGTAAAACAAGTTACGAGAGTTTGAAGTATAAATACCGGAATGTTGCCACTCATTACAATTATTATCCCATTTTACATGGAAATGGGAGGGAAAATGCACCATTCGTGCTTTGCGATAAATCATTCAAAGAACAGCTTTTTTTTTACTTTAATCTACCTTGATATGACTTGGAGTCAAATTTAGCCTCAAATAACCCCCGAAAAGTGAATGTTATCTATTGTTGCTAGAATAAAAAAAAATTTATTTGAAGTCACAGCCAATTTTGTTAAGTAAGCATTTTGAGTTACGCATTTTAAGCTTTACATCCAAAAAATAAACTGAGGAGCAAAATTTGTATTACCTGTGACGTCATCAAAAACGGTCGAGCCAAAAACCGGACGTGACATACTACACTGAGATCATCAGCTCAAAATTAATTTTATGAAAAGTTTGATAACTACTAACCCATATACGCGCCACTCTCACGGAAAAGCGGGCAATTAACACAGAAAGAGATAGAGACCTAATCACACAATCAATTTTATGTTGCTATGACCTCCTGTCTCAGGAGCAAAGTAAACCAGGGAGACGGGGCAGTTTACTCCTTTCTCCCCATGTAAAAAACCAATAGCAGCCCACATAGGGTTAAAAAAATGCAAAATTGCTGTCGGATTGAGAAGGTTTTGCAATATAGCTGTATTCTTTTGATATGAGTTGAATATTGCATTCATTTTTCCCTTTTGCGCTATTACGTGCCCCTTAATTAGACCGAAGATTAACATTTTCTGATGTTTTGCATTTGTGCTGTTTCTCATCTTATTCCACAATCTGGATCTCCACAATACGCTACAATAATCAAATAGCAAGCATTCGCCACAATACAGCTTAAAATAATGGATTACTTTTGGCAAAGGCACTCGATCCAAATCATCAATGGTGATAACAACTTTGTAGGAAATGCCATAAACCAAATTCACTGTTTGAACCAGCTGCGTTATCTTTTCCACCTGCATGTTAAAAAATTACTACAGTTGCACTTTTTTAAAAGAACAATTCTATAAAAGCATAAGGCTCGTTTTGATCAAAAATTTTAGCACAAAAACAGCTTCAGCTTGAAAAAAATAATCAAGAACATTAGCTATTACAACGCATTAGTTAGTGCTCAAGAAGGTTTTCTTGACCTTTTTTTATATAACTAGTGTTGATTTGTCTTAACAGTAATCATGATCTCCAACATTAACAGATAAGTTTTAACCAAGCAAGAATAATTTAGTGTCACTTCACTCTCTAAAACAGTTAAAAATAAGTTAGGAACAATTAATAAGGCTGAAAATAGCTGAAAATTTAGGAACATTATTAAAAGCCTCAACGCGAAATTTTCTGGTTCTTATAAAAAAAAAGATTATGCATAATTAATACATTTCTATTTGCACAATGACATTGCTGTTAAACAACATTACCTTCAAACGCTTTATTAGCCTGCCTCTTGCTTTATCTTGTTCATAAATCCAAGTTCGTCTGCAATGCTTTTCTTTGCTCCTTGTAGAACTTTGTTAATCCGTTTTTCTTGGGAATTGTACAGAGCGAACCCAACTTGTCCAATTTTAATCAAAACTGCAAAGACTGCAGGAATTACGGCCAGAATTTTGATGGCAATAGATTGTTCTTCATTAACGGCTACCTGAAAATATTTAGAGTTATAAAATCGTAAACGTAAAAGCGTACCCTCAACAGGCGGGCAACCATGGCTTTTTAATGATGGTTGAACCGAAAGTTAAAATTTTTTTACGAAAAGTGAGTCATTTAGGCGATGCGCTTAGCAAACAAATGCAACTCATGTGTACAGACGAGGTTTGGGGGAGAAGCCCCAGCCGCTGGGCGATTTTTGATTTTTCAGAAAAACTAGCCATTTTAACACTGTTTCGAACATATTTCGCAAGTTTTTAGAGCTAAATTGTTTTTGTTATATGAGAACGATTTTATAAACACATGAGGCTCTTTGTGCTTAAATTTTAAGAACAATGTCAGACGCAGCAGTAGAAAAAATTTAAAAAAACGAAAGAGTAAATTTCAAATAAACAAAAACTAAAATCTGTACTGCTCAAAAACAATGAAATTTTAATAATTTTCCAGCATGTGCAAGCAAAATTGCTATGATTACAAAGCTATAGAGTGCTGTGGCGCATTGCGCAGGTAACTGAGAAAATTTTTGGCTGTCGTTCAAACTGAAAAAAAAAATACTAGCTGTTTTGCATTCGCAATATTTTACGATTCTGCAAAAGTAGCAACAAATTCGTAATCGGACAGTTTTGCAAACATGTTCGCTAAAACTAATGTTGATGCTTTCAAAATTTAAAAACAAATTAAGAACAGCCATATTCAACTCAAAATTTACTCGTTCTTATAAAAAAAAGAGTATATTTAAAAGAACTAAATTACTAAAGTTTGGAAGTCATTTGAAACAACTTAAAAGGGCATTCAGGGTGTTTTTATTAAAAAGAAAATTTACTGTGAAATCATAGTGAAACAACTTTGACAGCTTTTTAGAAGTTTTTCGCGCCAATTTTGATTCTCTTCGACCAAGAAATTGTAAGATATTCGCAATTCTTTTTCCCCTTAGACTAAGGAGAAACACTTTCCGAACACTACCAAACTGAACGAACGTGGGTCAAATTCGTTCCAAATAACTGACTATTGACTACATAAGCAGCTGTCGAGGAAGTGGCTTTGTAGGTACTGCTGATAGCCGCAGCAAACCTATACAAAAAATGTTAACTAAAATCCTTTGCATTAAAGTTTGCAGTTGCATAATTACGTTAAAAACTAACTGACCTTCTGACCTTAGGCCTACACCAATTGTGCAATAATTGCATAAAACATACTGGCTCACTAAAAACTGGAATCTTAGTCTAATATTTAGTGAGCGATGATACTTTAGCCTTCAACATGCTATCATTTTTTTGGATAGGCTATCTATAGTGAGCAATAGTCACAAAAGGCTCTAGACTACTACGCCTAAAGCACTAAAACCTTATCTTGATTCAGAATACTTTGCTAGCACTTGGGGGACAAGCCACACCAGAAAAACGCCTAACCTCTCTGAATTTAAACAGCAGTTGTTCCACCAATTTATTTCCAATACATTCAGCACTCACCTAGTTCCAAAAAACCCGATACTTAGCTAAAGTCGAAATGATAGTTTGCAATTGATCTTTGCTCAATCTCTTCGAAACAAAATGGTCGAAATTTGGATTCTAAGTGGAAAACATGAAATTTTTTCTCTTAGACTTTCTTAACGTGATGAGTTGCAAAAATCGCAAAGGGGTCATGCTGGAAATACATTTTTTAAGATTTTTTCTCAGTTTTGGAAAATTCGGGTTGAATGCCTTTTTGAGCTGCCCAGCCCCTTATTAAGCTCTCTACTTACTTACAGGTCAAGTTAAAAACAAGTTTAAACGCCTGTATTTTGGGGTTAAATTTTTCAAGTGACTTGAATAAGGGGGGGCTGAAACCACGGCATCAGAGAGAAATCTTATCAGGGGGTACGAAGACTGATATCGGGTACTTTGTGCCAAGGTAGGGCGAAGACCAAAAAAATAGGTCTTCTTCGGAAATTTGGCCAACTTTTGTCCGCATGCACACCGAACTACTAGTTGAGGGGAGGAGCAATTACTTGAGTGCGCGTGGACCTATAGGTCCTCATGGGCGCTCCTAAACCCGGGCCTGGGTACGATGTACCCCCATAACCTCCTATCACAGGCCATGGCTCAAGCCCCCCTGGTTGCGACACTGATCCCTTGTTTATTTTGTTTATTTTATTTATGTTATTCAGCTGCCTTGCTTACAAACTGCTGCACAATAAAATAAACATAAGATTTATTTTTGTACGCAGACGATTTCGTGACTGATGCGGTCTGGGATCTAAGAAGAGGTAGGCTATGCAGACAAGCATTTGGTTAAAAAAAGAAATTAACGGAAAGGATACTTTAGAATCTAATGCCTAAGTTTTGAAGTGAATCAGCCTAAAAATTGCCATAATGCCTGTTAATGTTAGCCAGCTTCCTCAAAACCACGAGTTAGATTAAAAATTAGTTCCAAAATTTCGAAGTTTCAGTAACTTATTTTAGCAAGAACAGAAGATTATCACAGTTCTGAAACGTAAAAAAATAAAAATCTTGTAAAACTCAACAGGACTTCCTTTTTGTTTGCTTTAGAAGTTTGAATTTGCTGTGATATTCGCTCTAACTCTTTGTTGTTGCTGAGCACGTTTAGAAAGCCTGCTATCAAGCACAGATCTTTTAGCAATCAAATTAAACTCAAAATCTTTGTAGCTCTACGCTAAACCGATCATAAACCACTTACTCCATGAAATAAAAAGGTGCTTTGAAACGCAAAAAGAGCAAGTGCGATTGAACAACTTAAGACCAAAACCAGCATCACCGCTGCCAAAATGTTTTGAATTCTGTAATCAAACTTAGGTAGTTTTTTCTCAATCAGTGGTGTGATTTTCGCCATCTGTGGTCGGAAGAAGAAAGGTAACTTTTACACCTATGAATTGTGTCCAATGATAATAAGCTTTGAGCGTATCCTTGGCATTTTTGAATTGTAACTCCCAGCATTTGACTTTGTTGTCATTTTGAGTCGCTGATCGTTTTTTTCGATTCGGTTCGCAAGAAATAGGCTTTGGTTTTTTATTGAGCTCTTCTATGCGCTTTCTAATACTTGCTTCATCTAGTCCCTCATCAGTTTCAAAAACCTCATCAGCAAACTCGAGAAATAAAAGACTTTGCTTGCTGTATGCTGCATCAGAATCTTGTTCCGGTACAGTTTCCAACGAAATTGAGCGAAAAAGGCGAGTGGTGAACACACCAAATTCATCTTCAATCTTCTCCGCAAAAGCCTTCACAATCCCAACCCACAGCTGATCACAGTCAGCAAAATGCCAAGTGTTGTAATTGACAAAAATAAACTTGAAAAACATCATATTTAAATGCAAATGTTTCAAAAGATATATTTCAGCGAACCAGTATAATCTCTGTGCGCTAATGACAAAGGGACAAACCCCGAAATCGTTGTAGAGAAATTTTATGATTATGCTGTTGTTGTTGAATTGCAAGTTTATCCTCCAGTAACCGTACAACAGCAGACGTTAACTTTTGGACGATCCGCACAATTTTCATTGCAATTACTACTTCGTGCTCATCGGAATCCGCACCTTCTTATAGAGTTTTTCAGTGATCCAATGCTCCTGTGCAATTCTTTGAATTTTTGTTCGCTTAATTTGCTGCTTTTTCAAAGCCACCAAGCTGAGATAATTGTCATAAAGCGTCCTACCCAAGAGCATATTAATGTTGATAATCAACTCTTTTTTGGTAATCATATCAATCAACTTAGAACTACTGTTCCTCATGCCGTTGTCATTCGCCTTCATTCATTTTCATCTCAAATACAGCATTATATTGTAGGGAGCTACATTCCCTTTATATTAAACTCCACTAAAATTTCTGCAAAATAGAGCAATTAAATTACTTTCTGTAGCATCACGGTTTCATAGTATTCAACCTCTATACGCACAACATAATATCCTTAATACAAATAACTTTCAAAGTCAGGAAACAGCTATACTTATGTACAAACTCATCCACAAGCAACTTCCGGAGCAATTCTACACTATTTTAGTAGTGCACTGGCAATTAACAAAAGAAGTTGAAGAGCTTCACAGAAGAAAAATCAAATTTATGTTCTCCGTTTTGCACAAACAGATTACAAAGATCCATCAAATATAAAGGGGTTAAAGTATGAAACGATATACCTAACGAAATTAAAAATAACAACGGTAATTTTTCAACTTTCAAAAGGATACATAAAAAAACATTTAACTTCACAAGTGACTTGTTTTCTTCAACTTTTCTGTAGACTGTATTATACTCATAGGCGTAGCCAGGATTTTTGATTGGGGGGGGGGCCCAAACCACAAATCACATGCAATGACGTCATCAGAAACTTCGAAAGAGAAATTTTTTGGGGGGCAAAGATGCCGTAGAATGAAAGATCAGAAGCCGTGGCCTGGTGTTGGCACATAACTAGGAACTCGTTTAAGGAGAGGGCTTAAACCAATAGTTAAAATGTGAAAATGTCTAAATTAGGAGACGTGTGTTGGGTAAAGAAGTGCACTGTAATTCAAAGGTATCACAGACGGCGGTCTGGGAGCGGAGTCCCAAGCCGCCAGAGGCTATGAGGGTTTAGGGGCTCAGCCCCCAACCGCTGGGTGATTTTTCGTATTTTTTGGGAAAAAAAGCTGTTTTAATACCATTGGATCACATTTCGCACGTACTAGTCAGAGCCATTTGAAAGTACTAGATTTTTACCATTTGAAAGCCAATTGAAAAAATTAAGTTGTTCAGTCCTCCTTTTGCTTGCAATTTAAGTCCAAAACCCGCTTAAAAGCTTGCAATTTGGGGTTAAATTTTGTAAGCGATTTGGCCCAGGTAAAGGGGAGTAAAGTACATTGCCTCCTGCAGTACTTTAGCTGTAAATAGCATTCCAGTCGAATATTTTCCTTAGAGATTATTGTTTCGTCATGAAAACAACCAGCTATAGGAGTACATGTACGGCCGGGGGGCTCAGGCCCTCGCAATTCGAAAATTTGTTCAACAAGCATTCCTCTTACTGTAGCTAATTTTTTTCAAAAGTATTTTGTTCCATAAAAACTGGCGAGGAGGAGGTGAATTCATTGTTATTAAAAAATATGCAATACATAGTTACGCCCACAAACCATGTTATTGCCCAGTCAGATTTACATTGAATTGGGGCCCTAGCACTTTGAGATTTTTGCAATATTTTTTTGCCAAATACAGGTGAAGACCAAAAAAATCCCATCTGAGCGCGGGACTCCTGGCACTGTGCCATATGGTAAATCCGTCCCTGGTTATTGCATTACGTTTATAAAAAGGTTAGATGAGGGCCTCAGTTAGCAACTTTTAGGATAAAAACCTTAATTTCACACGGTTTATACGTTTAAATTGGTTGGCAAGCATTGAATTGAAGGGGTCCGGGCCCCGGGATCAATATCATTGTTGGGGGCCCATTTAAATTGGGGGGCATTTAAATATCATTGAAGGAAGCATTTTTTAATTGGTTGGCAAAAATTAAATACAGGGGACCCGGGTCTCCTGGATTAATATTATTGTTAATTACTGCTGTACTCGTGTACTGTTGTACGCGAAGATGCTAAAAGAAAGTGAGACTGAAGAAACAGTGGCCTTTTTTGAGACATTTTTATCATTAGTAGCATTTCAATTGGGGGGCGGGCTCCCTGGCCTTCCCCCCTGGCTACGCCTATGATTATACTTAATACAAAATTGTGGTAAAAAATCAATTCCGTTAAATTGAACGTAACTTGGATGTAAAACACAAGCCAATAGTTATTAAGCCATGACTTTTGACCAAACGAAAGTTAGGTAGCTGCTTGACTCGAAGACCGACAGGTCACTTCGCAGCCCTCCTAGTCTACATTCAGTAACGTATTGCGTATTATTGTTCCAATTTTTCTGACAAATAAATATGATTGATTGATTGAAAATCAACATCCTCAGAAATGTTGTAGCTACGAGTGATACATCCACTTTTACAGCATTTATAATCAATGCAAAAAATTTTAAGTTAAAGCCAAACCTGTAACAAGAACGTGACATCGCAAGTTATACCTAGGAACTTCGCGGCATTATCCGACTTTCACTAAACTTTATGAAGCTTTAAAACAGTGATCCGATTGCTTTGAATGAATTTGTAAAAAATATGGTCGTTGATAGTCAGATCAATAATTTAAATGCGCATTTTTCAAGTTTTGTTTCACTTACTTAAATCGCTGTGTGGTAATTCGAGTTCAAAATTTAAATCTCTCGAAGTTATCAAAAATAATCGAGCAACGTCATAAAGCTCGCATAACAGCTCGTACAATACATAGTATAATCTCAGCATTTTGTGTGAGTTCTTAAACAGTTTTTCACTCCATTTGCAATAACATGAAGCGGTATTTAAAATTCCAACGACTCACAAGCAAATTTTGTCACATCAACTCAACTTACAGTCATGTATGATTCTGAATACGCTCTTTCGCATCGCTGTTCAACATACCATTATAGTATTTGATATGCCGGTTGTTTCAAAATTAAAGCCTCAACAAAAATTCGAAAATTATCCTCAACAGCATAAACTAAAATAAAAAAGTGCTAAAATTATGCAAACTTACTGTACAGCAGGCATTTATTTAAGTTTTTTACTACATCGTTCATGCTTTTGCCATATAGACGTCATTCTCGAGTGGTATAATTTGACAAATCGCAAAAAAAGACGGATAATCAAAATTTATTTTCCCTAGTGTATGATTCACTCACAAGTTGTCACAGGTCAATAAGAATAACTTGGTAAACTGTTGCAGTTTTCTATGCGCCCTTTAATTAGCACAAATTTTCAAGATGGCTACCCAGCATGCTTTGAAGAAGATTTGCTTAGAAGGTGAGAGGTGCTGAGAACTCAGGTACTTGACATGAAAGTGGAAAAAATTCGAAATCAAAAATAGCTTAGTAGAAATTTATGTTAATGAACTTCAAACTAGTCTAATGAAGAAAACTTCATAAATTTTTATGTAAGCGATTGAGGGAGAGACGTAATTTCGAAACACGTTGTATAATTATTGAATCCATTATTTAGCGCTAAATCTTCCATAATTAGATTTTTCAAAAACCTTGAGCCATAAGAAAAAATACGCTTTCTCAACGTCACAGATGACAGTTTCGTGAAAAAAAAAAACTCAGCCATATAGCTCAAATTTATCAAAGCCATTACGCTCACCTTGAGTATGACATCGCAAGCGATATTTAGGGACCCTGCAATTTGAATGTTTCGATGTTAGATTGTGTTTGAATTTTTTTTCCTGTTTTCGATCACAAATTTTTTGTTTATAAGTACGTTTTTGTCTTGATGCTGTTTTGTGATTCTGTTTATTTGGTTTATGATTCTGTTTAGTTGTTAAGTTTACTTTACTTTTTAACATCTACTCATTCCGAAAATTTGATCTATGTAGATATAACGGTTCAAAAGTTAAATTTGCTGCCACGTTTGAGAAGGAACCCCATTTTGGTATCCCTAAATTTTGTCAAATTTGATTTCTTTTTTATATAAGCCTACGTTGAAAATTTTCTTGTGTCTAGCGTGAGTGGTTAAAAAGTTTGAATTTTGGCAGCCCCATGTGGGGTAAACCCCATTTTTTTATCCCCAAACTTTGGTCAAACTTTATTTTTCTTTTATATTTGCTTACCTTAAACACTTTATGTTTCCAGCATCAAAGGTCAAAAACTTTGAATTTTGGAAGGCTTATTTGTGGGAGCTCCCCACTTTTAAACTCCCATTTTTTGTTAGGTTTAGTTTATTTCTAATGTCCACCCATTCCGAAAACTCAGTACATGTATCTGCAACGGTTTAAAAGTTCAAAACTTTGGCGGCCTCGTTTCAGAGGAACCCTCATAACCTCAAATTTTGTCAAGTTTTATCTTTTCTTCACATTTACTGAAAATTTCATGTGCCTAGCATGAGTTGTTGAAAAGTTTCAATTTCGGCAGCCCCGTTTAATTGGGAAAACTTAATTTTGGGACCCCAAAATTTGGTCAAATTTTCTCTTGCCTTTATATTTACTTTACTTCAGCATTTCTTGTGTCGAGCTCTAAAGGTTAAAAAGTTTGAATTCTGTAGGGCCCGTTTGGGGGAACCCCCCCATTGTGGAACCCCCAATTTTTGTTAGATTTGGCTTAGTTAATTTTTGTTAGGTTTAGCTTATTGTTTATATCTAACCAGAGGTGGTCGGAGTCCTCGAGGACGTCCTTTGGCCTCGAGGACACATTTTCAAGTCCTTGGCCTTGACCTCGAAAGTCAAGTCATTCCTGAGCCATTCTTATCTATGTGATAGATGTACTCAAGCAGAGCGCTTTATTTTTAGAACCGCTGAGATGGCTACTTCATTACTACAAAGAAAAGCTCTGACTTTTGTGAACTAGAAGTCGTCAGCTTCTCTGTGTCTGCCGAAGTGCCAGGCTCAGCTGTATCCATTATTGCCTCACAGGTTTCATCACCCTATGGCGATCGCAATGACGTCTCCAGGTTCTGAAACTGCTTGGCACTTTTCTTCTTCTGGAACTGAACCCGACGATAACCAGCGTATGGATTGTAGTTCAGTTCCTTCAGCGTGGTTAGCGAAGGTTCCCGAACGGATACTACATGTAGCACCCCTCCGTTCCCCTTCGCTGAATGCTTGTTTCCAAATCCCTACGACTGATTTTCGCATTGCAACGGGAAACCAGCGTAAAGGTATCGGAAATGCTTAAACCTTCATCCTCTGGCAACCAGAATCCGAAGGTTTTTGCTGGAGGCAAGTCTTTTGGGCCTTTTGCATCGTAGCCTTGATGAACTACCAAGGACGGTACAATGGCCTCGACCACACGTTTTGCCCACTCCAAGGTTTTCTCGTCCTTGCATATCATCAGCACTTTACCTTCAAAGATAAAAGTGCGTTCGATACGGACAAGAAAACCCGGATCGGTACGAAGAATCATTTTGGTGATGGCACCTTGAGCTTCACGTAAATCCATGTTGTCCGTACCACCATCCCCTTCTGACTCTTTTCTCGTGATGTTTAATTTTTGATTGCTAGTCTTCACAGCCCCAGCATAGCTAGCTGGGGTGCTCGTGCCAGCAATCATTTCTTTAGCTTTGCCTCCTTGCTTACCGTAAGCGACATCATGCCGCCCACGCTTTTGCGGGAGGTTTGTTGAGGAGGACAGAGAATCCGAAGATTCCCTGGCTCGTTTAGTTTGGCCGGAGGAGTGGTCCGAGGACTCAGGGTCATGGTCAGCAAGTGTCATACCAGCCAGACCCCTCATTACTTGCTTCTTTTCCTTTCTCTTCCGTTTTTTTTTGTGGTTTTTCCCCCGTTTCACCTCAGACCTGCAAGCAACATCCGAAGAATTACTTGGATTCTGAAGCTCCACAGGGGGAGTTGAAGTGGTGTTCCGTTTTACAACTGACCATGCCACTTTTCCTGTACCCTCAGCTTCTGTTGAGACCGATTCCTTCCGCAAAGGAACCTTCTCAACTTGAGGACTTAGATTTGAGGTTTTTTCGGAATCTGGGCTGGAAGGCGCAGATAACCGAGTTTTATCTTTGCTAGCATTGTCACTCAAGAACTCACTGATTCTTAGTAGTGACAGTGCCACTTCTTCTGAATTTCGGGGTGTCATCCGTGTTACTTTCTTCGTTCTATGTATCGACATTTTCATGATGTTGGTTTTCTTACTTAGACAAGCAGAAGGCTACGAACTGCCATTTCTACCGATGGCAACACACCAACACTGCAAATAACAGACTTATCTCTGAAGCACTGGCCTCGGCGGAGCCCCCCCAATACAGCTGCAAACCCCTACCAAGGTGCCATCTGGAACTACAGGTGCACGGGGATTTTCACAAGCTGATGGACACGAAGTCCTATGTTGGCTAGACTAGGACCAGCATCCTTTCTATCTTGTGGCCGCGACACGGCAGCGCGATTTATCCGCTGTACCCTATACCCGCATTGACATTCTGCCACAATATTGGCCTATCCCCTGGGGCGTATTTAGGGGGGGGCCATTGGGCCATGGCCCCCCCTTTTGGGTCGCTAGGATTGCAAAATTGCATAGTAAAGTGAGCAAAATTTAGGCATGGCCCCCCCATTTGTAAGTTCGGCATCAGGCTTTCAGGCTTTTGGCTGGAAATTTGAGTGAGTTCGGGTGAAAAACGGGACGGACCTTGAGTAAAGACCTTTTTTTTTTTTTTTTTTGGGGGGGGGGGATCACCTAATTTTGGGCGGAAAAAACCTTTGAATTTCGGATTTCGGCCGAAAAATCACTCTGAATTTTGGCGAAGACCTTTTTTTTTTGGAGATCACCTGATTTTGGGCAGAAAAAACCTTTGAATTTCGGATTTCGGCCGAGAATCACTCTGAATTTTGTTGGGCGGAAAAAAGCTTTGAATTTCCGAGCTTTCCGAGACATTTCGCCTCAAGTTTCGGACAAACCGTTTGAAACTGATTCAAGATCAATGAAAATTCGAGTCAAGGTCGTTTGCACACTTCTCACTCTTTCAAAATAGCCCCCCCCTTTTCCAAATCCTGGCTACGCGCCTGTATGTTCCTCTCAAATTTTCTGAAGTTTCTGCCCCCCCCCCTTTTCAAAATCCTGCGTACGCTACTGCCTATCCCCATCGGTTTCCATATAAGCCCCCAACCTCCTGTTGGCCTTTGAGTCAGGGGTTAGAAAATGAGAAGGCAGGACTTCGCAATATCAGGCCTTCGCTTACGCTATTGCCTGGTTGCTAATTCCTGCACTTCTTAACCTCGCCCATCTTCATCGGCCGGTTGCCATTGCCTCAATTAGCCAGTGTTTCCACTGTTTCCACCCGACACCACGTGGAGGTCTGAGGTTGGACTTTGTCGGGCTTCATAGGTCCTAACTGTATGCGAATATCGCTATCCCCTCACTTTTAAATGAAGATCTACACCAAGGCTGCCCAACCTTTTTACTGGTACGGGCCACATTTACGGGAGAACAGTTATTGCGGGCTACATGCATTTTTGCCAAGATTAAACTTCAAATAATTGCAAGTTTGTTTTACAAAATCGGTGCTTACTTTGGCCAGTATTTCGGGTATCTGTCCCCAAAAGTAAGTAAAGACCAAAAAAAAGAAAAGGTCTTCGTTGCAAATCGGTGCTGATTTCCGTCAGTATCACGGGAATCTGCCCCAAAAAGAAGGTGAAGACCAAAAAAAAAGGTCTTTACCGTAAATCCGAACTGATTTCGCGAATACCAAACAAAAGAAAGTTTTGGTTTAGACCTTTTCAGTTGTTAGAAAATGCTAAGTAAGCCTTTCGTTAAAAGGAAATCAATCGCGCAAAAAGACCTTGTGGGCCTCACAAAACAGCTTCGCCGGCCACGGGTTGGGCAGCCTTGATCTACACCCATCCGACAAAAGATGATTTAACGGCATGAGCCCCGATAAGGCTTGGGGGGCCCAATAAGATTTGGGGGCCCGGTATCGACCTTCGTACCCCCCTGGAAAATTTTCTCTCTGAGGCCCTGTTCCTTGTTATGGCTCTGGATGGTTTTACTGTAGAGCTTTGCAGTTTTTATCGCCTGCACCGAAAGTATTAGCAGAAATAAAAACAACAATTTTCGACAATGTGTTTCGTTTCACACAATGCCATTTAAAATAAGTTTTGACTTGGATAGTTGGCTATCACATTGCATTATTTTTGAAATAAGGAAAAAGAAACAACGAATTGACAGACTATCAGATATATTGTCTTTTGATTGTTTTTTGTTTTTAATCAATCAAAAAATAATGCTGTCCTCGAGCCGAGGACAGGACATTTTCGAAGACTTGAGCTTCGAGGCCAAGGACTTGAAAATGGGTCTTCGAGGACGTCCTCAAGGCCAAGAACGTCCTAATGGACTTCACCTCTGTCAGAAATAGCAAGAGATATTGAGATTTTAAGGGTATAAAATTACAGAGGTCAAAGTTAAGGCATTACGTCATATCAATAAGATGACTTTTACAGTGTTTATTCACCGAGTTGCTTTAGCCAGGAGACAGCGAAGGGATCTTTTTGGTTTTCGACTCAAGTTGCCACCTGCCACCTGTCCATGCGCCACACAGCACGGCGGCCGCTTCACACTCCCCTTTTTATTTGTAAATATCAAGCTGGGAGGCTGTGAGTACCAATTTTTATTTCCTTTAGCTTGACCCGACCCAAAACGAACTGAGTTTACCGTTTCAGTAACAAACTGGCCATCCGCTTAACACCAGCAGTTTAGTTCAAATTGCAGTATTTACGACATCAAACATTTTATTTACTGTTGATTACCGGGTGTTTTAATGTGCTTATTCACCAGCTCTTAGGTAAAGAAAATCATCCTATTTTTCTATGATTCCTTTTTGCAGAATCAAAATGGATGAAATCGATTCAATTGCAGGAGATCGGTTCTCCAGATGTTTCGGCAAGTTTGCCTTCAGGAGCGCCTAATTTTGTTATAAAGAGAGCTACGGCCAGTAGAGGATTTCACGATCAAGGTTTTTGTTTTCAATTTTTGATTTAATATTTTCGGGGGCGGATCTAGAAGTTTTTGCAGGGGATTCGTTCAAGATATAGCGGTTTTCCAAACGTTTGTGCACGATTTTCCCTTTCAGTTGAATAGCTTTAGGTGCAGCCACTCAACGTTTTTGCATGAGGATTGGCAATGGTGTTAATGATAATTTTCAACAGCATTCTTCATAAACATTGGCTATTGCATCACAAACGCTTGTATAGCTAATATTAATACGGTATAAAAGTCTTCATAACAACTGATGTGATGTCTTTTTGGACGAAATTGTGTTGGTTTGTTTCATGAACACCATTGCAAAACCTCATACAAAATAGATGGCTATGTATTATTCCAAAATAAATTTTTGTTTAATGACCGTTAATTTAGTCTGGCGCGTAGCCAGCAATCTGCAATAGAAGGGCTGTTTCGGGGGTTTGGAGGCAGAACTTCAGCACGCCGGAGGCCATTGGAGATCTGGGATCGGAGCTCCCAGCAATCGGGAATTTTGATTTTTTTTTTTTTGCAAAAATGACTTTAAAAAATTAGGCCCATTTTAGTAAAAATTAATGCTTTCAAAACGTGGCATGAAAATTGACAGTGAAAAACATGATTAAACTGGCTCTACAAATGGGCTATGACGACGGGGGGTAATGGTAAAATTTTACCCGTTTTATTACTATAGCCGGTAAATCATAGAATAAAAAAGATCACAAGTTTTAACCTAATTTGTCTGCTTTTTAAAACAAGATGAATTTTGGAATGTTCATTACCCCATTGCCATCGAGTATTTTACAGTCAAGTCTGGACACGAAAAGGATCTTGCTCAAGTTATTGCAATGAATTGTATGCGTTACAAGTTTTTCTTATATTTCTCCGATTTAAGCAGGGGTCCGGAACCCTGGATCCACCATTGTTTTGGGAAGTTTTTGTTTCTCATTCGTACAACTTTTGAAAAATATGCTATGCATATCGCAATTTAAAGTTACCACAAATTTTGGTTTTGTATTAACATCAGTTTTTTTTGGTTTGAATTTTTCATGCAACAGTGTTAGTTTCATTAAAGGGCCATTTTAAGAGGTCAATTTTAGGTTTTTACTTCAAGCCGCCCACAAAAAGACCCATTGCTGTCAAAACACCAAAACAATCCTTAAAAATATTACTTACTGTTTTTGTTTTTAATGATAAAAGGTTTTATGACGGCTTCGCCATGCTCTCTTGTCCATTGTGCAATATTAGCAAATTGTTTTAGTACCAACAAAATGTATTGTTTTTTCGGCGTATTTATTATATTGCAGCAACATAACGTGCTTTATAGTATGCAAGGATCTAGATCACAACCTTGCTAGTATGTCATATACGCTTTTCACAGTTAATATATTTATTAATATGAAAATAACCAAGCTCCAATACGAATATGACTTTTAGAAGTCGATTTCATTTTGCTTTTGCAATAATCCCTTCGGACAGAACTCTTCGTTTGCGATCTCTGTCTATAGACAGAAATCGCAATCAATGAGTTATGTCAGAAAAGCTTATTGCGAAAGCAAAGTGAAATCGACTTTATTGACAGTCATTTTCAAATTCCGTACCACTTCAAAATTGTTTAAAGCCCCAATAGAGATGAAATCAAGTTAGACTTTCGAACTGCTGCTGAGGTTTTGACGATTTGCCTTCAGATAGCATTTGGTCTATGAAGCACCGATTGGCTCAATATATAACAGCAGCATCTTTACATTATTCTAACAAGATTTTTCTTGTAAAACATTTGCTAATGCGCACCATCTTTATTTCACCTTATATAATTTAGCTGACAAAATTCTGAAAGCCTTCAAAAATTATTCATAGATAATATACAATTAAAATTTGTTTCTGGTTTGGGTATCAGAACTTTAAATCCATCATGTGACCAGATAGTACAAAACTTGATGACTAGATATCACGGAAATGCCGGGCTGCTACCTGTTTGCGAGAGTTTATCGGATTTGACCATCCTTGTAGTAAAGCAAAAGATGAGTGACTGAATTTATTGCTCATCAAGGTGATATGCGTTGTCAATAACCACGTTTTTCTGTTTCAGCAAAAGCCGCAAAACTAGCAAAAGAAGACAAAATGAAACGAGCACCATTTGACTTTGGAAACTTTCTATTTTCTTGCAGGTTAGCTGAAAAATGCTACTAAAGAAGTTTTGATTGATTTTCAGTTAAGGTTGCTTTCACCCTTTCAACCACTTCCTTTCCGGTTCTTCTCCCAGAGCAGAAATGGAACCCGGTCGGGTCGAGATTCTTCGACCGTCCGGTCAATCCGGTTGCAAAACCGGTCAAATTCTCCTTTCTGGCTACTAAAAGACATCTAAGCACCAACCGAAATATACATATATATTTCATCATAAATAAAACTTTTTATAAAAAATCAGTATTAACAAACCACACCTTTCGAAAACATTGGTTGAATGATTTCAAGCAGTGACTAATACGTTTTGACCATTAAGGCATGCACATCCAGGGACGTATTTAGGGTGGGAGTATTGTGCCATGCCTCCTGACTTTGGGCCACGATACAAACCAAAAAAGTGCAAAATATACGTTAAAATTGCGTAATCAGATTTTAATAAAGCATGCATGTGGAAGAGGCTTGCGCTACTGGCATTTTTGCATCATTTTAATCAGCTTAAGAGTAGAAGTGGCGCAAATTTCAGATTTTTTACTACGTGCTAAAATCTTGCCGCTTTGAAAAGCTTGTTTCAACTTAAATTTACCACACTCTACGTTGGGCAAGAAAGACATAGCTCTTTTTTTTTTTATATCCAACTAACCATGGCTTGTTCTGAAGTAGCAGCATTTCTACAAACTGCTGGGGCACAGTATATTTCAAATGTTTTCTAGCCAATGTCATAACAGTTTAGTGTTTTTAATGAAAATAAGAGACGCGTTGCGTTCATCTGGATAGTTATTCATAACGACTTCGTAGTACCGATGAGTTTATTTATTGGTTTGACGTTTCGCTTCCCAAACCGGGAAGCTTCTTCAGAACAATTTTCGGCAATGCTGTCTTGGCTGTTACTAGAAGATAAATGAGAAAAAAAATAACGGCAGAAGATAGGTAACAGTAAAAACATACGAACATCACAATACTTGTACTATTATATCCAAAAACATTAAAATGATGGAGCAATAACATTATATAATATTGAAAATTATGTCACTAACAGCGTGAAAAAAGGAATATTAAAAAATTGTGTCACTAACAGCGTGAAAAAAGGAATACTGAAAAATTATGTCACTAACAGCGTGAAAAAAATTAATAATATTCATAACAACTAGGCTGCTTCACTGACAGTTTGAGAAAGTATGAAAAGAATCTTTTGCAAAACATTATGTACTGGAAAAGGTTTTTAACTTCGCAGAGATTAAAATTAATTGTTCCGTCCGTACATAAATCTCTGTGGCGCTAAAAACCTTTTCCGGTACATAATGTTTTGCAATAGATCCTTTTTATGCTTTCTCAAACTGTCAGTGAAGCAGCCTAGTTGTTATGAATATTATTAATTTTTTTCACGCTGTTAGTGACATAATTTTTCAGTATTCCTTTTTTCACGCTGTTAGTGACATAATTTTCAATATTATATTATGTTGTTGCTCCATCATTTTAATGTTTTTGGGTATAATAGTACAAGTATTGTGATGTTCGTATGTTTTTACTGTTACCTATCTTCTGCGGTTATTTTTTTTTCTCATTTATCTTTTTGTAACTGCTAAGGCAGCACTGCCGAAAAAAGTTTAGTGTTTCCTGCTCGGCAAATTGCAAATAATCTGTCACCAATGGCTACAAAATGGTAACTTCATTTTTTGGCCTTTCGCAAAATATCATTAGAAAGAACGTCTAATAATTTAGTTGGTGCCCTCCAGTGCTTTTTATGCTTGTTTTGTGCTCGTTTTGCACTGCTCAAAATAGGGCATTCAAACCGAAACATAACCAAAAAAGGTCTTAAAATTGAGTCATTTTTGCAAAAAACGCAAAAATTTTTTTGCGTTTTTTTTCTGAGACCCGGTCCAAAGTCACAAATTTTAACACCTCACCCGTGCCTCCCCCCCTTTGAAAATTTTCCTTAGATACATTGAACAGTGAACAAAAACCTTCCGTAAAAAAAAACGATCGACCACACCGGTCAGAAACCGGTCGACTGGCCGGTCAACCGGCGATGATTTTGAAATTTACCGGTCGGGTCGAGAAAATCCTGACCGGTTCCACCTCTGTCCCAGAGTCTTTGGTGCGATAGTTTGTGCACCATGCTTTTATTCGCAGGAAACTCGAGATGGGAATTTTCAAAGCAGTTAAATTAACAAAACAACTCAGAGTTAGACTTGAGAAGTCAAATGACTGAATTTAAAAGTACCATGCAATGTTTTGACAGGCACTTAATGTACCAGAACGAGGATATACGACGTCACATGCACGGGAATCCTCGCAACATAAAGCGAATTTTCAACATCATTTCACTCACAGCATCAGTGATCAAAAAACTTCAAGAAAGGGTGAGTTATTTGCACCACGCGGTCGAGTTGTTGTAGTAAATTAAGTGGTGCTATGTTGCATCAAATCCAAAAAAAGGCAGGAAAGTTTAGTTTGTGTGTATGAAACCACAATAATGAAATTTGCAATAGTCTGTAAGCCCCCAAGCTTTGGCATTACCTGGTTTTAGATGGCAAGTTTCTACACTATTTGAGTGATTTTGTGTATTCTCAGTTTTGTGATAGTGTTTTCAAAAAAAATTAGCTTAACAATTCTGAAAGTTGGTAATGTATTGCTGAAGTATAAAAGTTCGAAGTAACTATTCGTCCCACTTGTGAAATTTTGAATTTTTCGAATGTTATTTTCGGCGACAATTAATCAATGGCAAGATTGAAGTGAGAAAAATGCGAGCTCTACTGTGGCTTTTGAAAACGGCTGGTTTTAGAGTATAACTACTGTAAGTGGTTAATAAAAGTTTAATCAAGATGCTCGTTTGACTTAAATATTTAAAAAAATATGAACACGTAAAAATCAATAATTTGAATAGTACTCCTTTAAATAAATTTGAAAATAAATGTTACTTTTAAACAGGGATGTGGAAGCTGAAGCTGGAAGCGGCAAATTTTAGTGGAAGCGAAAGCTGGAAGCGGTAAAAAGGTACCGCTTCTGCTTTGATCATTCTTATCGAACTCAAAAACGTGAATGTGATGCAATTTTTTGTGAAATATACAACGAAAAGTGAATGTTTTATCGATCATCATTCGCATAAAAAAACACTTCTTAAGGTTTGTGGTTCACTTAGATCCGGGGCAGCTCCCCCTCCTATCAATTCAAAGATGAACCATGTTGCTAGCCAACTCATTTTTAAAATTATAAGTATTCAAAAAATCTCAATTTTACATCTAAAATTTAAAGACTTTCTCAAAAATATTTTTAAACAAAGTTTCCACTTTCAGCATTTTAATTTCTTGTTTTGCGATGATATATTTTTGAAACGCGAAGAGAGGAGAGAATCATAACGCCTCTCAAACAAATTTAATATCGTATGAATTTTAAACGTGATGTTGTAATACCTGTCTTAATTATTGAGTATCGTATGCTACACGAATTATTCTAATATGATACTGTGTATAACCGCATAATTTTTCCAATCTTTTTTATTTTGTTGTCCTAAAAATACACGCTGCTAGCAAAATTTTGGAGCCAACCGCATGCACAAACAAATTATTAAAAAACACAAAATTCTGCAAATGTGAAAGCTGTGCTCCAGGGTTGTCTAATTGGAGCCAAACAAAGATTTGCGCGTAACAGCGCAGTAGCGATTGATATAAGTTATTATCTCGAGCGCTTGGAAACCCGTCTTGAGACCCCAAATAATTTAGTGCCGTCGCTCCGGAAGGGCCAAGGGACTGTGCCTCCAAAACGGTTGCTTGTGGCCCCCATTTTGGGGTGACTAAAAATACTATTTTTGAAACATCGCGTAACGACAAGACCAGAGGTGGACAAAGTAGTCGAAAAATCTAGTTAAGTAGAAGTATTGTTACTTACTCAAAAATGCCTTTCAAGTAAAAGTAGAAGTATGGCGAAGCATTTCCACTTAAGTAAAAGTAGGAAAGTAGTCAAAATTAATTCTACTTAAGTAATGAAAGTAGAAAGTAATTTCGAATTTCACGTGTTTGTTTATTCTTCGAAGGTTTGCTGTTGTGACGCTTACGATCAGTGTTCAAGCAAAGCCATACTTACGGTAGCATATCAAAAAATCAAAGTTTTATTATTCTCTTGAAATTACACCGAAGCATGTTAGGAATACGATTAGTAGGGACTCTGGGCTCATCTCCGCGCCTGGACAACACAGCTTGAGAAGAAATGTCGCAGCGATGGCGAGTCGTTAGCAACACTGTTCGTTAACCGGCTAGGGAATTGAACCCCAGACGGGCCGCAGCAAACGCAACGCCGTTAACCGCTAATCTTTTTCATATGAACCAGGAGTAATGCGCATGTCTAGTTTGTCTACTGTATCATGCTAATCAGGGTTCGGTATGTTGTTTTTTTTAGTGGGACTGAGTCAACACCTGGTATTTGATGCAACGCAAAAACACACTACTGTAGATGACTTGTAAATGAATCGGCGTAACTATTCAATAAGTTTCGTAGTACTGTACAGTAAAACAAACTCGATACGTACTTATTGTACACGTTGTGAGGTGGAATAATGGCTAGGTGTTTACTTCTACTTTACATAAAAGTCATTACTACTCAAGTAGCGTTACTTCGAGAGGATTTTACTTGAAGTAAAAGTAGAAGTATCAGAAATGAAAAATACTTAAGTAAGTCGCTCGTTACCGAAAATACTACTTAAGTAGTCTACTTAAGTAGAACTACTTCGTTACTGACCACCTCTGGACAAGACAACAAACAATGATGGAAAAGAGAATAATATTACGTTCAGAAACAATTTTACTTGGACCTTTTCTCGATTCTTCGCAAAATTGCTGGGATACCAACTGCTGCATATAACTCTGACGCAATAATCCGTCTTAATCACACGCCTTTACGGATTTGTCGCGGAAGAGAAGTAAGTCTGCAGAATCGTTACTGGTACTTCGTTAGTGATTAGGACATGAAACAACACCTGAAAACATTGTTTTTACGACCTGCTGTTTTGATTTTTAGAGCACACTCGAGATTGTGAGGTCGCAGTCAGTGGCGCAACCAGGGTGATGGGGCTTAAGCCCCCTTAGCCAAGTCACTTAGAAAATTTAACCTTAAAATACAAGCGTTTAAACCCCTAGACTTGACCTGAAGTGAGGTGGGAGAGCTGAAGGGGCTGAGCAATTTAATTCTTTGAAATAACTTCTGAATTTTAGCAAGTTAGTAATTCATATAGCTTCAAAAAGTGGGAAATGTGAATAAAATGGCGTTAAAATTACTATTTTTTTGCTGCAAAATCACTAAAATTGCCCAGCGGCTGGGAGCTCCGCCCCAGGCTCCCGTCCACAGCCACTAAATATTTTGTGATTATGCCCTGTCTGTAACACGCTTGAGTTTCATCGCTTTGTTCAGCACGGAGGCTAAATCAGACAATTTGGGGCAAAAACAATTTACTTTTGGTTCACCCCTATGAGCAAAATCATAGTTCAACGTCTGGTAGCATTTACTGTTGTAGATAGATTTTTCAAGCGATTATGGGCCGCAGACGAAACGAGCTAAGAAACGTTGCCGGCCTTATTTTAAAATTGCGCGTATTTGTAATAGTACAAGATCTGAATATCCGTTTTAATATGCAAAAGTTCAGTTTATTTTAGTGCCCTTTCGACTGATGCCCCTCACCTCGTTTTGCACTGGCAACGGCACTGAAATAATCGCTTAATATTTTTGAACTTCTGGGTGAATGTTCAGAGAAATTTGCATTAGTTGAAACATACCGACAATGTGATTGGACTTTTCGCGTTAAGGCCGCTCCAAATCCGAATTCCTGACTACGCTCATGCGCAGATCCTTGCGATGACAAACCAACATGTAAATTGGTTCCATATGATGTTTTTCACGTGATGAAAACAATGCTGTTTTATCTTGACTAATTTTTTCAATCAAAAAATTTTAAGCAAAAATTACGTCATCAAGTGATGGAAGCGGAAGCGATTTAAAAATTGCCGCTCCCACATCCCTGCTTTTATGTAAATCTTCTTGGCTGCTATAACTTAAATTTTTTTTGTTTTATGTTTGTTTGTTTTTTTTTACAAAAATATGACATCTTGTAGGTTACATGGTAGAAGAGAAAAGTTGTGTTATTTTATTTTGTGTAAAATTTGCAGGGTCGTAAAGTTTACAAAGATGAAAAACAAAAAACTAAAGGTAATATTTTAATTTTTGATTTTAAAGCCGCTTTTAGCAATTTTCCTCTTTTCCAAAAATACGAATAAATATATAAACTTTTATGCTGATGCTACAAACTTTTTGTAAGGGCTACACTACTCTAAACCGAGCTTATGTTGTAAGTACTCTTTGTTTTTAGGGCTTTATAGCTGAAATATCATTAAATAAATGTTTTTGCAGTGCAAACTTTTCAATATAATAATTCAATAATACACGGATAGAGAGCCCTTGCATGAATTGCCAGCTGCCTGAAATACACGAGAGATCTGTCGTGAATACAAGATCTTAGCAATTTTTTGCTGGTATTTTCTTCGACTCCCACAAATAAATAATTGTTGATGCATTATAAAATGTTCACTTCTACACTCTCAAGAATATTTTCCCCTTCATCAAAAAAGGGACAACAAACTTGCTTAGTCCAGCTGCTGATGCCTAACACGTGTCTCTTGAGCACTTCTGTGCTACCCTCACAGTTTCCACAAAATTAAAATCCTGAAAGAATCCTCGAAAAATAAAGTATACTCTTGGTGAAATATGTTGATGAGTCTTCTGATGAGAATTAACGTAGTAATAAACACAGCAATAATTATAATATTGTTTAGCTAATAAAGAAGATAATACCGAATTTGCAAAAGAAATATTGTACTGGATATTACTAACTGATCAGTGGCCTTTCCGAATGAGTTGCATTTTGGAAGTTATTGAGAACGCTGATCAAAGAGAATTATTTGGAGACAGTTCAGCAGCAATTTATGAAAATGAGTCGCTTGAGAACATTTACCACAAGTGAGTAGTTAAAAGTTTATAAATAAACTAGGAATTTTCTACCGGAAAGTCATAAGATGATAACTGCGTTTAGATCAAAGGAAAAAGCTGTGGAAGTGGCCAGAAAAAGTGCTGTCCCTTTGGAAAACCCTTCAACCTTTTCTGGAATGAAGTACCTGCAAATGGCAATTAGGGTAATTTCAGCCTCGCCGTGAAGAAGTTGAAAAACGGTGTTAGCGGTTCGAATTACAGGAATTTTGGGGAGCTAAAAATTTTTTGTTTCCTGTATAATTGGGCTAAAGTATACAGCGAATTCTGAAGAAAATTTAGCAAAATTTCGACCGTTTTTTATTTGTTTTCATTTTAAGAGTGCACTTTCTTTTTAAGCCCCTCCTAAACTTGGCACAACCCAGCTTTTAAATAACATGCCTAGTTAAGACTCTATGGAAAAGTTACGAAAGCATCGAGCTCATCATCTAGCTTGCCGGTCACCTCTTAATTCTCCTAGCTTAAAATTTTCAGAAAACCGGAATATGACCTTACAGTTGCAGAAATTTGTTTTACTTTGCACTTGGGGAGTAATCTACTGTGTAGTATAGCTGGAGCACAGTTTGACTAATCGAATTAAGAGTTAAGATATTGCCTTTTTTTTTGTTGTTACAGGTTCGTCATAGGTTTAGAAGTTTACATGTCTCGATGGCGACTTGGATTTGCTGTATGGTCTATTGCAAAGAGCCCGAACCTTTTTGACAAAAGCGAAAGCCAAAGAACTTATCAAGTATACGACAAATCTTGATACCAATTTGAGAAAGTCAATAGCCCTTCAAAGATCCTCCTTATTTCAAGGTGAATAAATGGAAGTCGAAGATGATGTTTCTCACGTAGAAACAGATGATGTTTCTTCTTTCAACACACCAATAAAGACTCAATTGATAAACAAGATAAGCCAATATCGGCTGGAAAAGTTATTAAGACTCAGAAAAAGAAACAAAATCGTGTTTTTTTAATCTTAAGTGACAAATAAGCAGAGAAATAATTTTGTACTCAGAATGCTTTAATGTACGGTTAGTTAGACCTTAGATGCTAAAAGCATAACACTGTCTTTAGAGCAAAAGTTTCGGTATGAAGTTATATTATTATGATCTCAAAAACAATTACCTTTACCAGTGACCACAGTTTATTATTGCACCAAACGGCAATTGAATTTAGGGACCAAACCACATCAAGTTATCGCAAAAATATTTAAAGGCTTTTACAAATAATGCAGTAGGGCTGCTTGAAAATTTTCTAGCTCTGGGTACTGCGCGAAGAGGAAATTGCTGGTATTCGCCGGATTTGGAAATTTTTTCTCCATAATCAACCTTAATTGACTTAAAGCCTCCGCTCTTCAACAATTCTTGGTATTTGCTCCAGGTCAATATTCAGATTGCTCGCGCCTGAACATTTCCTCACCTAGTTATCTTCCCACTTACCCTCTCTCAACAGCCCTGCGATTCAGTAATCAACAAAAGTATTCAGAACAGACAAGCAGGTTTTGAAAATACCCGTACCGGCCAAAATCAAAGTTGGATTTTTACTTGATCAATGTTCTCAATAACAAACGGTCATATCGTCTTTTTTAATCTTTTTATTTTTCAAATATAATTCCTTCCGTTTTTTCTTCTGTTGTACTTCTGACGAGGATTAATGTTCTCTAAACCTATCGAACCGTCAAGCTTTGAACACATTTCCTATCTTTTGTTGTTAGTAGCTTTTTATACTGCTTTTTACCAGACACCGAAAAAGGTAAAAAAGTTTTGTTGTTTTTATTCTGTGAGTGTTTTATATAATGATGAATATACATATTCTGTTGAAGTAGCAAAAAATATTGGCCAAGTTTGTAGACGACGCGAAATATCTTCTTGTCTGATGAATCGTACATGTCTACACGCGTTAACTTGTCTTCGAAGATTTATATTGTCAACGTTTTCTGAAGAAAAGTACGCCAATTAGCAAATTTAGATATTAAAACGAACGTAAATGTTATTGCGCCAAATAACTCATACAATTTAAACACATAATGTATTGAGAAAATTAATAATAAGCTATAGACAATGTTCCGGCCAAGGGGCGGAAGGAACAAGTTGAATGATTCTTGCTCACCACTGCTACTGACTTCGAGGGCACTATGAACCAATGACCTCAATTCACACATATGCTGCCTTCTTCTTGTTAAGTAACCACTCGGAAATGAACCAACAACAATCAATGTAATGTTTCGACGCAATGCAATGTGCAAAAAACACTTGAATTTTTAAACCGCAGTGTATGCAGTGGTTCTCTCAGAACATTATTCAAGAATGAAACGGCACGCCTAGACAAGTCAGAGTCCGGCATTGAATAATTATGACGTCATAGTACAGTAGGAACTGCAATCGATGAATGGCGTTTAGTCTGTAACTAAAATAGGCTACCGTAGGTAAACTAAATTAAATTTAATTGAAATATGGAAACAAATAGCTAGCGTCCGGAACAGACAATATACAGAGTCTTATAGGCACAATCAAACCTTTGATTCAAAGCATAAGGCATGCTGTTTCGGAATCGACATTCGTCTTTTATTCCTCGTCAGTATAGTAGGACTAACAGCAATGGCGTAGGAGAATACGTTGCCGCCCCTGGCTTTTGGTGAAAATGCCGCCCTAAGTAGACTGGAGCAAATTTTAAAATAGTTTTACGTTCCAGCAATCTTAACAAATAAAAAGTACTAGTCAGACTAGCTGCATAACCTATGAGTTACCCCTACTAAACCGGAAAGAGTCTTTTCCCACAACACGCTGGTAGTCTACCTCGAGGTTCATATCCTAAATAAACGCTTAGCTAAAATTATGATGCTGACACAGAAAACGTACCTTGCCCTAACCAAACTGAATCTTTAGTGCCAGCCAACTCTCGACACTGTGTCTGCCCCAGTGCTTTCCCCATCACTAAAACTATGAATTACATCAATAACTCAGCTTTACTGCACCCGAGATCTGACTGCAGAAAGTAATGTGGAGTGCTGACTGCTGAGACAGAGATTACGCCGCGTGTGTCTGGACATCTTGCCTGCTTTCGGGGCCTCGGGGGGCACGATCTTCGCCTGGAGTGGGCACAACGAGATCCAATGGTGCGGATCTCGGTTTTCGCCTATAGATTCAGGGGTGGACACCAAAAAAAATGTTTATCTTGAAATCTAGATTTTTGTCATAATTTTTCTCTTGAATTCAGGAGTGAAGACCAAAAAAAAAGCGGTCTTCGTCGCGAAATCCAAGTCTTCGTCATGACGTTCACTCGTGCTTTCGTTCTAGAACTACGTGCTTCTAGAACTTCGTTCGTTCTAGAACTACGTTCACTAGTGCTTTCGTTCTAGTTTACTCAAGCTTGTGCGGCAGAAGCAGCACTTTGGCGGGACACAGGTCCCGAAATGCACTCCAGTGGCACTGGGTTTGTTACTTTGTTTAGGGGCCATTTCTCGCTTGGGGAGTACAAGCAGTGATTTGGAGGAACACGGATCCAAAATGCCCCCCCGGGTGCCGGACCTGTATCCAGTACTTAAATTGTAGAGGGATGCGTCCCCCTACCGAGATCTTGAACAATTTAGACGAAAAAGTGGCGGGTAGTGTCAATCATTACAAAACTCCGGCCAAAGTCAGTAGACCAATTTGCGGTGAAGACCTTTTTTTTGGTCTACACCTGATTTTGGTCGCGAATTCGCGAAATTCGAGATTAATTTCGGCGAAGACCTTTTTTTTGTTTTTTTGGTCTTTACCCGAAATGCTGCCTCACTCCTATTGCGTCTAGACTCGATTGCGAAAACGTCCATCCATGCAACATTTTACAGTTTTAATGCTGCCTGTATGCGACACCAAGCAAAAAGCGACTCAAACTTTAAGTTTGTTATTTTGTGCTAGCTGCCTCTTTGTGAATCATTTTCTTGTTTTTCTTTTTTATTTTTGCTTGCTGGGTGCATTGCGAAGCCTAATTTTGCCGCCCCCTTGCAGCTTGCCACCCCTGGCGTAGAGCCAGAATCGCCAAGTGGCTGCTACGCCACTGACTAACAGTTATGAACATGAGCGTAAAAAGACAAAAAATCGCAAATTAAGCAGATCATAACACAATTTTTTTCTCCCAAAAATATTAGGTAATTACAATATTAAAAGAGCAATTGATAGAGAGCAATTGTTTGATTGATTGATTGATTGATAGCAATACTTTCATTCGGTAAAAATTTAATTAATCGCTTTAGTTTAATTATTTCTGAACTGAAATAGGCAGAACTAATTTAATAAATCACAGAGACATCACGTCTTACAATCCTATTTCATTTGACTACACCTTAATGCTGTCCTCGCGTCTAAATGGGTAATTTTTTCAACCCCTGGTGACGCAGGTGAGGCGAAGCCCCATATTGCGGGAGCATTCCCGTGTTTCAAAGTCAACTGACTTCATCATCAGTGTGAAGAGGAGTCGACACAATGGAGGGAATTTTGATCCCTGAATTAGGCTAACTCAACCGGTAAATTTGAATAATCAAGCTATCGGTATAGGCTATCGTCTTCATCTCGTAATTTGAGCAGCTAAAAAGGCAGACCTAAATTTTTCTTTCTTTTTTTTTCCCACGTACTGCTCTGGACTCGAGTTTCGCGTAATATCAACGCTCATCGGCAAAGCTGACGTTCAAACCGAAATTCAAAAGCTAAACTAAACTGGCCGGCAAACCGAAATTCAAAATCTGAGTCAACTAGCCCATAAATTTAGAATCAAAATATAATTGTAAAAAATAATTGCAATTGTGATCATGATAACCGGAAAAAAATGGGAAAAAAATTAACTCTGGTCAGGGACCAAGTGGTCTAACATACAAATATGAAAAATTAATTAAATAAAATGGGCAACGGGACCAAGTGGATAAGGGGGTCGGTGAGTTAAAAGACAGAGATAAACAATTCACCCAGTGCGAATACAATATTTATAGAGGCAGAACTAGTTTTATACAGGAAGATAAACAATTCTAATATTTTTATAGGAAGATAAACAGTTGTATATAAGAAGATAAACAGTATTCATATTATAACAATATATAAACAATATGTACTGTAATTTTATTCACAGTCAAATTTAGAAACCCTTAACGGTCTGACCCTTACTGATATCATCAGAACAGAACTTTTTATTTAAATAGAATTCTAAATAGAAATCTATTTGAATAAGAAGTTCTCTTCTGATGATCCCGTTAAGGGTGAAACAGACTGTAAAGGGTTTCTAAGTTTGACTGTGAATAAAATTATAATTTGCTCTGATCTCTGATCATTGAGCTCTCTTCAGTTGGAGATCACAAAAAGAACAGGTATAAACAATATGTATATATATTTTCATATTTATATTGACCAATGTTTATGTAGGAAGATAAGCAATTCATGCAATGCAAATACAGTATTTGTAAGCTTTAGTTTGATTCAGTAAAGATTTTTCATTTAAGATTTACTTATTTGGCTAAAATTGACTAAATAATGGGTAAAGATTTATGTGTTATAAACCTAATCGGTAATGATTATTATAATTGATTGATAAATGGTAAAGATGCATGTTTTGAAGAATTTTGTTACTGGTGTTATTTGTCCTTTTGGCCCTGCTAGTCTTACTGATGAGCCCTGAGATTGGGCGAACCAGCTGGCTAAGGCATAATACTGTTGGAATTTATTTTGAATTGCACTATTAGAATTGCCTCTTGTAATATTGTGATTACTTAATATTTTTGGGAGAAAAAAAATTGTGTCATGATCTGCTTAATATGCGATTCCTTGCCTTTCTACTCTCATGTGCATACCTAAGGAGTCCTAGCTATACTGACGAGGAATAAAAGACGAATGTCGATTCCGAAACAGTATGTCGCAGACGGTTAATCAAAGGTTTGATTGTGCCTATAAGACTCTGTATACTGTCTATAGACTGGGAATAGTTTTAAAATAATTGCAACAAGAAACCAAACTCATCAATGGTTTTCAGGCAGACAGTAAGCTGTAACTCCAATATCAACGTCTTCTCAGAACGCAAACTCCAAAGTGAACCCCCGGGAAAACAGTATAGACAACAACTTGAATAGGTGAACAATAGTCCAGCAAAATAATGTTAAGTTGAGGAACAGCTCAGGCATAAGCGTATTCAGGGGGGGAAGGGGGCCCTGTCTCCCCCAATTGAAATGATACCAATGATAAAAACGTCACAAAAAAGACTATTGTTTCTTCGGTTTCTTTTAGCATCTTCGCGTATAACAGTACACGCGTACAACAGTAATTAACAATAATACTGTTCCTGGGGGCCCGGGCCCCATCAATTTAATTTTTGCCAATTAATTTAAATGGGCCCGTTACAATAACATTTAAATGGGCCCCCAACAATAATATTGATCCAGGGGGCCCGGGCCCCCTAAATTTAATGTTTACCAACCAATTTAAACGTATAACCAGAGTGAAATTAAGGGTTTTTATCCTAAAAGTTATTAACTATGGCCTCATCTAACCTTTTTTTGCGCGTAATGCAATAACCAGGGGTGGAGTTAACATATGGCGCAGTGCCAGGGGCCTAGTGCTCAGATAAGGCTGTTTTTGGTCTTCATTTGTATTTGGCAAAAAAACTTCGCTAAAATTCCAAAGTGCCAGGGGCCCCACTCAATGTAAATCCGGCCAGGGCAGTAACATGGTTAGTAGGCGTAACTATCTATTGTACATTTTTCAATAACAATGAATTCACCTTCACCTCGCCAGTTTTTATGCAACAAGATACTTTTGAAAACCTTAGCTGCAGCACAAGGAATGCGCATTGAACAAATTTTTGAATTGAGGGGGTCTGAGCTCTCTGGCCATATATATACTTCTATAACTGGTTGTTTTCATGAAAAAACAATAATCTCTAGAAAAAATTTTCCAGTGAATTGCTATTTACTGCTAAAATACTGCAGGAAGCAATGTACTTTAATTACTTACCGCTACCAGTCAAATCACTTAAAAAAATTTAAGCCCAAAATGCAAGATTTTAAACGCGTTTTGGACTTAAATTGCAAGCAAAAGGAGGACTGAACAACTTAATTTTTTCAATTGGCTTTCAAATGTTAAAAATTTAGTGCTTTCATATTGTGGTGCCCCACATCCTCCTATTCTTTCTTTTTTTTCCAACACTCTTTTCTCTCCGTCTCTGCTCCCTCACTCCGCTCTCGAGACCGTCATTTTTTCCTTTTTTTTTGTGGTACTATGCTATAAATAGGCGAGTTCTTTCGCACGTTTTTCTATTTCGTTTTCGCTTGCTGTCTGAAGCATTAAAAGATGTTGTCCATGTACTGTACATATGAGTACATAATTGTTTGTGGTGGATCGAAATGACTGATTTCCTATAATATGGCTCTGAATACCCTGTGCGAAATGTGATCCAATGGTATTAAAATAGCTTTTTTTTCAAAAAAATTACAAAAATTCGCCTAACGGCTTGGGGCTCCGTCCCCAGCCCCCTAAAGCCTTCGGCAGCTGGGGGTTCCGCTCCCAGACCCCCGCCTGTGATACGTTTGAATTACACTTCTTCACTTACACACATCTCCCGATTTAGACATTTTCACATTTAACTATTGGTTTATGCTCTCTCCTTGAACAAGTTCCTAGTTACCTGCCAACTCCAGGACACGGCTTCTGATCTTCCATTTTACGATATTTTTGCCCCACAAAAAATTCCTCTTTCGAAGCTTTTGATGACGTCATTGGGTGTGATTTGTGGTTTGGGCTCCCCTTAATCAAAAAGCCTGGCTTCGCCTATAAGCTCAGGGGACAAAAATCTTAATATAAATTTGACGGGACCCACCCAGGACAAGTTTGAGATCTTGAGAAAGAATAGCAATTTCGTGAATATCCGAATAAACTACTAATTTCTGAATATAATTCTGATTCTAAACGATTTCAATTTCTCAAAAGATTCTTCGTAATTCAGAGAGCCAATTTAACGTTCTTCTTCGACTACAACCAATTTGACTGACACTCAACAAAGGAGTTAAAGCGCGAAAATTCAAGAAAACAGTTTCAAATGGTTACGTAGCAGTTAATTTGCATGCAGTAGAAAATGCACGATAAATCGCCTAATCGATTGTCATCACGCGCGTTGCGCTGCATTACATCATTTGGAAAACCTTAGCAGTCAAATACACGTGAAAAGCTAAATGCAGTAGAGCAAATGTTCGAGACCTGGTATAAACAAGAAAAAACATAAGCGACGTTACAAAGTTGTTTCAAGAAAATCATGCAAATTGCGATTGATCATACAGCCGCAGCATCCTGGTAAAAAAAGGGTGGTTATTTTGCGACGCATTGCGAGTCTTGTATTGTTTCGAACTCTTGAAACAAACAAAATCTAGTTACGGTAACTTTTGCAAACCATTTGGTAATACGCTATAGTTGCGTAAGGTTCGTATTGCGTAACGGAACAGTATATTGTTGGGTTATAGAACTTCTACTACTGCAACAGTAGGCACAGGTTCGATTCTAAGTCAAATCAAACCAAAAACTATAAAATCAAGGTTCACAGCTTCTCTACTTGATCTTTAGCAACAGAAAGGACGGAGTGGAGCTTCCATCGTGCTGCTTCGTAAACAGGTAAGATTGAATTAATGACTACAAAACTTCTTCGCTGACGTTTGGTCATTGTATATGCTTGGTGAGTAAATGTTTATAGTTACGGGACAACAACGCAAACTCCATGCAGTTAATTATATGCATTTGTATTTAAAAGATCAAGCTACTGTGAAATATATGTAGACATAAAGTATGCACACTGCACAGTGTTGAAAAAATGAGCTCTACAGCAGAGATGGAACCGGTCAGGATTTTCTCGACCCGACCGGTAAATTTCAAAATCATCGACGGTTGACCGGCCGGTCGACCGGTTTCTGACCGGCCCGGTCGATCGGTTTTTTACAGAAGGATTTTGTTCACTGTTCAATGTATCTGATGAAAAATTTTCAAAAGGGGGGGCATGGTTGAGGTGTTAAAATTTGTGACTTTGGACGGGGATCTCAGAAAAACTGTTTTTTTCACGCTGTTAGTGACATAATTTTCAACATTACATAATGTTATTGCTCCATCATTTTACTGTTTTTGGGTATAATAGTAATTTGTATGTTTTTACTGTTACCTATCTTCTGCCGTTATTTTTTTTCTCATTTATCTGTTTGTAACTGCGAAGGCAGCACTGCCGAAAATTGTTCTGAAGAAGCTTCCCGGTTTGGAAGCGAAACGTCAAACCAATAAATAAACTCATCGGTACTACAAAGTGGTTATGAATAACTATCCCAATGAACGCAACGCATCCGTTATTCTCATTGAAAACACTACACTGTTATAACATTGGCTGGAAAACATTCGAAATATAATGTGCCCGCCAGCAGTTTGTAGAAATGCTGCTATTTCACAACAAGCCATGGCTAGTTAGATATAAAAAAAATAAGAGCTTTATGTCGTCCTTGCCCAGTGTAGAGTGTGGTAAATTTAAGTTGAAACAACCTTTTCAAAACGGCAAGATTTTAGCATGCACTAAAAATCTGAAATCTGCGCCACGTCTACTCTTAAGCTGATTAAAATGATGCTAAAATGCCAGTAGCGCAATCCTCTTCCACATGCATGCTTTATTAGAATCTGATTACGCGATTTTGACGTATATTTTGCAGTTTTTTGCTTTGTGCCGTAGCCCAAAATGGGTGGGCATGGCACAATTTCCCCACCCTAAAAACGTCCCTGGATGTGCATGTCTTAATGGTCACAGCATATCAGTCACAGTTTGTAACCATTCAACAAGTGTTTTCGAAAGATGTGGTTTGTTAATACTGATTTTTTATAAAACGTTTTATTTATGATAAAATTATATATAAGTATATTTCGGTTAGTGCTTAGGTGTCTTTTAGTTGCCAGAAAGGAGAATTTGACCGGTGTTTCAACCGGCTTGACCGGCCGGTCGAAGAATCTCGACCCGACCGGTTTCCATCTCTGCTCTACAGTATTCATATATACTCTTTAGCCACTACGCACCTTCAAGCTGTTAAAGCCATAAGTTTATTGTTGAATTTCCGAAATTCACTGATAGCGAGCAGGCAAATGTAAATATGCCTACGGTTATATCTTAAGCAGTCTTCAAAGAAGGAACACAATGTTAATTATTGCACAAGTTTTTTTGGATTTCCAAACGAGGAAAATAATTAAACTCGCAGTTTGATTTTTCACCGGTTTGCTACCAACAAACTTAGTTTTGTAAAAAGCGCCCTCAAAGCATTCTTGCTCATCCATTATCTCCTTAGATAGGATATTATGTTGACAAATTGGAACGTCTACCACGTATTTAAAAAATTACAGCCGTCGTTTTTACGAAAACTCGGATAGCATGATATGGGGTCAACTCGCATCCTGGCACAATGTTGCGTCCTTAAATAAGACGCTTTTCAATCGTTATCTCTGCTTGGTGAATTTGAGCAAGCAGCAGATGCGGTGGACAAAAATTCGGAGAAATTCACAGGAACAAATAGATCACAGAGAACCCTTATAAGCAGCTCGGGGCATATTTTTCCAAATATGAAGTAGTTATTGCTATGAAAAATGTAATAATCACTTAACAGTTAACGTCTAAACATGTCCTATGAGAGGAGGATAAATATGCAAAACAATAACAATTACACACCAAACAAGGACAACAAATCTACATTGCAGCCTTTTTGGTCAATAAAGAGGCAGTAACCTATAATGTATTATAACTTTGAGAGAGGCTACAAGAAAAGGGTCATAATTAACAAATTCCCAAACCGCGAGTGCTCAAACCATTAATTTGATGAGCGTCAATCAAATTCAATTTATGGGGTTTAGAAAAAGAGCACTTGGAATACCACATAGTTTCACAAAATGAATTATGATTTAATGACAATAAATGGATTTGAGCTGTTGCGACGCGTTTCGTCCTTGCTCAAGGGACTTATCAGATGACAAAGACCAATTTTGTTTTATTAGCCATGTAAAATTGCAAAAGGCTCCACATACCGTTTTTATATGTCTCCCAGTGCAATATTGCTCGCTACTTCAAAACTTTTCGCCTACACCTAAAAACTTTTTGCTTATATTTCCTTTCACTGCATTCTTTTTTTTTTTCAAGATGTCAGGCCCTTAGCTCTGTCAATAGGCAATCTTGAAAGGGCCTGTCATGTTGAAAATGTAGTTCATAGAATGCTTCATTTTTTTTGACTTGTAGTCTGTATGTAATACATGGATGGCAAACAATTAACTTCATGCACTTCCAGATGAATTGCAGTTAGTATGGTATGAATTAATGCCAAGGTTGCATCCTTTTCTTAGCGGAAGTCACTGTCGTTACAAGTTTGATTAATTCAAAACACAAAGGAATAGGCGAAAGGGTAGTAATTCTTTAGTTTTTCAATTTGATAACGAAAAGCATTTAGCGATTTATTTTGAGTGACCTGAGACGCATAACACAAAATTTGCTGGAACAAGATCAAACCTGAAGCTCTACTTACGGTTAGAAAAAGTTAGAAAAAAATTATTGAACATAGAGAATGCTGGATGCAAGTAATGAAAGAGAAAGCTGTGCCTCAAGAAAATTTTGTACCACAAATAATCACAGGAGAGGAAAAATATGCAATTTTTCTGTTAATTAAATTTTTAATGCGAAATTGCACGTAATTAATTCATATAGGCAGCTATAGGATGGAATCCTGTGGGAGGATTGCACATTAGCAGGACTCGTTTTAGGCTTCTGCACTGAAAAGGACGCTAGAGATTAAAAGTATTCCAGCCTGCAAATGTAAAAAACACATTAAAAATGACTTTTATTTGCTTGTTTATTATACAGCGTTAGGTCAGTCAAATTTTTTTGTTTTAAGCAATATCATACAAATCTAGCGCTTATAAACGCTAGTAATAGAGCTCACCTGGTTGCTCAAGCTGCGGTTGAAATAAAAAGAAAAACGTGGAGTTAGCTGCGGTTGCATCTGTGCGCCAATAATGTAATAAAACCATAGGTGGGCAATAATGCAAAACGTTAGCTTCGTTCACCACTAGTCCGTTAACGAACTTCTCACCTCCGTTCACGTTTATCCGTTATTTTCAGCTTTAATTAACGGAAGTTAATAAAGTCCTTTAATTCGTTAATATTTAGCATGTAATTTACATTTCTTTTTGTTCACTCGCTTCTAGAACACGTATTGACGCTGTTGAGCTTACTCTACGGAATTATTTATTGCTATGATGATCTTTTTGTCTTTTGGAAGTTACATTTTCCACTGTCTCATCTAATTTTAAGATAAAAATAGGTTCAAATGTACTAACGAAGCTGCGATCGGGAAATCTTTGGAAATTGCGAACAGCGATATAATAGTAATAGACCTATAAGGCTGCAGCTTATTATTTGCCACAAAAAATCGCTTTTTTCTTCGGTTTTTTCTATAAAACTCGTCCAAATACGCCATGTGTTACCAGTGCAAACTGGTTTATACCGGTACGATGAATGAATGGTGCAAGACAGAGATGGAACCGGTCACGATTTTCTCGACCCGACCCGCCCGGTAAATTTCAAAATCTACGCCGGTTGACCGGCCGATCGACCGGTTTCTGACCGGCGCGGTCGACCGTTTTTTTGCAGAAGGTTTTTGTTCACTTTCAATGCATCTAATGAAAAATTTGCCAAAAGGGTGGGCCATAGGTGAAGTGTTAAAATTTGTGACTCCGGACGGGGGTCTTAGAAAAAAAAAGCAAAAAAATGTGTGCGTTTTTTGCAAAGCTAACTCAATTTTAAGACGTTTTTAGGTTAAATTTCGGTTTGAAAGACCTGTTTTGAGCAACGCAAAACGTGCACAAAATAAGCATGTAAAGAACTGGAGGGCACAATCTAAATTATTAGACGTTCTTTCTAATGATATTATGCGTAAGGCCAAGATAAAAAGTTAAAGGTTTTTTAGCTGTTGGTGACAGATTATTAGCAATTTGCCGAGTAGCAAACACTTAACTGGTATGACATTGGCTAGAAAATATTTGAAGTATAATGTGCCCCAGCACTTTGTAGAAATGCTACTTCAGAACAAGCCATGGTTAGTTAGACATAAAAAATAAGAGCTATGTCTTTCTTGCCCAGTGCAGAGTGTGGTAAATTGAAGTTGAAAAAACCTTTTCGAAGCGGCAAGATTTTAGCACGTACTAAAAAATTTGAAATCTGCCCCACTTCTACTCTCAAACTGATTAAAATGATGCAAAAATGCCAGGTAGCGTAAGCCTCTTCCACAAGTACAATGCCTCCCCTAAATACGCTCCTGGAGGTACATGTCTTAATGGTCACCATAGGCGTAGCCAGGATTTTTGATTGGGGGGCCCAAACCACAAATCACATGAAATGATGTCATCAAAAATTTTCGAAAGTAGAACTTTTTGTGTGGCAAAGATGTCGTAGAATGGAAGATCAGAAGTGTGGTTTGGCACTTAACCAAGATTTTGCTAAAGAAAGAGAACTCAAACTAAAGTTAAAGAGCGAAAATGTCTAAAATGGGAGCCGTGTTGAGTAAACTAACGCAACTCAAACGTTAATCATTGAGGGGTCTGGGGGCGAAGCCCCCAACTGCTGGGCAATTTTTGTATTTTTTTGAAAAAAAAGCTGTTTTAACGCCAGTGGATCACATTTCGCACGTGTTCAGAGCCATTTTAAAGAACTAGATTTTTAACATTTGAAAGCCAATTGAAAAAATTAAATTGTTCGATCCTCCTTTTTCTTGTAATTTAAGTTCAAAACACGTTCAAAATTTAGCATTTTGGTGTTAAATTTTGAGCATGTTTTGGCCCAGGTAAGGGGAAATAAGATGCATTGCCTCCTGCAATACTTTAGCAGTACATAATAATCCACTCGAAGATTATCCTTAGTTAATTTTTGATTGTCAAGAAAATGACCAGTTTAAGAGTGCAAGTACGACAAAGAGGCCCATAGGCCCTTTCAATATAAATTCAATAGTTTGATCAATGAGCATTTCCCCTAGCTAATTTGTTTTCAAAAGTATTTTTTCGTGTAGAAACTGACGAGGTGAATTGTTACTGAAAAATGGCACAATAGATGGTTACGCCTACTAACCATGTATTTGTTACGCCTACCAACCTACTAACCTGGGTCGGATTTGCATTGCGTAGGTTCCCGGTACTATTGGAATTTTGCAACATCTCCTGCCAAATATTATGGTGAAGACCAGAAAAATGTGTCATATTATAAATCCGCCCCTGATTATTATAACGTTCATAAAACGGTTACACAGGCCTGAGGTAGCAATGTTTAGAACAAAAACCCTTAATTTCACCCGAGTTTCACCTATAAATTAGTTGGCAAAAACTGGATAGAGGGAGCCCGATCCCCTGGTCGTCAATATTATTGTTAATCATTGTTCTACGCGTGCATGTTTTACGCAAAAAATGCTAAAAGAAACGGAAACTGAAGAAACAATAGGTTTTTTTGTTACATTTTTATCGTTAGTGGCATTTCAATTGGAGGAGGGGGCGCCCCCCCTCCTGGTTACGCCTATGACGGTCACAGCATATTAGTCACAGCTTGAAACCATTCTGCAAGTGTTTTCAAAAGGTGTGGTTTGTTAATACTGTTTTTGTTTTTTTTAAGTTCTATTCATAATAAAATATATAAGTATATTTGGGTTGGTGCTTAAATGTTTTTAGTTGCAAGAAAGAAGAATTTGACCGGTGTTTCAACCGGCTTGACCGGCCGGTCAAAGAATCTCGACCGGCTGGCAGGTCGACCCGACCGGTTTCCATCTCTGGTGCAAGATATTAACGATAAAAACTTTAACGGAAGTTAACAGAACTTAACGGAAGTTAATTTAGTTCATAAACAAGAAAAACCTTTTAACGAATTAACAAGTTAATGAAAAAGTTAGCTTCGTTATTAACGGATTAATGATTAACGGACTTGTGCCCACCTACGAATAAGGTCAACTTCGAAATCTAGGGCCATAGCCTAACTCACCCACGCTATGAAGTGCTTGAACAACGTTTGAAAGTTTTCACTCAGCAATTACAGTTGTGTTGAGAAGTACTTAAACCCTATTTTACAAGAAGAGGGAAAGCATTTTTGTCCCCGTTTTTATTTTTTTTGTGTGATAAATCTCAGCAAAAAAAGATTTTTGTTTCAAATTAACTTGAATCTGAGTTAAAATTCATTACAAATAACTACTGAAAATTTGAAATTGCGTAAGGTAAAAGAAAGTTTTCCAATTTTAGAGGTCTTCTGAAGTCACTTTCTGAAATTTGAGAATTTTTTGGACAATACTTATCTTAAATGACGTTTTTGTGACGTAGCTGACTTGACTTAGGCAATTTATGATTCAGTATCAAAAACTAAATCCATGTAAAACACTTCAATTGCCTGTGACGTCATGGCAAAAATGACATCATTTTTCTAAAATATAGCCGTGACGTCACATTTATAACGTAATTAACTCAAAACCAATTTTTCCAAAAAAATTTGCTGAACACCAACCCGCATACCAAATTTGGTGTTTGCATAACCTTTGGTTTAGCAGTTAGATAAGGGGCATTTTTGACCCCCTATCGTAAAAAATGCATCGGTCAAATACCCCGTGTAAAATAGGTCAAGTTGTTTGGGAACCAGTGGTGACGCGTTCGCCCATCGAGATTCAGTGTCCCGACACACAAAGAAAGAGTTCTTGTTTTTGTTTTGCTTTTTTTGTTGTTTTTGTTTGGCTGTCTTCATTTTACGTTTGGACAAAAAATGGCTGATTTGGACATGAAAATTTTTTGTTTGGTCGTCATCAATTATGAGTGTGAATATGAAACGTTTTCATTCCAGAAGGCCTCCAATTCCGGCTGCAAAAGCGTCCCCCCTCATCCAATATTTTACTGTTTAAATGCTGGAGAGAAGCGGCATATGTTGACGAGTACCGCAGTTTTTGCATAACTTTCATCGTGCATTTTATGATACTCTGATTGGGCATCAGTATCGATCAAATCATGTCTCAGCTGCACAAAGGAAACAACATAATAAAAGATTTGCCGCAGCAAGGTAAACAAATTTGTTACAATTATCACCATAATCAAAAATCGCGATATTTGCAGTAAAGAGAAAGTATCTTTTTCATTACCGTGCTTTTTTATTGTGAACTGACGAGAAATATTAGAAGAAAGTTGGTTACGCAACAATGTGTATTAGCCCGGTGCTCCACAACTAGTGTGTGGCGAGGCTATATTAGGTGTGCCGTAGAGTATTTGTAACTTTTCTTGCAGACAAACAAAAATGCTTTTTATCTTTTTGCAAATCGACAAACCACAACCTCAATATTCGCAGTAGATAACTGAGGATTTTTGACCAGAAGACCTTTTTTTGGGAGATCCCCCCCGAAATGGCAGAAATCGGTGATTTGCGGACAAAAGACCTTTTTTTTATTTTAAAAATCAGTATTGCTTTTTGGATTTTTTGTGTTGTCACTGACATTGTTTGTTGCGGTGTGTCGCCAAATTCGCCAAGTTTTTTAAGTGTGCCGCAGATTGAAAAGGTTGCGGAGCACTGTGTTAGCCAACTGATCATAATTAATGTTTTGGTTGTGCACCTAAGACTTAGCCTACTTATAGATTATCATCTATTTCTCGATAAATTGTTCTTAAGAACTATTTGAGCAGGTGTTTACCAAATAATTCAAATTGATACATTAAAACGGCAAAAATGCTGATTTTAATTGAAACCAAAACATGCTTAAACTTAAGTTTCAGTTTAAACGTTTCAAACTAACTTAGTTTATCATCAGTAGTAAAGTAAGAAATGTTGTTTAAATACAATAATAGATTACTGATGATGAACCAAGTTAGCTCGAAACGTTTAACATGTAAATTGATTTTAAAGCTGTTTTATTTTTAACTTAAATCAAATTGAGTAAGGTATTCTAAAAGAAGGTAAATTTTGACATGCAGTATTTACTTGTCATAAAATGCATTTTAATTGTGTTTATCGAATTTAAGTCATTTTCACAACTGCTGCAACATCGTTTTGTGGCGTATTGTGAGAAGCAGATTTTATGGGGCGCCGTTTGTAAAAATATTATTAATTTTGAAACACCTCGTTTTTGAGCTGATTTACAATAAAATTTGTTCAATATATACATCGGAAATTTGCGACTTGTTATATACGATAAAATGCACGTTTGGGCGACCGTGCAGGCGTGCACCCTAATGGTTGCAAATATGATCTTTCTCATCCTCTGGTTACTGTAAGTTGCTTGACTTTTTTTACCTTCTTAAGTGGCTTTTACTGATCACGTAAATTTTTAAGCGAAAATACGCATGATATCTTTTTCAATGTAAATTCAAAAAAAGAAAAAAAATGTCAAAATGCATGCAGTCAAATGATAAGCGTATTTCGGCACCGCAAATATGCGTGACAGCTAAAAGCCGCCTTATACTGTACACCGCTTAAAAATGTGACAAAAAAAAAACATATAAACTGAATGCAACTTATACATGCTCACTGTGGCAAAAATGGGTTTTACCTACTAATTACATACCTTGGCGTAAGCAGAGGATAGTTTTGATTAAATGAATGATTTGGTCTGACGTAAATACTATTTTTGCAAATCTGTGCTCCGTCAAAGACATCAAAACGAGCAAGTTAACACAACAGGTTTAAATGCATTAAGTAGCCTGCAAGTTTATCAGTAGCTCTCAGTTTAAGCGTGCTGGTTTGATTGTATGACGATTCTAAAGCCCAAACTTGAGAGGCTGGTTGGTCTATAACCAAAACAGCTGTACAAGCATTTCAACCAGTTGCATAACGGTGACGGATCGGTGTGAACCTCTCACGTAGCAGATTAACGTCACCGCGAAATAGTTGTAGAACGTTGAACGGTGACGGAACGGTGACGGAACGGCGACGTAAACGTTGAAGGCTTGTGCATGAACCGCCCTTAAATATCCCACATGAAACTTGCGTATACGAGACTTTAACGATACCGGTTACTAATTTTTTCGCAAAACTTTTTTTCAATGAAAACTATTATCGTTTATTTAGGTGATGTCCTCAATGATAATGGGGTAAACGTCGATTATTTGGGTCACGTGGTTTACGCGGAAGCACTTGCGGATCAAATCAAAAAGATCAAAACTCCTGTTACGATCGGATTATTTGCCAGATGGGGAAGCGGAAAATCTTTTCTGCTCAAACACGTTCAGAGTTAGTAGCTGCTTGCAATATTGCTCTGGTTCACATTGTTATTTTGCTGAAATCCTGCCAAGTTGTTGGGAAAACAAAGGCGTGATTTTTTGGTTGTTGAATCAGTCAGTTTAGCCATACTTTTCTGCGCAACATAACTTTGAGTTTCTCTTTGTCAAGTTTGTGACCCGTTTTGAGCAAGAAGGAAAGTTGTAAGACCAATAATGTCTTTGGCGATTTTATGCAATGAAGAATCAAACTTACGTCTTCCTTTCAGTAGAAAAAATGAATGCGTTTTTGGATTATACCTACTGCAAATAATTGAGTTAAATATACAATCTGCGGCTGAGCCATGGCTTTTGGAAAAAATTTTGCTCATTTTTCATTTTGCCATTCAATTGATCCTATTTAAAACATTCTCCGCATTTCAAAACAAATGCCCTTCCGGCATGTAGCTGCATCCGGACTGGGGGAAATGGCTTAAATTTGATCAAAGAGTCTATTTTTATGCGTATTATTTTTCTTTTAGTGATTTGCTAAAACCAAATAAATGCAAAAATTTCAATTGTTTTAACTCAATTTTAAATTTCAAATTTTCTTGAAATTTATTGCCTATGAACTTGTCTTGAAATTAGTTATTTATGTTATCGGAGAGAGCAAATGTGTAGAAAATATACACGAAAATGTTTTTGATTTATTATTTTATCTGCTTGAACCAGGCATTCTGCATGTTTAACCTCACAAACCCAGAACACCAGTGGCGCAATTACAGGGGCTAAGGGAGTTTCCGCCCCCCTCCCTAGCTAAGTTACCGAGAAAATTTAACCCAAAATACAGGCTTTTAAGCGTGACTTGGACTTCATCTGTAACTAAGTGGGACTGAAGATACTGGTAAATTTGATTCTAGCAAATAACTTCCAATTTTAGCAATTTAGTTTTTTCAAATGGCTCTAAAAACGTGCGAAATGTGACCCAAATGGCGTTGAAATGGCTTTTTTTTTAAATCGTAACACCCTCTTTATTGATGTGCTTAGTTGCACCAGTTTGCTCAGCACTTAATCGAGACATTTTTCAAACTTAACTTTGGATCCAAGTCCACCTTCCCTCCAAGATTCTGGTTGCGCGCCTAGAGCATTTTTTTAAAGTTCTGTTTGCAAACCTTTTGGAAAGATGGGCCACCATAAAGAGAAGATGCTTGGCCCAACTGAGAACCAAGCGTAAAGTTTTTTTTTTCAAGAGCACAACGTCGCATTGGGAATCGAACCGGGAGTGAGCAACCCCTCGATTACTAACCCGACGTTCTATTACTGTCAAGCTAATGCCGCCGCTAACTTACTGTCGCTATTTTAGATGAAATTCGGTCTCAAAATATGGAAGAAAACGAGGGCATAAAAGAAGACAAAGAAAAACAACTTAGAAGGGCGATTCTTTCAATAAGGAAATACTTCTTGAGTCACTTTTCATCCGTTTTTTTGCTTATGTTCTTTTTAATTTTTATTGGTTTGATTCTTTTCTTCATAATTTATCTACAAAGACCAGTTATGGGAATTTTTCTTTTTGTTGTTCTTGGGTTCTTTGCTCTTTTGCTATTTGGAAAAAGCACGTTGTGGAATAGCATATTACATCCAAAAGTGCTAATCTATGCCCTATTTACCGAACTCCCCATTGAAGAAAATTTTAACTTGCCAATACGGTCAATTCTTCCAATCGATTGCAAACTGCAGTACCAGAAAAAAGAAGACCAAACTGAATCAGAAACATATCAACGTGACAGAGCTGAAAAGAAACAGACAAAGTATATACGTTTTAAATAATAGTATTTTTCAATCTAAATTTTTAAATCAAAATTTATCGCACAAAAATGAAATTAATTGCCATTACACATCTAGAATGATGAATTTAATTTGCAGCTTAAAGCTGAATTCCGGTCTAGCCAAATTACATAAGGTACCTGCAGGTAATATGGCACCCAAAGAAACTTTCTTCCATTTCTTAATAACTACTTGAAGGTTTCAGGTCAAGCTTTCCGTGGATGTAGTGTAAGTTGATGGAGATCACATATCAAACTCTGAAGGTCAGATAAAATAAAACATTTTTTTGTGCCATATTGGATGCATATGCAGGTAATAAGGCCCAAGATTATCCAGCTATTTAAGAGATTTTGATAAAAACTAATGCTTTGTTTGTTGCAATTTTGCGTTAAATGAAGCCTGAAAATCTCCTGCAACATTAACAGGAGGTCTTGAACATCATTTCCAAAAACTAGGTCGAATTTTAGAGATCAAAAAACAAGCGGGCAAACGTACACTAAATTAATGCGCTAGCTGTATGCAGCTAAATTTAAAATTAAGCTATCATATTTTAAGCTTAGTTGAAAAAAATCAGGTGTACTCTCGTGAATGCTCACATTCAAATGGTATTACTCAAAAGTACTATAGAGTAAAAACAATCAGGGCCACCTAAAGGTTTTCTGTGTAATTACTCTAGGCACCTACGCCACAGATAGAGTAGTGCTTGGGACTTGTTCCCAGCAAAGGCTGACGAACAATGTCATAGCAATTACACTCAAGCTGAAATCTTTACAAGCACACATAACTGCGTAAATTAATTGTGAAACAATCTTTTCCTGTTCTGCTAACGAGAAATTGAATTTTCCGCAACAATAATTCTTGTTTTTGGAAAGTGAAAAATCCCGATTTTAACAAAGAAGCTCCACTCCAAGATTTTAAAATTTTGTTTCGCTGTAGCGAATTCATTACTGCTGGGATTTAACCCAAATTCTCTAAGCAATACTAGCATCGATCATACTCCAACAGCATGCAAATAGAAAAATTTTCCGTTTCTTAGATCCGGAGATCGGAGTTGAGGGTTATATTTCCAGCATGGCCTTATTACCTGCAGATACCTTATCAAAAAATAACACCAAATATTTCAAGTCAACGGAAAAAAACAAGGTTTTAATTTTATTTACTGCACTTTGGAAGAAAAGCGCAAAAACTATGTACTCTATGACGTATATTGTGGATTTTCAAATTATCTTGTATTGGTTTTCAATAGAGTGGATATTTCAAATCGCTGCGGAACAAAATAAGCTTTTTTGAGTTTGTTTTCCGGCGTGGTGCGTTATTGATGTTTGCGGCAAACCTGTTTTATGCTTTTGAGCGAAAAGAAAGATTTATGGCGTAGCGAGTGGCACATCCAGAAAATTTTGGTTGGGGGGAATGAAAAAATTTATAAGCAAAAATTGTGTATAATCTCAAAATTCCAGTTGAGTATGATTAATGTTCTTGATCTCGAGCAAACTTGTTGGGCATATTTTTAATTCTTTTTGAGGTGACCTCCAGAGAAAAAAGGTCTTTACAGAATAACGAGCTGATTTAGCCAGCAACTGACTGATTGCAGTCACTGTTTGCTTTGTTTGGTCTACTTCAAATAAGCTTAAAATCATTCATACGCACGTTAAGGCTGATTGGGGGGATACATCCCCCTAAATTTGCCACTGTGACGTAGTGTAACAATGTAATTAGCTGCCAAAGTCTAAATTATCCAGAGAAGGCTGGGCAAAGGACTACTTAGCTGTTAAGTCTTTCATTGTTTACTGTTTAGTAACGGTGAAATTACAATCAGCCATGGTCGCGTGATAACACAAAAATAACGCGTGAATTGGCTGCATTTATGTTGCCTACTGCGAGAAGCGCCATTGGTAGGTTTTGGCGACCAATTGCACTTTTTACGCTAAACTATATTCTTCCTTTTTGCTCAAAAGCTTTAAAAAAATTTTTTACGCAAATATCAGTAATCCACCACACCGCAAAATAAGCAACCTTAAAAAACTTTTTTTCCGCAGCTACTTCAAATATCCGTTGAAAACCATTAAAAATTTATTTGGAAATTAAAAAGCCCGTCATTGAACTGAATATTTTCTCATTTATTTCAAAGTAAATAAAACTGAAAGCTAGTTTTTTTTTGTAGACTTGGCATATTTTTTGTTAGTTTTTGATACATAATTTGGATAGAATATAACTCGCCATTGTGGAGGCATACAAGTCAATTTCTTTGCTGTTGAGCAAAATGGTGGAAAAAGCCTAAAATGCATTTTCTTCAAATTTGAACATTTTGCGTCCTTCCATTCTTAAGATATACCGTTTAAATTTAACAGTTTTTTTTTTTTAATTCCGTCTCGCCATTTTGCCAGTATGGTGACAGAAGATAAACTTTTTAAAATATTTATTTGAAAAAAAGCTAATTTGCAATTCTCACCATTGACTTTGTTATGATAACAACTCTGCTGCAAAACACTTATTGAGAATCAGAAACATGCAAAACTTTTTGAAACTTTGTTTCAAATTGGCAACTCTGGCAACTTTTCTAAGGAAAAAGGAACATTTCTAAGAAGAAATCCAAGCTGTTATGTCTCCGGCACGGAAGGTCGCAAAAAGCTCAAATTTGGTGAAGTTGGTATTCAGATCTGCGAAAACTATTTGAGAGAAAACCGAGCAAAAAATTTACGATATAATTAAATGTCTTTTTATAATTTAACCATTTTATCCAACCTAAATTCAACCAATTTATTCACCTAATTTTCAAGTTGCCAATTTAGTGCAACTGCCAAGTTTTGACAACCGTAACCAGCAGCCTTTCATAACAATCACGTGAAAAACTTTAACAGTACTTTGTTTGCTCAAAAATCTAAACTATTGTATAATTTCAAGAAGAATTGCCCAATTTTTGTAGGGAGCAGCTACCACAACTTTTGTGCTGCTTACTCGCTTAAAAAAGATTTGGCTAAGCTACTCGATATTTTTCTGTAACACAGCTGATTTTTAGGTTTATTTTTGTCAATTATAATGCTTGGCATTTTGCTGGTTGTGACTTTTTGTGGGCCGGCATTGTAAAAGAACTGGCGCAAAAAATCGAGAAGGAATTTGGTTTTTTCACAACACGTCTTTTCCGCGCCATTTCTTTGAAATCTACACCAGAGCCTGATTATCGTAGCAAGGAATGCAGCATACTACTTGAATTTACTGATGGAGCCCCCCAAAGTGAAGAGGAATGGAGCGAAAAAAAGGATCAAATTGAGAAAGATTGTGGACCAACCGAAAATTGCTGGCCCTACTTAAAATGGAAAGAAGACAAAAAGATGGAAACGGGGACTGTAAGAGACAAGAGTTGCTTGGTGGTGGAGTTCAAAGATGCAGCAGCAGCTCAAAAAGCCTACAAAAAATTAAAAACCTGGGAAAGTCTAAAAGTATATCTATTATTGCCAACTACCAATGAAAATGAAGAAGACGAAAAGAAACACAAAAGCAAATCTCGCAAAAATCCAAACAAAAGCATTGCTGAACGCAAAATCGTTTACAGAACTGGCAACATTTTGGGAGCTTCTTTTTGTGCCTTTATTGTTTGCTCTTCAATAACGCTGACCGTTTTAGCGTTTGAGGACCACGTATTCGGGGTAATTATAGTTTTTCAATACGTTAATCAATTGAGGATCGCATTAACTTGTCGTAAAACTTCAAGTTTTTGCCGCCATTTACAATACTTTTTGTGCTAATATTTTCGTTACGTATAATTGGTTTTGTTAGGGTTTTCCATATGGTTTTGACAAATACAACCATTCATAGGTAATATTTTTTGCTACGGTACAGTAAATGCAAATTCATTGCAAAATAATTTACGTGCAAGGGATATTATGCAACAAGTCGCAAGATTTACAACACTTTAAGCTTTTAAATAGCAAAAACAACGATGTCGTAACTCTTACACAAAACGTTGCATAATAAGGCTCTTATAGTTAACATCTTTAAATAGATCAGGCTTAAACACAAATATTACCATTTTTTTAAACAATTTTGTTCCCGGTAAGTTATTCTTGACTGTATTTTTCACAAACGAGATAGAGACCATCAAACCACAAATGTTTGCCTTCTAGGGAGGAGTAAAAAAAACCGCGCACCAGCTTAGACTGTCCAAATTTTTTTCAATTTTTTTTGTTTACCGGTTTTTGCAGTTGATGAATTGCTGCTCTTCATGTAGCTAGAGTTTGCAAAAAGCATATTACTTTTAAAGTTGAAAACTGTAATTGGGCTGAAAGTTGAACCAAGATCATTTTGATGCGGATTTGATTGTGACTTATTTCACCTTAAAATTTGTCGCTAATTTTGCATATTGGATTTGCCGCTTTCTCTACGATTTTACGGAGATTAAAATACTTCAAATCAAATCTTTCATTATACTCGTTGTATTACGCCAAAGCGTGTAATGAGTTGGTGGGGCCCATCTCCACGTCATTGCGCCCAGACAACACAGTTCCTTTAAAAGAACTGTCGCAGCGGTGGCGAGCCATTGGCAACACTGTGTCTGATTTCACAAGCCTTAGGTTTAAACCACAGACCTCCCGCTCCAGAGACGAACGCGTTACCGCTGCACCGGTTTTTGATTCGGTCAAAAAAATTAATTATATAAAACTAATATTCGCAAGAGAGAGACATATAATATTTTAGACCATACCATGGTGCTTTACGCAGACAAACATACTACATTAAGCGTAAAAGTATGTAAATTACTCCCCTAGCTATGTTGCCAAGTAATTATCCTTTTTTGTTATTAATTTAAGAATAAAGAAACCAATCTACAATCCATTGTTGTAAAAATTCTAGCCATTTTTCCTGGAGCCGTCGCTATTTTGGTCAAATTTGGTCAAGTTGGTTTTGCTTTAAATAATTCTCAAAAGAAACGAATCAACAAGGTTTTGAATGGAGCTAAACAAAATCTTGCAAACGAACTTGGGTTTATGAACAAAATAAAAGAAGAGGTAAGCCGATTAATTAATCGTTGTCTTTTACAGAACTTTACAGGAGAAAAACCTAATAAAGTATAGTGACGCTTTCGTGCCAGAGTATCAATGTTTAATTGTTTTGCGTGCTTTCTGGCTTAAAGCCACCAGCTCAGAAGTCTCAAAAAGATTAGCCAGAAAGTCGACTACTTACTTAAAGTTAAATCAAGCAATGCCAAAAAGCTGTCCTACCTCAGAATCCGAAAAAATGTGTGATTAAACCTATCTAGTAGTGTACGGTTTACGTGATGCAGTTACTGTATTACCTTGTCATTTTTCAAGACAATGTAGACAGTAAAGATTATAATGGCATTGTGTAACATAATCAGCTTATAAAAAGGTTAGTGTGAAACCCTTAAATCTTCCAATTTTGACACCTAGAACCTATCAAAAATGTCATATTCGAAACATTAGTTTAAATTATCGATATACTGATATACTTTATACCTGATCAAAAGATACAAAAAATGTGTTTTGCCTACAAAATTCATTGCTGAATTTTTCCACGTTGGTTTGTATCAAACTGCAGCGTATTGTTTTTGCCTCTACACTTCTATGGTATAGAGAACCATCTAAAATCGTTTCAAATTACCAGTAAAGCAGTCGTAAAAAATTGTTTTTGTTATGGTTTTCGTTTGAAATATTGCTGTTTTGCAGATTGAAAGAATTACTAAATTGATTCAAACGGTCGAATTAGTCCACAACATCACCTATAAGGTACTCATCACCATCGATGATTTGGATCGGGTCCCATTATCTAAAGTAGGTTCAAAAAATTTGCAAATGAAGTTTTGTTGTTTTTTTTAGCTGCAAATAACACTATGCTTGAAATTTTTTTAGTTTATTGCGAGACGGACAGCTGCTTTTCGACAGCTTGGTTAATAAAAACAAATGCAGTTTTATTTTGTATTTCGCAAGAATAAGCAAATTAAATTTCACGCATTAAAGTCTGTCCGACAAGTGAAAAGGATGGCAGAAATACAGCTCCTCAACAACATGCAACAAAACACGTCAAGCAGGTCCTCCAAATAATCTCTAAATGACCAAGACGCTTAGAGCCCAACGACGATTGATAAATTGAGGGTTTGGTGCCTCTCACCAATTTTTGGTAAAGGTCCGTCGTTTCTGAATTAAAGCCTTTGCAGCAAAAAGGGCAAACAGAAACTAACTATTTAAACAGTCAAAGGCAAATAATTATTTTGATATCGACAACATTATATAATTAGAGAACAATTCTTTGCCAAGTAAAATAATTACATTGAACAAGAATCTCAAGACTGGGAAGTTGATTTCAGATATTCAAACTATAATGCTTCAAATTGGCAAAAAATAAAATCATTTTGTATTTTTGTAAGGTGAAATCGGTTTTGGAAGCAGTAAACATTTTGTTAAGCGAACGATCCTCCCCTTTTGTTTGCATCATCGCTATTGATTCCAGGGTTGCTATTAATTGTTTTGCGATTGATGAAGAGCAGTGCGGTCGACCGATTGTAAATGGCCATGAATATTTGAAGAAGATAATAAACGTGCCATTTTGCTTGCCGGAGGTAAAAAACTTAGCTTAATTCCATTGCACGGTAACTGGATATACTGGAATATTTCTTTTCTTGGGTCATTTGGAACAATCATGAAACAATTTAAATCTCTACACTTAGAAAATAATGCTAAACACACACTTTTGTAGCGTGAATTTTCAAAATGCCAGAATGGTTTTTCACTTGTAAGGCGGCTTTTACCGATCACGCGTATTTGCGCGCGGAAAAACGTGAGTCATTTAATTGCATGCATTTTGCCTTTTTTCTTATTTTGCATTTACATTGGAAAAGATATTTCGCGTATTTCCGCTCGTAAATACGCGTGATCGGTAAAAGCCGCTAATTTGGCAATCGCAATCTGGACATGGCATTCCTTGTTAAAGGTCTTGGATCATTTTCAAAAGGGCATTCAAGTCAAGTTTTCCGCTCTTGACCAAAATTTTGGGATAAACCTAAGATGAATTCTTACCAGATTTGAACTTTCAGGTCTTACCGTTTTCAATATATTTCAATTCAAAATTAACAATTTTCCACTTACTTCAGTGTTGCCCTTTCGTCAGTATTGTGGCAGACGATAAACTTTTAAAAAGCTGGCTTATATTTACTGAAAAGCAGCGAATTTTACTGTTCAAACTTTTACTTTGTTTTACTATAACTCTGCTGCAAAACATTTATTGAGAATCAGAAAAATGCTGTAACTTTTTTAAATGTTGTTTCTAACGGGCAACCCTGGCAAAATTTCTAACGAGAACAAGCCTTTCTACGGGGAAATCTAATCTGTTATATCTCGATAACGGAATGTCGTAGAAAGCTCAAATTTGGTGAAGTTAATCTTAAGAACTGCCAAAAATTTTTGAGAGAAAAATCGAGCAAAGAAATTTACGACCTGAATGCCCGTTTAAAAGTAATGCTTAACGACTAATATTGATATGCCTGCTGCGTTGTTGAATTCGAGGAATAGGGAATATATTTATGTAGCTTGTATAAGCAAAAAAAGACTGAATTCTTTCGGTTATCAAAGCGTGTTTTTTGTATTCGGATTTAATTAATTCGGTTATAATTCTTCCAAAGCTGAATTCTCAGTTTTTTAAACGGGTTTAAACAACTTTGGGAAAACTGTCTTTTCTTTTTATTCGAATCTTGAGCGTTTATTTGCGAGGCTTCAATTCCAGGCAACATATTTTATCTTGAGTAGCTGAAAGAAAAAATAATTTTTTCCAAATTTCTGCATAACCGGCCAAGCCACATTGTGAGATGCTGGTTTATCTGAAGGAAAGATATCTAAAAAAACTTATTAAGTGCTTATTACGCAAACTTTAGAAAGCAAGTGCACTTAAAAAGCAAGTGCCGAAAAATACGTGGCAAAAATTTTTAGGATTTTTGACGATTTTAGTTTTTGTTTGGATTTTATGTTAGGATAGGGCTTCAACTTTTAGAACCACCCAGCCCTCTTTAAATGACTGCTCTTTCTACAGCCACTTTTGATACCCGTTTAGACACAACCAACAGAATGTAGACATAAGTGTTGACACTGGGCCTGCGAGAGGGGGGTTCAGGGGGTACATCGTACCCGGGCCCGGACTCAGGGGGCCCGGAAGAGTTCAGGTTTCTGCGTTAAGTTTTGATGTCGCTCCCAGTGGCGTAATTAAGGGACTAAATTTCAGTAAAGACCTTTTTTTTGTTCTTTACCTAATTTTGGGCAAAAAATTGGACTAAATGTCAGTGAAGACCTTTTTTTTGCTCTTTACCTAACTTTGGGCAAAAAATCAGAAAAAAAATCTTGCTCAAATTTGGTGCCCAAAGACATTTGAAGACATTTGTGGGCCCGGTATCGACCTTTGTACCCCTGGAAAAATTTCACTCTGAGGCCCTGGTTGACATCACGCATGTTCCTTCCTCTTAAGTTTTAGATTGATGATGGTGAAGCAGAGCGAAATCCTTATCTCATGAATAGGTAGGTATATTGTTCTTACAGATCGATGACCAGACTAAGATCATGTACATAATTGGATTGATAGGGGAAGTTGACGTCACAGCGGAAAGTCATGAAAAGTGTACGAAAGAGAGGAATGATGGTAATAAAGCCGCTTTTTTGCCAATCAGGAGTTAGTTTCTTTTACTATCGATAATGTTGTTCAAAAAAATAGCTGAATTTTTTGACCGATTATTTGAGTAGGCTGCTACAGACTGCCACTGGCTCTAAGGCCCAATCAATTCTTAGCGTAAAATTGTTAGTATGTATCCTTAGGTTATTTTAACAAACTGTCAGCTTGTTCACAGATAGTGTGATACGCCAGGCGTATTGAATTTTCTTTAATTTCCTTGAAATAAAAGCAAAAAATATACGCTTGTACGCTCACGATTTTACGTTAAGTGCAGACCGTGGGCCTAACTATTGATATTTGTGGGTCACGTGGCTAAGCGAGCAAAAGCGTCGTTTTTAAGACAACCTTGGTCGCTTTATTTGCGTTCAACCCGCAATTTTGAACACGTTGTTGCGTCGTTGAGTATGGCGCTGTTCACAGATTATTTCCAGTTGGTGACTTGAAACTAGCAGCAAATTTATCCGGTAAAAGTTCGAGTTCAACCGAGGAACTTAAAAAATGGTCAATTTTTAAGTTTTGGGCGGATTATTCCAAATATAGCGCCACAGATGCTAAAGGTGAGTTTACACTGGAAGCGAAGCAACCAAAATTTAACGTCATCAACAATTAGGCGAAAGATTCTAACCGGTCGTAAACTTGACTTCACTTAGAGAAAATTGTTAATGAATGGTTAGCCTATTTTGAGCAATTGACGTAAGCGACCATTCACAAAGGTTGCCTACCTTCGATTGGCGTTGCTTAGCACCCAAAGTAAACGCGTTTGAAATGTAACGGTTAGATCGAGTTGCATCAATTAATCTGCAGCTTTCCTGTTTGATCATATTAATTTAAGCTGTGTAAACTGCTGAAGTACAGAACAGTAAGAAAAATAAAGCAACACCAACTTTATTTAGTTATCAGCACAGCCATAAATGATGAAAATCAAAAAGGAGCGTCAATTAATCCGAAATCGTTTCTTTCTGACTGCAGGTAAGAAACTTGTTGCTTAATTTGAATCTTATTCTTTCTAATTACGATTTTCCATTCTACGCGGAAAATAAATTCAAATTCTGCGACTTCATCACAAGCCAATGCCAGCTGTATGGGCGGTTATGCGCCCAGGTGAATTAACTTTGATCTGCGGATCATCAATTTGCCATCTTCTACAACGATAAAACGTGTTAGATTAAAATGAATTAAATTTCAGGTTCAGAGACGCTATTCTATTACGTTATAACCTAACATTTTTTTTGTATACCCAAAGATTTTGATCCCGGCTAAACTCGCCAGAAGCTTTAGATTGACAAAATAAGACGACTAGTTTAAGGTCACCACATTTAACAAAGAAACAAAGGGCTTCACTGACTAATTTTTTCAACAGACACCTCATGTATGAGAACAAAACTCTCCGTCAACATATGCATGGAAATCCGCGAAATATAAAGCGAATCTTCAACGTTATTTCGATGACCGCTTACGTCATCAAATCGTGGCAAAAAAGAGTGAGTCAGCAAACACGCTGGGTCTACTTGAAATAGCCTTCTTGAACAATATTAGCTTTGGAAATTTCGATTCGTATAGGGGATAAAAACATGCTTGAAACTAAATAAAATCAAAATTATCTGGAACGAGAGGTCTGAGGCTCAAATCACAAGCCGGTCAAACCGCACACTGTGTTGCCAACGGCTCGCCACCGCTGCAACATTTCATCGAAAGGATTTGTGCTGCCTGGGCGCAATGTTGCGGAGGTGGGCTTCGCAAACTCGTTCCACGCTTGGGCGTATTACAGCGAGTATAATGAAAGAAGAATTGTGTTACGCCGAAGCGTGTAACGAGTTGACGGGACTATCTCCGCGCCCTTGAGCCTAGGCAACACAGCTAATTTCGAAGAAATGTCGCAGCGTTGACAACGCTGTATCCAATTTGACTGGCCGAGATTTAAACCTCTGATGTTCTGTTCCTTTGACGAAAGCGTTACCGCCCGATCAGAGTTGTAAGTCGGACCGGGCTTTTCGGATTGGGTTCGGGTTCGAACCGGGTTCGGGCCTGAAGTTGACAAAAACTTCGGGCTTAATTCCAGCCTGAGACGTACTTTTTGTCTTAGGTTCACAAAAATATAATCAAAATAATTTGGCAACATTGCTAAATTTTTCACACCTGACCTAACTTAACTTTCGGGTTTTTTCGGGCATGATTTGGGCTTCAAATTAGTTTTCGGGTTCGAGTCAGGTTCGGGCCTGAACTAGTCGGCCCGTTTACAAATCTACGTCCGACCAACTGGTTGTTATAACTTATTTATTTGGATTAAATTTTTCTTGGTTGTTTTCTTCACATCAGTATTGGTCCGCCATTAAAATCTTTGGTCATTTTTGGTTTTTACAACGTGCTGGAATTCTTTAAGTATATAGTGCTCTACACCTCGACAGTGTATCATTTCAACAGTAAAGCAATAAATAGTTATTATTTAATTTATAATTGACACAAAAGAAGATTGACATTTCTACGCTTTAGGGTCACAAAAAGCTAAATCTGCATAGACTCCGCAAAAACAAGGATGACCCTCAGGATAAAGTTACATCTACTGATGGTATGTTACCAATTTACAGTTGTGAAAAAAATCGCCTCCTTTGTCGAGAAACGTATGAACAGAGTGAATGGAGGTCGCAAAAATTAATGCGCAGCTTTGGTTGAAGTCAAGGCCGCAGTTTTCGTTTTCAAGAAGGGGCTCAGCAAAGTTCAAGCGGGAATTAAAACAACCGTAATTGCCATTTACAGCTACAATAACTATGACGTTTTTATGGCATACTATGTCGTCAAGGCCTCAGAGAGAAATTTCATCAGGAGTTACGAAGACTGATAATGAAGAATAATTTCAGCCGGAAATGAAGTAAAGACCAAAAAAAAGGTCTGCACTGGAAGTTTGACTGGTTTTTCACCTTAAATTAGGTGGAGTCAAAAAAGGTCTTCGCCAGATTGTGACTAGATTTTTGTAACAAGATTATAACTTTTAAGTGGCTAAAAGTATCACTACCTCATTGAGAATTTTGCAGGACATATAACGCATAACGCGAGTACTTTTAAGGTCTTCCGGGCCCCACAAGTCTGTGTTTGATGTACCTCATAAACCCTTTCTTCTAAGCCTTGTATGTTGTATAAAGTGTACCATAATTATTAAAAATTTCTTGCGTGTCTGTGTTAACTTTGTGTTCGTCCTGTAAACGAGCAAAAGGGATCAACAACACCTACTAATTGTTACGATTATTGTTTACAACCGAGTTTGAATATTTTTTCCACGCAATCAATACCAAATTCAACTGCTCTGAAACGCATTCATTTTTACATTAAGGCATAATATTAAAATTACAAAAATTTTAAAGTTTTACGGTATGCTGCTTAGTTCAAAAGGAAGAAGCATTAAGCAAGGAATTTGCCAAACACATTCTCTGCTGGATTTTGCTGACGGACCAATGGCCTTTCCGAATGAGCTACATCTTGGAAATTATCGAGGATTCCGATCAAAGACATTTAGCTGGCCGACATGATGAAGAAATTGATGATGGAGTATCTCTTTTGGAAATTTATGAAGCGTAAGTAAAGATTCTGATTTTTTTTCAACTAGTTTTGATTCCAGATCTTTCTCTCCGCAACTAACGGCATTTAAAAGGTTTTATATCTACGCTTGAATTAAGCTGATGCCAAAAATAGAAAACTTGCCAATAAAATATAAAAATAAGAAACAGTAAATGCTTGGGAATGAATGGAAATGAGGCAGAGATGTTGTTTTATGTCTTAGTTCTTGAAAACTGGATGAAAAAAAGAGGCGATTGCCTAATACTATAAGAATTTGTTTCGCAAGAATACCATTTTTGAATTTGAGTTGAAAAAGAACTAAAGTTGATTTTCATTATATTGGCTGAATTACGCCGAATAGTGTAACAAGTTGGCGGGGCCCAACTTGACGGCATTGCGCCGAGGCAGCAGAGCTCCTTTCAAGGAAAATGTTGCAGCGGTGGTAAGACTTTTACGATACTGCCCAGTTTGACTAAACCCTGAATTGTACCCCAAGGCCTTTCCAAAGTCAATTGCTTTTCCTCTTGCACAAATTTCCGGTTAAATTGACTGTTGTTCACGATTAATTTTTTACTAGAAATTGATTTGAGAAAAAGAGCATGAAAGTGGTTTCACACTAATGTTGTTTAGTTGAATTAATTATGTTATCAGAGATGCTGGGTGTGTTATCAACATGTCACTTTTACGCGGTCAATTTCGCGATAATTTTTGAAACATGAGCATATGCAAACTTCAACCTGACTATGAAGTCATCAAAGTGAAGCCTTATTAGCAACATAGAAAACCAATACCCAAACATTATTTTCTTCCCAATGACCTCCGTTTTAGATAGATACAAAATAGAGAAATGTCCCCGTATCCCAGATAAAATGAGTTTATACCTAGTAGTTGCTGGATTGTACAGCTAAGTTACAGTTATTTTTACAGTCCTACCGTAACTTTTGCAGAGTTATAATTGGATCAGAAAAGAAGCAAGTAAAATCACATCAGAAGTTGCTTTGTTTGGACGGCGATTTGGATTTGCTGTACAGTTTACTGGACAAAACAAAAGAATTTCTGACCAAAGGAAAAGCCAAAGAACTCGCCAAATATACTGTGAACCTCGATACCAACCTAAGAAAATCAATTGCCCTTCAACGATCTTGCTGGTTTGAAACTCAAGAGAAGATTGGTGACGATACATTCAATGGGACACAACCAAATTTAAAGCAAGATGAAGCCAACATGGCTGCTCCTATTGCCAAACTTCCTTGCGAACCTGGATCTGATGTGCCTGATGGAACTGCCTCTGAAGCCCTCATACCTTCGATTGCTATTCGTTCTCAGCTTTTGAATCGGTCTCGCAGTACAGACGAGAGAAAGATGAAGGCGCTCACATCACAACCAATGATTGTTCATTTGGCAGAAAAAAACGAAGTGCCTCCTCCAGCTGGAAAAGCAATACGGAAGTATAAAGATGCCCAAAAACTCCGATCTCAAACAGGACTTAAGGCCTGATCATCGGATTTACGAAAAGTGAAATGACTTTTTCATGAAGTGAATTTTTGCTGTGTGAAAAAATGTGAGAGTTCTTTTTTGCTTTGCATGCTGCAGCTTATTCAGGCACAATTGTATAGTTTTTAAGGTAATTAACAAAAGATAAAGCGTTTACCGTACATAAGTTTTTTGTTTATTATCTTATGGGTAATAGCTTTTCAATTTTACACTTTTTGTGACTTTATACGAAGCACTAATCAATTCTTTCATTATACTTGCCGTATTACACCAAAGCATGTAACGAGTTGGCGGGGCCCACCTCCGCGTCATTGCGCTCAGCTGGCAACACTGCTCCTTTCAAAGAAATATCGCAGCGGTGGAGAGCCGTTGGCAACACTGTATACGATTTAACCGGCCAAAGATTTAAATCTCCAACCTCCCGCTCCAGAAACGAACGCGTTAACGCTCGACAACAAAGCATTACCGGCCTAAAATTCCTGTTATTTTAAGCAAATGCACTTTTTAGCCTATCTTTTGCAAAAATACGTGGGGATAAGATTACTCCAGAGGCTCACATAGCTGTTTGATAGATATATATCTGTTTGTATAATATTCAGAGTTTGGTATATGCAGATTGCTGCTATTGATTTCGCTACACCTTGATAATAACAGTAACACACAGCGACACAGTTGGTTTAATATCAACGCGACCTTGAAAATTCATATTTCAGCCAGACTCGATAATATTCAGCTATCGCACACGAAGCTATAAAAATTCGATCAGTTGACGTGAATCAGTAGCTGAAATAATATTATAATACCATCGCCATTTCGGTTTTAAATTAAATTCTCGTATTACAGAACACAACCTAAACCATACTTGTAACGAACTCAAAAAAAAAAAACTAAGCTCGCCTGCGGTTCTTAGAGAACGCGTGCTGCCTTGGATCGAGTTCTTCTTTATTCAGAAACAAAAATCAAACAACGGGATAACTGTACCACGCACAGCACGGTTTCAAATAAATTTGAAAACCGGCGAGCAAAAAATAACTTAATCCCAGCTGGCCTTACCAAAAAATGATTGTTAACAAGATGTACTGCTACTCAACGCAAGTAATGTCATTTTAACACGTCTGACCACCAGGTCATGAGAAGAAGAATGAGTTGAAGAACGCTTGCCATCACGGACAAGAATCATAAAGCTGCCTTCTTCATGCGTTACGCATAATGAAAAAAGAAGCTTGATTATATGTAAATTCAAACACGCACTAATTCCTGCGATTTGTAACAAGTGTAGAGCTAAATCACAACAGCTGCAAAAATGCCTAGCAGACCGCGCTCTTCGCGTGAAGGCAAACAAATTAAAAATTCGAAAATGCTATAGGCCTACAGCAAATCAGGGTTTAATGATATGACGTAACAATAATTAATAAACTTATTTCCTTTACGGCAACAAAAGATCGTCTTTTATAGTGATGACTTTTTACGTAAAAGTTTACTAAGTATGCTGTAAGCGTGTTAACTTGCGTTTTTTTTTTTTGTTAATTTTCTTTAAAAAACTGTCAAGTATGATAGGTTAAATCGAGAACATTCAAGTCGGAGGATTTCGGGTTCAATTTTTTCTTAAAAGTTTTAGAAACACATGGTTCCCAATTTCGAGCTTTTCACAACTTTCGTTTCCAAAATGATACGATAGTTCAAACTTAAAGAATTTCCCCTTAAATGTTTTGCCATGCAGATTTCCCAGTAAAACAAAATTTCAAAAAACTACTGCACGTTTTTGTTTTTCAATTATTGCTTTATGGCAGCGTTATTGTTACCAAAATAATCAAATCAAATCTTCCATTATTACTTACTTGCTGTAATAGCAAGAAGCGTTTAACGAGCTTCCGGGGCCCATCTCCGCGTCATTGAGCCCAGGCAGCATCGCTTCTTTTGAAGAAATATCGCAGTGGTGGGGAGCCGTTGGCAACACTGTGTCCGATTTGATCGGCCCGAGATTTGAATCTCAGACCTCCCGCTCCAGAGACGATCGCGTTATCGCTCGACCAATTAGCAGGTTTATTCTAAGTAAAATTATTTCGAACTTTTTAGAATTTAGAATTTTCTGTCTACTTACCAGAAGTTTTAGCCCAGCATTGTCAGAAATTTGCTGCATTTTTTTTTTCAATTTTGGGTGCACAAAAAAATTGGCTTTCATCAAAAATACGTTGGTTTTTCCGTCAAATTGTAGAGGAAAATGTCGTGACCAAAAATTTGTTTGTCAAATTTAGGCCTATACCGGAAAAATCGTTGCTTTCTTCCGTCGAATTAAAGTGATGACTTGTTTTTGGTTTTGTTTTTTGCTTTTTTCTAATAATTTATTGCAACCAAGGGTCCAACTAGTCAGAGGGGAGATTACATCTCGGGGGCCGGTGCTAAAATGGCTCTACTGGCAAAATGGCAGCTCTAAAATAAGGGTAAAATTGTTACATTCAAACTGCAATGTCACAAAAAGGGTCCACGACAACTGACCGCGAACCAAATGACGCCGATTAGCTGAGAAGAGCGATCATACGCATATTTTACTATTCCCAAAGCCATCTCGCCCAAACCCTTACTTTGTGACAAAATCACTGTGACGAAATCAGTGACGAAATCACTGTGACAAAACCTTTGGTTCGCGTTCGGTTTGTTCGCGGTCAGTTTGTCGCAGTCAGTTGACCTGGGGGGACATGACAGAACATGCAAGCGAGCTCGTAAAGGCCATACTCGCTCGCTAAAAAGCGCTAACGAACAAAAATCTTCGTAGACAAACTGCCATTTCTAAGCCGTCTCGCCCACCACACGTTAAAACAGTTCGCTCGAATTTCTTTGCGCGATGTTCGTTACTTGTGTTAGTACGTAATAAATACTCTCATTGTGACGTCAGATGCTTTTCTACTTCAAAATAATGCGTTCAAGCGTACTGTATGTACTAAATTGTTATGAAAAAAGATACCATAACTTATGCGTTATTATTCTATGCAAGCAAATTCCTCAACTGATGATGATTAGTAAATGAACGACAGAATATAATTATATTTTTGGATTAATGTGACTCAAGAACAACTTTTTCCATACCATGATTTTTTTAAACAAAGTAAAGCACCCTTGCGGTTGTTGGTGGGTAAACTCATATGTTAACAGTAACTCTAAGTCTTTAGGTTTCAAATTTTTTCAAAAGTGAGCAAGTCGAAGTACACTCTTCCTTTTTAGAACCGGTAAATCTTGAGTTGAGACTGACTGATTTTAATTTTTTGCCGATATTCAGTCTCATTTGTTCTTGATTTTGCAAAACTTTTGAGAGCATCGATGTCAATGCGGGCATGTTTGAAACACTTTTTAATTCCTATTGTTCTGTCTGCTTAAGTGAAGTCTTTTTTCTTGCTTTTGCAGCATCGTAAAATTGCAAAAGCGAACAAGCAAGCTTTTTCCAAGTTGAACAACTGCCAAAAAAATTCTCAATTGCTTGCGCAGAGCAACGTAGCTTTATAATCTTGAATAGTTGCAATTTTGCTTGCAAATACAAGAAAATCACCGAAATTTTATCGCTTTAAATCAGAACAAATTTTAGTTTCTTTGATTAGTGTGAATTTTTTTTGTTTGTTTTTGGTTTATTTTGCTGCCAGGGCTGGCATTGTTTTTAATTTTTTCTTAAATTTTGAGCAAAGATGAGCTTCGTGTTTTAGAAAATCATTTTTATAAAAGGATTATATTGCAATTTTTGTCAACTGGCACTACTTAACATTTCTTTACCAGTCGAAACAGCAAGTGGTTCTCAATGCAATTCGCTTTTTTTTAGCAGTGTTGATAGCAAACATGGCGACGATTATAATTAATTTTCAGCAAAAATTCGCTTTGGTTAGAAGTTTTCAACATTTCGCCATTAAATTTCTGAACCAAAAAGATTTCTCGCACGCTTAAAGAGTGCTTCAAGATCTTCTTTAAGTTAGCGAGGAAAATGTGACGTTTTTTTACTCGAACTGCTTTTCGCAATCGCTCAAAGCAAGTTAGCGAGAAAGAATGATGTAACGGTTTTCGAAAGGCTTTACATACACGTGCAAAAATGATCTCTTACGATTAGCGAGTATTTCATTCGGTAGCGCCTCTTAAAAAAAACTCGTTAATTAAAGCGAACGAGGAAATTTCTGTAATGTGGGCCCTGGCTCGTAAAAAGCTCCACTTTGGTGAGAATGCTTCTTAAAGCGTTAACTTTGTAATTTTTTTATGTGGTAATGCGTTTACTTCATTTGCTATATTGTTCAGATTCTTTACTGGATCGATGAGAAAACATTTTGTAAACAGTTTTGAATAGCAGTGGTTGTTATTGTTGTTGAGCAAATCTATAGTACCTTCCTGTCATCAGAAAGCTACGTTAGATGCTAACTGTGGGTCGATCCGCATTTCTTTCATTGCGATTGCTACTTCGCAATTAAAGGAATTCGCATCTGTTTAGAAGTATCTAGTGAACCAATGTTTCGGTGAATTTCTTCAATTCTTGTCCACTGAATTTGCTGCTTGTTTGAAATCACCAAGCAAAGATGATTATCGTACGGTGTCTTATCCAAGGACGCCAGAACATGACCAGGGTGCTGGTTAAATCCAAATTATGGGATTAGCGTCGTTGTAAAAAAAACTATTTTGTCCTTTCGACTACCTTTCCAATTTTTTTGTTTCAGTAATTAGTATTCTGGTTGGATAGCTGGTTGGACTGGCCAGAGATGTAAACGGGCCGATAAATGCGAGCCCGAACCCGAAAACATAAGTCTGAACCCAAAAAGTGATTTGAAGCCAAAACCAGGCCCTAAAAAGCTTGAAAATTAGGTTAGGTTTAAAATTATGTACAGTTATTGCTTGGGGTGAAACTGCTCATTGCTGATAAATGGTGGCGTAATAATGTGTAATAACAATCGCGTTGATGCTTAAATGAAGTCGTCATTTAGTGTTGCAAAGTTATTTGATTTACGCTGTTATAACATCTAAAAGACGAAACACAACTCCAGTACATATAGCTTAAGTTCAATATTTTGCAAATGTTAATGTCGAATTCGGCCCGACTAACAACTCTGGGACGGGCTGGCAGTTCTAAAAGTAAGATAAAGAGGACAAAAAAATTCTCGATTTAGAAAGTCCTTCGTGGTCGACTCCTGGGAAATCATAACGACTTCCATTAGCAGTTAGGTGGCCAGATCTACCACCAACCCTGCAGCTACAAAGCAGCTCGAGTAACAAGATGCACAGAGCTGGACAGCGCTGTTTCGAGCTTTTAGCTCTCATCGGCAGCCCTCAGCTTCTCTAACAAAGTTATTCCCCAGCTGGACAAGAGACAATCAACTACGTCATTTCTGTTATACCTGATATGATTCGCAGCGCAGTCTCCATGCATTTGGCAGGGTCGTACTGCAATCTTCGTGGGTTCTCAGCGCAGTCTCCGTCAATTTGATGGCGAATGCACTGCGAACCCACGGAGACTGCAGTATGATTCCACGGAAACTGCGCGGCGAATTGAAAAATTTTTGCTCGTTGGCGACTCCAATACGAATACGCTGAGACTCACTGCGAATGCGTGGAGACTCTGAAAACTGAAAAATGTTCAATACGCAGTGGAGTCGCAGTCAAATTCGCCAAAGTGAGAGAGCAGCATAAGTAACCGAGGGGGGGAAGGGGGCTGGACAATTTAACTCTTTTGATTGACTTCTGAATTTTAGCAATTTAGTTTTTCAAATGGCTTTAAAAACGTTTAAAATGTGAGCTAAATGGCGTTAAAAAGATTATTTTTTGAAAGCAAAAATTGCCTGGTAGCGAGAAGCACCACTCTATTTGAAATGCCACAAGTAATATAAAATTATGACAACGAAGCCTATTTTTTCTTCAGTTTCTTTTAGCATTTTGGTGTACTACGGTACACCAGTACTGTAATAAACAATAATAATAATGATGATGACCAAGGGACCCCGGCCAGCTCCATCCAAATTTTTTCCTATAAATTTAAACGTATAACCCAAGCACGTAACTAGAACGGAATTTTTGGAGGGCAAGGAAAAATTTTAGGTGGGCAATGGCTTTGCAATGACCTCCGAAAAAAAAAAGATCTTCACGGAATGAAAAGCTGATTTCGCTCCCAAATTTCAGTGAATATTAAAAAATAAATAAAAAAAAACGTGTTTACGGAATCAAGAGCTGATTTTGCCTTCAAATTTCCGTGAAGGCCAAAAAAGAAAAAAAAGGTCTTCACGGTTCAAAGAACTGATTTTGCATCTTAGTGAAGACCGGAAACTAAAAAAAAGTCTTCCTGGAGTTAAAACATGGTTTTACTCGCAATTGGCTGACTTGGGACATTTTGTTCCCAATCATTTGGGGGGCAAAAAAATTTTGGAGGGGGCAAAGTAACGTATTTAGGCACGAAATGCATGAAATTTTGTTCAAAATGACGTTCAACTGAAATTATTTGAGGGAGAAAGTAAAATTTTGGGGGGCAGTTTTCCCTGCTATAACCTTAAAGAAATTTCTGATTTTTGTACTAAAAGTTGCTACCTCAGGTTCTCATTTAACTTTTTTATGAACTTAATGCAATGACGTGACAAGTAACCATTTATTGTACCCAGTCGCGCTGCCAGGAATGAGCAATGAGGGGGCTGTTTCGGAGGTAAAAACCAAACCAAAACGATCTTCACCCAGAATTGGAACAGTGCTTGTGCCCGTATTCAGGTGAAGACCCCCCTCTTCCGCCCCAAAAAAGGAAGGTCTGCATTTTCAGATTTCGGACGGTTTTTCTGCCAGAAGAAGGATGAAGACCAAAAAAAAGGTCTTCACTCAGGATTGGAACAGTTTCGTCATAGCGATTGAGAATTTGAACGAAAATTGAGCTTGTATTGTGCTATTACGTAATAATCATACGATCTGTTTCGTCATAACGCTCTAGAATTTGAACGAAGATTAAGTTTGCTGAGAACAGTGTACTGAGAAAATTAATGATAAGCTATAGACAGTATCCTGAGTTTTATAGGCACAATCATACCTTTGATTAACAGTCTAAAAGATACTGTTTCGGAATCGACATTCTTCTTTATTCCTTGTCAGTATAGCTAGGACTACAAGTATGAACATGAAGGCAAGGAATCGCAAATTAACCAGATCATACCAGCTCCTATTTTTCCCCGAAAATATTAAGTAATCACTATATTACTAGTAGACCCGGGGCCCAGGGTTGTAAACGGGCCGACTAGTTCAGGCCCGAACCCGAAAATATAAGCCCGAATCCGGCCTGAACCCAAAAACTAATTTGAAGCCCAAATCATACCCGAAAAAAAAACGTGAGTGAAGTTAGGTCTGAAAACTTTAACATTGTTGCCAAGTTATTTTAATATTATATTTTTGTGCACGTAAAACAAAAAGCACGTCTCAGGCCCGAATTAAGCCTGAAATTTTTTTCAACTTTAAGCCCGAACCCAATCCGAAAAGCCCGGCCCGACTTACAACTCTGACGGGGCTAGAGTAGCGTAACTGCTGGGGCACAAACAATATATCGGGGGGGGGGGCAAAAATAATTGTTTGTTCGAATTCGGGGATAAAGACCAAAAAAAAAGATTTTCACTCAAATTGGGTCCCTTTTTCTGAAATTTAGGTGATTTCCTACAAAAAAAGGTCTTTGTTGCAAAATTTGAGTATTTTTTGAGTATTTGTTGCTATTTTAAGAAAGTTTACTCTCGCTAGTGTGGCACAAGCAGCACTTTGGTCGGCACAGTACCCGCTTGAAGGTCACATTTTTCGTTTAGGGGGGCACAGGCCCGGCGCCAGAATAGCTTGACTGGGGGGGGGGGGGGCAGAAATAAATTTTGGGGGGGCACGAGAAGTCTTATGTGAATTCGAGAAGGGCACGGGGGCACGATTCTTGCAATTTTTCACGAATTCTTATGAAGACCAAAAAAAAAAGAAAAAAAGGTCTTCGTCCCAAAAGTTTTATGAAATCTGGTGTGAGTCCACAAAAATACAGGCGGTAAACACCAATTTGGGAGTCTTAGGCCTCGATTTGCACTCCAATAGCCCTGAGCCTGTTAATTTTTTCGGGGTACAATCCTCGCTTGGGGGGGCACAATTTTCGTTTGGGGGGCACGGCCCCGGAATGCCCCCCGTGGCGCCGGGCTTGGGGGGCACAAGCAGTCATTTGAGAGTTACGGCCCCGAAATGCCTCCCCGTGGAGCAGGCCCTGATTACAAGTGGTAATTTTAGAAGTTCAGTTTGAAATGCATGCTATTGGAAATTTAATGCAGGCTATTGGAAATTATTTTGAATTGCACTATTATAATTACCACTTGTAATATAGTGATTACTTAATATTTTTGGTATACAAAAAATAAATAAATAAAAAATAAAAATAAAAAATTTGATATGATCTGGTTAATTTGCAATTCCTTGCCTTTCTACGCTCATGTTCATACTTGTAGTCCTAGCTATACTGACGAGGAATAAAGACGAATATCGATTCCGAAACAGTACGTCTTAGGCTGTTAGTACGTCTTAGACCCTTAGTACGTCTTAGACCCAATCAAATAGATTTAGACCCCCTCTTAGTACGTCTTCGACCCAATCAAATGTTTAATTGTGCCTATAAAACTCTGGATACTGTCTACAGATTAAGTCTGTATTAAGCTATTATGTAATAATCGTGAAGAAAAGAGTCTAGCCTAGTAGCTTAGGTATCATAACAATCTTGAGAAAAATGTTTGTTGAAGTGTAAGCGAAAAACGAAGTAGGTCTAGATCGAATTGGAAAATAAAAAGATAGATTATTCATTAAAAATGCATAGCAACGTTTATACAGCCACCAATACCTTGTTTAGGCTTTTTCGCGAAAAATTTGCTCAGTAACGCAGACAGAAAGGAATTTTCGGGGGGCAAGCGAAATTTTGGGGGGTCAATGGAATTCGTAAACAAACTGGATGGTTTTTTCCCAAAAATTAGGTGAATTCAAAACAAAAAAAAGGTCTTCGCGAACTGAAGGGCCGATTTTGTCCCCAAAATTTGGTGATGACCAAAAAAAAAGGTCTTCGCCGACTGAAGAGCCGATTTGGTATCCTAAGATAGGCGATGACCAAAATAAAAAAAAAAGATCTTCACATCTGTACGAGCTGGTTTTCTACTTCTTCCCAATTTACAATGCGGTTTAAACTAAGCAAGGTCTTTGCGGGGTTAGAACTAGATTTTTATCACTATTTTCTGGCTTTTGACATTCTGCACCAAATTATTTGGAGGACAAAAGAAAATTTTTGGAGGGCAAAACAACAAATTTAGACACAAAATATATGAAATTTTATAAAAAATGGCGTTTAACTGAAAGTATTTGGGGGGCAAAGCAAAATTTTGGGAGGCGTTTGCCCCTTGCTACGTTCTTGAATTTGCTCTAATCTATTTTGACAATGACAGTCTGGGTTTTAATGCAGACACGCAAAAAGTAGGTGGCAGATGTCAAAAGTTCTCTTTAGCTGTTTACTGTGTGAGTAAACCTTTAAACGTTTTCACCATCCATGTCTTATTATGGTACCGGTTGATCTATCTTGTAGAGTGTAGACTAGTAGTTTTCAGGTAATATTGAGACTCATTTGCGAACTCACTAAAATCGTTTCAGTAGCAGATGCGCTATCCACTTGAGCACTAACTCCAGTTTAGCACGAATTACAGTATTTACGGATTCAAAGGCTTTGTTTACTGTAGAATGCCAACTGTGTTTTAATGTGCTTATCTTCAACTGTTAGGAACAAAAATTATGGTATTTTACTGTAATTCCTTTTCGCAGAACAAAAGCCGAGGTTGACACCACGCAAACAATCGCTCGTGGATCGAGGTGAGTTCCTCTTCAAGAGCGCAGACTTTTGATATGTTGGGAGATCCGGTCAGTAGACTGCTATACTATCACGGGTTTTGTTTTCATTTTTTGGTTTAATATTTTTCGGAAACGATCTAGAAATTTTTGCTGGGGAGTCCGCTCGAGATACAATATTTTTGCAAACATTTGTGTACGATTTCTCCTTTCAGTTGGATAGCTTTTGGTGCAGCGAACCACCATGCGTTATTCCAAAATAAATTTGTGCATACTGGCTGTTGTTAATTTAGCCTGGCGCGTAGTCAGAATCTGCAATGGAGAGGTTGTTTTGGGTTTTGGAGGCAGAAGCCCCAGACGCCGGAGGTTATTGAAGATCTGGGATCGGAGCTTCCAGCGATCGGAAAATTTGCATTTTTTTTTGCAAAACTAACTTTCACTAATTTTAGTAAACTTTACTGCTTTCAAAACGTGGCATAAAAATTATTAGTGCAAAGTATGATTAAACTGACTGCGAAAGTATACTTTTTGTACCGGTACCAAATTTGCTGCATAGTGTTTTTATGATACAATTTTGTTTGACTTGTAGTTTGCGAACGCTTCACACCATCCCTTGCATTTGTCTTGCATTTGTAAATGTCAAGCTGGGAGGCTGTGGATACCTATTTTTATATTTTTGGTTTGACCCGACTCAAAACGAACTGAGTTTACCCTTTCAGTAGCAGACGCGCTATCCACTGAACCACTAACACCAGTTTAGTGTAAATCACAGGATTTACGACATCAAATACTTTATTTACTGCAGATTGCCATTAGTGTTTTAATGTGCTTACCTAACAACTGCTATAGGTGAAAAAATCATCGTATTTTACTGTCATTTCTTTTCGCGACTCAAAACGAACGGAGTTAATCATGGGCAATTCTGGTGTGCTTTGTCGTGTTTATTGTCACGTCAGACCAATTTTAGTCTCTCTTGTTATGGATATTGGATGTCGGGCAATTGTACGACACCGCACTCCTCTTCCCCTGTTTTTTTTCTAACAGCGTATATTAATTTTGGCTCTGCTCAGAATGGCGTGTTTGCGGTCCGTCGAATCTGTGAAAGAATTCATTTCAGCCGAGACTTCATCTGACGCAGTAATCGGTATATATACGCTTATCGGAAACTCAGTCGTAGAAGAACTAGAACGTGACATCGGAAGCGATATCTGGGGACTTCGCGGCATTATCTAATTTTTGCTTAACTTATTAGGCTTTAAAATAGTGATCCGATTGCTGTCAATGAATTTGTAAAAAATGTTGTCGTTGATAGTCGATCAATAATTTAAATGCACCCCTTTCACATTTTGTTTCACTAACTTAAATTGCTTTGTGGTTATTCGAGTTTAAAATTTAAATCGCTCCAAGTTATCAAAAATAATCGAGTTATACGTCATTCAAAAAGCTCACACAACAATTTACAATACAACGTCAAATCTTAGCACTTTTTATGAGTTCTTACATACCTGCGCCACGGGGGGCATTCCGGGGCCGTGCCCCCCAAATGACTGCTTGTGCCCCCCCCAAACGAAAATTGTGCCCCTCCAAGCGAGGACTGTGCCCCGAAGAAATTAACAGACTCGGGGCTACTGGAGTGCAAATCGAGGCCTAAGGCCCCCAAATTGATGTTTACCGCCCTTATTTTCGTAATTTTTGTGGACTCGCACAGGATTTCATAAAACGTTTGGGGCAAAGAGCTTTTTCTTTTTTTTTTGGTCTTCATTTAAGAATTCGTGGAAAATCGCAAGAATTTTGAGACGATAATCAGAATTTGTGAAAATTTTTGTACTGAAGACCTTCTTTTTTGGTCTTCATCTTTTTCGTTTGATCCACACTGGAATAAATTTCTCATGCGCCCGTGCCCCTCTCGAATTCACAATAATAAACTTCTCGTGTCCCCCCCAAAATTTATTTCTGCCCCCCCCCCCCCCAATCACGCTCTCCCAGCGCCGGGCCTGAGTTCTTTGCAGTTTTTTACTCCATTTGAAATAACATAAAGCGGTCTTTAAAATTCCAGCGACTTACAAGCAAATTCCCTTACATTGACGAAACTTACAGCCAGGTATGATTCTAAAAATGCTCTTTCGCATCGCAATTCAACATAAAGCCGTGGTACACCGGTTATTTGGAAATTAAAGCCCCATCTTTAACCGCATAAACCAAAATATAAAAATGCTGAAATTATGCAAATTTAAATCAGGGATTTATTTAAGTTTTTTACTAAATCGTTTATGTTTTTGCCCCATAGCCTTCATTCTTGAATGGTATAATTTGACAAATTGCAAGAAAAGAAGGAGAATTAAAATTTATTTTCCCTAGTTAATGCATCACTCACTATTAGTCACAGGTCGATCAGAATGTAAACCATCGCAGTTTTCTATACGCTCTTTAATTAACACGATTTTTCGCGCTAATTATTGTCCAACGTGGCATTACGAAGTTTGGCATGCTTTATTTTTTTCTAATATTAGCCTACCGGTACTTTGAAAATTTGATATGTCTAGCTGGAGTACTTCGTATTATTTAAGATTTTAAATGCCCATTTGGCATGGTCTCCTCGATGCGGCCCACTAAATTTTGTTATCTATCTTTGATTTATATTGACTTATCCAATAGATTTAATTTGCTTAGATTTTGTAGTTAATGGAGAGAGGTGTCGACATAAATGGAGGACCCCTATAGTATGAGATCCTGAATATTTTTTCATATGTATTTTTACTTATCTTGATATTTTTATTTGTCTAGCTTGAGTGGTTAAAATTTTGATGGACCCGTTGGAGGAGAATTCTCCAAATGCGGCACCTAGTAATATTTTATTTCCCTATTTTGATTTTATATTTCTTTTATATTTACCTATTCTGAAAGTTTCATGTGCTTAGCTTGAATGATTGAAAAGTTTGAATTTTGAATGATCCAATTGAGAAACCCCCCATTTGGTGCCTCAAATTATATTTGTCTTTCTTTGATATTAACCTACCCTGAAGTTTTGATGTGTCTAGCTTAAACAAATAAAAAATTTGAATCTTGGCATCCTGATTTGAGGTGGACCCCGATTGTGGTACCCCCAAATTTCATCTTTTTTTCATATTTACCTATTCTAAAAAATTCATTAGTCTAGTGTAAATGGTTAAAGTTGAATTTTAGCATTCTTGTTTGAGAAGAATCTCTTCATTTTGCTACCCCGAATTTTGTCAAATTTTATCTTTTCTTCGTACTTGCTTATCCTGAAAATTTCATGCGTCTAGCGTGAGTGGTGAAAAAGTTTAAATTTCGGTGGCCCCTTTTGAGAGGGACACCCTCATTGTGGTATCCCCCAATTTTGTCATATTTTATCTTTAACCTATATTTTTCTACGCTGAAAATTTTATCTGTCTAACGTGAGTAGTTAAAAAGTTTGAATTTTGGCAGCCCAGTTTTAGGGAGATTCCCTTATTTTGGTACCCCAAAATTTTATCAAAAATTATCTTATTTTCGTGATTGTCAACCCTAAAAATTTTATTTGTCTAACGCGTATGGTTAAAAGGTTTTGAATTTTGGCGGCCTCGTTTGGTGGGACCTCCAATTTTGGGACCTCCAAATTTGACCAAAGTTTAAGTTTTTTTTAGAGTTAGTTAGTGTAAAAATTTCATGTCTCCAGCTTAAAAGGTTAAAAACTTTGAATTTTGGAGGGACCCGTTTGGGGAAACCCCCATTTTGGAACCCCAAATTTTGTTAGGTTCAGTTTATTTTTCATATCTACCTATACCGAAAATTTAATCCATCTAGCTCTAGCAACGTAATAATTTAAAATTTTGGTGGCCATGTTTGAGGGGCACCCCCATTTTGTTACTCCCAAATTTTGCCAAATATTATTTTTTTTATGTTTAGTTACCTTAGAAAATTCATGTGTCTAGCTTAAAAGGTTAAAAAATGTGAATTTTGGAGGGCCTCGTTTGGGTAAAGTTCCCCATTTTTAAACCCCCAATTTTTGTCGGGTTTAGTTTATTTTTAATATCTACCCATTACGAAAATCTGATCCATATAGCTCTAACGGTTTAAAAGTTCAAAATTTTGGAGGGCCCGATTGAGTGGGATTTCCCAACCTGCCACCCCAATTTCAGTCCCGCACTAGTCCTCCCTGATATCTTAATCGCTCAAACTTTGAATACAATGCGTTTAACGGTTCAAAAGTAGATAGCAGGAGAAGAAAAAAAGGAAGCAAAAAGAAAAAAAAAGAAGAAAAATAGTGTTCAAGTTGGGGTAAACGAACATAACCAAAATAAAGACGGTTGATAGTGTGCTCAAAAACCACAAATCCTTTTCCATCAAAATCCGTATTTACCGAGATATATCGGTTCTAAATCGTCCACTTTCTGCTCATTTTCGGCCTGTAACATTTTGGTCGCGCGACCGGGCGCTCCCAAACTCAGTTTGCGTAAATCATTTATAATTAACCACATTGCGTACAAATTTCAGCTATGCACGCCGAGTGGTTTTTGAGTTATAGGCGAATTAATAAATTTTCAAGCCAAAAATCGCATTTTTTTATGCTTTTTTTGTGTCTCAATTCACGATCACGTGACCTAGGATCCCCAAACTTGGCACACATGATGCATTTATTAATTCCCAAGTTGAGTCCAATTTTCTAGATTTAACCATTTGTTAATTCTGAACAAATCAATCCTCATCTGTTAAAATTCGAGAACAAAAACTAAGATACTACGCGCTCACGCGAAGTCCCAATTAAATGCGCTTGCTTACGGTACTTTTCTCGCTCTGCCTTCTGGCTTTAAAAGTAGGGTTCATGCAATAGAATAAATAGCAATATTAAGACTCGTTTGCGAACTTGCTGAAACTGTTTCAGTAGCAGAAGCGCTATCCGCTTGAGCACTAACTCCAGTTTAGCACGAATTATAGTATTTACGGCATCAAAAACTTTATTTACTGTAGATTGCCAACTGTGTTTTAACGTGCTTTTCTACAACTGTTAGGCACAGAAGTTCATCGTAAGTCATGGTCAGAACAAGAGTCGAGATTGACACCACTCAAACTATCGCTCATGGATCGAGGTGAGTTCCTCTTCAAGAGCGCAGACTTTTGATATATTGGGAGATTCGGCCAGTAGACCGTTATACCATTAAGGGTTTTGTTTTCATTTTTTGGTTTAATATTTTTCGGAAACGATCTAGAAATTTTTGCTGCGAAGTCCGCTCAAGATATAATAGCTCAAGAGATAAGATTGCAAACACTTGTGTACGATTTCTCCTTTCAGTTGGATAGCTTTTGGTGCAGCGAACCACCATGCGTTATTAGAATCTGCAATGAAGAGGTAGTTCGGGGGTTTGGAGGCAGAAGCCCCAGACGCCGGAGGCCATTGAAGACCTGGGATCGGAGCTTCCAGCGATCGGAGAATTTGCAGTTTTTTGCAACAATAACTTTTAGTAATTTTAGTAAACGTTAATGCTTTCAAAACGTGGCATACAAATTATAGTGCAAAGTAGTTTAAACTGACTGCGTAAATGGGCTATGAGGCCGGTTGCTAATGGTGAAATTTTCAAACATCCCAAACCAAAACGAGCGGCAAAACTATTAAAAGAGTCACAGCTAGGCTAAAGTAAGACAAATAATTATTATAGGCATTCAAAAACATGTATTATTATTTTTCGGGACAGCATCTTCATTAAAGCTGTTAATAAGAGTATTAGGCTGCGGTAACGTCAAGTTATTTTTATGACGTAATATCTAAATTCCAATGTATATGATGCTACTTTAAGGGCATGGAGGTACATATAATTTGAACTCATTTATTGCCACACAAAACAAAATAGTTTTCTTTTTTTAATTCCTGAGGCGGATTTTAGAATCCTTTGGCTCTACATCCAAAGACATTTGCCGTTCTTTTTTCCGCTATTTGCAACAATCCTGCCATTTTTTACAATAATTTTTGAATCAATCTTTAGGTGTCGCTCGTGTGGTCGCAGCGATAATGTTGAAAACAGAGATGGAGTCCTCGAGGGCGTCCTTAGCCTCGAGGACACATTTTGAAGTCCTTGGCCTTGGCCTGGGCCTCGAAGCTCAAGTCTTCGGCCTTGGCCTCGAAGCCTTCGCGTGCTCGAAAATGTCCTGTCCTCGGCTCGAGGACAGCTTATTTTTGATTGGTTAAAAAGGAAAATAACGGAACAAAAGACAACAAAACTGCTGTAATAACGGAATAAAAGACAACATAGCTGTCAATTCGTAGTTTCCGTTTCTCATTTGAAAAATAATAGAATGTGTAAACCGCTTTAAGATGCTAAGGTTGATTCTCACCCAGATAAAAAGCAGTATATAAATACAGAGTTATTATGTTTCTTAGCCTTATTTGGAAGTAATCAATAATTTGCATTTAACCGTCACAAGTGCGAAGTCAAAGCGTAACAAAACAGCCTTTCCAACATTCAAATAAGATTCGTTTCTAATATCTGCTCCTCCTCTTAGAAATAGTACAAAACTCAGCTGTAGGATTTCTACCCTGAACAGAAAGTTTTGTTTTGATTTTTTGTCACTGGAAAAAAACAACTTTGTTTTGATTTTTTTGAATTCAAATAAAACTTTGAATTTTTTGTCACCGGAAAATAAAGTTTTGTTGTGCTTTTTTGTCACCGGAAAATAAAACTTTATTTCTTATATGTCTTGGTAAACTATTCCAAAATTTAACACCAGAAATTTTAAGTGGTAATGTATAAAGAACAATGTTCTAAAACTCATTACTTGATTGCCTCAAAATACAAGCAATTTATTTAAATTGACTTTGGTCATACGTTTGGCAACTTTTAATTTGTAATTTCCATCGATCCTTACGACTTGTAGTTGTTGATATAGTGGTTTTAGTCTACTTTATGTACCGGTACCAAATTTGTTGCATAATGTTTTTATGATACAACTTTGTTTGACTTGTAGTTTGTAAACGCTTCACATTCTCCCCGGCATTTGTAAATGTCAAGCTGGGAGGTCGTGGATACCTATTTTTTAATTTTTTGGTTTGACTAGACATAAAACAAACTGAGTTTACGCTTTCAGTAGCAGACGCGCTATCCACTTGACCAGTGCCGTCGCCAGAGCAACCAAAGTGAGGGGGCACTAGCCAAAAGTGAAGGGCCATAAAATATACTGATATTTTTAAACCAAAACTGATTTACGGCAACAAATTATGCGCTGTTTTAACAATTTTGTATTCATATTTGAAAAACGAGATGTGTAATGCTGGTATCGTTTCTTAAATCGTTTCGCATCCGGCCCAGATAATCGCCTGAAAAATCTATCTGCAACAGTGAATGCGACCAGAAGCGCAACTAGGATTTTGCTAAGATCCTGCTAGCACTCAAACGTTGATATTACGTTAGAAAATAGTTACCAGTTTCGTTGTTGTAACGTTTGGTAATTAAGGTTAATTCAACGTCGATTTGCTTATTTGTTTAGCATTTAATAAACAATAATTTTGTGGTTGAAGTTAACGTTAATTCGACGTTTTGATCAAAGTTATTCAAACGTTAATTTAAAGTTGCTTTTACGTTAATGCCAACATTATTGAAACGTTGATTTAAAATTATTTTTAAGTCATTGCTAAAAATTTTCTAACGTTGATTTAAAGGTTTTTCTACGTTATTGTTAACAATATTCTAACGTTGAATTACTTGCTTTTACGTTATAGCCAACAATATTCAAACGTTGACTAAAAGTTGTTTTTACGTTATAGCCAACAATGTTCGAACGTTGATTTAAAGTTGTTTTTACGTTACTGCAAATACCAGACAAATGTTTCGGTCGTTAATAATAATTTATTCTAAATGGAAGGCGATGCACGACTATCAACACATTTTTGTCTTTGAGCTTCACGTTCTTTCCGCCCTCCACGTCTTTCGCTCGCCAATTAGAACCAGTTTTTTATTGCATTTTTAACATCAAGTTCAGAAGCCAATGCGGTGAGAGAATTTTTCCTTACTGCACCTAACAAAATCACCAAGTCAAGAAACATTGTCATGGTAGAAATTGCAGTTATCTATAGTAATCAACAAAAAAAGTTACACGAACAATCGACCATACTTTGTACCTTTTCATTAACCTCAAATTATAATGATTTTTTCAAACCGATTGAATAATGATATTGATTAATTTTCAAATCGGCAGCACGGTGTTAAACCACTCTGCCACCAATGCATCACCACATTACTCGAGCATTAAGTTGCCTCAAATACGGATGCTCTAACTACCAGAATCATTGATGGCCTCACAATACAGTGACTCGAAGAGAAAAGAGTTGTAACTGTAAATGTAAGCTTTAACTCCAGTTAGGGGGTGTTAAAAAACTCCTAAGTGAACTTTTCATTACAAACGGAGCAAAACTAGCCGTTGTATAATCAATGGCTTTATTTATTTTATGCGTGTAAAGCAGGCATTTTGTACATGTCCAATTGTCCATTGTCTAGCCACCCTACCGCACGCTACCCTACTTGACACGTTAGTATTCTCTGGCATATTATTCTTCGATCACAGTCACATATCTGACGTCGCAGACCCAACCTCAAAGTAGGTCAAATTTAGGTAGGGTTACTTTTAAAAATAGGTTCAATCGTAACCTAAACACATCACCAACTTTAACCATAATTAAGACAAACCTCATCTTTAAACAGCGTAACTTCAGGTTGGCCTGTGACGCTGTAACTGCTGTAATCAAGAAATATTATGCAAAAAATTCTTACCTATTTGACAGGCTGGGATACCACAACAATAGCTAATCTGCATGGCCTCAAAGAAAAATAAGCGTAAAATGTCTTCCCCAACGACGCTTCGCTAGTTTAATAAACGAACCGAGAGCCAGCAACCTTTTAATTAGTAAACCGATGCCTCTACTAACAGAGCTACCATGGTTACTGCTACAATGTGCATTATTCAACTTCTACGATTCTTAATACACTCCTCATTGCCATCCCGGAATCTGTTTTGTAAACTTTTCAATGTAATGTCTGGACGACAACAAATCCCAGAAAAAGCCTTACCTACAATGACTCCACATAATTTTAAAAATTGTCTAATTTAGGTCCCATGCTGAACAAACCGATGCAACTCAATTGCATTACAGAGAAGTCCAGGGGGGCCGAGCCTCCAGCCATCGGGTGATAATAATTTTGCGACAAAAATGCAATTTTAACACCATTTCGCTTTTTGAAGCCATATGAACAACTACAGTAAAATGCTAAAATTCAGAAGTCATTGAAAGATTTAAATTGTCTAGCTCCTTCTGCCCCCCTTAAACTTCAAGTCAAATCCAAATCTTGTTTAAGCGCTTGCATTTTGGGTTTAAATCTTTTAAATGACTTGGCTAAAGAAGCCCCTTCCCCTGATTGCGCCACTGACTGCGACATAAAAAAGCAAAAACAGCTAGTCTTTTTAAAAAATGTTTTCACGTATTGTTTCAAGTCATTAATCACTAACGAAGTACCGGGAACGATTCCATAGGCTTACATCCCTATTCCGCGACACATCCGTAAAGGCGTGTCAATAATACGAATTATTGTGTCACATTTTTGTACAGCAGTTGGCGGCCAGCAATTTTGCAAAGAACGAGAAAACGTCAAACGAGAATTATATTTGAACGTTATTATTCCTTTTTCCATTATTGCCTGTTGCTTTGTCTTTACATGATGTTTCAAAAACGCATTCTGAGTAAACCGAAATGGGGGGTACAAGCAGTCGCTGGAGGGCACGGCCCTCCTGGCCACCCCGTAGCGACGGCTCTGCACTCGACCACTAACACCAGTTTAGTGTAAATTACAGTATTTACGACATCAAAGACTTTATTTACTGCAGATTGCCAATAATGTTTTAATGTGCTTACCTTACAACCGTTTGGTGAAGAAACTCATTGTTTTTACTTTAATTATTTTTCGCAGAACCAGAATTGATGAAGTGTAAGCAATCGCAGAGCGTAGATTCAGGTGAGTTTCTCTTCAACAGCGCAGGGGAGATTCGGCCAGTAGACTGTTACAACATCCAAAGTTATTGTTTTCATTGTTTGGTATTATATTTTTAGAGGTGGATCTAGAAAGTTTTGCAGGGTGATCCGTTTAACATATAAAGTTTTTGCAAACACTGGTGTACGAATTCTCTTTTTAGTTTAATAGCTTTAGGTGCAGCCAACCACCATGGGTTATTCCGAAAAAAATTCGTGTATACTGGCTGTTGATTTAGCCTGGCGCGTAGCCAGAATGTGTGATGGAGAGTTAGTTAGGGGGTTTGGAGGCAGAACCCCCTGACGTTGAAGGCCATTGAAGATCTGGGATCTTAGCTCCAGCAATCGGAGATTTTGCAAGTTTTTTGCAAAACTATCTTTCAGTAATTTTAGTAAACATTACTGCTTTCAAAACGTGACATAAAAATTATTAGTGCAAAATATGATTGAACTGACTGCGAAAGTATACTTTTTGTACCCGTACCAAATTTGTTGCATAAAGCTTTTACGATACGATTTTGTTTGACTTGTAGTTTGTAAACGCTTCACATTTTCCCTCTCATTTGTAAATGTCAAGCTGGGAGGCTGTGGATACCTATTTTTATATTTTTTGGTTTGACCCGACCCGAAACGAACTGAGTTTACCCTTTCAGTAGCAGACGCGCTCTCCACTGAACCAATAACACCAGTTTAGTGTAAATCACAGGATTTACGACATCAAAGACTTTATTTACTGCAGATTGCCATTAGTGTTTTAATGTGCTTACCTAACAACTGTTAGGTGAAGAAAATCATGGCATGTTACTCTAATTTTTTTTTTGCAGAACCAGAATTGATAGAGTGTGGGCAATCGCAAAGCGTAGATCCACGTGAGTTTTTCTTCAGGAACGCACAGTTTTGAGATATTGGGAGATTCGGCTTGCAGGCTGTTACAACATTTAGGTTTTTGCTTTCATTTTTTGGTTTAGTTATTTCAAGGACGGATCTAGAAAGTTTTGCAGGGTGATCCGTTAAACATGTAAAGTTTTTGCAAACGCTTGTGTGCACTTTCTTCATTCACCTAAATGGCTTTAGAAGCAGCCAGCCACTATGTGTTATTCCGAAATAAGTTTTTGTACTCTGATTGTTAGTTTAGCCTGACATTTAGCCAGAAACCAGCTATGGAGGGGCAATTTCGGGGTTAGGAGGCAGGACCCCAGACGCCGGAGGCCATTGGAGATGTGGGATCGGAGTTTCTAGGGATCTGGGATTTAGCATTTTTTGCAAAAATAACTTAAAAATTTTAGGCCTACTTTAGTAAAAAAGAATGCTTTTGAACCGTGGCATAAAAATTAACAGTAAAAAACGTGATTAAACTGGCTGCGAAAATGGGCTATCGGGTCGGTTGCTAATCGTAAAATTTTAATCTTTTTAAATAAAATTCATTTACCACCCACACCGAGTGTTTTACTGTTAAAGTTGGACAAGAAAAAGATCTTACACCAGTTATTGCAATAAATGGTATGCGTTTAAAAGTTTTTCTTATATTTCTCCGATTTGAGCAAGTGGTGTTCGGAACCGTGGATCCGCCACTGATTTTGCAACTTTTGTTTCTCCTCTGAACAACTTTTATAAAAATTCGCCATGCATATTGTAATTTAGGATTGCTACAGATTCTGGTTTTGTTATAACATCAAATTTTTGATGTTGCAATTTTTTGATGTCACTGAAACAATATTTCAGTGAAGTGCCATTTTTGAGAGGACAATTTGAGGTTTTTACCTCAAGCCGCCCACAAAAGACCCCTTGATATTATTAAAACAGCAAAACAATCCATTTAGAAGTACAATCTTTCAATGATACAAAGTTTTATGATCGCCTCGCCCTGCTCCTTTGTCTACGGTGCAATATTAGCAAATGGTATTCGTACCAGCAAAATTGTATGGTTGTAAAGCGTTTACATTGTATTGCAGCGACAAAATGATTGTAATTTATGTTATATGCAAGGATCTAGATAACATCCTTGATAGTATGTCGTAGGCTTTTCTCACTTAATAAATTTAAGAATAGAAAAATAACAAAGCTCCAATACAGTTGAAATCATTTTAGTTGTTTCAAACTGCTGTTGAGGATTTTTCTTCAGATATGATTGGTCTATAAAGCAACAATATGCACTACATAATGCTGAAATAAGCAACATCTTTATTTAATCTAATAAGCTTTTTCTAGCAAAACATCCATTATGCAATATATACTGTGTTAATTTTATCCGTTTGATAAAAATTTACCCTTTTAGTAGCAGACGCGCTATCTACTTGACCACTAACACCAGTTTAGTGTAAATTACTGTATTTACGACATCAAAGACTTTAATGCACAGAGCTGGACAGCGCTGTTTCGAGCTTTTAGCTCTCATCAGCAGCCCTTATCATATCTAACCAAAGGTATTCCCCAGCTTTTTTTTTTTTTGTGGATTTTTGGATATGTGTGGAGTTTGTGGGATGGTAGTGGGAGTAGTAATGAGAGCTGCAGACACTTTTTCAAGCATCCACCGCCGCTCTGAGTGAAGGTACTTCCCAGCTGGACAAAGACTCTTGGCCGAACTGGACAATGGATAAGACTTTTGGCCAAAGTGGACAAACCTTAAGAGCTTGAACAGTGGCAGAGGGTTTGTAGGGAATAAGCAATTTTTCACTTGTGGTACTTTACAAAACAAGTGAAAAACTACAAGAGCCTAGCAAGTTTTCACTTGTTTTGAGCCCAGTAACAAGAGCCCAGCAATTTTTCACTTGTATTGTAAAGTATTACAAGTGAAAATTTGCTTATTCCCTACAAAGCCTCTGCCACAGTTCAAGCCCTTAAGGTTTGTCCACTTTGGCCAAAAGTCTTGTCCAGCTGGGGAATACCTTTGGTTAGATATGATGAAGGCTGCTGATGAGAGGTAAAAGCTCAAAACAGCGCTGTTTAGCTCTGTGCATCAATGACTCGAGCTGCTTGCAGGTGCAGGGTTGGTGGTTGATCTAGCCATCTAACTGCCAGTGGAAAATGTTCTGATTTCCTAGGAGTCGACCACGAAGAACATCAAGCTTGTACGGTTTCTATCAAAGACTTTATTTACTGCAGATTGCCATTAGTGTTTTAATGTGCTTACCTAACAACTGTTAGATGAAGAAAATCATCGTATTTCACTGTAATTCTTTTTTGCAGAACAAAACTTGATGCATTCGAGACAATCGCAGATAGAATATCCAGATGTTTCGGCTAGTTCCTCTTCAGGAGCGCAGAGTTTTGAGATGTTGGGAGCTCCGGCCTACAGTTTGCAAAATCAAGGTTTTTGTTTTCATTTTTTGGTTTAATTCTTTCAAGAGCGGATCCAGAAATTTTTGCGAGGGATCCGTTCAACATATAATATTTTTGCAAACGCTTGTGGACGATTTCCCCTTTCAGTTTAACAGCTTTAGATGCAGTCAGCCACCATATGTTATTCCGATCTGATAAGTCCATAAATTATATGACGTTGTTCACCAGCGTTTTTTAACGCGCTAGATTACGTGGTTTGGATGGTAGAAGCGTCCAAAGCTGGTTATAACAAAGTTTAATGATTGAATTTCGTCATGTATGCACATATTCTGCTGTGGCAAAGCGGCTAAAGGCGCCAGTATTTAAAATCTTCGTGACTGAAAAAGCCTGGGGTCAATTACGGTATCTAGTTGGCCATTGGTTTTCTCAAACCAAAATCACATTGAATCCATCACATCTTTTTTTTTTTGATCAGCACAAAATCTTTTTTAATATTTTTTATTTTGACATTGCATATGATCAGAGGGTTTTAGGATTGATTCTCGTTGATAAACCCCGAAAATCAGTTTTTTTAACGGCTTTAACTAGGGTGCTAGTTTTTTTGATATCAGTAGATATTTAACAGACAAATACTTAGACATAATTTGGGGGCATCACCCCCCGAAAACCCCCAAAATTCAGTTTTTGAACGGCTTAAGCTAAGGCTCCAGTTTTTTTGATATCAGCAGATGTTTAAGAGACAAATTTTTTTGTATAGTCTGGGAGTACCACTCCGACGAACCTTCCCGAATGGACCCCTTAAAAATCACTTTTTGAAAACTAAATTTAACAATTGATTTTAGTTAACTGGATCTACTAGTATTATAGTGCAGAACAGTTTAGTTTGAGCCAGTTCGGTGTCAGATCTGATTTTGATTTTGCATTATGGGTTGAAATGTTTACTAAGTTTGAGCCATTTCGGTAACCGATCTGGTGTTGATCTAGCATTATAGTGCAAAACACTTTAGCTTGAGCCACTTCGGTATCGGATCTGATTTTTATCTGGCTGGCATTAAGCGTTGAAATGTTTAATTCAAGCCGCTTTGATAACTGATCTGGTGTTGATCTGGCATTATGAATTGAATCGTGTAAAGCTTGAGTTACTTTTGTATCCGATCTGATTTTGATCTGGCATTATTGGGGAAAAGGATGTAGCTTTAGCAAGTTTGGTGTAAGATCTGATTTTGATCTGACTTCATGCGTTGAAATATTTAAAATTTCAATATTTAAAATTTATTGAAATATTTTAACTTATTGAATTTATTGAAATGTTTAAGCTAGAGCCACTTCAGAATCCCATCTGGTGTTGATCTGGTATTTTAGAGTAAAATATTTTAGCTTGAGTCAGTTCGATGTCGGATCTTATTTTGATCCTGCATTATGGGTTGATATGTTTAAACTTGAGCCAATTTTGTATCCGATCTGGTGTTCATCTGGCATTATAGGTCAAGATGTTTTGGCTTAAACCACTTTGGTATCCAATCTGATTTTGATCTGGCATTATAGCTCAAAACATTTTTGCTTGAGCCACTTCGGGTTTACATCTAATTTTTGTCTGGCATTATGGGTTGAAATGTGTAAGCTTGAACCCCTTCTGTATCCGATCTGATGTTGATCTGACATTATACGGCAAAATATTTTGACTTGAGCCAGTTCCTCTTCAAATCTGATTTTGATTTGGCATAATGGGTTGAAATATTTAAGCTTGAACCCCTTCTATATCCGATCTGATGTTGATCTGGTATTATAGGTCTAAGCATTTTAGCTTGAGCCAGTTCCGTTTCAGATCTGATTTTGGCCTGGCATCATGGATTTGAATGCGCAAGTTTGAGCTACTTCGGCATGCGATCTGTTGTTGATAGTGCAAAACATTTTAGCTTGAGGCACTTCGGGATCAGATCTGATTTTGATCTGGCATTAATGGTTTAAACTCGCAAGTTTAAGCTACTTCAATATCCGATGTAGAAAATTAAAGTAAAAATAGTTCTAGGGGTTTTGGGGTTATTTTATTGTGTTATTGCACGTTCTCTGGCAAAATTTTAACTCTTTGGATAATGTCGAAACTACAGTAGAGACAATTCTACAAAAGTTTTGGTCTCTCTCGTCTTTTAGCTATATCCAAATCTTGCAATTTCAGTGGCAGTTTTTGCTGAGAATGATGAACGAATGATGACTTCATTTATTGAGAAGAGCGATTCAAATTCGGAAAAGACATCTTTCTTGGATAAGAATTTTTTCGGTAGGACAAATTAAAACTACAGTAATATATTGATTAGGTTTATTGTGTAACTGTGCTAACTAAAAAAATATGATCATGATGGTCATCATGAATCATTATGAATCCGATGATGTTTAAAGCTGTTTTAAATTTTTTAATTTTTTTAATTTTTTAGATGATGTTTAAAGCTATTTTAAATTTTTTTACCATCCAACAATTGCAGTAACGATTGTAATTAATTGAAATTTTCGTTGTTTATTCACCAAGTTGGTCTGGCTAGAAGACAACTAAAGGAACTTTGTAATCTTCCAATCAAGCTTCCGCCTGCCCACCTGTCTACCACAAACGGTACCGGTAGGCACTTTACAATCTCCCATAATATTGCGGAACGTCATGCAAGGAGCTGTAAATACCATTTTTTATCGTCTGTGCTTTAACCTGACCCAAACCAAACCCGAGTCTACCGCTTCAGTAGCAGACGCGCCATCCACTTGACCACTAACACAAGTTTAATTAAAACATTTATGACATCAAATATTTTTGTTTACTGTATGTTACTGCAAATCAGGGTGTCGAACCGAACCTGAACCGTAAACCCGAATGAACCGTTTCAATTTGGTAAACCCGAACCGAACCTGAACCAGCAAAATTTTACTTCAGTGAATCTGAACCAAACCTGAACCCTCAAAACTGTGCTCAAGTGAACCCAAACCGAACCTGAACCCATAACGAAAGTAAAAATATATTTTTCCATATCCGGATGCCGCTGCGCTGGTACACGCACAATAAGAGCAGTGGTGAACTTCAACAGGATCAGCAATTTCTCCTTTTTTTTTCTGGACGAAACGAGTAAGGGCAGTCAAATTTTAAGTCAATGAACCCGAACCGAACCTAAACCAGTAATATTTTACTTGAGTGAACCTGAACCAAACCTGAACCTCAAAAATATTTTGAGCCGGAGCTAACCCTGAACCCGAACCGTTATTTGAAACGGTTCCACACCTTGCTGCAAATTGCCGATAGTGTTTTAATGTGCTTAGCAGCTTATCTAACAACTGTTGGGTAAGGGAAATCATCACATTTTACTCTAACTCTTTTTAGCAGAACAGAAATCGAAGCAACCGAAAAGTCAAGATTTTTCGGCTAGATCCACTTCAGCAGCGCAGAGTTCTCATTTACGTGCAACTCCGAAAACCAGTACGGGATGGTCACATCATCAACGAAATTTTTATTTTTTTGGTTTAATATTTTGCAATTTTTTGTTCTCATCTAAACAATATTATTATAGGTTATTATCGCGCTTTGATTACCACAGATTCTGGTTTTGTTTTAACATAAGCTAAAGGGTCTTTTCAAAGAGTCTTTAAAGGTTTTTACTTTTAACCAAGGCGTCCACAAAAGGGCGGCCCCTTGTAGTTAAAACAGCAAAACAGCCGTTGCAAAATATAATTTATCTTTAAAGAGATACTGCTCGAGATCGGTTTCATTGAAGAAATGAGAAGTACTTGAAATAATAAAAAGGTCCCCTAAATCTTGTTCCAGTATTCCCTCATACACGAAGATAGATTTGATATGTTTGATTCCGTTCCATAGGCAATCCTGCGTTTCGAGATTTCCTGGTATCGGAAAAATCTGACTTTACAAAATTTCTTGCAGAATAAGTAACGCGATGTTCGTTGATCATATCATTATGATCAAAGGTGGAGTCCTCGAGGACGTCCTTGACCTCGAGGAAACATTTTGAAATCCTTAGTCTTGGCCTCGAAAGTAAAGTCTTTGGCCTTGGCCTCGAAGCCTACCAGTCCTCAAAAATGCCTTGTCCTAGATCGAGAACAGCCCTATTTTTTGATTTGTTAAAAATGGGCAAGGTCATGACATGCTCTTTTCTTCGTCTTGGAGAACGCCAAAGACTTCGCGGAAAACAAATGAAGGTTTTTTTTTTTAGAACACCTGAAACGCAGCAGAAAATTGCTATGTTTTGGGCGAAGACCTTTTTTTGTTTGTTTTTGGAGAATACTTGCGCGTTGTGTCTTTGGTCCTTGGCTTCGAGAAGGTCTATTCTCGGAAAATCGGTCCTTGGCCTTGGTCTAGGATTTTTTTTGTGGTTCCTTGACTCCACCTCTAATTATGATCTTCGATCTTGTTTGATTATCGAACATCGCATTGCTTATTCTGCAAGAAATTTTGTAAAGTCATCCTTTTCCGATGTCAGGAGATTTCGAAACGCAGGGCTGCCAATGGTACGGAGTCATGCGGACCAAATCTATTATCGCGGATAAGGAGATGGCGGAACAAATTTTGGGTACCTCTTTGTTATCTCAAGTAGTTCTCATTTATTCAATAAAACCGATCTGGAGCAGTATTTCTTTCAAATAATAAATAGTACTGTAATGACTTTGCTCTGTTCCTTCGTTTGTTTTGCAATATCAGCAAATTGCTTTTGGTACCTGCAGATACAAACAAAACCAAAGGAACTGGTAACTCCGATACTCGTTTGCAAACTTTACAAAACTTGGAGCTGGGCCGTTAACAAGAGTGTATCGTATTTGACCTACAATGACCACCCTTGTAATGGACAGAAAGATGTATGACTGAATTGCTCGTCAAGGTGCTGATATGTTTTGTCGTTAACCATATTTTTGTGTTTTAGCAAAAGGCACAAAACGAGCAAAAGAAGACAAAGAGATAAGAGCACCGATTGACTTTGGAAACTTTATATTTTTTTGCAGGTTAGCGAAAAAGTGCTACAAAAAAGCTTCGATTGATTAGAGGTTTTAATTAATGGTTGCTTTCAACCAATTTCTTTCCGGTTCTTCTGCGAGATTCAAATCTTTGGCGTAGTATTTTGTTGCACTATGGTTTCATTCTCAGAAAAACTGAGACAAAAAATTTCAAAGGAGTTAAATTATCAATCTTAGGCCTGTCAAATTGTGCACAGCGTTGCCAACGGCTTGCCATCGCTGTGACATTTCTTCGAAAGGAGCTATGTTGCCCGAGCGCAATGACGAGTAGATGGGCCCCACAAACTCGCTAAACGTTTTGGCGCAATACAGCGAGTATGACAAAAGATTTGAATTAAATTATCAAAACAGCAAAGAGCAAAATCGAGAAGCCAAATAATTGAAATTAAACTGTCATGCAATACTTTAAACAGGCATCTGATGTACCAGAACGAAGATATACGACGTCACATGCACGGCAATCCTCGCAACATAAAGCGAATTTTCAACATCGTTTCACTCACAGCATCAGTGATCAAAGCAAATCAAGAAAGGGTAAGCTGTAACCACGCTCTTAGTCTGTGTGCTCAAGGCTGCGCCTGATACAAGAGTCCAAGAAATTCAATTTGCGTGTGTGAAAAACCACAGACATAAAATTTCCAATGTTCTTTATAAAATCCAACGTTGATAATACAGTGCTCAGTTATAAGGTCATTTCCACTGGTGTGGTGCTTCGGATAATCTCAGCTTTATAGCAGTTTTTATAAACCTTTATTGCATACGATCTATTAGGCCTTTTGATTTTACACGAAAGTGGCATAAATGCTCCCTTTCGGAAGTTATGGGAACACTAGTTGTTGCTGTTTAGCATTATGTTTTTTCTTCTTTCTTCTTTTTTCATTGCCCGCTTTTCCGTGAGGGTTGCGGTGGCAGTAGCTTAAGATTGAGCCGCCACACCTCACGGTCTTCCATCACCTCCATCATTTCGATTGGGCGAAGTCCCAAGCGATTTCATCCAAGATCCTCAATGTAATCGGTCTATCTAGTTCTAGGTCGTCCGACTGGTCTTCTACCATTTGCTTTGGCATGTAAAGCTTGTTTGGGGAGTCTTTCCTGAGGCATTCTGCTTACATGGATAAACCATCTAAGCTGAGATCTTTCAATTCGGAGAAGTAACGGCTCGATGTTAAGAGATTTTCGAATTTCAGAGTTACGCACCTTGTTAAACAGTGTAACTCCTTTGATTCTTCGTAAAAACCTCATTTCGGACGCTTGCACTTGCGATCGCATTCTTTCGGTCATTACCTAAGATTCATGACCATAAGTGTGGATGGGGACAAAAACTGTTTTGAAAATTGAGAGCTTTGCCTTTTTCGACAATTCTCGTTTCATGACAACCGAGTAGTGCAAAGCTCGCATTACTGCACTGGCCTTACCTATTCGGGTATCCAGTTCTTCGTCTTGCCTTCTGTCACTCGTAAATGCAACCCCAAGATACTTGAACTTCTCTACTCGCTTCAGTGTCGCTCCATTCACTTGTAATACGCACTGATCAGGGTTTCTTGAAAGATGAAGTACCTCAGTTTTGGCCATGCTTATTTTCATTCCGGCGGTGTTGCATGCATCTGCAAAGCTATTTAATGCGCGCTGGAGGCCAGATTCTGTGGAAGAAAGCAGAACCAAATCATCTGCGAATAGCAGACGACTAATTTTGCAATTTCCAATCGTGGCACACTCATCAGCTTGGCTGCATTCGTCGATCCAATTCATGTAAACAATGAAAAGGAGAGGTGACAAAACGCACTCTTGCCGGAGTCCAACGCCGACACGGAACGGCTTTGATTGCTTGCTATTTACCCGAACACAAACCTCCGGTCTGCAGTAGAATGACTTAATATCGCGGAACAATTGACCATTAACGCCATACTCCTGCAAAACCTTCCAAAGTTTATCCCGAGGAACTCGGTCATATGCTTTTTCAAGATCGACAAAGCATGCAAAGAGATTTTGCCATACTCCCAAGATTTCTCGAAGATTTGCTTCAGAGTGAAGATTTGGTCTGTGGTGCTGCGACCCGGACGAAAACCGCACTGACCATCTTCCAGTTTTGATTCCACTATTTCTCGGCATTTCATTTCAAGGCATTTGGCATACACTTTCCCTGGCAAACTAAGGAGTGATATCCGTCTGTAGTTTGTACATTGCTTGCGATCTCCTTTCTTGAATATCGGAATAATCACACCTGTTTGCCAATCTCTGGGAGTTTTGCCAAGCTTCCACGCAACTTGACACACTCGCGTTAACCAGAGAATTCCTTCTCCAGTCAGCGCTTTCAACATCTCGGGTCTGATTTCATCTTCATCAGCAGCTTTTCCAGATTTTATCCCTTTAATTGCAGTTGCCACTTCTGCTGCAGTGAAAACTTCGTCCTCCCCTAGATGTGTCACTTCGTGTGTGTCACGAGTCGATGCCTTTACAGGATTCAAAATGTTTATTAGACTTAAAGAGATATTGCTCGAAATCAGTTTTAATAAAGAAATGAAAACGAGGTAATAAAGAGGTGCCTCAGACCTTTTTTCACAAATCCCTTATTCACGAAAATACGATTTAATCCGTTTGACTCCGTACCATTGGCAACCCTGCATTTCGCAATTTTGTGACATCACAAAATAAAGGCTTACGGTAGATCAGTACGGGTACTAGTAGCAGTAGCAGTAGCCAAGTTTTCAGATTTGGTTAGGCTACTCACTGCTACCAGTTGGTAAGTCGGCAGTGTGGCCAAGAGGGTAAAGGCGTCGTTTTTACAACGACTCTGATCGCACGATCATGGGTTCAACCCGCACCCTGGTCACGTTGTTGCGTCCTTGGATAAGACGCTTTACGATGATTATCTCTGCTTGGTGGCTTTGAACAAGCAGCAAATTTATGTGGGAAGAAGTCAAAGGTCAACCGGAAAACTTGGAAAATGGTCAACTCCTAAGCGGGTGCGGATTCGTCCAAAGGATAGCGCCCCCCTCGCTTTCTCGTGAAAGGAGGATAAAGATGCATCAATCAATCAGGTTTTGTGGATTACAGTAGATTTAAACCTACAGTACTGTATTATTGCACTAGTTTCTGATTACAGATCTGAGATTAGCCTACAGTAAATTCTTTTATTTTATTGCTTGTTGTGCAGTAACTTAGCTTAGTGAAAAAGAGTCGACAAGAATAAGACCGGTAGGCCAGGCTGGTGATGTTTTAGAGCTGCTATCGTAGGCAACAGCCCAAAGTCTGCGAGAAATTTGCAAAATCAGCCTTTTGTGATGTCACAAAATTGCGAAATGCAGGATTGCCAATGGTACGGAGTCAAACGGATTCAGCAGTATTTTTCACATTTGGTAATTGTGAAAAAAATTTTGGGACACCTCGTTATTACCTCAAGTATAGTTCTCATTTCTTCTCTTAAACCAATTTCGAGCAGTATTTCTTTAAAATCAAGTTAGTTGGAAGAAAAACGCTGTTTTTCTCAAGGAATTTATCAAAAAAAATCAATGTAGTATCCCCCACTTCCTCGTTTAAAATAGAGTAAAACCAGTTAACTCAGCACTTCTGAAACTTGCTGATGCTGAAGACTACCACTCCGTATTAACTCAAGTTCGTGGAATTTGTTTTCCTCGATTTTTTTTTAATTTTTATTTTCGATAATAAAGGCAACATTGACGTGGGAAGAAGAATTAGGTTATGTGACGTTTTGAAAACGGCTGGACACTGGACATAGAAAACAATAAAGTCTAAAAAGTAAACTTGAGTATTAATTGTTACTCCTATAGTTGAATTCAGCAATCGTTTTTACTTTTGATTATCTTCTGGGCGGCTACGTTTTGCCTTTTCAATTCTTTTTCACAGAAATAAGCTTGTACGATAGAATATACTGTAAAATGATTTTGGATGAAATTTGCAGGGTCATGAAGACTTCAAAAAACGTTATTTTCGGAGAAGAAATTTCTTGATATGAAACGAGAAACAGAAGGTACTATTTTAATTTTTAAACTACTTTTTGTGATATTCTTCTTTTTCGGAAAATGTAAGCAAAAAGTACACTTTAATGCCACTAACTTTTTTACACCTAACAGTAGTAATAGTTGTAATAAATACTTAATAATACTCACTAAATAAATACTATCAATACTTAATAACTTAGCAGTAATAACTTCACCGAAAGTTAGAAATTATAGCTGCAAGTTTTGTAAAATAGCTGCAAATTTTGATGATTACAAAACACATAGCGGTTTTTTCTCAGAGGTTTCTCTTCGTACCCAAAATGGAAAATTGTTTATATTGTACAGTATAGAACTTTCACCGCTGTGCCATTAATTATGTAACCACAAAACCACTACTAACACCGGTTTAGATGAGATGATGGAGCTGCTGGTGATGAGAACTAGATTTGTGAACCTAATAATGTGAAAATGTCATTGTTTTAGCTGATAAAGAAGATAACGCCAAATTTGCCGAAGAAATATTGTACTGGATATTGCTTACTGATCAGTGGCCTTTTCGAATGAGTTATATTTTGGAAGTTATTGAGGATGCTGACCAAAGAGAATCATTTGGAAACAAATCGGAAGCAATCCCAGAAAGTGCGTCGCTTTCGGAAATTTACCAGGGGTGAGTACGGAAAATAAGAGTTCATAATCTTTTAATAGTAATATTTTATTGCCGTCTTTTAAGCAAAGACACGATTTAGCACGATGAAAAGAAGCGCAGGACCAAAATAAAAATGTGGCTTAATCAAGCGACACGGTCGCCGAGTCTGCTCCTCATCCTAGCTCTTAGAAATAGTACAAAATCCAAACGTACGGTTTCTACCCTGACCGGGAAGTTTTGTTTTGATTTTGGTAATTAGAAAAAGAAATGAAAAAAAAACTGATAAAAAAACACTCACACTGATAGGCTTACACTTTAATATCCACACAAGCAATAGTTTCGTTTATAAACAAGTACGGGATAACAAAAAGTGAAGCTTTAGTATTTTTTAAGATGTTTTGTACTGGAAGTTAAAACTTTACCTTCTATATAAGTCTTGATAAACTATTCCAAATTTTAACACCAGAAATTTTAAACAATTATTTAGTTCATTTTGAATTATTTCATGAAACAAGTAATTTTCTAGCAGTAAGTAGCGATAAAGTGGTATCAACGTTATGATCGCAAACGAGCAGAACCATGGCCACAATAAGAATGGCTCAGTCTCGCCAGGAAACTCAGGAGTTCAGTTTAGAAAATCTTTACTCAGTAGCTGTAAATGCAACCCACGTTATTTTCCACCTTGTAGTGAAAGAGCTGAAAACGGTGGCCTTTTATTGTGGTTGTCAAAGGAATCATGAAAAGTGAAAACTTTTTTGTTTCTCTATTATCTGGCTGGAGTGATTAATTTGAAACGTTATGTAACAAACTGGCAACCGTTTTTTGTTCAGTTTCGATTTAATTTGCGACTTGCGTTTTATCCTCGCCTATTGAATTTGTTGAGCTCCGTCTAAATAACGCGATTGGCCAAGTCCCTATAGAGAACGTCACGAAAGACCATGTGGCCGCACATTGTCGAGTTAGTGAGCACCTATTTGATCCGCGGGCCTTCTCAGATTCTGCTAATCTCTAATACTTTTGGAAGACCAGATGATGTATTTGCAAACTTGGATTTTCGCAAAGGGGGGGGGGCTGTTCAGCCGCCGGAGGCTGGGGGTTTGGGGGCAAAATCCCCAGTCGCCGGAGGCACGGGGGGTTTGGGAGCGGAGCCCCCAGCGCTCGAAAATTTTGCATTTTTTTGCAAAAATAATTTCATTTTAGGGCTATTTTGAATAGAAAATAATACTTTTAAAACGTGGCTTAGAAATTGGCAGTGCAAACATGATTAAACTGGTGGCATAAATGGGCTATTTGGGAGTTGGCTAATGATAAAATGTTATTTCTCTTGTTTAGATGCTGGTAAATTATAAAATCGAATAGCTCAATAAAACTCACACGGAGTAATCTATTTCGTATACAGTTTATAGAGAAAAATAATTAGGGGGGGCTAATGAAAAGAGATTTGAGAGAAATGATTGATCACTAACTAATACTGGACAGCCCCCCCCCCTTTGATCAAATTTGATTGCCTATTTCTTTCCATTTTTCAAAGTTTTTAATTATTTGTTAGTTTCATTTTTGACAAATTAGCCCCCCCTCCCTGAATATATGTTTCAGAAGATGTTTTAAATCACTATTTAGTCCAATCCTGTGCATAAAACAGTCTCAAAAGTGCTAAAAAAGTAGTGTTTTTCCCATTCTGCATTTTATTCGACAAGCCAATGGGGGGGCTATAGCCCCCCCGCCCCCCTCCTGGCTACGCTACTGTAGACTATTGTATAATTTTTTCTGATTGTTGCAGAATTGTCGTGGGATCTGAAAAGGAGTTGATGGAATCCTACACCAAATTGCTGTGCCTCGATGGCGACTTGGATTTGCTGTACGGTTTGCTGCAAAGAACCCAAACTCTTTTGACAAAAGCAAAAGCCAAAGAACTTATCAAGTATACGACGAACCTTGATACCAATTTGAGAAAGTCAATAGCTCTCCAAAGATCCCGTTTATTCCACGATGGAAAAATGGAAGTCGAAAGTGATGTTTCTCATGTAGAAGCAGATGGTGCTCTTTCTTATGATCAAAGACCACACATCAAACCAATGAAGATTCAATTAACTGAAAAAAAAAGAGCTGTCAATGCCGGCTGGAGAAGTTATCCGGCAGAGAAAAAGAAAAACTAATTTGTCTTTTTAAATCTTAAATCCGTGGTATAGAGAGAAATAATATTTTTTACGCAGAATGCTGTTAGTATAGATAGATATTTGTTACAACAATTTTGTAAGGCGTAGCCTATTATGCTACGGTTTTTCACGCTAAAAACTACTTTTACTATAGTGACGGCTTAGAATTATAATTTGACTAATAAATTATCATGGAACACTGTTCTCTCTAAGCTGTGCTCGTGTGCGCGCGCACACAGTTTTCAGAGACTGCGCAGTGCGCACACGCATAAATTACCGCGCACAGACATATTATGATGTAATGTAACAATGTTCTCGTTTGGCAGGTTGAGAAAGTTTATTCTTAGGATTGCTAAAAGAATGCATTTTTTTGTAGATTAAGATGGCACCGTGTGCGAAGAAGGTACTAGCAGTAACCAGTAGCGTAGCCAGGGAATTCCTATTGGCCTGCCGACCAAAATGCAGAATAAGAAAAATACCTCGTTTTTAGGCACTTCTGTGACTGTCTTTTGCATTGGAATAGGCTCAAAAATAAATTAAAGCATATTTTAAAACATTTAGAGGGAAGAGGCTAATTTGTCATAAATAAAGGTCATAAAGCAGAAAAAAAAACTTTTAAAAATGGACGAAAATCGGTAATCCAATTTGATTACTCATTTAAAAATGCTGAAGGTAGGTTTCATCAAAAAATATATAAACTCAAGAATAAGGGGGGGGGGGGGGAGGGGCTATTTAGTCTTAGTTAATTTTCAATCGCTTCTCTCAAACTTTCTTCCATTAGCCACGCTTAATTTTATCTTTCTCTATAAACTATTGACAAAATAGATTACTCTTTGACATAGGTGGGCAAGTTAATGCAAAACGTTAGCTTCGTTAACCACTAGTCCGTTAACAAACTTCATACCTCCGTTAACGTTAATCCATTGTTTTCAGCTTTAGTTAACGGAAGTTAATAAAGTCCGTTAATTCGTTTAATATTTTGCGTGTAATTTACATTTCTGTTTATTCACTCGCTTTTAGAAGACGTATTGACGCTGTTGAGCTGATTGTAAGGAAATATTTATTACTATGATGGTCTTTTTGTGTTTTGGAAGTTATGTTTTACAGTCTAATCTAATTTTAAGATAAAAATACGTTCAAATGCACTAATGAAGCTGCGATCGGAAAATCTTTGAAAATTGCGAACAGCAATAATTAATACACCGATGAGGCTGCAGCATATTATCTACCACAAAGAAGAGCTCCTTTTTTCGCTTTCTTCTGTAAAACTCGTGCTAATGTGCAACAAGTGTTACCAGTACAAACTGGTTGGTACTGGTACGATGAATAAATGGGGCAAGATATTAACGATAAAAACTTTAACGGAAACTAACAGAACTTAACGGAAGTTAATTTAGTAGTCCGTTGACATGAAAAAACTTTTTAGCGGATTAACGAGTTAATGAAAAAGTTAGCTTCGTTATTAACGGATTAACAGAATTGTGCCCACCTATACTCTTTGAGAGTTTTATTTAACTACCGGTATAGGATTTTATGATTTACCAGAGTGTAAATAAGAGAACTGAAATTCTAGCAATAGCTGCCTCTGATATAGTTCATTTGTGCAAGTAGTATAATTATGCTTTTACTTGGCTGATTTTTATGTCACATTTCAATAACCTTAATTTTTATCAAAATAGGCCTAAAATTAAGTTATTTTTGCCAAAAAATTACAAAATTTTTTGGCAAAAATAGAGGCCCCCCGAGAGAGGCCCCCATTGCTGGTTTCTGGCTACGCGCCTGCCAGTAGCATACGTAACCAAGACAATCTATACAACAACTTATTGAGTAACTAAATTTTCTTAATAAGCCAACTTATTACCAGGTTAGAAGGCTGAAATTTCTTCATAAGTTGTTGCACAAATATTGCTCATTTCCAAAAAAGTGCGCACAAACTAAAATTTTTGCACACACAGACAACAAAAATTAGAAGGAATATTGCAAGGATTTTTATTGTATATTTATTGTAAATGTATTCGAAAACGTTTGTATTTTTATTGTAAATAAATCCCTAGAATGACTTTTTAGTCTTGTTGTTTATTGCTATTACTTGGCTAAATAAAATTTCCACTTTACCGAAGTTACATTGCATGGAACCTCACATAAAGCAATTAAGTAAAAAATTATCTCAAGCATGAAGTGTGATTAGAAAAATTGAATCTATGGTAAATTCGCTTTTTTTTAATTTATATTATTGAAAGGTGCACACTTATCTAAAGTACGAAATTTTAAGTTGGGGTAATGCCGGAAAAATGTTAATTACTAGCTTGAACAAAATATCAGAGGTGGAGTCCTGGAGGACGTCCTTGGCCTTGAGGACACATTTTGAAGTCCTTGGCCTTGGCCTCGAAGGTCCAGTCCATGTCTTGGCCTCGAAGCCTCAAGTTCTCGAAAATTGCCTTGTCCTCGGCTTGAGAACACCACCATTTTTTGAACGGGTAAAATTTTGTAGTTCGCCTAAAAAAATGTTTATAGACCTTATTTTTTGAAGATCGCCTAAAAAAATCTTTTGAAGACCACCCTTCTTTTTGGAGCGCCAGAAAAAAATTCTGAACATTTTTTTTTAGAACACTTGCGCCTGTGTGCTTGGTTCTTGGCCTTGGCCTCGAGTATTTTTGTCCTTGGCGTGAGAGGGTCTGTCCTCCGAAGGTCTGTCCTTGGCCTTGGCCTCGGATTTTTTTTGTGTCCTTATCATTAAGCCTTGTGTCCTCGACTCCACCTCTGCAAAATGCACAACAAAGTATTAGGCATTGAAAGAAAAAAAAAGTACTGCAAAACAACAAAAAAAATAGATAGCCAAATTATTTCTACCGTTGAACACATCTTCAAACTTGAAGTTGGACTATTCATAAAAAAATACAACAATAAAAAACTTCCTAATATTTTTCCAAGTATTTAAAATCAGATCAAAATCATCATTCATACGAGACGCGTTCAACCAAGGTACAAAATTATTTTCTTTAAAGAACTACAGAAAAAACTCGGACAAAAACAAATTGGCCATGTAGGAACCAAAATCTGGCAAACAATTTCTCCAACACTAAAAGATACCCCATATCAAAAGTTTCCAAAAAAATTTAAACAATTTTTAATAGATAAGTAAAAAAATGTCTGCACTTTGCAGTCTAATTGCAGTTCAAACAATTCATACCAAGCAAACTACAAACAGTTTATGGTGTGTTGAAAACCATCATTTACATACCTGAAGAAAAAACTATGCTTATACTTAACCGTTATGAAAATTTTACATATTGCATACTATACCGAGCGCATGAGAAACTGTTCAAATGTCATTATTGTCAGATATTTTCAGTAACCTACATTCGCAAAATTTTGTTTAGTTTTATAGTACAAGGGAATTTTACTATAAATTGCAATAATTAGACAAACTACCGGTAGTATATTTGTGATTAGTATTTTCATTTTATCACAAATTCAATGAAAGCCATAATTAAATGATGGCGTGGCTTGACGAAGGTGATCTCTGTCTGATCTTTCGCAGCCCAACTGATGTTAACAATGTTAAAACTGATGGCAAAATTTGTACATAATGTAAATATTTTCTTGTGCTGTTGTGTATACGTAACTTGCCAATATGAACTAAAAGTTGAAAGTTTGAGCGCAACTTAGTCAAATGCGCTGAACGCCAATCGAATTGGAGACTTAGCCAGTAGCCTCATCACGTTGTGGCAAAAGATGTCTAACGACCTTTACAAGCCATGCCAATACCATTGTGCACCATGCAACAATCAACAAACGTACTCATAGTACAGACTCTGCTTTGAAAATACTACTTAAAATTAAAGTTTGATCTTCATTTGATCAGTATTCTCAACAATGAACGGTCACATCGTGTTTTTTTTGCAAATGCGATAGTTTTATATTTTAACGTTTTTTTATGCATTTGCCTCATATATTCCTGAAGAGGATTTTTAGTTATTTTTTAAACATATCAAAACGTCAAGTTTTGAACAGATTTTCAATCTTGTAGTTCTTGTTTCTGCTTTCTTAACAAGCGCCAAATAGCTAAACAAGAAAATGTTTTGTTATTATTCTTGAAGTGTTTTATTTATACTAAATACTCACACATTTTTATATATTGTAGAACCGCAGCAAAAATATTTGCCAGTTAAAGAAGATTGTACAAAACACGCTTGGTCTTAGTCGCATATTTGCTACTGCTTGCGAGAGCTATAATAACCATTAACCTTCGGCAAAAAATAACAGAAATAGAGACTAGGGAATTGAATTACTTTTATTTTCTATTCAAAAGTTGTGTCGACTTGATCATCAGAGGTGGAGTCGAGGACACAAGACTCGAGGCCAAGGCCAAGGACACAAAACAAATCCGAGGCCAAGGCCAAGGACAGCCTTTCCGAGGACAGACACTCTCGAGGCCAAGGACAGGATAGCTCTAGGCCAAGGACACAAGCGCAAGTGCTCTTCATAAAAAAAAAAGGTCTTCACAAAAATTTTTCAAGCGATCTCCACAAAAACGCGTTTTCCAAAAAATTTTTCAAGCGCTCCACAAAATTTTAACAATTCAAAAAATACTGCTGTCCTCGAGCCGAGAACAGGCCAATTTTCGAGGACTTGAAGCCAAGGCCAAGGACTTGACCTTCGAGGCCAAGGCCAAGGACTTCAAAATGTGTCCTCGAGGACTCCACCTCTGTTGATCATAATTGGAACGACCGACGCTCACGTCGCATGTTACAATATTTTTATTTGGCCATTTTACAACTAACGAGTGCGAAGTTTCAGAGTTTTGCTTATAGCCAGAAAGCGGTTGAGTCTAGCTTTGTGAAATTTGTACAGCAGTTTGAAATTATTAATACGGTGCTTGTATCCAGCGATGGCGGAACCATTTTGAAAGCGGGGAGGGCCCAAAGTTTATTTAGTTTTTTCACCTACAGTGCATAACGCGCAGTTATAAGCTTACAGTGATTTTCGTTGTTTTAGCACTGGCTACTGCAAATACAGCATGTCGCTAAAGGTTACCGGAACAACGCAGTTCGTTTTAAAAAGTGCGCCCATAAATGTTATTCCAAGCCGTAATTAATCATCAAAAAGTATAGCAATAATATTAGGCCTATCCAATAGGCTATCCATAATAAAACAGTCGCAAATTTAGTCGCAGCAAAAATGCTACATTGTTATTAGTTAGTAAACACACTGCAAATGTACACATTAAACTCGGCATTTAGCCCGATGAAAAGGAGGATACCTGATAAGCTAGGGCCTAATTGCCTCAATTTTTTTCTTCAAATGTATGGATATACTGACCGATTTTTTCCCTTTGTATACATATTACACAGTGGTGGGCAAGTTACTTTCTAATAGTAACTAGTTACAAGTTACAGTTACTTGGCAAAAAAAGTAACTAAGATACAGTTACAGTTAAAAATTTGAAAAAGTAACAATTACAGTTACAAGTTACAGTTACCTTTAGTGATCAAAAAATTTGGACTAAAAACAGGCCTGTCGGCAATTGCCAGATTACGTCTGTTTGTCTCAAAAGTATATTAAGACCAAACCAAGGATGTTTCTATATTGTCACAAAATTTAGTTTTGTCAAAGCGTTAAATTTCATGCATCAACTTTCAACGTCGCATTTGTGTACTAGCTAGATTTTAAAATATGCACTGATAGTTACAAAAATTTTCAAAACAGAAATCAGTTAATTGCCTTTCAAAAAGGCTATCATTTCAAAGTGTTCGTCACTGAGCCCACCGCGTTTTGGTTTTAAGATATCTTTACCCAAACTAAATAGTCTCTCCACTGCTGCACTAGATGGTAGGGTAGTATTATATTGAAATTGCAAACTAACACTGATTGCTAGTACACGTACAGCTGTGCAGTAAGCCTACTCAGCACTGAATTACCAAACGGTTTCAATCACCAGAAAGCGAAGTTGGCAAACTATCACTGCCTTCACTTTAACCAGCTACCACATGTATAGTCCAGTGAACACAGTGAAGAAAATATGGATAAAAGGTTATGGTTGATCAGATACGCGACTGTGCGTCGTGTGTTACCAGAGTAATACAATTATTTTGAATGGAATTCATAAAAAATCTGTAATTTGCTTCAAAGCATGTAGTACAAAAAGTAACTGTAACTTTTTTAGGGCTCTAAACTGGTAACTCGTTACAAATATCGTTGCATTTGAAAAAAAGTAACTAAGTTACAGTTACTAAAAAAGTAACTAGTTACAATTGTAACTAGTTACTACCCACCACTGATATTACATTGCAGGCTTTTAAACTCCCGATAGTTTTTAAACTTTCGACTCCTGCACTCCACGAGTCCACAGTCTTGCTTAAATCTGTGAGAATTTATTTTTTGTAGTAACGTATAGCTTCACATAGATTTGCCAAAATTTCCAGTATTTGATCACTGTTAATTTTGCGACTGCGATTCCACTAGCTTGTCCGCTTGGCTTAAAAATAAACTCAGCTTATCATATTATGGTCTACTGCAAACCGTAAATTGTAAAAGACAGTTTAATATTTCTATTCCAAACCAAGTCTTCAGCCCTTCGTTTAGCTAAATTTGCAAACTTACCGTGTTTCCCTGAAAATAAGACAGGGCTTATATTAATTTTTACTCCAAAATATGGCACTAGGGCTTATTTTCGGGGGATGTATTATTTTGATATATCAAAAAATGAAGTTACAAAGTAAAAATTACGAGATTTTAAATAAACAGAAATTACGAAAAAAGATCTACAGTTACTTGCCATTAACATGTTTTTTATTCAGAAACTCATTAACAACAATTTATTCAAGAACAATCATATCATCATCCTCTGGAATGTCTTGCAAGTCATCAGTTTCCAAAATTGCAGCGAATCCGCTCTCAACTAGGGCTTATTTTAAGGGTAGGGCTTACATTAAAATCATCCTCAAAAATCACGCTAGGTCTTATTTTGCGGGTAGGTCTTATTATCGCGGAAACACGGTACTTATTATTGTGGGAGTACCAGTACCGCTTCGCTATCATAGCTTGAACTTCAATCACTGGCAAGACCACTACCATTATCCGAATTTTCGTCGCTATCTTCCCCTTGGTTTATTATCGGCTGCTTAGTTGGAGGTTCTGAACTTGACTGTTCTGCTCAAGAACGTTTGCTAAAAAACGATGTTATCTTTTTCATTTTATTTCTGTATTGGCATTATAAACGTGCTATGCTCAACAGCAACGAATACAAATAACAAATTGATTGCAAAGTCTCTTAAACACGCTTCTCAGAGCAAGCGTCGTTTGAGGTATTCCATTTTGGCTTCCTTCCAAAAGTTACTTGAAACGCGTGAGTGCAAAATATGAAGATTGCGTCGCTTCTTCCTTTTCCAGATTCAACATGTTACTTTTTCCGTTAGTATCCATTCGCTATTTACTATTTTTGTGGTGGTCAAGAACAGAGGTGGAGTCGTGGACACAAGGCTCTAGGCCAAGGACACAAAAAAAATCCGAGGCCAAGGACAGCCTTTCCGAGGACAGAACCTCTCAAGGCCAAGGACAGGAATGCTCGAGGCCAAGGACAAGGATACAGACGCAAGTGTTCTCCAAAAAAAGGTCTTCAAAAATTTTTTTCAGGCGATCTCCAATTCATTGGCGTACCCAGAATTTTTGATTGGGGAGGCCTAAACCACAAATCACATGAAATGACGTCATCAAAATTTTTCCAAAGAGGAAGTTTTTGTGGGACAAAAGATATCGTAGGATGAAAGATCTGAAATCGCTGCCTCTTGGCACGTAACCAGGATTTTGCAAAGGGAGAGGGAGTTTGACCCAAAAAGACGTCTGCATTGGAAGTTTGACTGGTTTTTCACCATGAGTTAGGTGAAGTCAAAAAAACGTCTTCGCCAGATTGTGACTAGATTTTTGTAACAAGAGCATAACTTTTAAGTGGCTAAAACTATCACTACCTTGTTGAAAATTTTGCAGAACATATAACGCATAACGTGTGTACTTTTAAGGTCTTCCGGGCTCCCATAAGTCTGGGTTTGATGTACCCCAAAACCCCTCTCTTGTAGGTCCTGTATGTTGTTTTAAGTGTACCATATCAAAAATTTCCTGTGTGGCTGTGCTAACTTTGTGTTCGTCCTGTAAACAAGCAAAAGGAATCAACAACACCTACTAATTGTTACAATTATTGTTTGCAACCGAGTTTGAATATTTTTTCCAAATTTTATGGCAATGAATGCAAAATTTAATTACTCTAAAACACATTCATATTTACAGGGGTGCCAAAACAAGGGGTGATGGTGGAATATATCCCCCCAATAATTTGGCTATATCTCCCCCAATAATATGAATGTGTGTACATCTGAGCGAAAATTGGGGAAAAAAGTGTTTTATTTTTGATTAAGACTTTTTTTTGGTCTTCACCTGAATTTGGGAAAAAAGTGTTCCATTTGATTTTTTTTTTTTTTTGGTCTTCACTAAATTTCCAAACCTGAACAAAATCGTGGTCGAGGTTCATCCCCCCAATGTTGAAAATAGGGAAAAATTGGGGTAAAATTGCAAATTACCCCCCCAATGCTCAACAAAGATCGGCACCACTGCATTTTTACATTAAGACATACTGTAATATTAAAATTACAAAAATTTTAAAGTTTTTACGGTATGCTGCTTAGTTCAAAATGAAGAAACATTAAGTAAGGAATTTGCCAAACAAATTCTCTACTGGATTCTGCTGACGGACCAATGGCCTTTCATAATGTGCTACATCTTGGAAATTATCGAGAATTCCGATCAAAGACATTATGTTTAGTCGGCCAAGATGATGAAGAAATTGATGATGGAGTATCTCTTTTGGAAATTTATGAAGCGTAAGTAAAGATTCTGATTTTTTTTCAATTAGTCTTGATTCCAGCTCTCTTTCTCCGTAACTAACGTCATTTAAAAGGTTTTATGTCTACGCTTGAATTAAGCTGATGCCAAAAATAGAAAACTTGCCAATAAAATATAAAAATAAGAAACAGTAAATGCTTGGGAATGAATGGAAATGAGGCAGAGATGTTGTTTTATGTCTTAGTTCTTGAAAACTGGATGAAAAAAAAGAGGTGATTGCCTAATACTATAAGAATTTGTTTCGCAAGAATACCATTTTTGAATTTGAGTTGAAAAAGAACTAAACTTGATTTTCATTATATTGGCTGAATTACGCCGAATCGTGTAACAAGTTGGCGGAGCCCAACTTGACGGCATTGCGCCGAGGCAGCAGAGCTCTTTTCGAGGAAAATGTTGCAGCGGTGGAAAGACTTTTACGACACTGTCCAATTTGACCAAACCCTGAATTGTACCCCAAGGCCTTACCAAAGTCAATTGCTTTCCCGCTCGCACAAATTACCGGTTAAATTAACTGTTGTTTACAATGAATTTTTGCTTAGAAATTGATTTGAGAAAAAGAGGAAGAAAGTGGTTTGAAAATAATATTGTTTAGTTGAATTAATGATGTTTTCAGACGTGTTGGGTGTGTTATTGACACGTCATTTTTACGCGGTCTGTTTCGCGCTTATCTTTGAAACTTGAGCATATGCAAACTTCAACCTGACTATGAAGTCATCAAAATGAGGTCATACTAGCAACACATGAAACCAATACCCAAACATTATGTTCTTCCCAGTGACTTCCGTTTCAGAAAGATACAAAATAGAAAAATGGCTCCCGTATCCCAGATAAAATGAGTTTAGCCCTTGTAGTTGCTGGATTGTACCGCTAAGTTACAGTTATTTTTACAGTCCTACCGTAACTTTTGCAGGGTTATAATTGGATCGGAAAAACTACAAAAACCACCAAGGGAACCACAAGGGTACCAGAGATACCGCACCTCCCGGCGGGGAACCATAGCGAATCAATGGAAAAGGAAAAAACAACGTCGATCAATAAGCAGGTCCAAGATCACAACATCACAGGAATTGCACAGGTGAGCATCCGCGACCGGTTTCGTCCTTGCTCAAGGGACTCATCAGGCGGATGGTTTTTGTAGTTCTTGATAGTCTACTTGGGGTCCCTATAGCTTTGTTCTTTTGACAAGGAACGCTCGCTTGGCGTGATGCCTATGCATGATGTCGATTTGCAAGTTCTGTTCTCCGTCGCCGTATTGCTTAATTTGGTTTTCCCGTTGTTCTTCCGCCTGATGAGTCCCTTGAGCAAGGACAAAACCGGTCGCAGATGCTCACCTGTGCAATTCCTGTGATGTTGTGATCTTGGACCTGCTTGTTGATCGACGTTGTTTTTTCCTTTTCCAAGGATCGGAAAAGAAGCAATTAAAATCACATTAGAAGTTGCTTTGTTTGGATGGCGATTTGGATTTGCTCTACAGTTTACTGGACAAAACAAAAAAATTTCTGACCAAAGTAAAAGCCAAAGAACTCGTCAAATATACAGTGAACCTTGATATCAACCCGAGAAAATCAATCGCTCTTCAACGATCCTGCTGGTTTGAAACTCAAGAGAAGATTGGTGACGACACATTTGATGGTACACCACCAAATTCAAGACATGATGAAGCCAACATGGCTGCTCCAATTGCCAAACTTCCTTAATTGCGAACCTGGATCTGATGTAGTTGATGGAACTGCCTCTGAAGCCTTTACATCTTCGATTGCTATTCATTCTCAGTTTTTAAATCGGTCTCGCAGAATAGACGAGAGAAAGATGAAGAAGCTTACGTCACATTCAATGATTGTTCACCTAGCAGAAAAGAACGAAGTGCCTCCTCCAGCTGGGAAAGCAATACGGAAGTATAAAAATGCCCAAAAATTTCGATCTAAATCAGAACTTGAGGCCTCATCAACGAATCTCCGAAAAGTAAAATGATTTTTTCATAAAGTGAATTTTTGCTGTGTGAAAAAATGTGAATTTTTTTTTGCTTTGCATGCTACAGCTCATTCTGACAGAATTGTATAGTTTTTAAGCTAATTAACATAAGATAAAGCTCTTACAGTACGTAAGTTTATTGTTTATAGTCTTATGGGTAATGGTTTTTTAATTTTACACTTTTTGTGACTTTATACGAAGCACTAATCAAATCAAATCTTTCACTATACTTGCCGTGTTACGCCAAAGCGTGTAACATGTTGACGGGTCCCACCTCCGCTTTAATGCACCCTGCTGACAACATTGCTCCTTTCGAAGAAATGTTGGAAGCGGTGGCGAGCCGTTTGCAACATTGTGTTCGATTTAACCGGCCAAAAATGTGAATCTCAGACCTCCCGCTCCATAAACAAACTCTTTAATGCTGGACAACAAAGCACAACCGGTACTAAAATACCGGTTAGTTTAAACAAATGCACTTTTAAGCCTATATTTTGCAAAACTACGTGGGGATAGGCTAACTCCAGAGGCTCACATAGCTTTTTGAGCAAAACCTTGATAACAGTAATACACAGCGACACAGTTGGTTTAATATCAAGGCGACTATGATAATTCTTATTTCCTCCAGACTCGATAATATTCAGCTATCGCACACAAAGCTATAAAACTTCGATCAATTGGCGTGAATCAGTTGCTGAAATAATATTATACGTATTATTGCCATTTCGGTTGTAAATTAAATTCTCCTATTACAGAACCCAACCTAAACAATAATTAATAAACTTGTTTCCTTTTTGGTTACAAAATTTCGTCTTTTATTGTGATGACGTTTTCAATGTAAGTTTACTAAGCATGATGTAAACGTGTTAACTTGCGTTTTTTCGTTAACCTTTCTTTCTTCAAAAAACTGTCCAGTATGAAAGGTTAAATCGAGAACATTCAAGTCGGAGGATTTCGGATTCGATTTTTTCTTAAAAGTTTTAGAAATACATGGTTCCCAATTTGGGTTTTTCACAACTTTCGTTTCTAAGATGATACGAGAGTTTAAATTTAAAGAATTTCGCCTTAAATGTTTTGCCAGTAAAAGAAAATTTCAAAAAACTACTTCAAGTTTTTAGTTTTTCAATGATTGCCTTGTGGCAGCGTTATTGTTGCCAAAATAATCAAACCAAATCTTTCATTATACTGGCTGCAATACCCCGAAGCGTGTAACAAGTTTGCGGGCCCCATCTCCGCGTCATTGTGCCAAGACAACACAGCTTCTTTCGAAGAACTGTCGGAGCAATGGCGAGCCGTGCAACAGCGTGTCCGATTTGATCGGCCCAAGATTTGAATCTTAGACTTCCTGTTCCAGAGACGAATGCGTAATCGCTCGACCCATAGGCGTAGGAGGTGGGGGGTGGCCGGAGGGCACTGCCCCCCTGTTGGTGTAAGGTGTCCAAATTTCGGGCAAAATTTAGGACAATTTCATATATTTTGGGCGATTTTGCGTCAAAATTTCGAAAGATTTCATACTTTTTGGGCAATATTGCGTCAAAATTTTGGGCAATTTCATGTCGTTTGGGCAAGTTTGCCTAGTAAAATATTCCGAGCGCTGGATAGAAAAACCGTCTTAATGTGAGTGAAGACGTTTTTTTTTTGTGTGTGTGGAGGTCACCACAATTTGGACAGAAAAACCGGCTCAATTTGAGTGAAGACTTTTTTTTTGGAGGTCACCTCAATTTGGACGGAAAAAACAATTGAATTGTCAGGCAACAGTCAAGTCATTTTTCGGGCAAAACTTTGGTGCCCCCGAAATCATTTTGAGCTTCTACGCCCATGGCTCGACCAATTAGCAGGTTTATTCTAAGTAAAATTATTTCGAACTTTTTGGAACTTAATTTTCTGTCTACTGTAGTAACTAGAAGTTTAAGCCCAGCTTCGTCAAAAATTTGCTGCATTTTTTGTCAATTTTGGGTGCAGAAAAAATTGGCTTTCATCAAAATTACGTTGCTTTTTCGGTCAAATGGTAGAGAAAAAAGTCGTCACCAAAAATTTGTTCGTCAAATTTAGGCCTATACCGAAAAATCGTTGCTTTCTTCCGTCGAATTAAAGTGAGGACTTGTTTCCGCTTTTGTTCTTTACTTTTTTCCAGTAATTTCTTCAAACCGGAGGGTCCAACTTGTCATAGGGGAGATTACATCTGGGGGTGCGGTGCTAAAATGGCTGCACTGGCAAAACGGCAGCTCTGAAATAAGGAGAAAATTGCTACATTCAAACTGCAATGTCATAAAAATGGTAAGACGTAAAAAACTCCACTTTGGTGAGAATGCTTTTTAAAGCTTTAAATTTGTAATTTTTTTATGTGGTAATGCGTTTACTTCAATTGCTATATTGTTTAGCTTCCTACCGAAAAGATGAGAAGACGTTGTGTAAACAGTTTTGAATAGCAGTTGTTGTTGTTGTGCAAATCTACCTTCCTGTCACCAGAAAGCAGAGGTGGGCAAAGCGCAATTAGATGCGCAAAGCGCAACTTCCGCGAACTCCGCAATCGCGGAAGTTGCGTTGCGCTTTAATTTGAAACATTGCGGAAGTTGCGTTGCGAACTAAAGTCTTTAAAATTTGTTGCGCTTTAATTGCGCTGCGCTTTCAAAATATTTTTCAGTTAATAGCGCAATTCTATGCATTGAACTTAATTTTGTTCTATTTTGATCACAATTTTGCTAAATATCGGCCTTCTTTAGCAAATTGTTAACTTTTTCTGTCTAAATCGCAAAAAATGCGGTAATTGCATTGTGTTGTGAAATTTGAATGGCGAAAGTTAGGTTGCGCTTTAAACTTGGTACGATAATGCCGTTTCGCAATTGCGGAATTGCGTTGCGCTTCAACTGAATCAAAAATTTTGTTGCGAAAGTTGCACTGCGCTTCAGAAATTAAAATACTAAAATTGTGCATTTTGCGCTGCGCTTTTACTGGTTGAAACAATCGTTGCGTTTTGCTGCCCTGCGCTTTTGATATAATGTTATTTGTGCCCACCTCTGCCAGAAAGCTACGTTAGATGCTAACTGTTGGACGATCCGCATACCTTTCATTGCGATAGCTACTTTGCAATCAAAGGAATTCGCATCTGTTTAGAAGTATTTAATGAACCAACGTTTTGATAAATTTCTTCAATTCTTGTCCACTGAATTTGCTGCTTGTTTGAAGTCACCAAGCAGATAATTATCGTAAGGCGTCTAATCCAAGGACGAACAACGTGACCAGGGTGCGGGTTGAACCCAAATAGTGCGATCGGCTTCGTTGTAAAAACAACTGTTTTGTCCTCTCGACTGCCTTGCCAAATTTTTTTGTTACAGTAATTAGTGTTCTGGTTGGATAGCTGGTTGGACAGGCCAGAGATGTAAACGGGCCGATAAATGCGAGCGCGAACCCGAAAACGTAAGTCTGAACCCAAAAAGTGATTTGAAGCCAACACCAGCCCCTACAATGCCTGAAAATTTGGTGAAGGCTAAAAATGTGTACAGTTATTGCTTATGATGAAACTACTTATTGCTGATAAATGGTGGCGTAATAATGTGTAATAATAATTGCATCGATGCTTAAATGAAGTCGTCATTCAGTGTTGCAAAGTTATTTGATTTGCGAATCTTAAAAACAAATTCGGCCCGACTAACAACTCTGGGACGGGCTGGCAGTTCTAAAAGTAAGATAAAGATGAACAAAAAAACTTCTCGCTATAGAAATGTTTAATTTTTAGCCAAAATTTTAAATAAAGATTTATGAGAAAACAAACGCTTTGCGCAGAAGACCGGATTTCTCATCTATCCACTAATCAATAATCATGCTGTAGTTGTATTTGATCGGCTGGTCACGAGAGCGAGTTTGTGACAAAACTTCATTAAGTTAGCCATTTTGCAGCGCATTTCTGCGTTCTTCTTGTCTGTTTGAAATCCAGCAATGGTGCAGGTGATGCTTCTACCGAATTTTTGCGAATTCCTAGACATGCTAAAAGCAAACAATGAAGTCGCTATGTTGCTGTTTCCACGAATTTATTGAGCAATAAAGATAAAGACGATACGTAAGTGCAAACAATTTTGAATATACGTTTTTAGCAATTTCTACGGCATGTAATACGTCAATGTCTAACATCGTCACTCAAAGGTGTCATTGTAAAAAACTTCTGTAGAGTCTTGGAAAATTCAAGTAAGCAACTAGCAAGTGATACCAGTATCCTAACATAAAAATGCCCCTCAAATAAAAAATTCCCTGTTTTGAAGTCATCAAATATTGACCTCATTTGATTGATTATTGATTCAGTATTAGCGCGTTAGGTTTAACACTTAAACTGTTTGTGATTCAAATTTCCCAACGTTTTGGACCTTGCTTTTCAGTGTTTTAGCTTACAATGTATGATGTTAGGTATTTCTTTTTATCGTTTTTGGTGAAAGTTTTTAACGCGCATGCGCGATAGCTATAGTCCTAAAAATTTTGAAACTTTTGTTACAAAACTTGTCTTTTAGATTCAATGCACGGAATGAACTTTATAGACACTAATTTTTCCTACATGACTCAAATATGAACACTTGAACAACGATATGCTCAAGAGTAATGAATCAAAAAATCTCCTTTTAGCGTTAAGCGACTTTTGCCGATCACGCGTATTTTTGAGCGGAAATACACATGTTATCTTTTTCAATGTAAATGCAAAAAAAGGAAAAGGCAAAATGCATGCTGTCAAATGATAAGCGTATTTCTGCAGCGTAAATACGCGAGATTGGTAAAAGCCGCCTTAAAGTGTGCAAATTTTTTTCTTGCATAATAAAATTGCTCGAAGACAAATTCAAAATACGTATAGCTGCACAAAATTTAAAAGCTTTTACAGTAAAATAGTAACGATACATCCTTACCCATCAAGTATAGCCATGGGTAAAAGGCAGAGGGGAGGATTTGCGGTCATTGATTCACTGCTTGCCATCACTTACAGTGAAGACTCCATACTGACTTCTTTAGGTCCAAACTACCAGAAGAAAAATTGTGAACCTTAATTTTTCAGTTTTTGACTTGACCCGACAGAAAATCAAAACTGTGTTTATTGTTTCCTTAACTGACGCTCTATTCACTTAACCGGCATAGTAGGCCGCATTATTTACCACATGTTTTGAAAACGTTTGCCTTGGACGTATCAATACGTTTTACGCACTGAATAGATAAGAAAGCAAACTTTTATTTCAACCAATATTTTTGAAATGTGGTTTGCATTGATTCGTTGTGTTGGTTATGCAGAATAGGAAAGTAGTCATGAAGGAGGGGTTTGCGATAGTCGTCAAGCATATTTCGCAATAACTTTATATGGCTCGGGATACCATTTGAATTGGTATAGGTGCAACGATCATGTAGTGCTCACTTATCAATGCTGTTTTTGAGATCATAAAGCAGCGCTGCTTGGAATCCGTTTCCACGTCATAAAAGCATCTAACCAAGTCAGTGTTTAACTAAATACCTACAGACAACAGACGGCATTCAATGTACAAAATTATTTCTTTGCTGATACGGCAACTAAGATTTAAGACGCCTTAATTTTTCTTTTTCTCAGCCGGATAACTTCCCCGGCCGGCATTGGCAGTTCTCTTTTTTCAGTTAGTTGAATCTTCATTGGTTTGATGTGTGGCCTTTGATCAAAGCTTTGTGTATCTGAGGCAGTGAAAGAAGAAGGAACACCATCTGCTTCTACATGAGGAACATCAACTTTGATTTCCATTTTTTCGTCTTGGAATAAGGAGGATCTTTGAAGAGCTATTGACTTTCTCAAATTGGTATCAAGATTCGTCGTATACTTGATAAGTTCTTTGGCTTTTGCTTTTGTCAAAAGGGTTTGGGTTTTTTCTAACAGACCGTACAGCAAATCCAAATCGCCATCGAGGCAGAGCAATTTGGTGTAGGATTCCACCAATTCCTTTTCAGATCCCATGACAATTCTGCAACAACCAATAAAGAAATACAATAGTCTATAGATGATTGGTGAATATTTGCTCCAGCACCTACTATGACAGCTGCAGATTATCCACAGTAAACCCAAGTTTGCATACACATCATCTGTCTTCCAAAATCCCATTTCAAATAGGTGGCCACTGCCCACTAACTTGACAGTGTGCCGCATAGTTGTTCACGACGTCCTCCACAGGTCCTAGCCAATCATGTCATTTAGACGGAGCTCAGCGAATTCTAGGCGAAGCTAGAAAGCAGGTTGGCAATCAAAATGAAAACTAACCAAAAACCGGTTGTCATGCATATTTTTACATTTTCTTCCAAATTAATCATTTCGGCTAGATAATGTAAAAAAAAGTTTTCAATATTTTGAGGTAATAGTTGGTTACAACCAAAATAAGAAGACCACCGTTTTCAGCTTTTCCATTGCAAGATTGAAATTACCGAGAATTGCGTTTACAGTTATCGCAATGCACTGTGAAAAATACATGAGAAAAATTTTCCAAGTCGGACTCCAAAGTTTCTGGCAAGACTAAGCCACCCTTCTGGCGGTTATAGTTCTGCTTGCTTATGGTCATAATGCACTTCCCACTTTATCACTGCTTACCGCTAGAAAATTACTTGTTTCATTTAACAATTCAAAAAAGAACTGGTACTACTCACCCCTGGTAAATTTCCAAAAGCGACGCACTTTCAGGAATTGCTTCAGCTTTGTTTCCAAATGATTCTCTTTGGTCAGCGTCTTCAATAACTTCCAAAATGTAACTCATTCGAAAAGGCCACTGATCAGTTAGCAATATCCAGTACAATATTTCTTCGGCAAATTTGGCGTTATCTTCTTTATCAGCTAAAACAATATCATTTTCACAGTGTTATTTTTCATAGAACTAAGCAATGCTAGTTATTTCGCTTATTAGTTCTCATTATTGGCAGCTCTTTACTTCATCTAAATCGTGGTTTCAAAAATTGCTGAAACAGTGGCAAAAATTTAATAGGGTATAAACAATTTTTCACTTGTAATACTTGAAGAAAATACTAATAAAAAACCGCTGGGCTCTTCTACTAAGGAAAACTTGCAGCTATCCTAATACTAGATGGGAGCTTGCTGAGTTGTAACCCCTTTGAATGACCAACACAAATATCTGCAAATTTCAAAAAAGCTAGTGCCCCAGCTTAAGCCCTTTAAAAAATTAATTTTTGTCGGGTCTGCGTAGGTGGCACCCCCAAACTATGTCAAAATATTTGTCTGTTAAACATCTACTAATATTTAAAGAGTTTGTTGCTTGAGAATTGCCTTGATTAAAATGTTCATATCTTCGAAGCTTTTCGACTGACACTTGTCATGAAGAATCGTCAGAATGGAGCGCGCAGGAAAATGAGCGGCTATTTATAAAAAAAAGCCGAGCCGTGATTGGCTGGAAAAAGACCAATGAGAGAGCGTCATTAGTGCACAATCTTTAAGCTGTACCCGAATTCTTTTTGTCGGCAGAAGGCGGGGTTAGAAGCTTTAGTGAGAATGGCTTCAAGAGCAGATTGATGAAAAGGTGAGCGGCCTTGGGCAAGAATAGAAAATCTACTGTCATCATAATGTCGAGCACAGGTGGGATTTTGTAAAAGATAAAGTCCAATGGCTGAATCAGAAGCAAGAGACTGGGTATTAGTCTGGGTGGAAGACTTTCACCGACGAGCAGGAAGTAAACGTTTTTTGGAAGAAGAGCAAGAATGGATGAATTTGGGGACATGTTGTTTGATTCTGTCCTGCAGCCTTTGGGAAGTACGACCTACATACCGACTGTCACAGTGGCATGAGAATTGATAAATCACGTTGCTTTTCCGTAAAGCAGGCAGTACATCCTTGTTGGTAGCGGAGAGGAGCTCGTTGGCAGAGCAAACAACTTGTGGTTCCACAGTGGAAAGGCAATGCTTTCAAACAGGAACTCCCAAACTATTTCAAAACATTTGTCTCTAAAATATCTGCTGATATCAAAAAAACTGTCGCCCTAACTTGAGCCGTCAAAAAGATTGATGCTTTGAGGCCCCGTTTAGTCGCTCCAAGAAATTTCGGGAGACGAAATCGCGTTCGCAGCTCAACATCTTTATACAAAAATTAAATTTCGATGATTTGTGATTTAGGAGAAGAAGAGCGTACAAGATTAAGCAAGAAAAAAAAAGAAAAAAAAAACTCATCGCGGCCAAAAGTTAGTTAGTTAAGATGAAAGGGTATCTTAAGACATAGGATCGTGTGAAATATTTTTTGCCGTACTCAAGCCGTTTTTGAATTAAACGGCTTTTTACGGCAAACTTTTGGGCCGATTTTTTGGTCCTAAACCCAAAGTCACGAGACTAATTGCCTCAAAATTTGTTACAAACAAGCAAATCAATTATCTCAAACTGCTGTCAAAATTTCATGAAGCTAGACCAAACCGTTCTCGAGGTATTAGCAAAAGTCTGAAACTTCGCACTCATTTGTTGAAAAATGGCCGAGTAAAAACAAAGGAGCAAGCGACGCGAGCGTTGGTCATTTTAATAAGTTTTGACTCTCTGTAAAGCATTACGTAATTAATACTATCTTGAAAAGTTTGCCCTGAAAAACTGTATTTGATGATATTTTAGGATACAGCAAAACTGGTCCTAAAAGCAAAGCAACATCTAAAAGAATCCTGTTAAGAGCACAGCAATAGTCTCTATGAAAAGTTTGCGGCATAAAAGCTTATTTATTTATTCATACTTTCGGAAAACAAAGAGAATCACTGAATGTGGTCTTAAAATCAAAGTAATACCTTCTGTTTCTTGTCTTATAACATAAGAATTTCTTCTCCGAAAATATCGTTTTTTGAAGTCTTCACGACCCTGCAAATTTCATCAACAATCATGTTACAGTATATTCTAGTACAGTACATGCTTATTTCTGCAACAAAGAATTCGAAACAAAAAACATAAGATAATCAAAAATAGAAATTATTACTAGATTCATTTAACCCTATATATACGGGGCTATTTTTACACCCTATTTGTACCGGGGGGGGCAAATTTGCCCCCCTATCAAAAGATCGATTGGTAAGTGATAGAATTGAGATTTTTTGCTTGCTGATGCTATTTTTTGTTAAATTTTTAAAAATAAATTTTTTGAGGTTGTGACGTTACGAAAACGATGATGACGTCATCAAAACCAGTAAATCCTTATAAAAGCATGCAAATTTGCCTAAATGTTGCGAAATATTAATTTTAGTTTGAACTTTTGTTATTTCAAAGACATATCCGATAAAGTTACCACAAATGATGACGTCATCATGCATGACGTCACATGCATGATGACATCATCGTTAATATATTGTGTTGATTATTCTTTGTAATTTTTTGTGACTGAAATATAGTATATTTCACAAAATTATAGAATACTGCAGTATATTTTTCATTTTATCATTCAACAGCTGACGAAAATGATTTTTTTTTCTGCAAACGCAGTTTATTTCGAGAAACAGCAGAAAAATCAATATTTTTGAATTATGACGTCATCAATGACGTAATGATGATGCAATACATTTATCAGTAAATATAATATTTTATTCCAGCAGAAGATTAGCATTGACAATGAATACGCAGTACAATGAATAGAATATGCGCACTGATAAGCATGAATAGTGATCAAAACTGCGTAAAACTCCTTAGGTGCCTCTAACAAAGGCAAAAATGACGTCACTTCCGGTTGTCCGGCTGACCCCAAACTTTCTGAAAATGTGTGTTATTAAATTTGATTCAAAGTCAGGGTGCATCAAAGCAAAACTTTGCTTTCGTTTAGGAGCTATATTAAAATAACTGAGAGAGGGGGCAAATTTGCCCCCCCCGGAACAAATAGGGTTAAGAGGAAGAGTATTGAAATTTGTTCTTACTGATCACTGATTTCTTAGGCAAAAGATTATTAAATCTTGCCATTGTTATCAAAAATAAAAATGAACAGCATTCGAGGAAGTCAAAACTCCACGGTCTTGAGTTCATACCGACTGGTCGCCTTCAGCTTTAGCAAGTTTCAGAACGGCTAAGCTGACTTTTTTTCACCCTATTTGACACGGAAGGGATTTCCCATCACTTATTTATTGTGATAAATTTCTTCAAAAAAAAGTTTTTTCTTAAACCAATTTGACATAAAGTCAAAATTATGCACAAATAGTTCTTGAAAATTTAGAGTTGGTGTAGTAAGGAGAAGTTTTTGAATTTTTAGTTTCGGTTTTCCACAAACATTAAGTTTGCTTTTTGGCCTGTTTCTAGATTAAGTTACGCCACAAGTCATTTTTGTGATGTCATCTCTTTGATAAGTGTATTTCAAAGTCAAAATTCAAATTCAAAAAACAACTCACGCAAGATTTAATATGCTTAAGACGTTATTTGCGTCAAAATTAGATGACGTCACTAAAAGGACGTCATCAGCTCAAAACTAATTTTTCCAAATCATTTTGCTGAACAGCAACTTTTATACCAAATGCGGTGTTCTCATGACTTCCGATTTAAGAGTTAAATGGGAGAAATTTAGGAGATGTCCGTGAGAAATACTTTGGTAAATAGCCGGTGTAAATTGGGGTTAATAAATATTGATGATTGTGAAGCAAAGAATTTTCAAAACACACAAATTGAGTGGTACTCGTAGAAACTACCACACAATTATAACCGAATACTGTATTTCCAACGCTTAGACTTTATAAAGAACACCGGAATTTTTATGTATCTGCTGGATTCATACACAAATTGAATGTGTTGGACTCTTTTAGTATACCCATCCACTTCAGCACAGCAGACACCATTGTAATGACAACTCACCCTTTCTTGAATTGCTCTGATCACTGATGCTGTAAGTGAAATGATGTTGAAAATTCGCTTTATGTTGCGAGGATTCCCGTACATGTGACGTCGTATATCCTCATTTTGGTACATGAGATGCCTGTTTAATATATTGCATGATACGTTCAATTTTAGTCAATTGGCTTCTCGATCTTGCTCTTTGTGTTGCTTTGATTATAACTGCTTTGAAATTACCGCTTAGCATTCAGCATTCCTGTGGAAGAAAACATGGTGCATTGGTGCCACTATAATTTTTTCCAATGGTTGTCTCGCTCTTCCGCTACGCATGACTGCGAAGGCAAAAAGTTTTTGAATTTTAATGCACAAGTCTTACTCGTCACGAGTACTGCTAAGATATGGATAAAGAAAAGAAATAGAGAAATAAGAAAGAGCTAGGCAACCTCATTTAAAAATATATACTCTAGTGCAACAACATATCACACAAAAGATTGAATCTCAGAATCGTGCTGTAAAACTATAGCAAGACAGTGATTGAAAGCAACCATCAATTAAAACCTCTGGTCAATCAAAACGTCATTAGTAGCAAAAATTATTTTTCAGTTAACCTGCAAGAAAATAGAAAGTTTTCAAAGTCAATTGGTGCTCTTCTCGCTTTGTCTTCTTTTGCTCGTTCTGTAGCTTTTGATTAAACACAAAAACATGGTTAACGACAACGCAAATCACATTGAAGAGAGATTCAGTCAAATATCTTTTGTTCCATTAGAGGAGCCAAATCCGATGTACTCTTGTAAAGGCCCCAGTCCACCAATTTTGCGCAGTTATCTCAAAGAGTGGAGTTGTCAGTTCCCTTGCTTTACTTAATGGTAACAATTTATCAATTGACGCTAGCAGCTAACCACACCTTGGTATATCTTTGGCCATCGCTACCAGCAAATAGAGGGCACGAGGGTGGTAGCTTAGTAAATAATACCTGATATTGTACATAGCTTGAATGCCAACGTGCAAAAAAATTTAGAGTAGCTGATCATCAAAGACGTAGCCAAAAGAAGAAGAATTTTTTTCACCTCTCCGAATTATAGGATTGAATTAAACTACTGTCAATTCTTTTTCGACAGGCCGGACCTTCCAAATAACTTCCAATAAATGCAATAAAACTACTCATACAGTTAAATTCTGTGTTTCGCTTTTCGATTAAGTTTTTTTATCAAAAAAAAGCAAAATTTTATCATCATCGGCGAGGTCTTTGCCTGTGCACCCTCAAATCATTATATTTTTTTGCTAAACATTTGAAAATAAAAATTAATACTTATATTATGAGATCATTACCTAATCATCGTGTTTTTGAAACCATGGAAAAAATTGGTGATGTTAATCGTAAGAAAACTACTAATTTATAAAAACGTTATTTACATAAAGGCAACGATTCTAAAGTCAGTTTAGATGAGCAAGACAGGTTTTATTTTGTGACCCCTCTCTTTGGCCGTATGGCCCTTGCTCTGTTACCGTACTGCTGGTTATGCATTGAAACTTTTCGAATCCCAGTGCATCGTCTTGTGAGAAGCTTTCAAAGCCAAAAATAGATTGTGGATGAGTGGTTGGCCTATAGTTTGCGCAAGTGACGTAAACGATCACTCGCGAAAATTGCCAACCTTTGCTTCGTATTGCATACGTGCAGGGCCACCGAGAGGGGGGCAGGGGGGGACAATGACCCCGGGGCCCATGAACTTCATGGACCCATGGGCTTCAGGAGGGCCCACTCAAATGATACTATGAAATCAGCATGTGAGGCCTGAAGATTTTTTTTTTTTAGATCACCTGATTTCGGCCGGAAAACCCGTTAGAATTTCGGTGAAGACCTTTTTTTGGGAGATCGGCCGGAAAAACCGTTAAAATTCCGGTGACGACCTTTTTAAAGTGGCATTTTCTCCGTCTGTTTTGGAGTTCACACAACCGGAAATCCGTTATATTTAAGTTGGCCCTGGGCCCGCGTTCGGCTCTCGGCGCCCCTGCATAGGTGTCCAGTGTAAACGCAGTCCTTTGCAGTAACTCAACGAATTACAAAAAAGTGACACTCAAACCAAGTTAGTCTTTCAAACCATTATCAAAAAAGCTTTTCAGAAAATAAAGTGTATCCGGTATTGTATAGATGTTTTGAAGCAAATAATGCTTCTTTACCGAGTAGGAAAAAGGTTTTACATTTGCATCGAAAAAGCTATTTTGATCAATAAACATAAATCTTTTGAAGACCTCTTTAATTAGATAATCTGATATAAAAATTTAAGGCTCTGCCCAGTAGCATACGCAGAATTTTGAAAAGGGGGGGGGGGGGGGGGGGGGCAGGAATTTCAGAAAATTTGAGAAGAAGAAAGAACAGAGTAAGAAATTGTTCCGCCCAAAATCGGTCCGATTTTCTGCCCAAAATTAGGTGAAGAGGTTTTCACCCAAAATCAGTGTGAAGAGGTCTTCACCCAAAAACAAAAAAGGTTTTCACCAAAATCAGTCCGATTTTCTGCCCAAAATTAGGTGAAGAGCAAAAAAAAAAGGTCTTCACTCAACTTTAGTCCCATTATTTAATCAAAGTTGGGTGCAGGCCTTAACCATGCGTCTAGAAACATAGCCTTTGTGTGCTCAAACCTTCTGCCCAACTTACAAACGGGATGGGCATGCAGCAATTTTGCATACTATTCTCTACTAATTATACTCTCCTGGCGACCCAAAGGGGGGGGCCATGGCCCAATGCCTTCCCCCCAAAATACGCCCCTGGCTGTGCCATTATAATTATCAGAAAGGTATTATTGCCCTCTTTTGCACCCGATAGATTCGCTCTTGCTAAACTGTCAAAAAAGCCAACTAATGTCAAAAAAGGCTACCGAAAAAATGTCAAAAAACAATGATTAACTTTGAACAAAGTTAGAAACTGGAGATAATCTACTAACGAAAACCTTTTGCAAAAGTTGATGGGTCAACAAATGAATTTCAAAATTGAGTAAGAGTAAGAGAAAAAAAAATCTTGATATTGTCGTGCCGTTCTAAAATATTTTGGGGATGTAGAAAGATAAAATCTTCGCGTTTTTAAATTGAGCGCTTAAAAATTGTAGTTTCAATATTAAAGTTTCGTGTACCAAGTAGCCTTGTTCAAGAGATAGCGCAGAGACCTTTCGGTCTTCGAGACAAGCAGCTAACTGATCACCTGTCTACCATAAACAGTGGAGGCTGTACACCATTCCTTTAGTGCTGAAAGTCTAGGAGCATAGGTGGGCAAGTTAATGGAAAACGTTAGCTTCGTTAACCACTAGTCCGTTAACACACTTCACATCTCCGTTAATGTTAATCCGTTATTTTCAGCTTTAATTAACGGAAGTTAATAAAGTCCGTTAATTCGTTAACATTTTTGCGAGTAATTTACATTTCGTTTTATTCACTCGCTTCCAGGACACGTATTGGTGCTGTTGACCTAATTGTAAGGAACTATTTATTGCTATGGTGGTATTTTTGTGTTTTGGAAGTTACATTTTACAGTCTAATCTAATTTCAAGATAAAAATACGTTCAAATGTCTTAACGAAGCTGCGATCGGAAAATCTTTGGAAATTGTGAACAGCGATACGTAATAGACCTGTGAGGCTGCAGCTTATTATTTGACACAAAAAAGACCTCCTTTCTTCGCTTTCTTCTAAAAAACTTGTGCTAATACGCAACAAGTGTTACCAGTGTAAACTGGTTTGTACCGATACGATGAATGAATGGTGCAAGATATTAAACATAAAAACATTAACGAAAGTTAACAGAACTTAACGGAAGTTAATTTAGTCCGTTAACATGAAAAAACTTTTTAACGGATTAACGAGTTAAAGAAAAAGTTAGCTTCGTTATTAACGGATTAACGATTAACGGACTTGCGCCCACCTATGTCTAGGAGTGTACTAATTTTTAGAATCTTTGGTTTGACCCGACCATGAATGGAATTCAAGTCCACTGTTTTAGTAGTAGACCCTCTATCCTTGCCCTCGACCACTTGGCTTCAAAGTTGAATTGGACGACCAAGTCGTGCATCAAGACTAGCAACTAATTAAGTGACTACAACTATAACAACAAATAATTTTAATCAAATTTACTTCGCTTGTTTTATTGTTTTAGCTATCATTCATAACTTGATATTAATGTAGATATAACGCATCTTTCTTTAGCTGCATCAACACGGGCGACTTTTAGCTGCGAGAATCGACATTTTGCCTTTTTTCTTTCTCAAATCGCGTAGCTCACTTACACGGCGCAAGATTCACGTAAGATTTTGTCTGCGCGATATCGCCAGACACGCCCCCAAAAAAATCAAATCGCAGCAGTCACTCACAAGGGAGAAATTTTAACGCGATGCTCGCATACGATTGCAACTCGCAGAAGCCACTTAAGCTGCATTTACACGGGCGACTTTTTTGCCACGCAATTCGAAGATTTTTTATGCGTGAAAATCTTTCTCGCAGAGTGGTTACTCACACGAGGCGAAACTCGCTTGCCGCAATCGCATTTGGCAAGAATCGCCGCCGCGTAAGTAACACCTGCGATTTGCGATGCCGTTTATATTTTGCGCGACTCGATGCAAGAATTGTTCTCGGCCGTGATCACTTACACGAGGTCGGTTTCAACGTCTCGAGAGTCACAGGGCAAAGTCGTGCTCGTGTAAACAGCAAATCGTATGCAAGTCACGAGTCACCCCGGGATAGCGCAATGCACAAATGCTTTGCGAGTCGCAGGCTGCAATTATCCTAAATTTACTTCATAAAATATTGTGTGCATAGTACAAAATAGTCTGTAGTGCTTTTAGTGTAATTAATTGTGATTTCGATACCAAATTTACTTCATATTAGTTTGAAACTTAAAAGTAATAATTTTCTTGTTAATGCTGGCACTGGTCCATTGCAGATACGGCAGTCATGAGCTGATAACTGTGAAGCCAATCAAGCAGGATTCGAACCCTTTATGAAATGTATGATAAATTAACAACAGGTAACAGTACCTTTATTGTATTCTGCTTTTACAATACCGTAAGACACTGTTTTTATAAAGACGCGTTTACACGGGCGACTTTTTTGCAACGTGATTCGAAGATTGTTTATGCGTGAAAATCTCTCTCGCAGAGCGGTTACTTACACGAAGCGAGACTCGCTTGCCGCGATCGCGTTTGGCAAGAATCGCCACCGTTGGGATACCGATTATATTTTGCGCGACTCGATGCAACAATCGTTCTCGCTCGCGATCACTTACACGAGGTCGATTTCAACGTCTCGAGATACACAGGGCAAAGTAGCGCTCGTGTAAACAGCAAATCGTATGCAATTTACGAGTCGCCCCGGCATAGCGCAATGCACAAATGCTTTGCGAGTCGCAGGCTGAGATTATCCTAAATTTACTTCATAAAATATTGCGTTCATACGACAAAGCAGTCTGTAGTGCTTTTACCGTAATTAATTATGATTTCTATACTAAATTTACTTCACATTAGTTTGAAATGCAGGAGTAATAATTTTCTTGTTGATGCTGGTACTGGTCTACGGCAGATACGGCCGTCATGAGCTGATTACTGTAAAGCCAATCAAGCAGGACTTTAACCTTTTATAAACTGTATGATAAATTATCCACAGGTAACAGCACCTTTATTGTATTGTGCTTTCATAATACCGTAAGTACACTTTTTTTATAAGAACCAGTCAATTTTGAGTTGAGGCTGGCTGTTCTTAATTTTTGGCCAATGTTGAGCCTCAGTTGCTCTTAATTGGTTCTTAAATTTTGAGATGTTTGATGTCAATTATGGCGACCATGTTTGCTTATTCCTAATGATCTGTCTGCTTGTAAACGCCTTTTTAGCTTCTATTGCAGTATCGTAAAATTGCGAAAAGCGAAAAAGCAAGCGCTAATTTTCGTTTGAACGAGAGCCAAAAAGTTTTTATGTTACCTGCGCAGTGCGCAGTAGCACTCCATACATAGTCTGCAATTTTGCTCGAAACTACCAGAAAACCATTCAAGCTTTGTTGTTTCGATCCAGTACAGAATCTAGTTTCTTTTTTGGTTTGGAATTTATTCTTTTTCGGTTGTTCTTCCTAATTTGTTATTAAATTTTGAGCAAAAATGAGCCTCGTGTTTTTACAAAATTTTTCTTGTATAAAAAAAGTGTAATCAATTTTGTCATTGCTAATATTCTGACATAGCAAAAACAAAAGTTAAAAATCTGAAAACCCTAGAATAGCTAAGACAATGAATTCACAACAATGGCATTTGGACAATATATTTTGGAAATGGAGGTGCTAGTTACGGAAGCCCTCCGTCGTGTCCATCTAGGCAAACCACAATTGAAGTTCTCCAACTTAAACTGTATTGTTCAGACAAAACAAATAATATGGAACAGTACGGCATGGCAAAAAATAACTGAAATTTAACCAGAAAATAATGAACTAAAAAAGTGCCGTGCGAGCGGTCTTCAAAATAAAATACGTCCGTTTGCCAATTGCTCTAAGGAAACGGAATGCCAGACAAATAACTCGGCCAAAAAGCGCTTAATTTTTAAAACGTTTGCAGCCAATGGCTGCAGGATATAACGTGACGTGTGCAAACTGAGCAAACTAAAAGCAAGAAGCGGCCGAATTCCGAAACTAGAGCGAGGCAACACAAAAAAGGTCAATCGGTGCTGTAACAGTGCTTAGCAGTGTAGGCTCACACCCTATGCTCACTCGTTGGGTCCAGCACCATGTATACAAGTACCATCCACTGCTTTTTGTCGGCTAAAAACGGGTGAGCGTTTGCTTTCTTTTCTAACCCGAGATTGCTGGTAGCCTACCGGGCACCGGCATCTCTTGCGGTTAAAATAACCACATTTAACTGGAGAAACATAACATCTACTGCACCGCATATTGTAATTGAACATACATTTCATGAAAATGCTGTTTCTAATGAAATCATGTTCTCAATTTCTAGTGGTTTTATGGCGCTTTTTCATTTGAATTACGCCAGAAACGAGTTTTGACTTGAAGTCACAGACGTATTTTTGCATTGTTCAAAATAATTCATCCTCCGCATTGTACTTACTGTAATTGCCCAGCGTTTAGCAAATGCATGCGCTGTTTATTTTATTATTATGGATATTGATGCTTTGTAACAGCTGTGATTTAGTAGCTCCATAACAAATTTACAAGAAAACACATATTATACAAATGCTATATGGATTTTTTGAATGTTGGTTTAACTAAAAAAGAGCCAGTGCTTCCGTAGCGACAAAATGCGCCTGGTATCACTGCAGAAGGACTCAAAAAGTAAACTTAAAAATAAAATTTAACAATTAGCATTCCGTATAACATAACAGCTCAGATCTACTATAAAATACAAAATACTTCTGCACTATTAAGGAAATAAACGATATGAATTAGTCAGTCACACATGCTTGGAGAAAAGGTGATTTTAAAAGTGTTTTTAGAATTAACTCCACAAAAACTGTTGATAAACTTTATTATTTTACCAAATATTATATATAGCCAAACAAGAACCACAATCAGAGATGGGTTGCAGATTGCAATGGAGAAAAACCAAAACCCAAGGGGTAAACAACAGAATTTTATAATAAATTATGAGCGCTAATGCCCGCTTGACTTCACTCCATCCAAGCTAACTCAGAATGATACAGAGTAAGTAAGCTTTTCGAGTAATTTCAAGCGTTTAGTGCTTTATCTTTCACCTAGCATTTTCATTGAAAGTTTTAACGAAATTAGCTGCTCAATTGTATTCCCTGTATTTCGTTTTACGCTTGCGTTGGCTTCACACAATTTTGTTTTCAAAATTCCGCAGCTTGTTTGTTTCAAATGCAAAAGCTGACAAGCTGCGCATATGAAGTGCTTTTGCGGCAGTTGGCTTTTGCAAATTCAAAACCACCAAGCCCCGCTTTGAAACTATCTCGCACCGTAAAAGTGAAGCAGTGCGATAGCGACTCTTCCGCCGACTCGATTTGGCGAGAATTACTGGCACGCAGTCTCAACGTGTAAGTGACTTCTGCGAGTTGCAACCGTATGCGAGCATCGCGTTAAAATCTCTCCCGTGTGAGTGACTGCTGCGATTTGATTTTTTTGGGGGCGTGTCTGGCGATGTCGCGCAGACAAAATCTCATGTGAATCTTGCGCCGTGTAAGTGAGCTACGCGATTTGAGAAAGAAAAAAGGCAAAACGTCGATTCTCGCAGCTAAAAGTCGCCCGTGTAAATGCGGCTTAAGGACGAGTAAATTTTGAGTTGAGGCTGGCTGTTCTTAATTTTTTTGCCAATGTTGAGCCTTAGTTGCTCTTAATTGGTTCCTAAACTTTGAAAGCATTTTTTCAATTATGGCGACCATGTTTGTTAATTCCTAATGCTATGTCTACTTGCAAACGCCTTTTTTTTTGCTTTTGCTGCATCGTAAAATTGCGGAAAGCGAAAAAGCGAGCACTAATTTTCGTTTGAACGAGAGCAAAATAGTTTCTTTTGTTATCTGCGCAGTGCGCAATAGCACTCTACTCTCAAAATTGTGGGAATTTTGCTCGTAGATGCCAGAAAAGAACTCAAGATTTATTGTTTTTAATCAGAACAGAATTTAGTTTCTTTTTTGATTTGGAATTGATTCTTTTTCGGTTGTTCTTAGTATTATTTTTTGTTGCTGAGATTAGTGTTGTTCCTAATTTGTTATTAAATTTTGAGCAAAAATGAGCCTCGTGCTGTTACAAAATTGTTCTTGTATAAAAAAATGTAATCAATTTTGTCATTGCTAATATTCTGGCATACCAAAATAAGAGTAAAAGATCAGGAACCCTAGAATAGCTAAGACAATGAATTCACAATAATGGCATTTGGACAATATATTTTGGAAATGGAGGTGCTTGTCACAGATGCCCTCTGTAACACTGTTGAGTGTAGGTGCTGCAGGGAAACTCTGGAGCCTTCAACGTGTCCGTCTTCCCAAACCACACTTGAAATCCTTCAAATTAAACTGTAATGTTCAGACAAAATTAATAATATGGAACAGTACGGCACGGCAAAAAATAACTAAAATTTAACCAGAAAATAATGAACTAAAAGAGCGCCATACGAGCGGTCTTTAAAAATATTGCGTCCGTTTGCCAATTGCTCGAATGAAAAGGAATGCCAGAACAGAGGTAACTCGGCCAAACACAAAGGCGTGCACCAAAAAGTGCGTAATTTTTAAAACGTTTGCAGCCAATGACTGCTGGACATTAAGTGACGTGAGCAAACTAAAGGGAAGAAGCAACCGGGTTCGAAACTAGACCGGGCAACTCAAGGAAGGTCAATCGGTGCTGTGACAGTGCTAGTAGAGTAGGTTCACACCCTATGCTCACTCGCTGGGTCCAGCACTTTGTATACAAGTACCATCCACTGGTTTTTGTCGGCTGAAAACGGGTTGGCGTTTGTTTTTTTTCTGACCCGAGATTGCTAGTAGCCTACCGGCATCTCTTGCGGTTAAAACAACCACATTTAACTGGAGAAAAAAACAACACCGACTGCACCGCAATGTGATTAAATGTTGATTTCATGAAAATGCTGCTTTTCTTATGAAATCATGCTCTCAATTTCAGTTGCACCATTTCTAAAATTTGAGCAGTTTTGTAGCGCTTTTTCATTTGAATAACGCCAGGAGTTGAGTTTTGACCTGAAGTCACAGACGTATTTTCGCACAGTTCAAAATAATTCATCCTCCGCACTACACATTTGCCTAGCGTTTAGCAAATGCATGCGCTGGTTATTTTATTATTGTAAATATTGGTGCTTTGTAACACCAGTGATTTAGTAGCACCATAACAAAATTACATGAAAACACAGATAATATGAATGCTATATAGATTTTTTAAATTTGTTTTAATTTTAAAAAAGCCAGTAGGCCTACTTCGGTAGTGACAGAAGGCGCCTTAAAATTTAACAATTAGCATTGCGTATAATATGACAGTACAGATCTACTATAAAATACAAAATACTTGTGCACTACTGGAAATAAACAATATGAATTTGTCAGTCACACATGCTTGGAGAAAAGGTGATTTTAAAAGTGTTTTTAGAATTAACTGTACAAATATGTTGATAAATTTTATTGTTTTATACCACCAAATATCATGTATAGGCTAACCAGTACTTAATATTGTAGGGGGGACGCGGGGGGATGCGTCCCCCCATCGAGAGTTAGCATCCCCCCATCGAGATTTAGCGTCGCCCCAACAAGATTTAGGCGTCCTCCCATCGAGAGTTGAGCGCTGGATGACCAGAGGAAAAATAGCCAGCTAGGAGCAAAAGATCCTACAAATTTCCTGCCGAAAATGGTCGCAAACTGCGGCGATGACCTTTTTTAGTCTGATTTCGGGAAAAAATGACTTCAATTTTCGGCGAAGATCTTTTTTTTTTTTTGGTCTTCACCTGATTTTGGGGAAAAATGACATCAATTTCCGAAGATCTTTTTCTTGTTTTTGGTCTTCATTCAATTTCGGCGACGGAAATACCTCATTTTGTAAAGTTGGTCAAGGCTGCAAAAGCGTCCCCTCATGCAAAATTTTACAATTTAAGTACTGTGTACAACCAAACAAGAAACACAGTCAGAGATGGGTTGCGGTAAAGAAAAACCAAGACCGAAAGGGTAAATAACAGAATTTAACTATAAATTATAAGTAACAATGCCCGCTTGACTTTGCTCCATCCGGTATCCGGACACGAGCCCTAAAAACACGAGCCCTAAAAGACACCAGTCCTAAAAACACAATTCCTAATGGACATGAGTCCTAAAGTACACAAGCCCTAACGGACACGAGTTCTAAAGGACACGAGTCCTAATGAACACAAGCCCTAACGGACACGAGTCCCAAAAAACACGAGTCCTAAAGACACGAGTCCTAACGGACACCAGTCCTAATGAACAGGAGTCCTAATGGACACCAGTCCTAAAGAACACGAGTTCTAATGTACACAAGCCCTAATGGACACGAGCCCTAAAAAACACGAGTCCTAAAGACACAAGCTCTAATGGACATGAGTCCTAAAGGAGAGGAGTCCTAACGGACACGAGTCCTAAAGAACACGAGCCCTAAAAGACACGAGTCCTAAAAGACACGAGCCCTAAAGAACACGAGTCCTAAAGGACACCAGTCCTAAAAGACACGAGTCCTAAAAAACACGAGCCCTAAAAGACACGAGTCCTAAAGAACACGAGCCCTAAAGAACACGATCCCTAAAAGACACGAGTCCTAAAAGACACGAGCCCTAAAGAACACGAGTCCTAAAGGACACCAGTCCTAAAAGACACGAGTCCTAAAGAACACGAGCCCTAAAAGACACGAGTCCTAAAAGACACGAGTCCTAAAGAACACGAGTCCTAAAGGACACCAGTCCTAAAAGACACGAGTCCTAAAGAACACGAGTCCTAAAGGACACCAGTCCTAAAAGACACGAGTCCTAAAGAACACGAGTCCTAAAAGACACGAGTCCTAAAGAACACGAGCCCTAAAGAACACCAGTCCTCAAAGACACGAGTCCTAAAGGACACGAGTCCTAAAGGACACCAGTCCTAAAAGACACGAGTCCTAAAGAACACGAGTCCTAAAGGACACCAGTCCTAAAAGACACGAGTCCTAAAGAACACGAGTCCTAAAAGACACGAGTCCTAAAGAACACGAGCCCTAAAGAACACCAGTCCTCAAAGACACGAGTCCTAAAGGACACGAGTCCTAAAAGACACGAGTCCTAAAAGGACACGAGCCCTAAAAAACATAAGTTAAATGCTACATAAAAGTCGGTAGATACTGAAAAAGATTTGGTTAGTAAGAATTCGGGGTTATTGTTTGCTTTTTCATGAAAATATTGTAATGTACATGGTGGTAGCTACTTTCGGTTATCAAATACAAGGTTTACTATTGATGGCCCTGAAATAGAACAGTTGCATCTCCTTCATTCGTGATAAATAACGCATTTTTAAACTTTTGTAATTTCAAAGATTTATTTTGCATTTGATGTTGGTTGCTAGGAGTTAAAACGCTGAAGCAGCTGTTTTCATTGAATTATTTGGTAAAGATGTCATTTAAATTTTAAACCAATGATTTAACCGCTCTGAATGTTATGTTGATCGAGCCTTAATTTACATCTATTTCGACTTGAACTAGTGGTGTAAATCATTATTCACAAATAGTGCTGAAATTAAACGTTAATCTGCCATGTGGTGTTGCTGTGGCATAGAATTTTATGTATTTTAGGATATGGCCGAAACTACGGTGTGAAACAAAGTTAAAAACCGGGCAAAGTGGACAATATCAGGCAGAGTGGACAATGAGATTTCACAAAAGGCATAACTTTCTAGACCCGCTGAGTTATATGAGCTATAAATTGATCCTGGTAACTTTTCAACTAAGCTATAGACTATCCACAAAAGTTTTGACTTTACATTCAAATTCTTTAAATACGCATACTGAAAGAATTAAACATTGATTTACGGTAAGGTTCGATGCTTTGTAATGGCATTTTGACGTCCAATCGTTTTGGCGAGGAAAAACTATGACGTAGCTCCAATCCATCAATAAAAATTGGAAGGTATTGGAGATTCGAAGTCCAGTACCAACTGCAAACAAGTCGTTGTTGATCTGAACGCAGATTAATGAACTTGTTGAAAAACGGTAGTTCATGCTTCTTAAAACGATGACATATAGCGCTCTTTGCGGTTTTAGAACGCGAAAATTTCTCTCCTTTTTGATGATTCATCGCAATATTATCGATCATCTGTTGCTGTAGTTTGGCAGTTCGTAATGGATGTCGTTTGTAAATTCTTTGCGATATTGGGCTGATAAAAATTTTCTTTCTACGTACAAAATGCTTGGAAAATTTTCTAAATAATGTTTTGATTTATTGTGTCATTTTAGTTTTTGTCGCACTCGCAAAACGACATTATTTATTAGTTACAGCGTCATGAGCGAATTTAATTTTCGAAAAGCATTTTCATTGTTATTGATAGCTTGCAAAATAGGTAACAACTAGTTAACGATATTAAATTCTATAGCAAAGCTATTTCTCTTTTCTTAAAAAAAAAAGAATTTCAATTAATTTGAGATTGTTTTAGTTGTTTCGTATTCTCAAAATTTTATCTGATAAATAATGCGATAAACGTTAGATTCAGAAAATTTCGCTAACTGCGCAACACCACTTCACTGCATTACTGATGTTGATAAACACTTATTTGTTATTCAAAGCCGTTTGCAATACTGATGAATAGTTCGTCTTGATTTCTCGATGATCTCCCTCAAAAAGTTATCAATAGTGAGCATACTCGTAATCATCGCATATAGAATTTCTTTGATTATTTGTTTATTCAGTACATGAACTTGACTGCAAAGTAAAATCGTCAGTGAATGCGCGGCCGGTATTCTATTTAAGTTGAATTCATACAGTATCCGTTTTTTTTCCGCTTTTGTCGTTTTTTTTTTACGCTTTTCTTCTTCATAAAAGAGTAATGTTCTTTTTGGTAAGCATTTTTATACGTATGTCCTTGTCCACATCAACCAGACAGTCACGTACTGGACAAAACTTTTTTCAAAAAACGTTTTTTACGAAGGGTTAAACAGCCCTATTTTGAAATATTGCTCACATCGTTTATCATAGGCGTAGCCAAGATTTTTGATTGGGGGCGGCCCAAACCACTAATCACATAGGTGAACACCAAGAAAAAAAGTCTTCACAGTCCGACTTAAGAGTCTTGATTGGGGGGGGGGGATGAAATTTTGTTGGAGACCAATTTAGGATTGAGGGAGGGGACCAGACCACAACTTATATAGTGAAGACCAAAACAATAAAAACAGGTTTCACGGTCTGAAGAGCTGAATTTTTTTCGAAAAAAGGTGAAGAGCAAAAAAACGATAACGTCTTCACGGTCTCGTGTCAAGGTGAACACGAAAGGATAGCCGTTTTGGTCACAAATTTATCATTGCTGGCATTGCGATTGGGGAGGGGGCGGGCTCCCTGCCCCCTTCCCCCATGCTACGCCTATGTTGTTTATACACAAAATTTTGATCAATATGTACAGTAATAACACTCTACATAATGCACATAAGACTAAAAAAATGCGCTCGAAAAAGAGCATACTTTTTCACGAAGAAGCAAAAACCAAAAACAAAATGGAGAGAAACGGAGTTTGTGTAAATTCGCCTTTAGTAAAAAAATATTTCAATTTTGCGACCAAAAATTACGCCATTAAAAAGTCTTCTGCTTTGAAAACGATAAATATATCGTTTAATTGATTTTGTACGGCTTTGAACATCAAAAGATATGGCTTTTCGTATGCAGTAGTTTTTTACTTTTATTCTTCTTTTTTTTTTCAATCTTCACTTGAGGGGCAAAATTCCACAATTCCAGACTGAAAGAGATCCAGGTTGCGGCGAAGACCTATTTTTGGAGCTCACTCGGCATTTTATTCCGCGCACACCAAGCAAGCTCTGAGAGGAAACGTTGTTTGCAACAAATCCAATAATGAAAGAAAACTACAGTTTCTTGATTAGCAAAAAATCCAATAAAGAATATTGTGAGTAAAGAAATTTGTTTGGAAGAATTGAAATTGCCGAAGCACAATAAACTTGAGAAAACTGCATTTTAAAATTTTCAATGGAGCATTGTGATCAAATTTTTTTAATTATTTATTCGTAAGAAATAGAAAGAAAAAATTTTTAACTGCAAGAAATAAAAAATCAAATATAGAGAGTTCAATATCAGCGCAGAACAATTTTTCTTGAGAAATTTGTAAAAATGTGAACCTAACGTAACTTACTCTTTATGCTGAACATTCTGCTCTTTCTTTCATTTTAACAAAGATTAATAGATATTTTTGAAATCACCAACTTACATGTAAACGATCATTTTTCATACAATGAAAAAAAACAAAAGGACACAGAGAGACGTAATCCTACGATCTTTGCTAACATTTTTGTGCTTCGAAAAATCATGCCGCCACTTAATTACATTATCAGAAATTATACTTTATCTTGCCACAAGCATTGCGACACAGTCATAAAACAATTTTTTTAAATTACGGTATATTTTGTATGTTTTGCAGTATCTTATACGCAAATAAGGTAGTGCAGAAAATTAAGATCAACGAAAAAAGTAATTTTGCAATCAAAACATAGTGTGTATTGAAAACGTTGAAGAAATAGGAGATTAATCCATGAATGAGGGATATGAACTCTGCTGCATTTTTATAAAAATTGTTTGACTTTTTCAGTTCAAGTTGACGAAATTATTGGTATTTTTTAAATTTTTGTTATTCAAGGTTTGTTAAAAAGCAAGTTTTTCAGCAAAAATTAAACGTCAAAATTAAACCTAAAACGAATGAATTTTTACTTTCTTATGTAAAATGAATATGAGTGATGTAAAATCTTCTGCCATACAATGAAAAAAAACAAAAAATGCAAATATTTTTTCTTCTTGCGGTTTTAAAGCTCATTCATTAGCGAAAACGTTTGAAGCTATTGTGATAAATTGTCTCTGATAAAACATCAGTTCGGTTAAATTTTTCAAATTGGAACTAGTAAAAACTTTCAAATACGCTATTTCAAAACAATGATGGGTGGTTTAAAACTCTGAAAAATGATTGTAATTTTAATTTATGGGATGAATAAACCCTTTTGCATCAACAGCACGACAAGAAGCTAAAAGTTAGAGTTTGATTAACAGATCAAGAGCAAATCGCGTAATGATGACTGCGAGTGAAAATAATGTAGCCGACGTGATGGGTGGTTTTTCCGCAAAATGCATCCACAATATTGTCGCAAGTACAGCGTTATAATAACACTGTGACAGAGCGAGTCATTGTTTAGCATACGCACGGCGATTTTGAAACTAAGTTGGTCCAAGAATCTATTTTTTACATTAATAACAGCGATTTTAAACTTTTATCTCGAACAGACGTCTAATTATATTTCTAATTTTTTGACTTTTATGTACCTACTGATATTTAAAAAACGTTACTCTAGCTCAAAATTAAAAATAAAAAACTTGGGGGATCTATTTAGGGGGTTACCGAGGGGGTAGCACCCCCAAACCACATCAAAGTATTTTGAAAGACCTGCTGATCTTAAAAACAATTAGATTATTCAAAAAATTGACTGTTGGGAGATTTAAGTAGGTGGGATGGCATTCCTAAATTATGTCAAAATATTTTTCCACGCATTTCTTATATTGAAATGACAAACGACGTTAAAGTGTATTTAACAACTTCATAGTGACGAACTTGTAAAAACATCTATCTTGGTTAAGTCATTTAAAAGTCAATTATTGGGGGCACACTTGCCCTAAGTAATTAACATGCCCTAAATAACTAACGTGCCCTAAACAATTATTTCACTTGCACATTGATGATTATTGCACTAAACAGTTAGTTACAAACCGTGACCATACATCAGAAGCAGAAAACAGTGACCACCATCTTTAAGTTTTTGGGTTTGTCCAACTGTTTGGAATCGAACCCGAGTCTACCGTTGTAGTGGCAGACACTCTCCAATCACAATAAATTTTTCAATAAAAAATAGCAAAATTTTTTCTCACGTCCTTATAGCGTGCTTTGCTAGAGGAAATACTGAACTCTGACCCCCATAACCATCCGATTATTTTGATACGTAGTTAAATTGGTTGGTCAGAAGAAATTGATACTCAGCCGCATCTCCAAACGGGTCACTTTTGTTAGAACTCGTGTAAGTAATGACTCGTATGTTTTATGAGTCATACTTTAGGACTAGTGTCTTTTAGGACTCATGTCCTTTAGAACTCGTGTCCTTTAGGGCTCGTGTCTTTTAGGACTCGTGTCTTTTAGGACTCGTGTCTTTTAGGACTGGTGTCCTTTAGGACTCGTGTCTTTTAGGACTGGTGTCCTTTAGGACTCGTGTCTTTTAGGACTGGTGACTTTTAGGACTCGTGTCTTTTAGGACTGGTGTCCTTTAGGACTCGTGTCTTTTAGGACTGGTGACTTTTAGGACTCGTGTCTTTTAGGACTGGTGTCCTTTAGGACTCGTGTCTTTTAGGACTCGTGTCTTTTAGGACTCGTGTCTTTTAGGACTGGTGTCCTTTAGGACTCGTGTCTTTTAGGACTCGTGTCTTTTAGGACTCGTGTCTTTTAGGACTGGTGTCCTTTAGGACTCGTGTCTTTTAGGACTGGTCTCCTTTAGGACTCGTGTTCTTTAGGACTGGTGTCTTTTAGGACTCGTGTCTTTTAGGACTGGTGTCTTTTAGGACTCGTGTCTTTTAGGACTGGTGTCCTTTAGGACTCGTGTCTTTTAGGACTGGTGTCTTTTAGGACTCGTGTCTTTTAGGACTGGTGTCCTTTAGGACTCGTGTCTTTTAGGACTCGTGTCTTTTAGGACTGGTGTCCTTTAGGACTCGTGTCTTTTAGGACTCGTGTCTTTTAGGACTCGTGTCTTTTAGGGATCGTGTCCTTTAGGACTTGTGTACATTAGGACTCCTGTCTGTTAGAACTGGTGTCTTTAGAACTCGTGTTTTTTAGGGATCGTGTCCGTTAGGGCTTGTGTACTTTAGGGCTTGTGTTCTTTAGGACTCGTGTTCTTTAGGAATCGTGTACGTTAGGACTCGTGTCCATTAGGACTCGTGTATTTAGAACTAGTGTCTTTTAGGACTTGTGTCCTTTAGGGCTCATGTCTTTTAGGACTCGTGTCCGTTAGGACTTGTGTACGTTAGGACTCGTGTCCTTTAGGACTCGTGTCTTTTAGGGCTCGTGTCTTTAGGACTCGTGTTTTTAGGGCTCGTGTTTTTAGGGCTCGTGTACGGGATCCGCTCCATCCAAGCCAACTCAGAATGATACAGAGTAAGTAAGCTTTTTCGAGTAATTTCAAGCGTTTACGTCTTACACATCCTGCACGAGCAGCACGCCGCCCTTGCTGCTTCATCTTTTACCTTCATTTTCATTGCAAGTTTTAACGAAATTAGCTACTTAATTGTGTTCACTCTATTTCGTTTTACGCTTGCGTTGGCTTCATACATTTTGTTTTCAAAATTCCAAAGCGTGATTGTTTCAAACGCAAAAGCTAAAAAGCAGCGCATTTGAAGTGCTTTTGCGGCACTTGGCTTTTGCAAATTCAAAACCAGCTAGCAGCGCTTTGAAACTATCTTGCACCGTGTAAGTGAACCAGTGCGATAGCGACTCTTCCGCCGACTCGATTTGGCGAGAATCACTGGCACGCAGTTTCAACGTGTAAGTGACTTTTGCGAGTTGCAATCGTATGCGAGCATCGCTTTAAAATCTCTCCCGTGTGAGTGACTGCTGCGATTTGATTTTTTGGGGGGCGTGTCTGGCGATATCGCGCAGACAAAATCTCATGTGAATCTTGCGCGGTGTGAGTGAGCTACGCGATTTGAGAAAGAAAAAAGGCAAAACGTCGATTCTCGCAGCTAAAAGTCGCCCGTGTAAATGCAGCTTAAGGGCCTGTCTACACTGTGCGTAAAATCGTCAGCTTACGAGCGTAACCTTAGTTTGTTTTAAAGGAAAATTCCGTAAGCCCAGGCGTACCATCTTACGGGCCAAGCACCTTACAAGAATAAAATTGCCTGCGAAAAAAATTTGCTAGAAGAGCTAATTTTTTTCGCCGGTACACTCGTAAGCTCACGTCACCGTTTTGCGTGAAATTTTGAAAAACTGATTTGCCAGGTCTCGGGGTAGGCTAAAATTAGGTTCATAAGTTTGTTGAAAAAAGTTGATTTCAAAAGTGAAAGTATGCGTGTTGGTTTGAAATAGCCTAGTTTAACATGAAAAGGGTCAATTTGCGGCTCTATAAGAAAAAACTTGCAAAAAAGAGGTTTAGGTCGATATGTCCAAAAGTGAATTATGAATTGTTTGTTGTTATGTAACATTTAGTTAGCCTATGCCAAGTAAATAAATTTGAAAATTAAAACTGATGTGTGGTGTGGCAATGCAGATCAGTCCTGACCAGGGGGACTTGCTTAGGCCAAAACCAGTACCGATAGGCCTACCAGTATGGAACAGTAGGTCTTCCGTACGTTTTGGTGGTACTCGTATCTAGCGTGTAATATACCACATTGTTAAAGTAAACTGGTAACCATAGCCTGATACAGAAGTTGCTGTAGGCTAGTTTACTTCGAAAGGTTTAACCTACTGGTGCACTTTGCAGGTGCAGTGATGCTGTGTTGTAAGAGATACTGGTAAGCAAGCAACTTAATAGCCTAAGCTACTGTTAGAAAATATGCAAAGTTAAATTATTAGTCTGCCGATAAAATTGAGGCTATAATTTTTTATCAATGAAACTCAAAACTATTAGGCCTAGAGCCTACAGTATCAGCTAGCCTACAGTAATAAAAGTAGAATTAAAATGCAATAATCTAGGTGTACCTCGGTACTTGCTTACTGATATGATGAGCTGTGCAGTAGCAGCTATATAGGCATGTAAAATTATTTTATTTAAAGATTCCACACTTACCGGTATTATTTAGCAACTATCAGGTTTTGATTAGACTTTTACAAATAGTTGAATTACAGACACTCTCTAGCCAATAGTTTTGGCCAACTGTTAGTGTCAATAAGTTAGTGTGAAGTCAAAAGTTCTATATTCTGCGATTACTTTTCAGAATTGTAAATTAAGACTCTTTTAGCAAGTTTTTATTGTAGTGAACAAATAGTAACTGTGAGTGCTTGGAATTTAGCAAACTTATCAATAATATGGTACTTTTGGTCCAGACTCAAATAGACTGATTGATGAACTTATGAAGCAATGTTGATCTTTAATGTTCAAAGATTTCAAGGATAATGACCAATCTAACAGTGGCATTGTCAGGTTTTCAAGGTTAGTTATGTGTATTCCTAGATGGACAATCTTTACCAGCTATTTGAGCTTTTATTAAAAAAAAAAAAAAACCTTCCGCCGTTTTCATAATGAAAATAAAAAAACAGACTTGGAAGTTTTATGACTTGGAAGTTTATCTAAATCATTTGCTTTTAGTTGAAATAATCATTTAAAATTAGCAGCTGGCCAAAGAAAATTTGTCACTTTTAAAGTTTTTTCTAATGTGATGGTGTGACAAGACAGTATTCACATCACTGCAACTTAACTACACAATTTCAAGTTTCTTAAAACTTATGAGTAGCATTGCTTGTTTTTCATAGGTGCAAGTAAGATTTTAAAGTGTCATATTTTTCTAACCATAAGGTGCACCCATGATACTTAAAGTTTTTAAGATATCTAACTTGTGTCTTATACTCTGATGCATTCAATCTATACTTCTGGTTATGCGCTCTTACGGCCAGTTGATGAAGTGGTAATGCATTCATCTCTCGAGTGGAGGTCTGAGATTTAAATCAGCCTGGTCAAATCAAACACAGCGTTGCCAGAGGCTTTGTATCACTGCGACATTTCTTTGTATTGCTGCGACATTTCTTTCTTTATCACTGCGACATTTTTCTTGATTTCTTTGAAGGCAGCTATGTTTCTCGGGTGCAGTGATGCTGTAATGTAGTGCATCTTATAGTTTGGTGCACTTTGTGCCTAAAAACAAAAGCTATAGAAACCATTTGGTGCGTTTTACGCTAAAAAATAATAATTAGGTTATTTATTGATACTATGACAGCGCGCCAATTAACAGTTGTATGTTCCAGTTTCCTGCGACTTATGGTTTAAAAAATGCTTTAGTGATATCTTTGCTAGAATTAATTTCGATAAAATAAAGTATTCTTTGTTTAGTTTTTAAAAAAGTTGTTTTTTTTGCTTTAATTTTGCTAACTTGATTTGATAGCTTTGTTCTGTAATGTAGTGCCATACTTTTCTAAGATTTAATGTGATCGGTTTGATGCAAGAAAATTTGACGCAGCAGCAATATGGTTAGGGTTTTGCGTCAAACATCTTTTGGGTCTGGTTCGGACTAAGATTAAAGTTGGCCAACTTAATCGTCTGGTGTCAACTGGTTGCCTATAAAAATTTTGGACTCTTCTCTGAGTGTAAGTGTTTTATGCATAATTGGTACGTTTTTTGACTTGTCTACTGCTCATGACGGTTTTGGACACTTTGCAGAATTTTGAAGTTTTTTTGGTACTAGTAATTATTATTTGTTTTACTCTAGGTTCTCCAATGAGTAGAAGATAATTGGAAAACTGTTGGAACTGCATGATTGAAAACCAGAAGCTATCAAGTTCCATTAATGTTTGTTGCGTATTTCTACAACATGCTTCATGGTCATCACTCCGTACTGAAAATTGATCATGATTTGGGTTAAATGCCGTTGACTAACATTATGACATTTTCTCCTTTAGTGATAAGAGTGAAACGGAGAAGTAAAGCCATCAAATTTCATTAATATTTGTTCTGTATTTCTTCAGCATGCCTCATGGTCAACACACCGTAATGAAAATTGTTCGTGGTTTGGGTTAAGTGCTGTTCGCTGAACTTGTGACATTTTCTTTTCCCACCATGAAAGTAATCAAGACATTGGTGATTATTAATGCTTCATAAAGTTGCTGCTTGACTTTTCCAGGATCCAGGCATTACTCATTTCCAAGTTTTATAATCGAAATGTTGGTGATGTATAATAAAATATCTGCTTTCTGAGACTGATTGGACATTGGCATCCTTTTTAATCCTCTGGTTATTTTTTCCTACAATATTTGATTAAACCTATGAGACAGCTTTTACTTTCAGCAAATCTCTTGAGATGAACTTTCCTACACGTTTTGATTAAATCTCTGAGGTAGGTTTCGCTTTACACTTATTTATACATTAATACTATCAATAGTAATATGTGCTTTGTCTAATCTGCGCTGATATCTGCGTGAAGCGACAAGCAGATGCCGGGCTCCTCACTCCCTCCAAGCATTACAATCGTAAGAAATGCCCGATGTGTTACTTTCTGAAATATTAACTGCTTTGCGCTTAGAATTTTGTACTTTTGCTTACAACAAATTTAGTTTATTGAGTTTTTGAAAATATTAAATACAGTTGTATCACAAATGTTGCAATATCTGTCTTAAGCCGCATTTACACGGGCGACTTTTTTGCAACGCGATTCGAAGATTGTTTATGCGTGAAAATCTCTCGCAGAGCGGTTACTCACACGAGGCGAAACTCGCATGACGCGATCGCGTTTGGCAAGAATCGCCGCCGTGTAAGTAACACCTGCGATTTGCGATACCGATTATATTTTGCGCGACTCGATGCAATAATCGTTCTCGCCGTGATCACTTACACGAGGTCGATTTCAACGCCTCGAGAGTCCCCGGGCAAAGTCGCGCTCGTGTAAACAGCAAATCGTATGCAATTTACGAGTTGCCCCGGCATAGCGCAATGCACAAATGCTTTGCGAGTCGCTGGCTGCTATTATCCTAAATTTACTTCATAAAATATTGTGTGCATAGTACAAAATGGTCTAGTGCTTTTACCGTAATCATTTATGATTTCGATACCAAATTTACTTCATATTAATTTGAAACTTAGAAGTAATAATTTTCTTGTTGATGCTCTGGTACTGGTCTACTGCAGATACGGCCGCCATGAGCTGATTACTGTAAAGCCAATCAAGCAGGACTTTAACCTTTTATAAACTGTATGATAAATTAACCACAGGTAACAGTACCTTTATTGTATTCTGCTTTTGTAATACCGTAAGTACACTTTTTTTTATAAGAACCAGTCAATTTTGAGTTGAGGCTGGCTGTTCTTAATTTTTGGCCAATGTTGAGCCTCAGTTGCTCTTAATTGGTTCTTAAATTTTGAGATCATTGATGTCAATTAAGGCGACCATATTTGTTAATTCCTATTTATCTGTCTGCTTGTAAACCCCTTGGCTGCTTTTGCAGCATCGTAAAATTGCGGAAAGCGGAAAAGCGAGCACTAATTTTCGTTTGAACGAGAGCCAAAAAGTTTTTATGTTACCTGCACAGTGCGCAGTAGCACTTTATAGTCTCACAATTGTTGCAATTTTGCTAGCAAATACCAGAAAACCACTCAAGCTTTATTATTTTGAATCAGTACAGAATTAAGTAACTTTTTTGGTTTGGAATTGATTCTTTTTCGGTTGTTCTTCCCAATTTGTTATTCAATTTTGAGCAAAAATGAGCCTCGTGTTTTTACAAAATTTTTCTTGTATAAAAAAGTGTAATCAATTTTGTCATTGCTAATATTCTGACATAGCAAAAACAAAAGTTAAAAAATCTGAGAACTCTAGAATAGCTAAGACAATGAAACCACAACAATGGCATTTGGACAATACATTTTGGAAATGGAGGTGCTTGTTACGGAAGCTCTCCGTAACGCTGTTGACTGCAGGTGCTCCAGCAAAACTCTGGAGCCTTCACCCTGTCCGTCTAGGCAAACTACAATTGAAGTTCTCCAACTTAAACTGTATTGTTCAGACAAAACAAATAATATGGAACAGTACGGCATGGCAAAAAATAACTGAAATTTAACCAGAAAATAATGAACTACTAAAGGAGTGCCGTGCGAGCGGTCTTCAACAGACCCGGCGCCACGGGGGGCATACCGGGGCCTGCCTCCCCAAGCGTGGACTGTGCCCCAAAGAAATTAACAGGCTTGGGGTTACTGGGGTGCAAATCGAGGCCGAAATTTTCGTAATTTACATGACATTGTTGGGATGAAGACCTTTTTTTGGAGATCACCTGATTTGGGGCGGAAAAACCGTTTGAATTTCTGCTTTCCGACGGAAAATCCCTCTGAATTTTTGATCTTCACCTTGTTCATTTGATCCAGAGTGGGATAAATTTCTTGTGCCCCCGTGCCCCTCTCGAATCCACATAAACTTCTCGTGCCCCCCAAAATTTATTTCTGCCCCCCAGTCACGCTATCCTGGCGCCGGGCCTGGTCTTCAAAATAAAATACGTCTGTTTGCCAATTGCTCGAATGAAAAGGAATGCCAGAACAGAGGTAACTTGGCCAAAAAGCGCGTAATTTTTAAAACGTTTGCAGCCAATGGTTGTAGGATATAACGTGACGTGCGCAAACTGAGCAAACTAAAAGTAAGAAGCGGCCTAATTTCGAATCTAGAGCGGGGCAACACAAGAAGGTCAATCGGTGCTGTAACAGTGCTACAGTGTAGGCTCACACTCTATGCTCAGTCGTTGGGTCCAATACCTTGTATACAAATATCATCGACTGGTTTTTTGTCGGCTAAAAGCGTGTTAGCGTTTGCTTATTTTCTGACCCGAGATTGCCTGTAGCCTACCGGTATCTCTTGCGGTTAGAATAACCACATTTCAGGGGAGAAACATGACACCTACTGCACTGCATATTGCAATTAACATTAATTTCATGAAAATGCTATTTCTAAGCAAATCATGTTCTCAATTTCTGTGATTTTATGGCGCTTTTACATTTAAATTACGCCAGGAATGAAGACTGACATATTTTTGCACAGTTCACAATAATTCATCCTCCGCACTATACGTACTGTAATTGCCTAGCGTTTAGCAAATGCATGCGCTGCTTATGTTATTATTGTGGATATTGGTGCTTTGTAACAGCTGTGGTTTAGTAGCTGATAACAAAATTACATGAAAACACATATTACGCAAATGCATAAATGGGCGCAAGTCCGTTAGTCGTTAATCCGTTAATAACGAAGCTAACTTTTTCGTTAATTTGTTAATCCGTTAAAAAGTTTTTTCATGTTAACGGACTAAATTAACTTACGTTAAGTTGTGTTAACGGACTGAAGTAACTTCCGTGAAGTTCTGTTAACTTCCGTTAAGGTCTTAATCGTCAATATCTTGCACCATTCATTCATCGTATCAGTACAAACCGGTTTGTACTGGTAACACTTGTTGCGTATAAGCACGAGTTTCATAGAAGAAAGCGAAGAAAGGAGCTCTTTTTTGTGGCAAATAATCAGCTGCAGCCTCATAGGTGTATCAATTAAGGCTGTTGGCAATTTCCAAAGATTTTCCGATTGCAGCTTCGTTAAGGCATTTGAACGTATTTTTATCTTGAAATTAGATTAAACTGTAAAATGTAACGTCCAAAACACAAAAAGACCACCATAGCAATACCGGTAAATCTTTCCTTACCACTAGCTCAACAGCGTCAATACGTGTTGTAGAAGCGAGTGAATAAAACGAAATGTAAATTACTCACAAAATGTTAACGATATAACGGACTTTATTAACTTCCGTTAATTAAAGCTAAAAATAACGGATTAACGTTAACGGAGGTGTGAAGTTTGTTAACGGACTAGTGGTTAACGAAGCTAACGTTTTTCATTAACTTGCCTACCTATGTGCAAATGTTATAGGGATTTTTTGAACGTTGGTTTAATTAAAAAAGAGCCAGTGCTTCCGTAGCGACGGAAGGCGCCTGGCATTACGGCAGAAGAACTCAACTAGTAAACTTAAAAATAAAATTTAACAATTAGCATTCCGTATAATGTGACAGCACAGATCTACTATAAAATACAAAATACTTGTGCACTACTAAGGAAACAAACAATATGAAATTGTCAGTCGCACAATTCACACATGCTTGGAGAAAAGGTAATTTCAAAAGTGTTTTTAGAATTAACTCCACAAAAATGCTATAAATTTTATTATTTTATTTTACCAAGTATTATATAGTATATAACCAAACAAGAAACACAATTAGAGATGGGTTGCAGGTTGCAGTGGAGAAAAACCAAGACCGAAAGGGTAAATGACAGAATTTTAAAATAAATTATGAGCGCTAATGCCCGCTTGAGTTTGCTCCATCCAAGCTAACTCGGAATGATACAGAGTAAGTAAGCTTTTCGAGTAATTTCAAGCGTTTAGTGCTTCATCTTTCACCTAGCATTTTCATTGCAAGTTTTAACGAAATTAGCTGCTCAATTGTATTGCCTGTATTTCGTTTTACGCTTGCGTTGGCTTCATACAATTTTGTTTTCAAAATTTCGAAGCGTGATTGTTTCAAACGCAAAAGCTGAAAAGCGGCGCATTTTAAGTGCTTTTGCAGCAGTTGGCTTTTGCAAATTCAAAACCAGCTAGCAGCGCTTTGAAACTATCTTGCACCGTGGAAGCGAACCAGTGCGATAGCGACTCTTTCGCCGACTCGGTTTGGCGAGAATCACTGGCACGCAGTTTCAACGTGTAAGTGACTTCTTCGAGTTGCAATCGTATGCGAGCATCACTTTAAAATCTCTCCCGTGTGAGTGACTGCTGCGATTTGATTTTTTTGGGGGCGTGTCTGGCGATATCGCGCAGACTAAATCTCATGTGAATCTTGCGCGGTGTGAGTGAGTGAGCTACGCGATTTGAGAAAGAAAAAAGGCAAAACGTCGATTCTCGTAGCTAAAAGTCGCTCGTGTAAATGCGGCTTTTACGGGCGACTTTTAGCTACGAGAATCGAATCGCAGCAGTTTATGGATTTGACTATTGACTGTGAGGGGGCAGTCTTATAGATGGGAAGAAAGGCCCTGAATTGGCCCGTATTTTGAGACTACTTCGTTATTTTATTTTTTCTGTATTTTTCTTCATTCAATTAAATAATAAATTCCATTAAAAAACCAAGGAAATCAAGTGCTCAGTTGTGAGAAAGGATAAGGGATTGGGAGAGTTTGGCATAGCTCTCCTACACGTTATTGAAGTTGGATATAATATTACGCATCGTTGCTCTGCAGAAAACACAATACGGTTCGGATTGGCAAGTCTTGGTAGATATTCAAATTTAAGAAATAAGCTTTAACGAGAAACGATTTGGCAAACTAACACATATCACAAGACCGGGTTAGAAAGACTTTACCGTTTGGAACAGTGATCAGAAACAGCATTTTCATGAAATCAAAGTTTAATTACAATATGCAGTGCAGTAGGTGGTGTGCTTCTCCATTTAACTGTGGTTATTCTAACCGCAAGAGATACCGGTATGGTTCTAGCAATCACGGGTCAGAAAAGAAAGCAAACGCTAACACGTTTTTAGCCGACAAGCACCAGTGGATCGTACTTGTATACAAGGTGCTGGACCCAACGAGTGAGCATAGGGTGTGAGCCTACACTCCTAGCACCTCCATTTCCAAAATACAATATATTGTCCAAATCCCATCATTGTGAATTCATTGTCTTAGCTATTCTAGAGTTCTTAGATTTTAAACTTTTATTTTTGCTTTACCAGAATATTACCAATGACAAAATTGAATACACTTTTTTATACAAAAACAATTTTGTAAGAGCACGAGGCTCATTTTTGCTCAAAATATAAGAACAAATTAGAAACAGCATTAGTCTCAGCGGCAAAAAATGATATTAAAAACAATCGAAAAAGAATCAATTCCAAACCAAAAAAGTAACTAAATTCTGTACTGACTCAAAACAATAAAGCTTGAGTGGTTTTCTGGTATTTCCAAGCAAAATTGCAATAAATCTGAGACTGTAGAGTGCTATTGCGCACTGCGCAAGTAACAAAAAAACTTTTAAGCTCTCGTTCAAACGAAAATTGATTCCCGCTTTTTTGCTTTCCGCAATTTTACAATGCTACAAAAACAGCAAAAAAAGGAGTTCACTCAAGCAGAGTGATCATTAGGAATTAACAAATATGGTCGCTTTAATTGACATCAATGCATTCATACTTAAAGAACCAATTAAGAGCAACTGAGGCTCAACATTGGCCAAAAATAAAGAAAAGCCAGCCTTAACTCAAAATTTACTAATTCTTGTAAAAAAAAGTGTACCTACGATATTACAAAAGTAGAATACAATTAAGGTACTGTTACCTGTTGTTAATTTATTCCACATTTTATAAAGGGTTGAAGTTTTGCTTGATTGGCTTCACAGTTATCAGCTCATGACTGCCGTATCTGCAGTAGTCCTGTACCAGCTTCAACAAGAAAATTATTACTACTCCGTTTCAAATTAATATAAAGTAAATTTAAAATCAAAATCACAATTAATTGCGGTAAAAGCACTACTGAGTATTTTGTACTATACACACAATATTTTATGAAGTAAATTTAGGATAATCGCAGCCAGCGACTCGCAAAGCATTTGTGCATTGCGCTATGCCGGGGCGACTCGTAAATTGCATACGATTTGCTGTTTACACGAGCGCTACTTTGCCCTGTGTATCTCGAGACGTTGAAATCGACCTCGTGTAAGTGATCGCGAGCGAGAACGATTGTTGCATCGAGTCGCGCAAAATATAATCGGCATCGCAAATCGCAGGTGTTACTTACGAGGCGGCGATTCTTGCCAAATGCGATCGCGGCAAGCGAGTCTCGCTCGTGTGAGTAACCACGCAGCGAAAGAGATTTTCACGCATAAAAAATCTTCGAATCGCGTTGCAAAGTGTAAATGCGGCTTTAATGAGAGAATTCACAAGCTTCTCCTCGGAGTACAGTAAACTTATTGAATGCTCTAGTCGCACAATCAATTTTCTGCAATTTCAGTGGTAATAATATTACTGTAGTGTAGGGTAAATGAAATTTTTTAGCTATCATAGTTCGCTCTATTTTCGTTTTATGTTTTATGAAAGTGCAAGTGTGAGATTTCTCGCAATCTTCGGCTAAAGCTAGGGTAAGCATTTCTCCGAATAAGTTTAGGTTTAGCGGGTGAGGGATTGAATCCCAAACTTTTATTATCAAATTCGTGTGCGTTACTGTGGTACAAAGCTACCAGGGTGGTAATAAAAAAAAAGCGTTTAGTAGAAGCGTTTGTGTGAAAAAAGAAAAGATGAATACTGCAATAAGCATGTCAACAAAAATTTTAGTTATAAAATCAGGAGTTATAATGCAATTGAATCTGATTGATTACTAGGAGTTAACTCAAACCGCTTGGGGGGAGGAGTCAACACAATAATGATAAAATGCGTGTTGTTTTTGCAGAAGGAATTAAATGCGGAAAAGATTGTAGCTTAACCCGTATCTTACCGCTATATGTTATGATTGTCAAATTGCGACAAAACTTCAGGAAAAAGCGTGAATTTAGTTGGATAAGAGGCCAAAAAAAATTTTGCCAAAAATTTTTTTTTTACGAGATATAACTATGTTCCCAAATGGGAACATTGGCGGTTTTCAACACAAACTTTTGAAACCAATTCAAAGTTGTTTATTTCGATACAAAGCAATCAGAGCAATTAACTTCATGATACATGGTACATTTCCCATCACATGGCAGCGTTTGATTTGTGCAAACGCTTGTTGCATTTTATGCACATGATACGAGTGTTTTTCCGCCACACCTTGCATATTCCTTGTGCTGTAGAATCGGGAAAATGTCCCACCCCATCAAAACATTTGTCTGAGCTAAGTATGTGCTGATATAAAAAAAACGGCACCTTACGTTAAGTCGTTTAAAAAATTGATTTTCGGAGGTCCATTTGGGCAGGCACGTAGCCAGAACGGAATTTGGGGGGAAGAAAAAATTTGGGGGGCAAAAAAATTTGGGGGGGCAAAGTAACGTATTTAGGCACAAAATGCATGAAATTTTGTTAAAAATAACATTCAACTGAAATTATTTGGGGGGAAAAGTAAAATTTGGGGGGCACTTGCCCTGCCTGCTCCCCCTCTGGCTACGTCCCTGATTTGGAGGGGTCTTTGGGGAGTGGTACCCAATGATCCCTCTAAGCTGTGCGCACGCACACAGCTTTCAGAGACTGTGCACAGACATATTGTAAACAGACACATTGTTGCACATGGGTTGTAGCTCAAGTATTGCACATATTAGTCATTTCAAGAAAAGTGCGCACACCCACCAAAACTTCTGCAAACACAGACTACAAAGCATTAGAGGAAACATTGGAGGTACCCTCAAACCAAGTTAAAATATTGGTCTGTTAAGTATCTGCATAAACAAAAAAAAAACCGGCACCTTAGCTTAAGCCGTTCAAAAATTGATTTTTGGAGGGTCCATGTGGGGTCTTTCTGGGAGGGTGGTATTCCCAAACTATGTCAAAGTATACGTCAAACATTTACTGATATAAAAAAACTGGCACCCAAGCTTGAGCCATTCAAAAAATTGATTTTTGGGTTCCCATTTTTAGAGGAGTTCCCGCTGAAGTGGCCCCAAAAAATTTCGGCAGACCAAATTGCGTTTGCAGCTCAACAACTTTACACTAAAATTAAATTTCAATGTTTTGTGATTTAGGAGAAGAAGAGCATATAAGATTTAGGAAGAAAAAAAAGGAAAAAAAAAAAAAGAAAAAACCTCATCGCGGCCAAAATGGTTGGAATAGAAGGGTATTTTAAAACATATAACACGTGAAATATTTTTTGCCGTATTTGAGCCGTTTTTGAATGAGACCGCTTTTTACGCCAAACTTTTGGGGGGCTTTTGATTCCTAAAGCCTAAGTCACTTAATTTATTGCCTCGGTATTTGGTACAAACATACAACTCGTTAACTTCAAACTGCAGTCAAAATTTCATGTGGCTAGACCAAACCGTTCTTGAGTAATAAGCAAAAGTCTGAAACTTCGCACTCGTTAGTTTGAAACTGGCCGAGTAAAAACAAAAGAAACACGCGACCCGAGCGCCTGTCGTTCCAATAATGGGCTTTCTAGTACAGCAAAATAAGCAATTCTTGTAGTTTACTCCTGTCTAAACAATACGTACAGTAGCGTGACCAAACTACGCTGAGTCATAATTCTGAAAATCTACAAAAAGCAGTCTATTCAGGATTGTTACTCCCTCTTCCCGTAAAACTATATGCAGTATAACTTACGTGCTGTAAAACCGCCAATGTTCCCAAATGGGAACAAAATCAGTTCGAAACTAATTTTCTGACAGTAACTTAAAAAAGAAAATGAGTTTATGAAGCCATGTCTTCATCAAAGAGTGCAAAACACAGTCTTAGCATTTAAAACATTTCTCGCCCTTAGTTCTATACCTCACCAAATCGTGCAACCTTAAACCTCCTGTTTTCACCACTTTTCAAAGTCCAATGTTTTTGAAAAATTTCCTCAGAATCGCCGAGCAAAACTATCGAAATTAATTTCTTAATTCCAAAAAACTATCCAACTTAGTTTTAAACCCTTATATAACTTAGGAGTCACAGAAAATAAAATTTGAAACTATGTTCCCAAATGGGAACATTGGTAAGAAACGGGTTAATGTGTTCGCGCAGTCAAACCGTTCCACAATTCGAGAGGATGACCTTTACCTGCATGCTACGCATCATGCATCGTCTATTATGTTCCAGAACTGGTAAAGTTTATATAAAAGTTGATATGGGAGAGAGGCGAAAGACGCTCAAAATTTTCCATCAACGTACGTGGGACAGAGGTGGAGTTGAGGGCACAAGGCTCGAGGCCAAGGGCGCAAAAAAACATCCTAGGCCAAAGACAGCCCTTTCGAGGACAGACTCTTTTTAGGGCAAGGACACAGGCGCAAGTGTTCTCCAAAAAAAAATAATAATAATAAGGTCTTCAAATTTTTTTTCCCGCGTTTTTAAAAAAAAGATCTTCAAAATTTTGTTTCAGGTGTTCTCAAAAAAACAAAATCAAAAAATCTCCCAAAAGAAACAAATTTTTCCAGAAAACACGGTCTACAGAATTTTGAGGATTCCAAAAATACTGCTGTTCTCGAGCCGAGGACAGGGCAATTTTCGAGGACTTGAAGCTTCGAGGCCAAGGGCTTCAAAATGTGTCCTCGAGGAACCCACCTCTGTAAACGGAATGTAACAGCAGAACTGAAAAGCAATTGAAAGCTGAAAACAAAATGTACCCTGCAAACCATTGTGATCAGATCTTTCCACCGAGTCACCCTCGGCTGAAAGAAATTCAAAAAAGGAAGAACCGAACCTTTGAAATCAGCCTCTAGTGCCCATCAGTGCAGGCCCGCCGCCACGGGGGACATTCCGGGACCGTGCCCCTCCAAAAAAATGACTGCTTGTGCCCCCCAAGCGAGAACTGTGCCCCGAAGAAATTAACAGGCTCGGGGCTACTGGAGTGCAAATCGAGGCCTAAAACTCCCAAATTGGTGCTTATCGCACTAAAATTTGCGAGCAAGAACTGTTTTTTCGTTGTTTTTGTGGACTCACACCGGATTTCATAAAACTTTGGGGACGAAGACCTATTTTTTTGGTCTTCACTTTAGGATTCGTGGAAAATCGCAAAATTTTGACATGAAAACCAGAGTTTGTGAAAAATTTTGAACTGAAGACCTTTTTTTTGAGCCTTCACCTTTTTCGTTTGATCCGCACTCTTGAATTCACATAAATAAACTTCTCGTGCTCCCCAAAATTTATTTCTGCGTCCCTAGTCACGCTATCCTGACGCCGGGCCGGCATTAGTGGCCTATAAGTTATTTTTTGTAATTTTGTTGTATTCATCAAGTTGCTTTGGCCGGGAGACAGCAAAGAAACCTTTTGGTCTTCGAGTTAAGCTGCCACGTTTTGTCTACCACACACTGTGGAGTAGGGGTGTTCAGATTTTGGACTTTTTTAAAAAGTTCATGTTTTCGAAGCTTATATGGTGCACTGGACCTAAAAAACAACTACTGTGCAAAAAAAATTCGAAAATTTTATCTCTTAGCTATCGCTCATGGAGGTTAAAAAAGTCTTCCATAATTGCTCCAAGGGGAATCCCCTTATGACGTCATATTATCTAAAAACTAACGTAACTTTAGTTCTAGAGCAGATAGAAGTGCAAACTCAAGTAATTTCTCTTCCATTAAATGGTTGCTTTATTTTGAGCATAAAAAAGATGACGTCACTTAAGTGAAGACGTCATAATTGCAACATAATTGTTAGATAACATAAGTAACCTAATTTCGGATGACATGTATTTAATTTATAAACGAATTTTCGCAGATACAATATTTAGGCTACTATAATAGTTTATGAAGCAGTATTAGTGCAATGTCAGAGCCTGCTCGAAAGAAAATCAAAACCCGTGCTTCAGCTGAATACTTCTTAATTGGACGAAGTGAAGACCACATTAGTGGAAACAAACTACCCTTATTAGGGCAAATCCTTCGATATGTTTTGCATTTGAAGGAAGTATCATCTATCACTACCCCAGTGAGAAAGCATTTATCTGATGCTATTGATGAAGTTTTATTGATTTGGTCCAGAGCCGGAATCAAAACAATGACAAAAATTAATGCATTAAAAAGGTTAACTAAAGACTATGATACTTGGCTACAGCTTTGCAAAAATAAAACGCGTGCATCTGATCCTGGGAGAAAACGAGAAAAGTTCGCTCAAGCTCTATCTATTCTATGGGATATTGGGGCTCCAGATGCTGTTGAAACCATACAAAAAAACAAAATGTTGTCTTCGGAAAAAAAAGAAGAAGATATATACTTCTATGAAGACCAGCGAAATGCAAGAAAAGGCGTCATCGGAGGAAAAGATGCATTATTCCAGAAAAGCCTTCGCAAACGCCAAGAAAGAAGAGCTCACTTAACTGTTGCCCCAGTTTCCAGCAGTGATGAAAGTGAACGAGATATTGATTTATGCAGTCAAGTAAGCTCTTCTAGTTCAGAATCTATTTCAAGTGCGGGCTATGAGTCAAACGAAAATGCTTCTCCGAGTTCTCAAAGCAATTTTGTAACACTAAATGTACCCAAGAATCTCATCAACAACCCTGAAATTACGGAAGTTTTGGATAGGCTTAAAATTTCGGACAACGCTGCTACTATGTTAGTAGCTTCGTTTATTAAAGCTTGCCAGGGAAATATTGACGACTTTTGTCTCTCACGCTCATCTACCCACAGAGCTCGCATAGCAAACAGACTGCAAATTTCCAATGAGATTACTACCGACATAACGGAAGCTCCTTCAGATTTTCTGGCACTTCATGGGGATGCAAAATTAACTAAGGACCGTTACGGTGATAAGCACGAAGTACTTTCTGTGCTGGTCTCAGGGATTTCTAATTATAAAGAAGGCAAACTTTTGGGAGTGCAGAAGCTAGACAGTGGAAGTGGAAAAGCTCAAGCGAAGGCAAGTTATGATTTTCTCGAGCAACTAAATTTGAAGCAAGAAGTGAAATCTTTAGTTTTTGACACTACAGCAAGCAATTCTGGTTGGAAAAATGGAGCCGCCAAAATTTTGGAAAATCGTTTAGATCGCAAACTCTTCTATAATGCATGTCGTCATCACATTTATGAACTTGTTATTGGATCTGTGTACACTTGCTTGTTTGGCGATTCATCTGCTCCAGAAGATGCCCATTTCAAATCTTTTAAAATTAATTGGCCTAACATTGACAGGACTCAAAATTATCAAACTTTAAACATATCGTCAGATTGGCTGAAAGATCGTTCAAAACTTGTAATATGTGAATTGCAAGAGATTATTAGTAAAAAGAAAACTACCAAAGAAGTCTTCATAAGAGGTGACTACAAGCAATGTGCAGAAAATGTCCTGGCACTGCTAGGAGCTGCTCCCGGCAATTTTTTTTATCATAAGCCTGGACCAACTTCAAGCGCAAGATGGATGGGCCAAGTTTTGTATTGTCAAAAAATGTTTATGTGGGCCGATCAATTGTCTTACGACATCGATTTTTGGGCAAAACTTCATCGGATTAATCTTTTTATCGCGCTCTTTTATGTACCTGCATGGCTGAAATGCAGTATTGGTTTGGATGCTCCAATGAACGATTTAACTTTTTTGCAAGATATGATCAGCTATAAAGAGGAAGACCCGGCTGTAACTGACGCTGCTTTCAACAAGCTTTCTTCCCATCAATGGTATTTGACGGAAGAAATAGTGGCATTCTCGTTTTTTAGCCAGCATTCTTCGTTAACAAATGAAATTAGAGAGTCTATGGCATTGCGATTGCTTTCAATAGTACCGCCACAAAAGTATCGCCGAGGTGTTCCTCTTTTCAAAAGAAACATCGACAAGCATTCTCAACTTTTAGACTTTATTGGCCCAGAGACCTGGTTTATTTTCGAGACCCTAAAATTAGACACAGCTTGGCTTTATGATTTACCCGAGTTATGGCTCACTTATGATTCTTTCGTAAAAGGTCAAAAGTTTGCAGCTAATGTTAAAGTTGTAAACGATGTAGCAGAAAGAGGAGTCAAATTGTATTCAGATTATGCTGCCATATTAACTGATAATGAAGTACAACGAGAAAGTCTTTTGCAAGTGGTAGAAAAACACCGAAAACAATTTGCTGACTTCAAAAAATCGACTTTAGCTCATTCTTCCTCCTCCTTGTAACTTGCAATACCGGTGCGAGTTGTGGTATTCACAATGCACTCGGGCAGAACATTGGTAGTTTGGGGCTTTCGTTCAATAGTAAAACTTCACCTAAAATGTGTTTGCATATAATTCGTTTCTCTTGAAGAGCCTTCGTAATGTCGTGCTACTGTGCGCTTTTAAAATGGGCAGGCAGCTTTTAGTTCAATATGATTCAATTCATTGATTGCACTGTACTTCCACGTGTATTAGGCTAACATTCTTAACAGTTTCATCGATACCACACAACACCATGATTCTTGTCCCAATCACAATAACCAATATTTGAATCGTAACTCACTATACAGGGTGGGCCGTAAATAACGCACCAAAGCATATAAAACAATTCTGATAATTATAACAAAAGGGTGGGCCGTAAGTTACGCACCCAAGAATTAAAAGTAAATTGTGATGTGAAATAATGTAAATATCTTTTCTTTGGGTATCTGTTAAATTTAATTTCAATTATCAGTATTGTTTAATATGCTTTGGTGCGTTATTTACGGCCCACCCTGTACATTGCAACGTTATTACTGGTAATCTGATGCAAAAATATGTCACCACAAGTAATACTGTTTGGTGTATGTATCGAAAATCGACATTGAATCGTTTAAGAGTAGGTTATAACAATGCTTACAGGATATTGTTTAATCTTCCTCGACGCACAAGTATGTCTACCACGTTGGTCCAAAATAATGTGCCTACTTTTCATGCTTTGATCAGAAAGCACACAGCGAATTTCATGCTTCGATGTATCAACTCGTGCAACGTGTGGTTATCTGCGCTAGTAAGATCAAGTGACTTTAGGTGCGGTCCATACAATAATCATTTTGCGAACTTGCACCAGAATACCTAGCTTGGACCATATACTGGTAACGCAAGAACAAACGATTGGATTCTATCTTGCTTAAAGCTTTGTGTGTGTTTGGGTGTGATTAGTGTGTAGTTGTGTTTATGCCTCCGTACTGCTGGACCGATCTTTTTGAGTCCGTCAATAAATAAATAAATAAATACATGTAAACACTAATTAATGATTTGCAAGCGAATCAGTTCCTAGAAATAGCTCAAAATTAATTATGACGTCATCAAACTTAAGTGACGTAGGCTACTGGGTTTAAAATTTCCACAATTATTTTAAAGTATCATTGCAGCAGTAGCCTATCTAAATAATTCAATGTAGCAAATTATCTTGTTTACCACATTTGTTTAGACCTACTTACTTTAAATTGTGTGTTTTGCCATTATGACGTCATCACTTAAGTGACGTCATCTTTTTTATGCTCAAAATAAAGCAACCATTTAATGGAAGAGAAATTACTTGAGTTTGCACTTCTATCTGCTCTAGAACTAAAGTTACGTTAGTTTTTAGATAATATGACATCATAAGGGGATTCCCCTTGGAGCAATTATGGAAGACTTTTTTAACCTCCATGAGCGATAGCTAAGAGATAAAATTTTCGAATTTTTTTTGCACAGTAGTTGTTTTTTAGGTCCAGTGCACCATATAAGCTTCGAAAACATGAACTTTTTAAAAAAGTCCAAAATCTGAACACCCCTACTGTGGAGTCTTCACGGTGTCCCTTTTTATTGCTGAACGCTTAGCAAGGAATCGAACCTAGATGTGCTTTTAAGTAACAGACGCTAGATCACTGATTGGTGCAAATATATTTTTTTTTCTTCATCCAACAAAAACCTTCGCTGCCTAATAGCCACCACAACACTTTTGATTGGCCATACGTTTTTTTTTTTGCAAGGAAGGTAGAAAAAAATTCACCTTTAAATTATCAAAAAGACAATACTACGTCTCGTGATGCATAATCTGACCCAAATTTAACCGAAATTACAACGAATTGTAATAAATCTGTGATTTCTGTCATCCAATTCAGCACAGCATTATGGCCAGTGGCCACCCAAAGAATACGCTGTGAAGCCGATACGCTCTTAAGCGCCGTTTCGTATAGTGTAGACACGAGCGAAAAATTTTTGTAATTTTGTACGCACAGAGTAGACAGGCCCTAAAAGGCAGAAAAGTTGGAAAGGGCAGTTGGGGTTGGGGTTAGGGATAGGGTTAACTCTAACCTAACCCAAACCCTAATCCTAACCCAAATCTTACTCTAAACTATTTTTTAGCACGATTTCCCTTTTCTACTTTTCCGCCGTAGGAAAATCCGGAAGTTGTGCTGAAACGCCATTAGGGTAAGGGTTTGGATTAGGGTTGGGGTTAGGTTAGGGTTAGCCCAAACCCCAACCGCCATTTTCTACTTTGCCGTTTTTTAGTAAGATATCCGTCTTTTCCTACTTTTCCGCCTTTTAGTCATGTCCTAGAAATCCAAAACCAAAAGATTTCGCTAGTTATCCTACAATACGGTTAGAATTTTCGTAATAATTGTATTGCAGTTACATTTTATTCATCAAGTTGCCCTTGCCAGGAGACAGCGAAGGGACCTTTAGGTCTTTGGGTCAAGCAGCCACCTGCCCACCTGTTTACCACAAACGGCGGAGGCTTTGCACGGTCTCTTTAATTGCTGATAGTCAAGCAGGGAAGCTAATTTCAATCGAAAGTCTTTGACCCGACGGGGAATCGAACCCGAGTCTACCTTTCCAGCAGCAGACGCTCTATCCATTCGACCACTGATCGGTTATAAATTCTATTCTAGAAATTGTAATAAACCCTACTCTAGAAACAACACGATTCAGCGAGTATCAAATTCCAGTTGCCAGCAAAAGCGTTTAACCATCAAGATGATTAATATAAATCTCTGCTTACTGTCTTATTCTCAAAAAATGGAAGCATTATACATTGTGCACAATCAAGTCTGAATTGCAGAAAAAGACAACGTAATAAACGACTTTGATTGTTACTTGGTACTAATGATGGTTTCAAGGAGGGAGGTTTAAGTAGACGAGGAGTTCGATAAGGAGGTGGAAGCGGTGGAGGTTGAAACGGAGGCGGAGTTGTTTTCCCAACATTTCCCGATGAAACTCTCTTTACGCAGCTAGCCTCTAAACAAATATTTCAAAAGCAGTCTGTCAATAAAGGTTAATTTCAGATTGAATGTCACGTCTTGCAGTATCATCAACGTTTGAAGGAGAGGTGTTAAAAGTACAATTGATTTGGGCCCTTTCAAAAAAAAAGTTCCAATAAATAAAGCATCTAAAAAATATCGCTAAAATACTGCCTTTTTTTATACTAAAAACCTTTTACGGAGGCTTTCCTTTACATGCAACTCATGCGGACTCGGCAACACCTTGTTTTGAAACGTCCAAGAAAATATTGTACAGTATGGTTATACGAGCGAGTGCTATATTTACAGTATTATCAAGAGGTGTGCAGTGCAAGTCATAAAAATTGCGCTGCGAATCGCAAGTGCACGCGCAAGTGATCTTAAATTCTTGCGCCGCAAGTGCTAGTGTAACGTTTTGAAAAGTATAATTCTATAGTTGACTTACCGCTAAAACTGCACTACAGTACGAAACAAGTATTCAAAACAAATTATGATCGCTACCAATTAGTAAACAAATTAATTTATTGATTTCCTTTAAAAAATGCATTCATTTGAAAATGCGCTTTGCTCAACTCCGCTCGCTTTGGGCGAAGTTAATCTTTAATGAAAAAATATACTCCACGCCCGCACTTGAAGGAATCGGGGTGTTAAATCCCGCAAATAAAATCTTCATGGTCGCAAGTGAACGACTTTGGAGTCAGTGTTTTTTCTAATGGCTCGTCAAGGAAATCGGTTATTAGCTACGACCATGGCGTACTATAATACAGGCCAAGTCATCGTGCGCACTCGAGTCGAAACTGGAGGCGAACATTTTAACGCGGCTCTTAATAGAATGAACGCTTTAAAGCAACCAATCTTCGTATGTTTTACAAAATTTGCACATAGTTCCCAATCTTGGTATCGTTGTGATGTTGTTAATGGTTGAGAATTCAACGATGGCGTAATACGATATCTTCTTTTGTTGTTTTAACATGATGCATAGTAATCCAAAGCCATACTACTATGTTATTGTTTACGCAATTTAGCTTCAAAAAAAACGTCTTACTCTGTATACAATACAAATAGTTTCGAATATTATGACTTTAATATTAATAAAAACGAATTTGATACCGTAATAATGGCATCTTTGATTAATATTTGAGCTTAGCATCTCGTGCAATGCAAGAATTGCAAGCTTTGAATCGCAGTTACGGAGATAAAGAAAAAGCCGCAAAGCTAGATAAAGTGTTAAATATGCTTAACATAATTAACATATAAAAGGTATAATATGCCAACGAAAACAACTGTAATTTATTGCAACTTGGCAGTTGGCTGGGAACTACACTAAATTCGCTTCTGATTGTAGCTTCAGACTTCTACTAGAAACACCAAAAATTGCATTTACCTCAAAATTGTTGTTGTTGATCTTTATTGGCTGCTGCTGCTTAGCTTTAAATTTTTCTGACGAGGTTCTTTAGTAGATTTTGACGAATAGAGGGAGCAGTAGTTATTGAAAAAAATATTGGAAAGTCTTAAAAGGTAGGTGTTTTTGATATTCAATTCATATTGGTCGGAAATAGTTTGCAGCACTTTACATAAAGACTTTCTGCTGCAATGATTGGCTACTTCATGAAACATAACATAACTGTAACAAACATGAAACAAACCCATTGGCAAACAGAGTCTCCAGGAACATGCAAACCACCTCTATTCAAATATTCCGTAAACGAGCCATACTTGTCCTAGTAAAAGTGGCTGTCTTCGGTGTCACAGTCACTTTTATCTTTGGCAGTAACATATCCAGCAATGTACACCAGTCCCATCATTGAATCTTTTGAAATAGATGCCTGCATATCTGGTAAACAATCCATAATATCGCACATCGTTTCGTTTAATACAAAGCAGCATTTTTCACAGCAGTGGCCTTTTTCTTTTGATTTGCTATCATAATTTCCATTGCAGTTTGCCACGCAACATTTTCTACCCATGATCAATTAAACTGTTTGCACTAACGCTAGCTATACTGTTCAGAAACGGGAGTAACAAATAAAGCAAACTACAGTATTGTAAACTATTTACAACTCAAAAAAATTATTACTTAGCCATTTACTTTCAAAAAAATTTTAATATTCACCTTCCTTGAGTTTTTATTTTTACAGCTTTTTAGATCAAATCGAAAACTGCTCAAATAATCTATTTCTCTCTGATTTTGCTAAACAACGATAGAAGATTATAAGTTAATAGTGTTGGTAACTTATAAATAATTAGAGCACGGTATTTGGTAGAAGTCAAACACATGCATATCGTGAAAACAAGTCGCAAAATTATCGCACTCGAAAGGCATAATATTAATCGCTATTTGAAACCTTAGCTCTAGCAAATTCAAAAATGGTGCACTGCGACTCCGCTCTCTATCTATCCTCTAAAATATGGTGTAACGTGGGTTTCATTTCTATTCTTCTTCATCTGTGTTAATCATAACTCTTAAATATTCTCTCCAAGTATTCGTAATTTATCGATAAGTGTAACGTTTACAGACTTTAAATTCTCAACTTCAAAACTTAGATGAATAAATTTCTTCAATATAGTTTAGTTTCAATTAAATTTTACTGATGTTCAGATGTTCTGAGTCACTTAACTTAAAACTGTCTTTCGTTTAACAAAAATTATTCAACAAGTTGTGGCGTGACTGCTGTCGACTATAGAACGGACTAAATTCTAACTCGTCATTCGAACAATTGTTATTAATGAATTTTCCCCTTATTTTATCATGACGCGAGTTAACGGTTCAGTTGCTTTCATCGATTTGTCTCAGAGGCGAAAACATGAGCGAAAATTTCTTCGCCTCCAGTTTTTGTCGACGCTTGCACGATGAAATGGCCTGTATTATAGTACGCCATGGCTACGACGCATTTGTGCTCCTAGAAGATTTAGCACTACTCTTTGAGGAATAGAGTATGCTGAAAAACTATCACGTTTTTTTCTTTTCCAAGTTCTTAGACAACAACCAGAGGTGGAGTCGAGGACACAAGGCTCGAGGCCAAGGCCATCGCCAAGGACACAAAAAAATATCGAGGCCAAGGCCAAGGACACGGGATGCGAGTGTTCTCCAAAAAAAAAAAAAAAAAGGTCTTCAAAAAATTCTTTCAGGCGATCTCAAAAAAAAAGGTCTTATAAAATTTTTTTCAAGCAATCTCCACGTGAGGAAAACAAAAAAGGTCTTCGCAAATTTTCCGCGCAGTTTCTGGCGCTTTTCGACAAAATTTTAACGGTTCAAGAAATAGTGCTGTCCTCGAGCAGATGACAGGGCAATTTTCGAGGACTTGAGGCTTCGAGGCCAAGGCCAAGGCCTTCAAAATGTGTCATTATGCTTAAATTATGCTCAATATGCTCAATAATGATTGTGCAATAATAATTATCGCATTGATGATTAAACGAAGTCGTCAGTCAGTGTAGAAACTAAAAAAGTTGTTTAGATTTACGGGCGCTTTTACAGTACCTAAAAAGGCGAAACCACAAGGCAAGTATAGATTGAGCTCGGCATTAATTTTGTCAATCTTAGCTTGAGCCTGACCTGAAAAGTTCGGCCTCACTTCCCGTAACAGCTCTGTCGCACATGCCGTTGCATTTACTAATATTTGCGGATTCTCTAGCTTGGCATTTGCCCAGCTTATTTATTTATTTCACGTCGAAGACGTAAGGAAGGCGCAAAAAAACACATTGAGCGTAATAGCATGAGACGCAAAAAACATTAAAAATGCAAACGATATACTAAAACTACTTGAGTAACACGACTACATGCATGCACCACCTTGCAAATAAAAGTAAAATTAATGTGACCTAACAAAAAAGTTGTCAAAAAAAATGCTGACCAGTAGGCCTACAGTACCATTTTCAATTCAAAATACACAATTTATGTATTTAAAATTGATATGAAATTTTGGTCATCAATAATCACGGTTTCTGGAAAATGACAAAAACTTACGGTACAATTAACAGCAATTTATACAATTAAAAAGATATTATATACATTTTGTACACAATTGCTTAGCATGAAGCAACAAGTTATGTTACACTTACGATCAGCGTATGACAAGAATTCAGCTATTGATATAGGATTATAAATTTGTATTCATAGTTTTATTTTATTTTGAACTAAGTATGGTTGAATGCTTTGAAGGAAAGATTGAACGGTTTTACTCTTTTTGGCATTGGTTGGTAACTGATTCCATACCCTAGGGCCCCAAAATTTCACGGATTTATTGTTTACCGTGAAGACGGGAATAATTTTTGAATTGCTTCTTGTTACCACATTTTTGTTCTTAGCAGTAAAGAAAAAGTTACAAAATATCTTCGGGAGAGAATTTTTGTGGTAATGATACAATGATACGTAATGTAAATAAAGCACTAATTTTTAACAAACACTGATCTAATGTAAGAAATTTAGGGTTATTAGAGGTTGCTAAGGCTTTACGTGTTTTCGTTGTTTTTTTGGAGGGGATGTGACGATCAAACATGTTCTTGGATTTGTTACAGACTTTTTGAATTTTGTTTGCAATGGCTTTATTACCATGAAACTAAGTGGTTAAACAATAATTAATGTGGCTGCATATCATGAATAATATGGAATGTGTAAATCATAGGTGGAGTCGAGGACACAAGGCTTGAGGCCAAGGCCAAGGACACAAAACAAATCCGAGGCCAAGGCCAAGGAAAGCCTTTCCGAGGACAGACCCTCTCGAGGCCAAGGACAGGAATGCTCGAGGCCAAGGCCAAGGACCAAGGACACAAGCGCAAGTGCTCTCCAAAAAAAAAAAGGTCTTCACAAAAATTTTTCAGGCGATCTCAAAAAAAAAAGGTCTTCACAAAAATTTTTCAAGCGATCTCCACAAAAACGCGTTTTCCAAAAAATTTTTCAAGCGCTCCACAAAATTTTAACAATTCAAAAAATACTGCTGTCCTCGAGCCGAGGACAGGCTAATTTTAGAGGACTTGAGGCCTCGAGGCCAAGGCCAAAGACTTGACCTTCAAGGCCAAGGACTTCAAAATGTGTCCTCGAGGACTCCACCTCTGGTGTAAATGTAAATGTAAATTAGATCGAATTTTTCTTATGGCTCCATAACTAGATCGAATTTTACCCAAAATTTTTAGCATGTGTTTTTTCCAGAAAAGATTTTCATCATAGGTTATACCTAAGAAGTTAATTTCAGAAACTCTTCTATTTTTTTCCCATGGACACTTAATGACAAGTTAGAGGGTGAGGTTTTGAATGTAGTGTTCGGAACAGAACGTATTTAGTTTTTGTAAAGTTTATAGACTGCTTGTTTGCGCCAAGCCAATTGTAAATGCTATTTAGGTCTTCGTTTGCGCGTTGATACATTATAGTTAGATTGGAGTTTGATATAAATACACTTGTGTCATCCGCAAACATTATTGCAGAAGAATGATATAAACACTAGGGAAAATCGTTAACGTGCAATGAAAATAGTAAGGGGCCAAGAATTGATCCCTGGGGAACACTTTTTGTTATTGTGTGAATATTAGTTGAAAATATATCATTTATCTGCACTTGTTGTTTTCTGTTGTTTAGATAACTTTTAAACCATTCTAGGGGTATTGCCTCTGACTCCATAATGATACAGTTTTGAGATTAGAATAGAAAGATTAATGGTGTCAAAGGCCTTAGACAAGTCAAGAAAGATTTCCAGCGTTTTTTGTTTCGAATTAAAAGAAGAAGCTATTTTGCTTGTTAGTGCAGTACATGCTTGGCTAATGGAATGTGACTTTCTAAAACCGAATTGGCAATTTGAGAGGATATTTATTCTGTTACAAAAGAAATATAAACGCTTGTGAAAAATTTTTCTAAGATTTTTGAAAATACAAGAAGTATGCTGATTGGACAATAATTTTCAACTAGATTGGGATTTCCTTTTTTGAAGATGGGTATGACTTTAGCTTTTTTGAAATAGGAAATAAAAGTACCTGTTGAAATAGATAAATTAAAAATGTTAGTCAAAATTACAGTAACATTAATCGGTAATGATTTTAACAAAAAAGCCGAAATCCCATCTGTACCGGCACTTAACTTAGTCCGAAGGCTAGAAATTTTTTTTTTTTTATTTCCTGTGGGGTAGTTGGGTAAAGATAAAAGGAGTTAGATAAATTCGGGCCAAGAAAACTTGAAGGATTGGTGTTAGTGCTTGGAATCTTTTTAACAAGATTTTCTGCTACAGTCGAAAAATAGTTATTGAAGTGATTGGCAGTTTCAACAGGTTCAGTCAAATCTTTTCCTTCAGCTGTGATTATCTTGTAGCCTGACTGTTTTTTCTCTAAGCCAAGCAGCAAGTTTATGCTATGCCATGTTTTTTGATGTCGTTTTTATGTTTCGTAAATAAATTTTTGAAGTAATTTTGTTTCTCAATTGCTACTTTACAAAAATACGTATTACGTGCAAAGATATATTTTTGATGATTAGCTGGCAATTTATTTTTAATGTATTTTTTATACATTCTGTCTTTTTTCTTAAGCAATTTATTACGTTCATTGGTGAACCAACTATTTGAAAAATTTTTGTTTAGCTTTTTTTTAGTGGGAAGGGAAATGTGAATTGAACAAAGTAGAATATTGTTGCATAAAGGAATCCATTCCATTATCAGCACTTGTATAATGTAGCACATCTGATGGGTCAATATCAGAGGTGGAGTCCTTGAGGACGTCCTTGGCCTCGAGGACACATTTTGAAGTCCTTGGCCTTGGCCTCCAAGCCTCAAATCCTTGGCCTTGGCTTCGAAGCTTTAGGTCCTCGAAAATTGCCCTGTCCTCGGCTTGAGGACAGCACTATTTTTTGAATCGTTGAAATTTTGTTGGAAAACGCCAGAAACCTCGCAGAAAATTTGAAAATACCTTTTTTTTCCTCAATTGGAGCATATGCTTAGCCAAGCGTGCCTCCCCCCAAATGAAATTTCACCAATGACAAAAATGTGACAAAAAAGCCTATTGTTTCTTCAGTTTCAGTTTCTGTTTAGCGTTTTTCACTTACACTAGTAGCGAACAACAATATTGGAAACCAGGGGCCCCGGGACCCCCTCAAATCAATTTCTGCCGGCCAATTTAAACGTAAACCTGGAAGAAATGGAGAGTTTTTGTCCTAAAAGCTGCTATCTCATGATCACATCTAGCCTTTTTATGAACGTAATGCATTAACCAAGGCCGGATTTACCAAAATATGGCGCAGTACCAGCTAAGGGCCCTGTGCTCAAATCTTAAGACTTTTTATGGTCTTCACCTACATTTGGCAGAAAGATGTTGCGAAAATCTCCAAAGTTTCAGGGGCCCAGCACGATGTAATCCGCCCCGGCAATACCATGGTTAGTAAGCGTAACCATCTATTGTACCATTTTTCAATAACAATTCATTAATTCACCTCCACCTCGCCAGTTTTTACGCACAAAATACTCTTTTTTTAAATTAGCCATGGAAAATGCTGGTTGAACAAATCGTTGAACTTCAATTGAGGGGGCCTGGGCCCCCTGGCCGAACATGCACTTCTATTACTGATTATTTTTATGACAAAACAAACATCTCTAAGGAAAATCTTCGAGTGGGTTTTCATTTACTGCTAAAATGTTGCACGAGACAATGCACCTTACTTCCCCCTACCTGGACCAAATTACGTACAATTAAACTTCAACACCAAAATGTAAGATGTTAAACGTGTTTTTGACTTAAATTGCAACTAGAAGGAGGATTAAACAATTTAATTTTTTCAATTGGCTTTCAAATGTCAAAAATCTAGTGCTTTGAAATGGCTCTAAACATGTGCGAAATGTGATTCAATGGCAATAAAATAGCTTTTTTTTCTAAAAAAATAACAAAAAATTGCCTAACAGCTTCGCCCCCAGACCCTCAAAGTCTCCAGCCACTGGGGGCCCCGCCCCCAGACCCCCATCTGTGATACGTTTGAGTTACACTGGCTTTCTCAAAACGTTTCCAAAGTTACGTATTTGCACTTTTCAACTATATTACTGTAAGCCCTCTCCCTTTGCAAAATCCTGGCTAAGTGCCAACAGGCAAATTTTTGATGACGTCATTACATGTGATTTGTGGTTTAGGCCTCCCCAATCAAAAATTCTGGCTACGCCCATAAATTGGAGATTGCCTGAAAAACTCTTTTGAAGACCTTTTTTGTTTTTTTTTTTTTTTTGGAGAGCACTTGCGGCTGTGTCCTTGACCTCGAGCATTCCTGTCCTTGGCCTTGAGAGGGTCTGCCCTTGGAAAGGCTGTCCTTGGCCTTGGCCTCGGATTTTTTTTGTGTCCTTGGCCTTGGCTTCGATCCTTGTGTCCTCGACTCCACCTCTGGTCAATGTCACTTAGAGCTTCATTAAATAGGGTGCAATTTCGTTTAGAAAAATTGCGTGTGTGAAGCCGCATTTACACGGGCGACTTTTTTGCGTGCGATTTTTTGATAAAAATGGATGTAGCGAAGTTGCATCTATTCAATAATGGTTCTCATTGTGATAAAAGTTATCTTACTGCTGAAAATAACTGTCTCAAGTTGTTTCCATTCCGATAGTGATATTCCAAACCTTTCTAAAACAAAACCGGAACTGATCTCACTGCGATTTTTTATCGCAGCACCGATTCTCTTCTAAAGTTCTCAATTATAACAATATTGGTATGAAACCAACTTAAGACAATTACTTCCGCCAGTGAGGTCCCAATTATCATGACCAAAACCGCCGTTGTGTAAATGCAACTTTGCCAGATCCATTTTTATCAAAAAATCGCACGCAAAAAAGTCGCCCGTGTAAATGCGGCTTAAGGCTAAGCTGTTTTGATATTAATAATTTTAGTGCTTTGAATAACTGGTGAATGGTCAGCGATCTTATGAGTGATAATAACACTACTTATATTTTTATCGTGAATGTTAGTCCAAATATGATCAAGGCATGTACTTGAACTTTGAGTAATTCTTGTTGGTTTATTTATGATAGGATAAAAAGAATGGTCATACATAATATCCACAAAATCATCCGTAAAGGAATGAGAATCTTGCAATAAATCGTAATTTAGATCTCCCATGATATACGCTTTGTTTTTGGATACGTTCACTACTAATGCATTTTTCAATTGAACTTTGAATTGATTGTTCCAGAATCTGTCTTGTTTAGGTGCGCGGTATATTGTACCCATAGGTGGGCACAAGTCCGTTAATCGTTAATTCGTTAATAACGAAACTAACTTTTTCATTAACTCGTTAATCCGTTAAAAAGTTTTTTCATGTTAACGGACTAAATTAACTTACGTTAAGTTGTGTTAACGGACTAAATTAACTTCCGTTAAGTTCTGTTAACTTCCGTTAAGGTTTTTATCGTTAATATCTTGCACCATTTATTCACAAACCAGTTTGCACTGGCAGCACTTGTTGCGTTTTAGCACGAGTTTTATAGAAATAAGCGAAGAAAGGAGCTCTTTTTTTGTGGCAAATAATAAGCTGCAGCCTCATAGGTCTACTAATTATCGCTGTTCACATTTTCCAAAGATTTTCCGATCGCAGCATCGTTAGTGCATTTGAGCTTATTTTTATCTTGAAATTACATTAGACTGTAAAATGTAACTTCCAAAACACAAAAAGACCACCATGGCAATAAATATTTTCTTGCAATGAGCTTAACAGCGTCAATACGTGTTCTAGGAGTGAGTGAATAAGAAAAAATGTAAATTACACGCAAAATGTTATCGAACTAACGGACTTTATTAACTTCCGTTAATTAAAGCTGAAAATAACGGATTAACGTTAACGGAGATGTGATGTTTCTTAACTGACTATTGGTTAACGAAGCTAACGTTTTGCATTAACTTGCCCACCTATGATTGTACCACATATGATTTTATCATTACCAAACTGGATATCAATGAAAAGGGATTCGAAAATTCCTTCATTCATATGAGTCAAGTCATTTCTTAACGTACAGTTTATCGTTTTTTTGATGTAGAATGCCACTCCTCCACCAGTGAGTTTTGGGCGAAAATTAGAGATACAGTCATATTGCTGCAAATTTCTAAATTGTCCTAAACTTGATTTTTTTTCCCATGTTTCGTTGCTATTAATTCAGGCAAAAATTTTAAAGATTGTATGCACGGTTCGAACAAGTTGTAATGTTCTTTGTTGACAACAGAGCGAACGTTTAAACAGACACTTGTAAAGTTCGTAGAATTACTTTGATTATTTCGAAAGCAGAATTGGTGAGCAAAATCACTGTCAATATAGAGACACAAAGAGTTACTTGCCAAGCAGTTATCAACATCAGTCAAATGAACATTATTTACATTATCATAAAATGCATAGGTGGACACAAGTCCGTTAATCGTTAATCCGTTAATAACGAAACTAACTTTTTCATTAACTCGTTAATCCGTTAAAAAGTTTTTTCATGTTAACGGACTAAATTAACTTCCGTTAAGTTTTGGTAACGGATTAAATTAACTTCCGTTAAGGTTTTTATCGTTAATATCTTGCACCATTTATTTATCGTACCAGTACAAAACCAGTTTGCACTGATAACACTTGTTGCGTATTAGCACGAGTTTTGTAGAAAAAAAAGCGAAGGAGCTCTTTTTTGTGGCAAATAATAACCTGCAGCCTCATAGGTCTAATTATTGCTGTTGGCAATTTCCAAAGATTTTCCGATGGCAGCTTTGTTAGTGCATTTGAACTTATTTTTATCTTGAAATTAGATTAGACTGTAAAATGTAACTTCCAAAACACAAAAAGACCACCACAGCAATAAATATTTCCCACAATCAGCTCAACAGCGTCAATACGTGTGATAGAAGCGAGTGAATAAGAAAAAATGTAAATTACACGCAAACTGTTAACGAATTAACGGACTTTATTAACTTCCGTTAATTAAAGCTGAAATAAACGGATTAACGTTAATGGAGGTGTGAAGTTTGTTAACGGACTAGTGGTTAACGAAGCTAACGTTCTGCATTTACTTGCCCACCTATGATAAAATGCATTCAACCATTTAGAGCTAATTTGAGACCTTTCAGAGCAATTAAACAACGTAATGAAATCGTCATCATTGATATCTTGAAAAGGAAAAAAGGTTAAGCTCGAGAAGATTAAGGAATGTATTTATTCCAACAATTTACTAATTAACAATACGTTATAGCAATAGCGACATACTTAGGAAGCATTAGTTGCTTATAATCAAGTCTAAGTCCTTCTCATTGTTGATTATTATGGCTTCATTATCTTCAGAAAGTCTCACGTTAATCCTGCCATTGTTGGTCCAGACATTTTTGTAGCCATTGGCTTTGGCTCTTCGCTTCGCTTTCCAAAGCAAATTTTTTCGAGTGCGGGTGAGGTTTTCGTTTACACAAACTTCTGTGGTTCCTTAACTACAAAAAAATTTTCAAATTGGCTTCGCGGAGAAGTTTTCGATTGGAATACAAACTATTGCGGACGTCGCGGCTCAGAAATTGTACGATAATTGAAGGCGAAGATGCTATTTGTTGTTTTTTACTTTCAGTATTATCCCTTTTAGGCATAGGTGGGCAAGTTAATGCAAAACGTTAGCTTCGTTAACCACTAGTCCGTTTATAAACTTCACACCTCCGTTAACGTTAATCCGTTTATTTCAGCTTTAATTAACGGAAGTTAACAAAGTCCGTTAATTCGTTAACAGTTTGCGTGTAATTTACATTTTTTCTTATTCACTCGCTTCTAGAACATGTATTGACGCTGTTAAGCTCATGGCAAGAAAGTATATATTGCTGTAGTAGTCTTTTTGTGTTTTGGAAGTTACATGTTACAGTCTAATGTAATTTCAAGATAAAAATAAGTTCAAATGCACTAACGAAGCTGCGATCGGAAAATCTTTGGAAATCGTGAACAGCGATAATTAATAGACCTATGAGGCTGCAGGTTATTATTTGCCACAAAAAAGAGCTTTCTTCGCTTATTTCTATATAACACGTGCTAATACACAACAAGTGTTACCAGTGCAAACTGGTTTGTACCGGTCTGATGAATGAATGGTGCAAGATATTAACGATAAAAACCTTAACGGAAGTTAACAGAACTTAACGGAAGTTACTTTAGTCCGTTAACACAACTTAACCGAAGTTAATTTAGTCCGCTAACATGAAAAAACTTTTTAACGGATTAACGAGTTAATAAAAACGTTAACTTCGTTATTAACGGATTAACGATTAACGGACTTGTGCCCACCTATGCTGTTAGGTCGTTGAGAAACAGGAAGACGGTGGGACGTAGAAATTTGATCTTCAGATAGATTAATATTCATTAATCAAGCCACTTCTAACACAGTTTTATTTATATTTTGCAGAGGTGGAGTCGAGGACACAAGGCTCAAGGCCAAGGACACAAAAAAAATCCGAGGCCAAGGCCAAGGACAGCCTTTCCGAGGACAGACACTCTCGAGGCCAAGGCCAAGGACCAAGGACACAAGCGCAAGTGCTCTCCAAAAAAAAAAAAAAGGTCTTCACAAAAATTTTTCAGGCGATTTCCAAAAAAAAAAAAAAAAAAGGTCTTCACAAAAATTTTTCAAGCGATCTCCACAAAAAAACGTTTTCTAAAAAATTTTTCAAGCGCTCCACAAAATTTTAGCAATTCAAAAAATACTGCTGTCCTCGAGCCGAGGACAGGCCAATTTTAGAGGACTTGAGGCCTCGAGGCCAAGGCCAAGGACTTCACAATGTGTCCTCGAGGACTCCACCTCTGATATTTTGACCAGTTTTCGAGGGTATCCCAGCTATCTTTAGATTTTGTCTCCTATCGCATTGTTCGTTCACATCAATCTTTCCTTCTCCTTTTGCTTCACGAATTTCCATATTAGTTGATCGTGTTTAAAGCTTTTCAATGTCTCTAGCTTGTTTTTGGTTAATTTTTTCCAATTTTTCAAAATTAATTTTAAGGTCTTCGTACTTAGCGCAGATAAACTCTTGGCAAGTCTTAACTTCTCGCAACTCCAGCTTTAAGGCGGGTTTAGATTCTCGCGTTGCGTTGCGTTGCCTTTCGCGCGCAGTTTTGAAGAAAATAAAACTTACAAACGGGGTTTACATTCTTGCAAAAGCGTTAACGCAGAGGCTGTGACGTGTAGCGACCACGCGTGCTGATGAAATGGATTTCATAATGTAGCATTGCGACGCGTGTACGTCAGAGCAGTTCTTGGTCGTGATTGGTCAAAAAAAAAAAAAGTTGATCATTCTTAAACACAGCAATTCGAGAAAATTGATATCATTTGCACACGACCTCGTGGAGAGCAGAGCAGTGAGGTAATAATGCAAATCTAAAGTTGCTGTTAGAACAGTCGATTAGGTGTTTGTGGAATGTTAGTTTGCTTTTCATCGGCTATTGAAAAGAAAAAAGGATAGTCTACACAATGATCAATAGAAGAATTAGTGACAAAACAAGACAGGCTAGGCTCTTTTCAAGTATAGAAAATACATCAGGAAGGCAAAAATATTAAAGATTAGCAAATCTATTAGCAGATTAGTCTAGTCTATTTAATGATATAGCCAAACCAATCGGTCTCTCTCTTGTTCCAGCTTGCACTGTTCATGGCACCAGCATTTGTAAGCTTAACAGTATTTACTTATGTTGTTGACAACGTGTTGAAATGTTTGGGCAATATTATTGGCTGTCTTTTCCAGTTTTTGTCCTTAGGTCTCAAGGTGATTAATTTTGTCCTAGGTCTCAATAGCCTAGTCAATAACTTAATTGTTTATTGTAGGCTATATTGTTGGAATTAATTTGAATTATCTTTTCTAAGTGGCTGATCTTATAATTTATTTAATTTGATTTGAAATTTAGGGCTACTACTACTAATCTACTGGTGCTGCAGCAGTGTTGACCATTACAGATTTTTCAACGAAGCTCAGCTTATCCAAATTTTTGAGGTTTTGTGCTTAAAATTTTTATCATCCCCCCACCAAAATTTTCTGGGTTCACCACTGGTGAGCAACTACCAATATGAGCAAGAATTAAACAGGCATTGGTTATTATCATCGCTTCAAACTTTTTTCACTGAATTAGCTTTGTTGGTAACCAACAACAACAAACGTAATGCAACGCGATAATGTAAACCTCACAAGCGCAAGCGTTGACGTGTTGCGCTGCAGCGGAACGGAACGCAACGCGAGAATGTAAACACGGCCTTAGAGTATTCAATTCTTCTTGATGCATCAATTCCCAAGCTTTCATGGATTCCGCAACCATTTTTTTGACTAAATCTTGATCTACCAGTGTGATATTACCAAAGCTAATTGCAGCATCCGTAGTTTTGTTTTTACATCATCAAGACGATTGTGACGTAATAAACAGAATGGCGGCTTCACACTTTCAGAAAGTTGGATTGCGACTGCTTAATTTTGATAATTCGAAGTCAACTATTTTAGCTAAAAGTGGCAAATTTCGTGTGCCCCAAAGCAGGAAAACAAAGTAAACTTACTTTACAGCTTCTTTATTAGGTTTGTTGTTGGCAAATCTTCTTAAATCTTGCGGTTCTCGCAGTGGCGGATCTAGAAAATTTTGGTGGGGGGGGATTTTAAGCACATAACCTCAAAAATTCGGATGTCTTCACCGAAATTGAGAGCGGTTTTTCGGCCGAAATTGGAAATTCGAACGTTTTTTTCGCCCAAAACCAGGTGGTCTCCAAAAAAAAAAAAAAAAAAAAAAGGTCTTCACCGATATTGAGGTTAGTTTGTTGGCCGGAATCCTCAGGTTGCGGCTGGTGGGGAGGGATGCATCCCGAAATGGAGCCGAATTGTTCGGAATAGAGGCTGATTTTTCGGCCAAAATCGTTACTTTTAGGCTGGTGGGGGGGATGCATCTCCCCCATCCCCCCCCCTAAATCCGCCACTGGGTTCTCGCACAGTTGCACGCTTTCAATTTACCAAACTACCCACCCAAGCTCAGCCTAATTCTTGTTCCTTCTGCAATAGTTATTATCTTGTTTCGGTAGAAAGCGACGGAGGTGCGAAGCATATTACGAATCCCAACTCCTTTCGGATTTGCTGTTGTTTCCAATTTTCTGGCTATAACTTGCTAAGGGAAGATCAGAAGTTAAACGTGATTTAGTACGTTCTTTCGGTAAAGTAACAGACCTCAACTAACTATTTTTAGGTGTATTAGACGTTTTGTTGGTCCTGAAGATCAACATCATTAGAAATGATGAAGCTACGAGTGATATATACACTTATACAGCATTTATGATCAATGCAAAAAATTTAAAGCCAAACCTGTAATTATTACGTCACAACCACCAAAAACAAAGAATCACAGAAAAAATGAATCAAGTACAATTCGCGTCAACGCAACGCCGATTAACGTTACGAACTCCCAGGCCTTTCTCAACTTGTACAAAACTTAAAATTTTTTCGGGGCCTGAACCAAAATTAAAAAATTTTTTGTGCAAAGACTGTGAGCTATCGTCCGGCCAGCAGAACAAATTGTTGAAACTCAAAGGTAGTGCAAACGGGAGCTGCCACCAGGCGATTTTTAAGAGCCATTTAATACGTTTTAATTTATACGGAAAAAATTGTCGTTCTAACGCCATTTGAATCACATTCTACCTGTTTTTAGAGCCATTTGAAAACCTAAATTGTAACAATTCGGAAGTCATTTGAAAGAGTTAAATTGCTCAGCCTCCTCCCGACCCCCCCCTCCCTACTTACAGGTCAAGTTTAAACAGGTTTTAGTGCTTGTATTTTGAGTTAAATTGCTCAGCCTCCTCCCGACCCCCCCTACTTACAGGTCAAGTTTAAACAGGTTTAAGTGCTTGTATTTTGAGTTAAATTGCTCAGCCTCCTCCCGACCCCCCCCCCCCCCCCATCCCCTACTTACAGGCCAAGTTTAAACAGGTTTAAGTGCTTGTATTTTGAGTTAAATACTTTAATTGACTTGGCTTAGCGAAGTCGAAGCCCCCTTAGCCCCCTGGTTGCGCTACTGCTTATATGTGCCGAAACCGCATGGTAACACAATGAATAACCCACCGCTAAACCCTTAAAAACACTTTAATGAAACTAGGATTTGAAGGTTAAGAACCACTGGATTTCAGTGAGAAGCTATCAAATAGCAAAACACAATAAGTATTTCCACTTTTAACAAGATTTTCTAAAAAAGCATTTTTGAGGCTATGTTTTTTGCAAAAAGAAAACTAAAGGCAAAAAACCTTCACATCATTATGCTTGGGTTAGGTCGGGGACTTACTAGTTAGAAGTACGTGGTTAAGCCCACTGAATTGCTCAAGTTTTCCATTCAGCAAATTTGTTAATGAATCGATCCAGTATCGAGTTGGGCTTCCTTTACGTGAATATTGAATAACTAATTGAAGCCACGAGCGTAGTTTAAATCGTGGGAGTAGCACAGTTAGTAGTTACAAACCACGATTCGTAGGTTATTACACTTTACTTTGGTATTTGCCCTAGTTTACGTAGAATAAAATTGCCTAACGAAGAGTGACTTTTTTTATTGGCAAATAGGACAATAGCAAATACCTAGCAACATAGGTGTAGACAGGGGGGACAGAGGGCTCGCCCCTCCAATTGAATTGCTACAAATGATAAAAATGTCACAAAAACGACTAATTGCTTCTTCAGTTTTAGTATCTTTTAGCATCTTCGCGTACAACAGTAATTAACAATCTTATTGATCTAGGGGGCCCGGGCCCCTTGAATTTAATTTTTACCAACCAATTTAAATGGGCCCCCTACAATAATATTTAAATGGCCCTCAATTTAAATGGGCCCCCAACAATAATATTGATCTAGGGACCCTGGCCCTTTCAATTTAATTTTTGCCAACCAATTTAAAAATGCCCCCTAAAACAATATTTAAATGGCCCCCAGTTTAAACGGGCCCTCAACAATATTATTAATCTAGGGGGCCTGTCCACTCAATTTATTTTTTGCCAACCAATTTAAACGTATAACCCGAGTTAAATTAAGGGTTTTTATCCTTGAAGTTGCTAATTGAGGCCATCATCTAACCTTTTTATGAACGTAATGCAATAACTGTTAACCAGGGACGGATTTAACATATGGCTCAGTGCCAGGGGCCACGCATTTAGGTAAGACTTGCTTTTGTCTTCACCTGTATTTGGCCGAAAAATATTGCAAAAATCCCAAAGTGCCAGGGGCTCAACTCAATGTAAATCCGGCCCGGGCAATAATCTGGTTTGTAGGCGTAACTATCTACTGTACATTTTTCAATAACAATTCACCTCCACCTCGCCAGTTTTTATGCAATAAAATACTTTTGAAAAAAATTAGCTGCAGTAAGGAAAATGCTCATTGAACAAATTTTTGAATTGAGAGGGCCTGGTTCCCTTGCCGTGTTTGTACTTCTATAACTGGTTGTTTTCATAACAAAACAATAATCTCTAAGGAAAATACTCGACTAGATTGTTATTTACCGCTAAAATATTGTAGGAGGCAATGCACTTTACTTCCCCCTACCTGAGCCAAATCACTTACAAAATTTAACCCCAAAATGCAAGATTTTAAACGTGTTTTGGACTTAAATTGCAAGCAAAAGGAGGATTGAACAACTTAATTTTTTTCAATTGGCTCTCAAATGTCAAAAACCTAGTACTTTCAAATGGCTCCGAATACGAGTGAAATGTGATCCAATAGTATAAAAACAGCTTTTTTTCAAAAAAATTACAAAAGATCGCACAGCAAAAAATTACAACTGATTAAGATTCAAACGGTTTAAGAAAAAAAAAAACATCACCAGAATCGCTTGATTAGCACATTTTTCTAAGCTGGCTGCTTATCCCAGAAACATGTTTTTTTTAAACAAAAATAACTTTTGGGTCCAGACCTGGTCTTAGCCAAATCTTGTTTGCGCGCCAGAATTAAGAGCTGTTCCTGCTCTAGTGCTGTACTTTAGGCTCCGGCCCTAACCCTCTTTAGCCAAGTCATTTACAAAAAAATTATGGTACCTTGCACAAAACCGGTTTTACAATGCATTAGGGAAATTGTATTGGTCATTATGTTTTGGGTCATTTTTTTTTAGGATTTCGAGTATTACCGCCCTTAATGAGTAATATTTTCAAAAAAATGTATACATTCGAAAAATAACTAAAATTAAAAGCGTAAAAAATGCTTTAAAATGTTTACCATCAACAGTGATTGGTGACTTTATATTCTCCTCATTCCGTAAAAGTTGCTGGGTTTCATGTGACGCCCTGGGTGTTACCATTTTGGGATGACACCATTTGGTAACTCCGCCCCGATTTGTTGTGAATACCCTTTTTTTCACTTTGTTTGGTCCCTGTCATTTTGACCGAAAACATACTGATTTTGGCGAAGACCTTTTTTTGGTCTTCATTGATTTTTGGATCAAAAAAGGGTGCCGCCATGAAATTCCGCCCCAGGTGCCACCATCCTTAGCAACGCCACTGATCTTTCGTGTTTTTAAATTCATAAAATTGGATAGGCCGAAGTTGGTCAAGCGGTAACGCGTACGTCTCTTGAGCGGGAGGTCTGAGATTCAAATCTCGGACCGGCCAAATCGGACGCAGTGATGCCAACGGCTCGCCACCACTACGGCATTTCTTTGTAAGGAGCTGTGTTGCCGGGGCGTAATGACTAAGCGATGCACTCAGCAAATTCGTTACACGTTTTGACGTATTACAGCAAGTATGATGAAAGATTTGATTAGATTTAGGGTAGGCCAGAGTACGATCTTAAACGAGATCTGCAAGCATAACAATCAATGGGGATATCAAAAAAGTTAGAGCAATCGCAATCAGGGGTGCCGAAACCCGGGGGATGGGGGATATTTACCCCAACGATTTGACTGCATCCCCCCCCCCCCTTCAATAATTTGACTCTGGTCAGCATCTGAATCACTTGAAGTCGGTCTTCAACACTCGAATTCGGGGAAAAAAACTCTTCCGATTTCGGTGAAGACCTTCTCTTTTTTGTTTTTTTTTTGGTCTTCTCTTGAATTCGGGGCAAAGGCTTTTCCAATTTTGGTGAAGACCTTTTTTTGGTCTTCACTTAACTTGCTTACCTGAAAAAAATCGTGGGGTCGAAGTTTATCCCCCCAATGTTGAAAACAGGAAAAATTGGGGTAAAATTGCAAATTATCCCCCTCCATGCTCAACTATGATCGGCACCCCTGATCGCAATACACGTTGATTAAATTGACGTTGAATATCTCCTTCTTGACCCAGACGTTCCAGAGATATTCTATTTCAAGCACGACAGAGGGGCCTTTTTGATTTTAATTTATATTGGCAACTCAGACGAGTGACGTGGAAAGCAGTCGTAGGTAACCCCATCTACTTATTCTAAGGCAACTCGCAATTAGGCTACTACATTGAGTAGTTTTATTCTAAGGCAACCCCTAAATTAGGCTTCTACTGTACATTGAGCCGTTTTGCTGTTGATTTCTTCGCTGTTTCGATGCTGACTTTTTCGGGACGAGGGTGGCAATTGCCCCCCTCCGTAACTTGTGTTGAAGTTTATTTTAATAACCTGCTCAATGAATTACGATTAACTTTTTAAATTTTAGGCAATTCTAAAAAGTGTACGTTGATCTCGTGGTGGTAAATAAACACTGCACAGTACTTTGAATAACATCCGATTTTGGTGTCGCTTCTCGTTATCGTGCCTCATTCCGTGTAAAGAGAACGCAGGATTTTTGTTTATAATAAACTTGTTATTCACAACCGACAAAGCATACACATGGAAACGGTAAACTCGAGGATGCTCTTGATTGAAAAACATCTACAGAGTGACCCCGATTATGATAAGTATAAAAAGTGAGAATTTATTTCCAAGCTGTTTCGCTAAATTTGGGGAAAGCACCTCAGTTACTTGAGAAACGGTACAATTAAAAAGTTTTGAATCACAAGGATCTAATAAAAATGGTTTTCGTTCAAGGTCGATTGTGGCTCATTTACGTTGGCAAACCAATCTAAGGATTTTGGAGCCATTTTAATCGCTTTCGTGGAAAGTTGTTGATTCTAAATGTAATTACATTTTATTCATTAAGTTGCCATGGCCAGAATATAGCGAAGGGACCTTCCGGTTTTTGAGTCAAGCTACCACCTGCCTACCTGTCTACCACACGCGGTGGATGCTTCACATTGTCCCTTTAATTGCTGAACGTTAAGCAGGAAGTTGTGAATTCCAATTTTTGCAGTCTTTGGTTTGACCCAACCAGGAATCGAACCCGAGTCAACCGATTCAATAGCAGACCCTTTATCCACTCAATCACTAATCGAATCCAAGTTTACAGTTTTAGTAGTAGACCCTCTATCCATGCATTCGGCCGCTTGGCTTCTAAGCTGAATTGGACGACCAAGTTCGAGCATCTAGACTACTAAATAATTACGTGACAACAACTATTCCGACAAATGATTTTAGTCAAGTTTGCGTCGCTTGTTTCTTTGTTTTTACTATCCTTGATAGCCTGAGATTAATACAGGTACAACGTATCTTTATTGAAACGATGAAAATCCAAAACCAGAAGATGTCGCTAGTTTTCCTACAATGCGGTTAAAATTTTTCGTGATAAACCCTTCTCTCGAAATCACACGATTCAGTGGGTCTCAAAATTCCAGCTGTCAGCAAGTGTTTAAACGTCATTATGCTATAATACAAAACACAGAAATCCGTTTTTAAGCTACCAGTTTTTCAAGATATTAACATAAACTTTCTCTGCTTACTGCCACAATCTCAAAAAAATCTAAATTGTAAAAAAACAACGTGACAAGCAATTTTGATTGTTACCTGGTAGTGATGATGAAGTAGAGAAGAAACAATTAGGTGGACGAGGAATTGAACGTAGAGGCGGAGGAGGTGGAGTTTTTTTTCCAACATTAGCTGACACTACATGCCTTGTTCCGCCAAGCACTAAAAATATTTAAAAAGCAGTCTATCAATGAAATATAAGTTGAGGATGCATGTCACGTCATGCAATATCATAAACGTTGTAAATTAATGTAGAAGAAAACTAAATAAAGTATGACTTAGCACTTTGTTGGAAGAAGGGTATTAAAAGCACATTTGCTGTGGGCTTCCATCAAAAAATTTTTAATGAACTATAACAGTGGTTCTCAAACTTTTTTTTAAATTACGCTACGGTCCCCTAGCAATTTTTTAGATGGCTCACGGTCTTATTAAAAAATTAGTACAAGTAAACACAAAACAACAACTTGTTTTTTTACTGCATCAATGCGGGGTGCACTTCCTTCTTTGCTATCAGTTAAGCTATGTTAGGTTCCGCTTTGGATAAGCAACCCTCATATCGTGATTCGCATCTAAACGGTTTCGAGCTTTTGGCTTCATGGCAAGTAGCGTTCAAAATGCAGATTCACACTCATATGTTATTGGGCATGGAATTAGTACTTTCAAGGCCATCTTCAAAATGTCGTGGTAGGTTTGAGCCATATCAGTCCAAAAGTCACTGCGAGACTTTTCGCTGAGTAAGCTTCTCGCATTTTCATCATTCACCAAACTAATAGACTGTTCTTGAAGTAGATTATCTTATGAAGGCAGATCTCCAAGCACTCGTTCCAAAACAGTTGTTTACAAAAAGACAATACAGTCAAACCTCGGTTTTCGAACATAATCCGTTCCAGAAGGCTGTTCGAAAAGCGATTTGTTCGAAATCCGAAACAATTTTTCCCATTAAAATTAATGCAAATAATTTTAATCCGTTCCAACTCTAGAAAACAACTTTTGTACAGTATTTGTTTACTATTTTACACCATAAACTGTACTGTGTACTGTAGTACCACAAATAAAAATGGGTTGAAGTAGATTGTATTTTATTTTAATAAAGGATTTCCTATCTAAGTTGATGAAAAAAAAAAAGGAAACATTTCTTACGTTTTATTTTTAAAACATCAAAAACATTAAAGGTTACGATGCAGCACAATACGAAAAATTTTGAAAAAATTTGCAGAAATTACTAATCAAGCAGTAAAAAGAAATACAACAGCTCAGTTACACCAAAAATCGTGTGAAAAAAGCCGACATATGCAGCATCACGGCGCATTTGTGTTTGCTCGGCTTCTTTCGGTTTGTTCGTGATCCGAATTTTTGTTCGAAGTCTGAAACGTAAAAATCTCGAATTTATTGTTCGAAAACCGATTTGGTCGGGAACCGAAGCGTTCAATAACCGAGGTTTGACTGTACTTTTGAAAATCTTCCAAGTACTGCCGAATTTCATCACCAAAAATGGAAAAGTGTCGCTTCATGAGCTCGAAAACACTTTCGTTGACGTCAAGTTCATTTTCATCAAGAAAAGAACTGAGATAAGGAAAAGGAGCTTTTTGTTTTGCAATTTGGAATTACGATAGTTCCACATACTTTTGGATTTATTATTTACTAATTTATAGATTCTGCATACTTATTCGGGGAGAATGAACAATTTATTAGACTGAAATCACACATTACAGTAACTTTCTCTGAAACCAACTTTGCGACAGCCACCAACCAGGCCTTTACTTTTAAACCATCTGCAAAACAAACGATCCTATTTGCTATTATACATTCTCCTTCACTTGCAGACTTCACGCTAGAAGAGTAATTGCGTAACTGACATCATAGATCTTATTGTTTTGTCATAGATGTGGTCTGTAAGGTTTGTGTTTGTTAAGTTTGGTTTGGAAAATAAGTTGTCTGAAAATCTTATTTCGCAGCAAATTTTTTTATTTAGGAGCGTCGTTTTGATTTTTTTGAATGTGCTTCGCTGTCCCAGAAAATTGTTTCGCAGACCTCAGTTTGAGAATCACTGTTCAAGAAGATATTGTACAGTATGGTTATACGAGCGAGTACTATATTTACATTAACATCCAGAGGTGGGCTGTGCAAGTCATAACAATAGTGCTGTGACTCGTAAGCGCACGCGCAAGTGCTCTTAAAGTCTTGCGCAGCAAGCGCAAGTGTGACGTTTTGAAAATCACTCCTTAAACTGCACTACAGTACGAAACAAATATTCAAAACAAATTATGAACGCTACCAACTAGTAAACAAAATTATTTATTGAATTCCTTTCAAAAATGTTAGCATTTGAAAATGCGCTTCGCTCAAATCCTCTCGCTTTGGGCTAAGTTAAGCACGTCGTTAAGTAATGAAAAAAAAAACGCTTAACGCCCGCACTTAAAGCAGGGATGTGGAAGCAGTCAAATTTTCAATGCTTCCGCTTCCAGCTCCTCTTGAAGCTTTATGCTTTCGAGTTCGCTTCCGCTTCCTCACCTTCGGAATTTTTTGTTTCCGCTTCCGGATCCGGATAGAGCTAGTTGCTTCCGAGTTTGCTTCCGCTTCCAGTCTTTTTAATCAACGTGCTTCCGCTTCCACAAAAATTTAACCGCTTCCACCGCTTCCGCTTCCACATCCCTGCTCAGTATATAAAACAGCTAATTGCATTAAGTTGAAAAAAAAGCAGGCAAGTTTACTTTGAAAGCTATTTTATTTGACTTGTGTTGTCGATAGGGCATGGCATGGAATGGAATGGAAACGATTTTTCCATATTCCATACAGGCAATTTTCGTCCATTCCATTTCCATTCCATACAAAAAGTCTTCCATTCCATATTTCATTCCATACTAAAATTTTCTTCCATATTCCATTCCATACTTCCATTCCAAAGAAAGTGTAGACTAAAAGCAATACAACGTCTATTTTGCTGCTTTGCTTCTTTGCAATGTTGTAAGCAGTCGCTCGTGAAGGTGCGTCAACAATACTAAGATGCCACAATCGGTATCTGGTATGCGTATTGCACATGGTTTAATGCATAGGCGTAGCCAGGATTTTGGATTGGGGGAGGGCAAAACCGTAAATCTCATGCAATGACGTCATCAGAGATTTTCAAAAATAGAGACTTTTTATGGGACCAAAAATGAAAGATCAAAAGCTGGGGGTCTGCGTTAGCACGTAACCAGGATTTGCTAAAGAGAAAAGACTAAAACCGCAAGTTAAAAAGGTTTATTAACGTATCAAAATTTGGGAGAAGTGGTGAGCAAATTAGTGCAACACAAACGTGTCACAAACTGGGCCTGGGGGCGGAGCCACCAGCCGCCGGAGGTTATGGGAGTCTGAGGGCGAAGCATCCAGTCGGTGGGCGACTTTTTGTAAGTTTTTGGGAAAAAATGGCTATTTAAATGCCATTTGAATCACATTTCGCACGTTTTCAGAGCCATTTGAAACAACAAATTTTTTTAGATTTGAGAGCCTATTGAACAAATTCCTCCCTTTAGTTCAAGTCAAGTCCAAAACACGTTTAAAATCTTTCATTTTGGGGTTAAATTTTGTGACTTGGCCTGGTCAGGGGAATCAATGTACATTGCTTTCTGCAACATTTTTAGCATTAAATCATTCACTCGAAGATTTGCCTTCTAAGATTTTTGTTTTGTCCAGAAAATAACCAGTTTTAGGAATATGTACGACCTGGAGCCCAAGCACCCTCGATTCAACTTCAATAATTTGTTCAGTAAGCATTTCCCCAAGCTGATTTTTTTCAAAAGCATTTTGTCGCGTGAAAACTGACGAGGTGGAGGTGGATTGTTATTTAAAGTTGGTAGGTGGTGAAGGTGGAATTTAAAGTTATTTCGAGTTGGTACATTAGATGCAATAAATGGTTACTATAATCATCAAGCACGTATAGACAGAAATTCGCAATGGGGGGCTATTTTGGGAGTCTGGGGGCAGAGACCCTAGCGCATGAAAACCTTGCATTTTTTTGCAAAAATAACCTAATTTTAGGGCTATTATAATGAAAAATATTGCTTTTAAAACGTGGCATAGAAATTGGCAGCACAACATGATTCAACTGGTTGCATTAATGGGCTATGTGGGAGTTGGCTAATGATAACATTGTAGTTCTCTTGTTTACATGCTGGTAAATCATAAAATTTTATTATTCAATAAAACTCACATGGAGTAATCTGTTTCGTCTATATTTTATAAAGAAAAATAATTGGGTAGGCGCGAATGGAAAGATATTTGAGAGAAGTGATTGGTAATTAACTCACACTGAATACCCCCCCCCCCCCACTACTTATTCTTGAGTTTACAATATATTTGTTGATAAAGTTTATGTTTGACGTTTTTACACTAGCAATGAAATTTGATTGCTTGATTTTGGGCATTTTTAAAAGTTTTCGTTAATTTGTGACTTTAATTTTAAACAAAGTAGTTCCCCCCCTGAATATATGTTTAAAAAGATACTTTAAATCACTTTTTAGTCCATTCCAGCGCATAAAGTTTAATCACAGTTGATCGAAAAACAATCATTTGTACAATCGTACTTTCGCTCAAAACTGCTAAAATACTTGCAATGCAATCGTCAGCGCAACCGTTTTAAAATAATTGCGCCGCAAGCGCTATCGCAAGTGATATATATAGTTGCGGTACAAAAGCCCACCCCGGCTAAAATCATATTCAATTTTATCACTAATCTTAAGTTAATGTTGCTTTATCAAGAAGTTTCTTAATGGTGGTTGCCAGCACTAATTTCGACGTTAAAAGGTCATTCAAGCCTATTTTTGAAAAAGGAAGAAAAAATCTTTGCAAAATAAGTTTACCAACATGACGGCATTGCCATTCTTGCGACTCATCAGGTTAAGAAAGTCTACGCGAAAGAGTTTCATGTTTTCTTCGTAGAATCCAAATTTCGGCCATCTTGTTTTAAGCAGATAGCGCAATGAGTTAGTTTTGTAAATTTCTCCTATTTTGAGTTTTGCTAAGACAGTATCAGGCTTCTTGGAGCTAGATGAGTGCTGAAGCTAACTTATAGGTAAATAAATCAGTGGCAGAACTGCTGTTTGAATTCAGATGGAATTCTCAAAAGTTTAGGGGACCTACACAAAGTGGTCGCTCACAAGGCAGTCAACGATAAATTATCAGGTTTGTCAAAAATCAGCTCCATATTTTAATGCAATCACAAACACACAAAAAAAAATTGTTTATACTGGTACAAGTTTATAGATTATACAGTTGTAATTGAGCTATTGCGACGCGTTTCGACCTTGCTCAAGGGTCTCATCAGAAATTTTATTTGATCTTGTCTTTATAAGTCGCCCTGTTGTGTGGTCACATGCAATGCTGCATTTGTGCTTTTTAGCCCAACCCTTTACTCTGGCAAACTTGCCCGTATTTGGAGTTGTACTGCAGGTTTTGATGTAATTACTTATGCGCTTGCAAAACAAATTTTCCAGTGCTGTGCTTACCTGACTTTTTGGAGACTTTCATAGTTTTGTTTTTTTTGCCTGATAAGACCCTTGAGCAAGGTCGAAACGCGTCGCAATAGCTCAATTACAACTGTATAATCTATAAACTTGTACCAGTATAAACAATTTTTTTTTGTGTGTTTGTGATTGCATTAAAATATGGAGCTGATTTTTGACAAACCTGATAATTTATAATGAATTCAGATAGGTTAGATGTTTAAAGTTTGCTTAGAGCGCTTTGGCCGCCAAGAGCTAGCAAAGTATTCGAAATCAATTTGGTGCTTTTGGCGAAGTAGTCTATAGCCTATTGTTGCTATTGCTTACCATACATAGGCGTAGCCAGAATTTTTTATTGGGGCAGTGGTGGCCTTAGGAAAGGGGGGGCCCCTGTCCAAATTAAATGGGGGGCCCTTTTCTTTACACACCACTTTACCATGATTTATCTGCACTTGCAATTAAGCGCAACAATGCATTTCACAAATAACAAGACCAGAAGACCAATGCTATTGCAGCCCTAATTAAATCCAATGTTTCGTTCATAACTTCCTCTCATCTAGATTATCAACTCAATTAATTGCAGTAAATTACCGTAAACTTTCAGCAATTGCTTTCAGTATGCTAGTGTTGTTACAGAATAAGTTAAAGTACTTAGCAATAATGTTTGAATGCTTCATACTGCTTAGCATATGATATACTGCATACGTTAATCAAAAACCTATTACTGCCAGTTGCTGAAAGCAGTTGAAAAAAAAAACAAGTGAAAAAACGACTACCTGAGTCATAGGCGTAGCCAGAATTTTTGATTGGGGGGGGGGCCAAACCACAAATCACATGCAATAAGGTCATCAGAAACTTCGAAAGAGGAATTTTTTGGTGGGGCAAAGATATCGCAGAATGGAAGATCAGAAGTCGTTGCCTTATGGTGTTGGCGTGTAACTACGAACTCGTTCAAGGAGAGAGCTTAAACCAATAGCCTAGTTAAAATACGAAAATATGTAAATTGGGAGACGTGCTTAAGTTAAGAAGTGTACTTTAATTCAAACGTATCACAGACGGGGGCCTGGGGGCGAAGCCCCCAGCCGCTGGACGATTTTTCGTAATTTTTTGGAAAAAAAAGTAGTTTTAATACCATTGGATCACATTTTGCACATTTTCAGAGCCATTTGAAAGTACTAGATTTTTAACATTTGAAAGCCAATTGAAAACATTAAGTTGTTCAGTCCTCCTTTTGCGAGCAATGTAAGTACAAAACACGTTTAAAATCTTGCATTTTGTGGTTAAATTTTATTAGTGATTTCGCCCAGGTAAGGGGAAGTAAAGTACAATCCCTCCTGCAATATTTTAGCAGTAAATAACAATTCAGTCGATTATTTTCTTTATAGATTATTGTTTTGTCTTGAAAACAATCAGTTATAGGAGTATATATACGGCCAGGGGCCCAGGCTCTCTCAATTCAAAAATTTGTTTAATGAGCATTCCCCTTACTTAAGCTAATTTTTTTCAAAAGTATTTTGTTGCATAAAAACTGGCGAGGTGGAGGTGAATTGTAATTGAAAAATGTACAATAGATAATTATGCCTACAAACCATGTTATTGCTCGAGTCGGATTTACATTGAAGTTGAGCCCCTGGCACTTTGAGATTTTTGCAATATTTTCGTGCCAAATACTGGTGAAGACCAAAACTGAGCGCGGGGCTCCTGACACTGTGCTATGTGTTAAATCCGTCCGTGGTTATTGCATTACATTCGTAAAAAGGTTAGATGAGAACCTCAGTTAGCAACTTTTAGGATAGAAACGTTTAATTTCACTCGGGTTATGCGTTTAAATTGGTTGGCAACGTTAAATTGAAGGAGCCCTGGCCCCCTGAAACAGTATTATAGTTGGGGGCCCATTTAAATTAGAGGGCCATATAAATATTCTTGTTGGGGGCCCCTTTTATATTGGTTGGCAAAAATTAAATTAAGGGGCCCTGGTCCCCTGGATCAATATTGTTGTTGGGGGCCCATTTAATTATTGTTGTAGGGGGCCCATTTAAATTGGTTGGTAAAAATGAAATTGAGAGGGCCCGGGCTCCCTTGCTCAATACAATTGTTAATTACTGCTGTACGAGTTTACTGTTGTATGCGAAGATGCAAAAAGAAACTGAAGCTGAAGAAACAACAGTTTTTTGTGACATTTTTATCATAAGTAGCATTTCAATTGGGGGGGCCCCTGGCCCTTCCCCCCCTCTGGTTACGCATGTGACCTGAGTAGCCTAACAGTAGCAAGCAAAAAAAGGAGTTGTAAGTTGACTTTCCCAGTAAATTTTTATTATCTGTTTACTAAATCTGACTTAAAAGTTAAAACTAATATTGTCTTGGAAAGGAGGATATGTGTAATAACGTTTGGAACAAGTGCATCTTGAGGGAGGGGGTACATATGTAACGACACTTAAAACAAATGCATAAACTCCTTTTCATAATTTGCTATAGTTTTTCATAATCAAATTTTTTCTGCGCGCGATAGGTCAAATGGGGGGGCCCCCCGAAGTGGGGGGCCCCAGTGCATTTACACACTTTGCACATTCCTAAGGCCACTACTGATTGGGGGGCCCAAACCACAAATCACATGCAATGACGTCATCAAAATTTTTCAAAAAAGCAACTTTTATGGGACAAAGATATCGTAGAATGAAAGATCAGAAGCCGGGGTCTGGTTTAGCACTTACGCAGGATTTTGATAAAAGGAGAGGTTTTAAACTAATAGTTAAAAAGTGAAAATGTTTAATTCGGGAGACGTTTTGAGTAAACTAGTGTATCTCAAACATATTGCAGACAGTAACTCAAACTCAGACATAGCCGATAGGCGAATTTTTGTAACTTTTCGGAAAAAAAGCTATTTTAATGCCATTAAATCATATTTCACGCGTGTTCAAACCAATTTGAAAGAACTAGATTTTTAACGTTTGAAAGCCAATTGCAAAAAAATTAAATTGTTCAATCTTCCTTTTACTTGCACTTTAAGTCAAAACCACGTTTAAATCGTACATTTTGGTGTTGAATTTCGTAAGTGATTTAGCCCAGATAAGGGAAAGTCAGGTCCACTGCCTCCTGCAATATTTTAGCAGTAAATAATAATCCACTCGATAATTTTCCTTTAAGAGATTTTTTTGTCATAAAATTAAGCAGTTGCAGGAGTACATTTACGGCCAGGAGGCCCAGGTCTCCTCGATTCAAATTCAATAATTTGTTCAATGAGCATTTCTCTAGCTAATTTTTTTTAATGTATTTTTTTCGTGTAAAATCTGGAGAGGTGGAAGTAAATTGTTATTGAAAAATCGTACAATAGATGGTTATGCCTACCAACAACGTTATTCCCGCCGGATTTATATTGCGCTGGGCCCGCGGTACTTTGGAGATTATCGCAACACCTTCCAACCAAATATAGGTAAAGACCAAAAAAAGTCTTACGATCTGATCGCTGGGCCCCTGGCTTTATGCCATTTGATGAATCCGTGACTGGTTATTGCATTATGTTCATAGAAAGGTTAAATGAGGGCGTGAGTTCGCAACTTTTAGGACAAAACTCCTTAATTTCACCAGAGTTGTACATTGAAATTGGTTGGCAAAAATTGAGTTGAGGGGGCCCGTGGCCCCATGGTAGTCAATATTATTGGTAACTACTGTTGTATGTGTACTGTTGTACGCAAAAGATGCTTAAAGAAGCTGAAACTGAAGAAACAAGGCTATTTTGCCATATTTTTATCATTAATGGCATTTTGATTCGGGGGGCCGGGCCCCTGGCCCCCCGCCCGGCTACGCCTGTGTTACTATAGTTATAACCTATCCGAAGAAATAATTGCATGTTGAAGCCTAAAGCATCGTAGCTGACTACATTTTAGACTAAGATTCCATTGTTTTCTCAGTGAGTCAGAACGTTTTATGCAATTACAGCACAATTACAGTAGTTTAGGCCCAAAGGTCAGATAGCCCGTTAGTTTTTTACGTATAGTTATGTAATTGCACAGTTAAATGCAAAGCATTTTACGTAACACTTTTCGTCTATGGTTGCTACGGATCAGCAGATACCAACGAAGCCACTGCCTCGATAACTGCAGCTGTAGTCAGTCATTTAGAATGGTTTTGACGCACTTCCGTTTAGCTTGATAATGTTCGGAAGGCGGTTCTCCATCGTCTTACGGGAAAAACAATTGCGATTATCTCACATTTTCTTGGCCGAATAGAATCAAAATTGGTGCGAAAAAATTCTTAAAAATTGCCAAAGTTGTTTTACCGTAATTTCACACCAAAATTTTTCAAATAAAAACGTCCTGAATGTGCTTATGTTAAGCCCATACCTGTACAAGTGCACATACATTGTTCTTAATTGCAGCAGTGTCAACACTTTGGTTTAATCGTTTTTATACAAGACTACGAAAATCTTAGCCACGTGCATTTTACTTTGTGGTTATAAATTATCCAAGTATTTTATGAGACCTGTACAGTTCGTTTCTCACAAAGTTTGGGCACCCTTGTTCTAATAAGAATGACTAACAAGACTACTAGTTTTGCATGTTAGTGCGAAGGACGTCGGATTAAAAAATAATTAAAATGAGTGAAGTAAATTTTATTCAATTTTTATCGAGAGGAAGATGTGTTGCATGTCATTTACCTGAAGAACACAAATTCCGATTCGAACCGTCATAAATGTCGTCATCATCCCATTCATCATATATGTCGTCTTCATCTGCACTACTGCTGATACGATTCTCGCGTTTTCTTAAAGCTGCAATAAAAGACACTGCATGAATACAGTATAGATAACATTATAGGTTTTACGGCAAATGATCTAAGATTTTTAGTGGTTGATATCAATGCTTGAAAAAAATTCCGAATTGAATTAATTCTCTTTGATCAAGATCTTCTGATAATGCTTTACGTGGATGAAAAAATTTGTTGGGTTTTAATAGGTGTTCAAATTTTGATGTTTTTATTGCTACAAATGCAGTCATAATATATAGCGTTTAACAAATTTATGTCAAGCATTTTTTGTAACTTATAGCAAAATATCGTGCAAAAAAACTTTTTATAAAAATTTTAGAAATGAAGTTCAGTCATTTACAGTTAAAACATAACGTTAATACTAAATTCTCTGAAATTCATGACAATGTTTTAATCTGCAATGAAGCATCATTATCAGTACCAGGCTGTCTTTTGAATTTACGATGAAACAGTCATTAGAAAAGATACCCTCTTTATTGCTTGTTCTGCAGTGCTCTGGTTTGAAATGAAGTGCATGCTGCTGTGTAGCGTTTTATCGTAGTAGGTTTTGTTGACCTTTCTGCAGTTTATTCGGCATTGCTTGATAGCAAGAAAAGAAACTGACGGTTGAAGTTTTTTGTAGGCTTTAATTTTGAAATTCCTAAAGGTTGTAACTTGTAAGTTTATTTTACCTTATTTATTAAAAAATTATGGACCCTAATATAGAACAATTCTAGAGTCAATTCAAATTAAATCTTTTTTGTTTTGCTTACAAGCAAGTTGGAAACTTTTTAATCAAGCAAATACCATACAATACAGCTTTTAAAATATAACAATGGTGCCGTGGAAGGCTTTTCTCTATGACACATTAATAAAGCAAATAAAATATTATAATCGACTAAGATCACAATACTTTCGTGTCTTGAATTCATAAAATTGGATAGGCCGAAGTTGGTCAAGCGGTAACGCGTTCGTCTCTGGAGCCGGAAGTGTGAGATTCAAATCTCGGGCCGGTCAAATTGGACACAGTGTTGCCAATGGCTCGCCACCATTGCGACATTTCTTTTTAAGGAGCTGTGTTGCCGGGGCGCGATGACTTAGCGATGCACTCAGCAAACTCGTGACACGTTTCGGAGTATTACAGCAAGTATGATGAAAGATTTGATTTAGATTTAGGTTAGGGAGGAGTTCGATCTTAAATGAGGACTGCAGGCATAATCAAGGGGGGTATCAAAAAAGTTAGGGCAGTCGTATTGCATTTCGATTAGATTGATGTTGACTTTATCCTTCTTGACCCAAGACGTTCCAGAAATATTCTACTTCAAACACGACGTAGGGGTCTTTCTGATTTTCATTGGCAACTCTGACTAGTGACGTGGATGGCATACATAGATAACGTCATCTAATTATTCTAGAGTAAACCTTTAATTAGGCTTCTACTGTATATTGAGCCGTTTTTCTGTTGATGGTGATTTTTTGCTATTTCGATGCTGACTTTGTCGGGACGGGAATGGCAATTGCCCCCCTCAGTAACGTGTTTTGAAGCTTACTTTAAGAACTTGCTCAGTGAATTATGATTAACTTCAAAATTTTTTAGGCAATTCTAAAAAGTGAACGTTGATCTCATGATGATAAATAAATACATTACTTGAATAACATCTGATTCTCATGTCGCTTCTCGTTATCGTACCTCATTCTATGCAATCAGAACACAAGATTTTTGTTTATAAATAAACTTGTCATACACAACCGACAAACATGCACATGGAAACGGTAAACTCAAAGATGCTCATGTTTCTGAATGGCGGGGCACCTCTAAATATGAACGAAGGAAAGCAGAGGTAGAATTTTTGAAACGAAAAAAAAAACACCGACAGAGTGAACTTGATTATGATGTGTACAAAAAACGAGAATTTATTTCCAAGCTTTTTCACTAAATATGGGAAAAAACACCTCAGTTACTTGAGAAACGGTACAGTTAAAAAGCTTTGAATCACAAGGATTCAAAAAATGGTTTTCGTTCAAGGTCGATTGTGGCGTTTTGACGTTGGCAAACCGAATCTAAGAATTTTGAAGTCATTTTAATCGCTTTTGTGGAAAGTTGTTGATTCAAATTGTAATTACATTTTATTCATTAAGTTGCCATGGCCAGAATATGGCGAAGGTACCTTCCGGTTTTTGATTCAAGCTACCACCTGCCCACCTGTCTATCACACACGGTGGATGCTTCACACTGTCCCTTTAATTGCTGAACGTCAAGCAGGGAAGCTGTGAATACCAATGTCGCCATTGTTGATACTTGGCTAGAGTACAACCTTTAATCTCTAGAATTGCCCACGTCGGCTGAAACTAGAGGACGACTGAGATGTTAATTGACGAATCGAAAATGGAAGTTGATAGTTCCTTTAGCTTCTTGAATCTCAGAAAGCAGCACACCAATCTTAAATTAAAACTTCTATTTAAGATTGAAACACAAACCAAGTCAATTAGCAAACTCGCTCCACGCACACCTCTTACTAAACGGCAATACGAGCCAACCCCAGATGCACAAACTCGGCTTAACTGCCGACAAAACTAATACCTAAAATCACCCACTCTTAGAATATTAGAATAATGAATGAAAAACGACCCGCCGATTTATACTACGACAAAACTTATTGAATATCCCAGAAAAATCCTTGATATGCCACAATAGAAAAAATACACGAGCTTACGATAAACAAATTTCGACATAATTATGACATCACAAACTTCAAGTCTAAATGTAGCAATTAAAGTCGCGTTTAGACTGGACGCGAAGCAATGCGAAGCAACCAAAATTTGACGTCATCGACAGCTCGTGAAAGGTTGCAACCGGTCGCAACCTTCGCGAGCAGTTGCGCAACATTGCTTGCTTGCAGGCTGTAGTAAGATAACCTACTAAATCACTGATCGGATTTTTACGATCGCAGTTTGCTAGAAAATCATGCAAATAGTATATTTGTATGGTTTAGCACCTATTTATCAGTCCAAAGAGTAGGTTGTTGGCAAAGTTAGATTCGGGCTAGCCCTAGGCTAGCTAAGTTAATTTGGATTTAGACTGCTAAGGCTATAAATTCTAGAGAGATTTTTCATAGCTATGCTTGATCTCAGAGCTTAATTATAATGAATACACCAAACCAATAGGCTTAGCCCCACGGCATCTAGCTTTTAAAACAAACTTTTTATTCTGTGCGGCGTAGCAGAAGCTATTATATCAGTCCAGTGGTTCTTTTGGCTGAGCAGCTTTTGCTTTTTTGTCTTAAACTAACGTGGTGTTGTTTTTTTTTTTTCAGAATATAAAACAACCCACCAACAGGCTAGTTTTGAGTGTGTTGATAGTGTTTTTACCCTTTGTTTGTTAGCTTGTTGTTTTAAAAGTAACCACAATTGAACAATTGCTTGAATACTGGAAAATTTGCAAAAGTTTTTTAGCCGTTTACTTGGCCAAGCCAACTTGGTGAATAAAACTGTATTTAGAATTGGTTTCAAGCTACATACAAGAGCTAGATAGATAAAAAAAATCAAAAAATTTCTATGAACTTTTGGATTGGCCTAATTAGTACCGTACCGGTAATCACTTCTTTGAATAGCTACAAACATGGAATTTTTTCTTCTGAATGTCTTCTTAAAAGTCTTCTTGTTTCTGAAGGTTTGTGACCGTGATCAAGTTGAACTGGAAGCAATGGTTTTGGACTCTCCGAAGTTTTATAATCATGAATATGGTAGTCTGGTAGTGATTTTTCACTCCAGTCCTATGTGATGAAAATAGAAGTGTCAAGTGTGTTAAATATTCATTTACTGTGTCTTTGAGTAATATCTGAGTTTAACTGTTTGTGAATTTCAAAACATTTTAGTGTCTTTTAGTGAATTTCAAAATTTTAACTGCTTTACATGGTGAATAAAGTGACAAAGTAAACAATTTTTAGTCTGAAATTCAAGCATTACAATTACAGTCAGTGTAATCAGATAGAACTAGAAAGCCAGTATATATCTAACCTCTAGAATGTGAGTTCTATTTTTTGCTGAGGTTACTGTTATTGGTAGAGAAGTAGCTGCCAAGCAAGTCTATTAATATTGTTCCATTCTCATTAGTCACCACTAAACAAAAAACTTGATAAAGCATTTATAATAATAATTAATTATTGGACTGGGAAAAGAAGCGTCAGTTACATGAAAATGTGAAAACTAACAACACTTTTATTCAGATGCTTGAGTAACAATTTTCACATAAAAAAATCTAAATGTTTTTTTTATCAGGGGCATAACCAAAAACTTGCTAAGAAGAGGGGGCTTGACCTTACAGCTATAAATTTGTCTGTATCTTACAAACGGCGGTTTAGAGCGAAGCCCTTTGAGGTAAACGCGACCGTCGCAACGTACTGGTACTGCAAGAAAATGCAAACTAATAGAATGCTATCGAAAGCATTTAACTTCGCACTAAACATTGATAAGCGCTCCGCTAGCGAATAAAAAATCAAACATAGTTTTAGAGGCTGATTTTTCCTCAAAGCAACGGCTGGTACCACTGCGCTAAATTCTTGTCCTTCGATGATAGTGTCAAATCGTGCAAAAACTGCAATGTTTTTTTGCTTTCTCCAACAAATCAACACAGCAATCCATTGCACAATAAGCAAAAAACCCACTACATAACTGATGACAATTCCAGCTTTCAAATTCACTTATAGCGTTAACATTGGGAGTCTTTATAAACAGCACTAAAAAGCAAACACAAACAACTGTTTAAGCTTACTACAGGTATCATAACATGATTGCCTGAAAAAGAAAAATCACATCAAAAAAACAACATAGTTTACGCTTTACATGTATCTGTAGACTAGCTTATTGGTCTACACTCTACAAGAGAGATCTACCAGTACCATAATGAGACATGAATGGTGAAAGCGCTCAAGGATTTGCTAACTGATTAAACACCTAAAGAGAACTTTTGACATCTGCTTCCAGCTTTTTGCGTTTCTGCATTAAAAGCCAGAACTGTCGTTGTCAAAACAGATTATGGCAAGTTTTCATTGGAAGGATCTAAACAAATCATTGATAGCTAATAAATAGGCTAAGTACTACTATCTTGTTGAAGAAATGACTTGTCTGTTATTTTCCAAATTCAATCTACTGTACTTCGTTTTTCCCTTATACTTTACGAACTTTTTTCCCAAAATTGTTTTGTTACCTAGGCTTTTAGTCTAGACTCTTCTTCACGGTTATTGTGTGATAACATAATACAAACTCAATCTTCGTTTTGATTCCAGCGCGCTATGACGAAACAGAACCTGTGATTACTATAATAGCTCTTCAATAATAAAGTACACAATGCTTTCTGCTCATTGAATACATTTTAAAAGTAAGTTATTAAAATAGCCTATGAACCGAGCAGTCACAAAGATTAGCGACCACTCGCGAAGACTCGCGAAGGTTGGCAACCTTCGCGAGTGACTTAAGCTGACTTAAGCGACCTTCGCCAACCTTTGCTTCGCGTCCAGTCCAAACGCACCTTAAGAGTCATAAACAACCCAAACATCGATAACTGCAGAAAATAGCAGAGTGTACTAGAAAGGAATTATCTCGAATATCTTGAATATTCTAAAGCAAAAGTAGTAAATCAGGCACGCACACGTTAAAATACAGCAAATAATCATATCTCAGGCATTCAAAATTATTATTCTGCCGTGATTTGTAAATATCGAACTTCAGGCATTTTTGCCTTTTTCAAATTTCTGAGAAAATCAACTTTTAAACTTCCTTTGTTTCGATACTATTACGTGATAAATCCCATTGTTGTTCCTGGGCCAACTTTCTAGCATTTATTGCATCATAAAAAATACCTAAAAGTTCGTTTTTTTTCGATCATATTTGATTGAAATCAACGTAAATTATTTTTGTAAAATCGTACATGTTAGGAACATAATTGAAACATATAATGTTGAATCACTACAGCCTATTTCCAGGTTTATTTGCGCAAGATGTCTTGTAATGTAAATTTAATGAAGAAATGTGGGAAGAATAATTAATTAATAAGTCAATCAAATCTTTCATTGTACAAGCAGTATTACGCCAAAGCTTGAAGCGAGTTTGCGAGACCCATCTCCGAGTCTTTGCGCCCGAGCAACACCGAATATTAAATTTAATAGTGCAGTGGAAAAAATCGTGGGATAAGAAGATTGTAGTTTATTTTTCCATCAAAATACTCGACTGCGTAAAAGTCTAGAGTTCCAAAACTAAAAACTTCTTTAATAACGTAGCGTAATTTTTGCTGCGTTGTTTTGTCTTAAAATTTCATTGCTTTTCATGCAAATTTTTTGTTCGAAGAAAAGTTGTTTTTTTTGGCGCAGCGAAGAGCAAAACCATTCTTTGACTAAAAAGTCAATCATATCTCAGCGGGCCCGTGCGTTTACCTTGAATTCCAAGGTGTGTGGGTTCTATAATCTAGTTCTGCCATGGAGGGTAGACTCGGCCTGTACCAGCTTCTTTGGCAGGGCAGGCTCAGTAGGCTCTCAACAGTTTAGTTGGCTATGATTCTCACTTGATGTCAATTTTGGTTGGTTTCCATCATAGAAATGAAAAAATGAAACGAAATTTTAGCGAAAATTTTTTGGGGGTCTACACCTCAAAGTGACGGAAAAATGCAGTGCAACTTTAGCGAAGACGCAGAAATGTGGTGAAAAATTAACACAATAACGCAAAGCAGTTTTTGTCTTTTATTTTGTTGGTTTTCTCCTAAATTTGACAGAAAAATGCAACAAAAATTTTGAAAAAGATCGTTTTACTTTGAACCCTACAAAACCAAGTTTTGTCGTTACTCTTGGTTAGACTTACAATATACCAAAAACTTCTTTGCTTAAAACGGCAACACTGCTGTAATGCTAGCGATTGGATAGATTTACTGTAATTTTTTCGTATTTTTTTACCTATTAATGTCAGTTTTCAACGCAACGCATCTGCTTAAAATAAACAACATTTTTGCCTATTTTTGTTTAAAAATTACTCGAAAATGTTAGAACTTATAGCGCTCCCAACCGCCACTAAGGCATTTAAAAAAATAAGCTGTAGTTTCTTAAAAAACTATCAAGTACGTAAAATCAAAAATAGGATAGCACACCAGCATAGTGGCTTTTACGTTTCGAATCTTTTCAATAATTGTTTAGTTTGTTTATGCTGGAGGGGTTCCACAAATTTTTGCTGTTTTAAAAACTATTTTGTGCCATTTAAATGAATGGCTTACTTAACGAACCCAACGCAATAATGGTTCGATGAATAGATTTAAAAGCACTAGTTTGTATTATAATCTTTTGCTTATAATTATTTATAGCATCATCAAACATTGCAGATAAATTATGAGGTAATGCTGAAAGAATAGGTATTAACTAGAAGGTTATGAAACGGCGGTGTGGGTATTTTAGATACCCCGAAAATTATGAAACACCCTCATTACCGACATTTTTTTTCTTAATTATTATATTTGATCAATATTTTTTTAAATTGAATACCTTGAAACAAGAAATGTTTCATGGTATACTGGTATTTTAGCTTAGCAGGTAAACGTCGAGAAATAGTACCGGTAATCAAAAGGTTACTGGCTCCACGCTTGATTATTAAACTGGCGATTTGTCGTTGTATTCACGGAAAAACACACATAGCTTATTTCCATGGGACCAAATGTTGCATATGCCGTGCAGCCTCTCAGTACAAATTAATCCTAAAAATAATTTTGTTGGTTATGCTGCACAGAGGTAAACATTGAGCGCTTGTTTCACAGCATAATTTCAATTCCCATTGACCACTTGCTTTTGATCAGTTTAATCATATGAATTTTAATGAAATTGATTGCCCAACAAATTTTAATGACTTGGATTGGGATAGTGGCCGTGCTATTTGACCTCTTTCCGATTAATGGAAACGCAGAGAAACTCTGCGGAAACCCAATAGTCGGGCCGCACCCCCAACCAATGTCTGGACCAAAAGTTGAAGATACAGTCACAGACCCAATAACAGATTTGAGCGCAGGCTCAGAGACAGAACAGTAAGAAAGAGTTGAATGACATCACATAGAGGGTTTACACAGGCGATCAGGAAAAGTTCTCTTTATGACTAGAGATATTGTAATTTGTAATAACGGTAATGAATAGATATAATGATAGTCTAATAATTTATAGACTGTGCCGTAACAGCAAAGGCAAGAGAGCTCACCGAGTATGGGGTTTGATAGGACCAATTCTTCTGAAGAAATTAAAGGAAATTGACAAACAAGATGTGACGCCTCCATTGGAGATACTTGGTGTATTGAAATTTGGAAATTCTTGTGGATAACGAGCCAGGAACCAAAGCGTTGGGCAACAGCTATGGCCAGGAAATCAGCATGCGCAATTTCAGGACACTAGTGTGACTAGGGAGAGACCCATTAAAAGTTTAAAGTGACGTTGCTGGAGAGTGAAGATGAGGTGTGGGACTAGACATTCAGGACACCATACGCCCTCTTTTTGGAGGAGATGTCCTCCTTTTCAACTAAAAGTGATTATTCTTCCATTTTTTGGTCTGCATCCAAATTTAACGAAAAAAGGCAAAGAAATCTTGGCAAAAACTTCTGTTTGTTCTACACCTAAATTTAAAGGCTTTAGCTAGATCGGCAGATTGATTATAATACTTGCAAAAATGTGTACTTTTTAGTGATAAAAATAAGGTCACCCTACCAAAGGTGGGCACAAATCACAATATATCGAAAGCGCATCGCAACAAAGCGCAACGATCTTTTCAACCAGTAAAAGCGTACCGTAAAATGCTCAATTTAATTTTTTTTTATTTCTGAAGCGCAGCGCAGCTTCCGCAATGAACTTTTTGATTCAGTTAAACAGCAATGGAATTCCGCAATTGCGGAACGGCAATTTCGTACCAAGTTAAATTGAAACCTAACTTCCGCAATTGAAATTTCACAACACAATTCAACACTGCATTTTTTTGCGATTTTAGACAGAAAAAGAGTAAGTAATTTGCAAAAGAAGGATGATATTTATCAATATTAAACTATCGAAATGGAACTAAATTAAGTTTAATGTATAGAGTTGCGCTTGAAACCGAAAAAAAACAATGAAAGCGCAGCGAAATTAAAGCGCAACAAATTTTAAAGACTTTAGTTGGCTCGCAACTTCCACAATGTCTCAAAATAAAAAATTAAATCTCAACGCAACTTCTGCAATTGCGGAGGTAGCGGAAGTTGCGCTTTGAGCTTCTAATTGCGTTTTGCCCACTCTGCACCCTACCATAATCATCAAATCTTCCAAGGGGACTTTGTCAGGAGATTATGTGGGGGCCGATAAAAGTAAAAAAAGAACGAGTGGAAGACCATGAGAAAGAGAACTGACTAGTAGTAACAGAATAGGATTTGGTTGTTACACCAAACGCGTTTCAGTCTAGTCTACAGGTGGATTTCTGCTGTGAAACTGGAAGCGATTGGTTTATGGTCCAGCTGTCAAGGTAAGGGAGTCATAGATATTGCATATGGAGTATAATTACGGCGTACACTCCAGCACCATCCGGTCTAAAGATGGAAGAGGCAATCCGCCAGTCTTATGCATGAATCTCTGAAGGAGTAAGAAAGGACAAATGCCTACCGGGAGATGCAACGCGGAATTCTCTGGTGCCAGTGCAGTTAGGTATGGAAGATGATATTATAAACTTGATTGGCGTTTAGAAAGGAAGAGATTCCGCTGGGATGCAAAATGTTTTTGGGATGATTTCTTATTTAACCGGCTTGTCACTAATTCTGAGGCAAACGCTTTGAAAATAAAATGATGATTCTGGAAGAAGCCGCAGAACACGTTTAAAGCATGTTAGTGCTTGGTTATTTTCAAAAGGAAGATGGCTTTTAAAAAGAAGCAATGAAGTGGGGTGGAGGAGAGGCATCCAGCAATGACCCTGTGCAGCTCAGTGGAGAATTTCTAATTGGTTAATTAGCGTGTTGCACAGGAATGGGAACCAGCATTCGGCAGAAGCATACTGTTCATAGGTGGGCAAGTTAATGCAAAACGTTAGCTTCGTTAACCACTAGTCCGTTAACAAACCTCACACCTCCGTTAACGTTAATCCGTTATTTTCAGCTTTAATTAACGGAAGTTAATAAAGTCCGTTAATTCGTTAATATTTTGCGTGTAATTTACATTTCGTTTTATTCACTCGCTTCTAGAACACATATTGACGCTGTTAAGCTGATTGTAAGGGAATATTTATTGCTATGATGGTCTTTTTGTGTTTTGGAAGTAACATTTTACAGTCTCATCTAATTTCAAGATAAAAACAAGTTCAAACGCACAACGAAGCTGTGATCGGAAAATCTTTGGAAATTGTGAACAGCGATAATTAATAGACCTATGAGGCTGCAGCTTACTATTTGCCACAAAAAAGAGCTCCTTTATTCGCTTTCTTCTGTAAAACTCGTGCTAATACGCAACAAGTGTTACCAATGCAAACTAGTTTGTACCAGTCCGATGAATGAATGGTGCAAGATATTAACGATAAAAACTTTAACGTAAGTTAACAGAACTTAACGGAAGTTACTTTAGTCCGTTAACAGAACTTAACGGAAGTTAATATAGTCCGCTAACATGAAAAAACTTTTTAACGGATTAACGAGTTAATGAAAAAGTTAGCTTCGTTATTAACGGATTAACGATTAACGGACTTGTGCCCATCTATGATACTGTTTATTGCACAGATATTACAAAAGCTTGTAGAGGAGGAAGGGGATATTTTGGAGGAACCCCGAAAAGCGATAGCAATGGACCGGAAGGGTTTATGTCTTGGGTGAAATTTGGAGCACAGGGATTGGTCATGATACCCAGAAAAAAAAGTTTGGTTAAAGGTGCTGAAGTATCGCCGTAGGTCGCTCGTTTAGCGCAAATTAAATTTAAAAAAAATAACGTACATAGATTTTGCACGCATTTTATAAATATCAAACTTGGCTATCAAGCGTAAAACAGCGTTCTCGGTCTAGACCAGGGGTCGGCAACTTTACGTAGTAGCAAGCCAAAAACCAAATCAGTAAGGTCTCGGTGAGCCGTAACATATTTTTACTAACAATTTGATCCTTCAAAATTATGATTTTAAAAAACATTAAGACAATTTGACGCATTTTAACTGAGTGCAGATTCAGCAGAAACTTTGTTGCTTTTAATAAATAACTAGTTTGCACAAAATGATGAAAATATGTTTGTTTCAAGCGCAACCAGGACTTTGCTGAGGGGGAGGGGCTTGAACGCAAAATTAAAATTTTTTGTAAAAAACAATGTCTTTTTTGAGCAGGGTGCAGAGCAAACTTGTGCAACTTAAGGGTTTCACAGACGAAAGTCTGTGAACAAAGCTCGCAGTCACCGGAAACCATCGAGGTATCGGAGTCAAACCTCCCACCGCTGGGCGATTTTTGTAATTTTTTCAAAAAAATTGCCAATTTAACGTCATTCAGATCAAATTTCGCTCGTTTTTAGAGCCATGTAAAAGAACTATACGTTGCATGGCTTTCTAAGCCAGTTGAAGAATTAAACTGCTCATCCCCTTCAACCTCCCGTTTACTTACAGGTCAGGTCCAAAGCACATTTTGAACGTTTGCTTTTTTGGGTTCAATTTTTTAAATATCTTAGTTAAGAGACTGAAACTCCTTAACTTCCCCCCGACTGGTTGCGCCACTAGTTGGTTTATTTTCGTTTCAAAAGTATTCGAAATTGCTTGAAAATTAATAAAGCAACAGGATTTGCTTTAATTCTGGTCTCTCATAGCATATCTTTGGCTACCAAATCTATTTTTCTGTACCACGTGAAAGCTGGGGCATACTTTCCGTAAACAATTTTAGAATTTTTTGGAAAACTAATTAATCTTTAACCCTATTGTATATGCTCGTATAACGTCATTTTTCCAAAATATGGCCATGATGTCATTGCGGTGAGGTAATCAGCTCAAAATTAGATTTTTCTAAGTGAACAACAACCTTCATGCCGAAATTGGTGTTCACGCGATTTCCGGTTTAGCAATTAGGTAGAGGGCATTTTTGCCCCCCTCTCCACCACGTAAAATGAGTTGGTCAAATAGCCTGTGCAAACTAGCGTTAATAACTATTTATTTTTCGTGATTAAGATCTCATTGGTGGAGTTCTTTTGCGAGTTTTAATGCCCTTTATTATGGAAAACTTGATGTTGTCAAGCCCTCAATGATGTCAAAAACATAAAATAAAATATTTGATGGTATTTTGGGCTTAAAAGTTTCAGGCCCAGCGCCACGGGGGGCATTCCGGGACCTTCCCCCCCAAATGACTGCTTGTGCCCCCCAATCAAAAATTTTGCCCACCAAGCGAGGACCGTGCCCCCAAAAAATTATAAGGCTCGGGGCTACTAAGACTCCCAAATTAGTGTTTACCCCTCATATTTTCGTAATTTTTGTGGGCTCACACCGGATTTCATAAAACTTTTGGGAAGAAGACCTTTTTTTTTGGTCTTCACCTTTTTCGTTCGATCCACACTGGAACAAATTTCTCGTGCTCTCGTGCTCTTCTCGAATTCACATAAATAAACTTCTCGTGCCCCCCAAAATTTATTTTTCCCCCCTAGTCATGCTACCCTGGCGCCAGGCCAGAAAAGTTTACGTACGGTAAGTCCAGTGGTAATTTGGAAGCAGTAAAAGCATGCCATCTTGCAAAATAGTAATAATTTAATTTAATGTTTTGACGTTTGCGGGGCCAGAGTTTCAATGTTTAATCGTTTACGTGCTATCTGGCCTGCAGGCTACCAGCCCGGAATCCTTTAGGCCGGATTGCACGTAAACGATTAGAAAATCTTGCAAATTTCTATAGGTTGGTGACTTTCATTGATTAAAATTTTGCACGCTAAACAAATACTGAAAAACATTGACGTCGTGGCATGCTTGTTCTCATTCAATATATTTTTATATGCTATATCAAGCCCTAATATTTCGCTTTTATGCGTGCTCCGCTGGCAACACAGCTCAATATTGCGACAAACTGCCGCAATCGCAGAGATCACAAGCCGGTTGATTTTTTTTGGGCCGGCTGGATTAGGCCAGTGGGCCATAGGTTGCCGTCCACGTGATCTGATGTCCATCTACGTATTGACTCTGTCGTCCTGTTTTATTTCAAGCCTACTTATTTCATGGGTAAGCTTGTAGGCTAGTTGATTTAACCAGCTCAGTTCTCCACAGCTCAACACTACGTCATTTTAAGTCAAAATTTTACAACTATTTTTCAAAACATTTCGCTAAATTTATTGAAAAAATAAAGTGTTCGTTTTTTGCTCTGTCACTTAATCCGCCAATATGTCGCAACGATATGATATGAAGTTTCAGTTACAATTTGTCGTCTTGTCGCTTGAACATTGAAAAAATTGATTTTTCGATTGTAATAAAATTTTTCTGTGACGTTATAAATGTTGAAGTTCGATATTTTCAGATTACTTTCAAGTTCGATATTTTCAGATTTTTTCTATCTCCGAAACTACAGCACTTAGAAGCTTCGTTCTTTTAGCAAAAGATAGAGAAAAACATAAGAAAAAAATGATGAAAAAAAATTTTTTTGACCAAAAATCTCGAAGTTCGATATTTTCAAATCACGGCAGTATTCGTGACAACCAACTTTTACAGTTTTTGGTTTGACTTGACCAGGAATAGAACTCGAGATACCGATTCAGTAGCAGCAGACGCTCTATCTACTCAACCAGTAATTGGTAACCTTACCACTGCGAAATTGCCCCCCTCCCTAATGAAAATTTTGTAAAAATGACTTACCGATAGTAAACAGCATAGGTGGGCAAGTTAATGCAAAACGTCAGCTTCGTTAACCACTAGTCCGTTAACAAACTTCACACCTCCGTTAACGTTAATCCGTTATTTTTATTAAAGGCGATGAATCATCCAGCCAATTCCGGTGGTTTACAACAGCTAAAATTGAACTATAATTTTTGATATTTTTTGTTTTGATTTTGGGGCTGCGTTTGCAAAGATATTCCACAAATACAAAAAGATGTCCCCCCGAAAAAAGTTTTTGGAAACTCTGAGTTTTGATCTTCCCGCCAAAACCACAGTTCTCTAAACTATTAGGCCTACTGTAATCTTATTAAACTATTAGGCCTAACTATCTCTAAACTATTAGGCCTAATAGTTTAGAGATAGTTAGGCTTAATTAGGCCTAAACTATTTAGAAATAAACTATCTCTAAACTATTAGCCTACAACAGTTCTCTAAACCATTAGGCCTACTGTGGTTTTGGCGGGAAGATCAAAACTCAGCGTTTCCAAAAACTTTTTCCGGGGGGACATCTTTTTGTATTTGTTAAATATCTTTGCAACCGTAGTCCCAAAATTAAAACAAAAAATATCAAAAATTATAGTTCAATTTTAGCTGTTGTAAACCACTGAAATTGGCTGGATGATTCACCGCCTTTAACGGAAGTTAATAAAGTCCGTTAATCCGTTAACATTTTGCGGGTAATTTACACTTCGTTTTATTCATTCGCTTCTACAACACGTATTGACGCAGTTGAGCTGATTTTAAGGAAATATTTATTGCTATGGTGGTCTTTTTGTGTTTTGAAAGTTATATTTTACAGTCTAATCTAATTTCAAGATAAAAACAAGTTCAAACGCACAACGAAGCTGCAAGATATTAACGATAAAAACCTTAACAGAAGTTAACAGAACTTAACGGAAGTTACTTTAGTCCGTTAACACAACTTAACGGAAGTTAATTTAGTCCGTTAACATGAAAAAACTTTTTAACGGATTAACGAGTTAATGAAAAAGTTAGCTTCGTTAGTAACGGATTAACGATTAACGGACTTGTGCCCACCTATGGTAAATAGCCTTACTGAAAGTTACTGCTAGACTGTAATTTGGACTGAAGCGCATGCTTTTTACTGAGATCGCTTGGCTACTGTATAGTCAACTCTTTTTTTTTTTTTGCCTTAGGGCAAAGAGCTATAGCTATAACGTTACCAATGTTATTAACATCAAGATTGCCAACAAAAATTAAATTCAAGTAGGCCCTAACGTCGTGTTTGAAGTAGAATATGCCTAGAAAGGCTGGGTGAAGAAGAGTAGAATCAATGCCAATCTAATCTAACTAACGCATGTAAAATATGCTGCAAAACGTAATTACTAGAGGTGGAGTCGAGGACACAAGGCTCCAGGCCAAGGCCAAGAGCACAAAACAAATCCGAGGCCAAGGCCAAGGACAGCTTTTCTGAGAACAGAACCTCTCGGCCAAGGACAGCAATGCTCGAGGCCCAGGACCGAGGACACAGGCGCAAGCGTTCTCCAAAAAAAAAAAAAGACCTTCAAAAATATTTTTCAGGCGATCTCCAATTCATTAGCGTACCCAAAATTTTTGATTAAGAAAGGCCTAAACCACAAATCACATGATATGACGTCATCAAAATTATTCCAAAGAGGAAGTTTTTGCGGGACAAAGACATCGTAGGATAAAAGATCTGAAATCGTTGTTGCCTGTTTGCACGTAACCAGGATTTTGTAAAGGAAGAGGGCTTAAACTAATGGTTGAAAAATGCAAATATCTAACTTTGGGAACGTGTTGAAAAAGCTAGTGTAACTCAAATGTATCACAAACGGGTGTTTGGGGGCGGGGCCCCCAGCCGTCGGAGGCTTTGGGGGTCTGGGGGCGAAGCCCCCAGCCGTTGAGCGATTTTTTGTTATTTTTTGGAAAAAAAAGCTATTTTAATGCCATTGGATCACATTTCGCAAGTGTTCAGAGCCATTTGAAAGCACTAGATTTTTGACATTTGAAAGCCATTTGAAAGAATCAAATTGTTTATCCTCCTTTTACTTGCTATTTAAGTCCAAAACACGTTTAACATCTTGCATTTTGGAGTTAAATTTTAATTGTTAGTGATTTGGTCCACGTAGGGGGAAGTAAGGTGCATTGTCTCTGGCTGCATTTTAGCAGTAAATCATAATCCACTCGAAGATTTTCCTTAGAGATTTTTGTTTTGTCGTGAAAATAACCAGTTATAGGAGTACCTGTTCGCCAGGGGGCCCAGGACCCTCAATTGAAGTTCAATGATTCGTTCAATCAGCATTTTCTAGGGCTAATTTTTTTTTAACTATTTTGTCCGTAAAAGCCGGCGAGGTTGGAGGTGAAATACTGAATTGTTTTTGAAAAATGGTACAATAGATGATTACGTCTACTAGCCATGTTATTGCCGGGCGGGATTTACTTCGCGCTAGGCCCCTGGCACTATGGAGAATTTCGCAGCATCTTTCTCGGAAATATAGGTGAAGACCAAAAAAATCTTACGATTTTAGCTCGGTGCCCCTAGCTGGTACTGCGTCATATTATGGTAAATACGGCCCCGATTAATGCATTACGTTCATAAAAAGGCTAGATGTGGGCCTGAGATAGCAACTTTTAAGACAAAAACTCTCCATTTTCTCCGGGTTATACGCTTAAATTGCCTGGCAAAAATTGAATTGAGTGGGACCCGGCGCCCTTGGTCTTCAATAGTGTAAATTTGTTATACTTTTGTCAGCGAAAAATGCTAGAAAAAAACTGAAACTGAAGAAACAGTAGGCTTTTTTGTCGCATTTTTGTCATTGGTGAAATTCCAATTAGGGGAGGGCCTGCATCCCTCCCCTTGCTTACGTCTATGCTCCAACTGAGGAAAACAAAAAAGGTGTTCGCAATTTTTCCGCGAGGTTTCTGGCGTTTTCCAACGAAATTTCAACCGGTCAAAAAATAGTGCTCTCCTCAAGCCGAGGAAGGGCAATTTTCGAGGACTTGAGGCTTCGAGGCCAAAGCCAACGACTTGAGGCTTCGAGGCCAAGGACTTCAAAATGTGTCCTCGAGGCCAAGGACGTCCTCAAGGACTCCACCTCTGGTAATTACTATGAAAACTTAATTAAAACCAACTCTAGAAACTCTTCTTAAACATGGTCTGCTATTAGAGAGATTATTGATTGCAAGCATTCACCTAACAAAATTAAATTGCCCTCTACCATATCACTTGAAAATCAGTTCTTTAAAACCAGGGTGTCGAACCGAACCTGAACCCGAACCGTAAACCCGAATGAACCGTTTCATTTTGGTGAACCCGAACCGAACCTGAACCGGGAAAATTTTACTTCAGTGAACCTGAATCGAACCTGAACCCTCAAAATTGTGCTCAAGTGAACCCAAACCGAACCTGAACCCCTAACAAAAGTAAGAATATATTTTTCCATATCCGGATGCCGCTGGCGCTGGTGCACGCACATTAAGAGCTGTGGTGATCATCAACAGGATCAGCAATTTCTCCTTTTTTTTTCTGGACGAAACGAGTAATGACAGTTGAATTTTAAGTCAATGAACCCGAACCGAACCTGAACCAGTAATATTTTACTTGAGTGAACCTGAACCAAACCTGAACCTCGAAAATCGTGCTCAAATGAACCCGAACCAAACCTGAACCGCTAAAATATTTTGAGCAGGAGCTAAACCTGAACCCGAATCGTTATTTGAAACGGTTCGACACCCTGTTTAAAACAGATTCAAAACCCTTTCTGGACAAACTCTGTGATTATTTTGCCACTATTGGTGCCTCTTTGTCCGAAAACATCGCACCAAGAAATAATTCTTCATTCAAAATCCACAGTAAAAGCTGCTTGAATTCTTTTGTTTTTCATGAAATTACTGAACATGATGTAAGTGCTTGTATTAATAACCTTAAAAACTAACTCTGCGCATGGCATTGATGAAATTCCTTCTAAATTTGTAAAAATGTCTAACTGTATTTTATCTCCTGTACTAGTAAAATTGTTCAACAAATGCATAAAACTAAAAACCTTTCCAGATTTATTTAAGATGGCATATGTTGTTCCAGTCAGGGGCGTATTTAGCAGAGGTGGAGTCGAGGACACAAGGCTCGAGGCCAAGGCCAAGGACACAAAAAAGATCCGAGGTCAAGGCCAAGGAAAGCCTTTCCGAGGACAGACCCTCTCGAGGCCAAGGACAGGAATGCTCGAGGCCAAGGCCAAGGGCCAAGGACACAGTCGCAAGTGTTCTAAAAAAAAAAGTTAAAATAACTTTTTCAGGCGATCTCCAATTTATTGGCATACCCAGAATGTTTGATTGGGGGAGGCCTAAACCACAAATTATATACAATGACGTCATTAAAATTTTTCCAAACAGGAAAAGTTTGTGAGACAAAAATATCGTAGGATGGAAAATCTGAAATCGTTGCCTGCCGCACGTAACCAGGATTTTGCAAAGGGAGAGGGCTTAAACTAGTAGTTGAAAAATGCAAATATCTAACTTCGGAAACGTGTTGAAAAAGCTAGTGTAACTCAAACGTACCACAGACGGGGGTCTGGGGGCGGGGCCCCCAGCCGCCGGAGGCTTTGGGGGTCTGGAGGCTTCGCCCCCAGCTGCTGGGCGATTTTTTGTAATTTTTTGGAAAAAAACTATTTTAATGCTATTGAATCACATTTTGCAAATGTTCAGAGCCATTTGAAAGCACTTGATTTTTGATATTTGAAAGCTAATTGAAAAAAATTAGATTGTTTAATCCTCCTTTTCCTCACAATTTAAGTCCAAAACACGTTTTACATCTTGCATTTTAGAGTTAATTTTTATTGTCGGTAATTTGGTCAAGGTAGGGGGAAGTAAAGTGCATTGTCTCTTGCAACATTTTAGCACTAAATAACATAGGTGGGCAAGTTAATGCAAAACGTTAGCTTCGTTAACCACTAGTCCGTTAACAAACTTCACACCTCCGTTAACGTTAATCCATTATTTTCAGCTTTAGTTAACGGAAGTTAATAACATCCGTTAATTCGTTAGTAGTAGTAGTAGTAGTAGTAATTTATTTCAAAGCCAGCGAAGTTTAAAATCATAATTAAAGCAAAAGCAAAGCATGTTGTCGATAATATTTACTGGTTAACATTTTGTGTGTAATTTACATTTCGTTTTATTTACTCGCTTCTATCACACGTATTGACGCTGTTGAGTTGATTGTAAGGAAAAATTTTTTGCTATGGTGGTCTTTTTGTGTTTTGGAAGTTACATTTTACAGTCTAATCTAACTTCAAGATAGAAATAAGTTCAAATGCACTAACGAAGCTGCGATCGGAAAATCTTTGAAAATTGCGAACAGCGATAATTAATAGACCTATGAGGCTGCAGCTTATTATTTGTCACGAAAAAGAGCTCCTTTCTTCGCTTTCTTCTATAAAACTCATGCTAATACGCAACAAGTCCTACCAGTGCAAACTGGTTTGTACCTTGTACCGGTACGATGAATGAATGGTGCAAGATATTAACGATTAAGACCTTAATGGAAGTTAACATAACTTAACGGAAGTTACTTTAGTCCGTTAACACAACTTAACGGAAGTTAATTTAGTCCGTTAACATGAAAAAACTTTTTAACGGATTAACGAGTTAATGAAAAAGTTAGCTTCATTATTAACGGATTAACGATTAACGGACTTGTGCCCACCTATGGTGAATAATAATCCATTCAAAGATTTTCCTCAGAGAATTTTGTTTTGTCATGAAAATTTCCAGTTATAGGAGTACATGTTCGGTTTGGGGGCCCAGGCCCCCTCAACTGAAGTTCAACGATTTGTTCAATCAGCATTTTCCATGGCTAATTTTTTTAAAAGTATTTTGTAAGTCAAAACTGGCGAGGTTGGTGGTGAATTACTGAATTATTATTGAAAAATGGTACATTAGATGGTTACGCTTACTAACCATTTTATTACCGGGCCGGATTTACATCGTGCTGGATTTACAAAGGGCTAGGCCCCTGGCACTTTGGAGATTTTCGCAACATCTCTTTGTCAATAATAGGTGAAGACCAAAAAAAATCTTACGATTTCAGCGCGGGGCCCCTAGCTGGTACAGCGTCATATTACGGCAAATCCGGCCCTGATTAATACATTACGTTCATAAAAACGCTAGATGTGGGCCTGAGATGGCAACTTTTAGGACAAAAATTCTCCATTTCTTTCGAGTTATACGTTTAAATTGGCTGGCAACTATTGAATTGAGGGGGGCCCGGGGCACTGGTCTTCAATGTTGTTGTTAGTTACCGTTGTAAGCGAAAAATGCTAAAGAGAAACTGAAACTGAAGAAACAATAGGCTTTTTTGGTGAAATTTCAATTGGGGGCGCCGGGCCTCCTGGCCCCCCCTTGGCTACGCTATGCTCCAAGTGAGGAAAACAAAAAAGGTGTTCGCAAATTTTACGCGAGGTTTCTAGCGTTTTTTAACAAAATTTCAACTGTTCAAAAAATAGTGCTGTCCCCAAGCCGAGGACAGGGCAATTTTCGAGGACTTGAGGCTTCGAGGCCAAGGCCAAGGACTTTAAAATGTGTCCTCGAGGACGTCCTCGAGGACTCCACCTCTGACATTCAGGGGGGGCCATTGGGCCATGCCCCCCCCTTTGGGTCGCCAGGATTGCAAAATTGCATAGAAAAGTGAGCAAAATTGAGGCATGCCCCCCCCTTTGCAAGTTAAGCATCAGGCTTTGGGCTCGAAATCACCTGATTTTGGGTGAAAAAAATTTTTTGTTCTTCACCTGATTTTGGGAGACCTTTTTTTTTTTTGCTCTTCACCTGATTTTGGGCGAAAAATGGGACGAAATTTGAGTATGACAATTTCAAATTCTGATCTATATTCCTCTCAAATTTTCTGAAGTTTCTGGCCCCCCCCCTTTTCAAAATCCTGCGTACGCTACTGGTTCCAGTAGCCAAAGTTTCTTCCCCCAAGTCACTAGGAGATTTTCGACCGATTTCTCTCCTCTCTGTTTTCTCTAAAGTGTTTGAAAAAATTATTGAAACGAATAAGACAAAATTTGTGAATAAAAATAACATTTTAACACTTTAACAGTTTGGTTTTAGAAAAACAGCTCCACTGATCTAGCTATAACAACATTTTATGACAAATTACTAAATAATATCAATGACGGAAAAATTGCATGTTCCAACTTTCTTGATTTAAAGAAAGCGTTTGATTCAGTAGATATAACCATCTTATTAAAAAAACTTCGCCAATATGGATTTCGAGGCTCTGCATTTAATCTATTGCAATCCTATCTTACAAGACGTAAAATCTGCACGAAAGTGGGGTGCAACATATCCAAATTATGCAAGATAGAACATGGAGTTCCGCAAGGTTCGGTATTAGGCCAGCTATTATTCTCACTATATGCCAATGACCTGCCCAATGCTTCTAATTTAGAAACTACGCTGTTTGCAGATGATACAAACTTACATACACCCTTGCGCAAATTAATCCTAACACTCCTCAAATTAATCAAAAAAATTCAGTATTTCTTTGAACAAAGCTTTTTGTTTAGTCACAATGCATATTTTTCGCCACAAATCAGTTGTAATTGAGGTACAAATCAGTTGTAATTGAGGCGGTACTATTCCTCAAAGGTGACGAATGCATTTGGAAAGGTAAACCGTAAAATTATAAAAAGTTTAGATGATTTTTCAATGTACAAAAAGTGTAGAATTTTCTTTAATTTTACATAAACATTGATCTTTTTTACAGATTGCATATACTATTCTTTATCAGAAATAAAATATCTGGCTGAAACTGCTGTGTAGAGTGGGTGTATCATGGATATTACTCCAAGAAAACGAGCTAAAATCGTTACACTTCATGAGCACACAACAATGTCCCAAAGAAAAATTGCTGAAACTGTGGGCGTCAGTTTAAGGTCTGTCAGCAGCATCCTTAAACAAAAAAGAGAAACTGGAAATGTTGAAGTTCAACGAAAAGGAAGGTGTGGAAGGAAAAGAAAAACTACCAAACGCTATGATTTGACTCTTTTACGCAAAAGCAAATTGAATCCACGGAAAACCAGTGAAGAATTGAAGAGGGATATAGATGACAGTGGTGTGCATGCGTCTTCATCTACCGTTCGACGACTATTGCTGGAGAATGGAAGGAAAGCGAGAAGACCAAAAAAGAAGCAACTGTTAACTGCCGCAATGAAACAGAAACGATTCAATTGGACAAAAAAAAACACAAAGACTGGTCTGAAGATGATTGGAGCCGTGTCCTCTTTTCAGACGAAAGTAATTTTTTAGTTAAGGATTCAATCCTAAATTCATTCGCTGTTCTCCCAACGAAAAGCTGCGTGAAGAACATTTTGTGCAAACAGTAAAGCACCCAGACAAAAAGATGTTCTGGGATTGCTTTTCTGTTAACGGATCTGGAGTGCTTGTGCCGGTCGAGGGCATGATGAACAGCAAAGCTTATTTGCCAATCATCGAAAGAAAATTTTCCACAGAATTGTCTAAACTCCACCCACAGGCCATTTTTCAGCAAGACTCTGCACCCTGCCACAAGGCTATAAAATCATAACAAATTGCTTCAAAAAAATGAAAATAACAATACTGGATTGGCCATGGAACTTGCCAGATTTAAATCCTATAGAAAATTTGTGGTCGATTGTTAAAAATCGCCTGAGGAAGATGGATTGCACCACTAAAATCAAGCTAATTGAGGCTGTAATTCATGTTTGGTTCCATGATGAAGAAATCAAAAAAAATTGCTAAACCTTGGTTTTATCTATGAAAAAACGAGTGAAATCAGTGCTAGAGAATAAAGGTGGACATATTAACTATTGATTATTTCAGAAACAGCTTGTACTTTTATTTTTAAAATAAAACAAAAACTTTCAAAAATTGACTCGTTTTTGCAAGTGTTCAGATTAATTTGCACAAGGGTGTATTTCTCACAACAACATCAAAAATCTACAATCTGTGGTAACAAATGAAATAAAAAAAATTGACTCATGGATGAAACTCATCAAATTAACCATCAACTACAAAAAAAGCTGCTTTATTCTTGTTGGTAAAATACGTACAAAACTGACGAATTTCAAATTGTACATTAATCATTATCCAATTGAATTGAAAAATAGCATTAAGTATTTAGGAATTCACTTAGATAGGGAATTATCGTGGAAAACTCACATTGACTATCTGGTTAAAAAGCTTTCTAAAGTTTGCGGAATGATCTGTAAATTACGTCACTACGTTCCTTTATCAACTCTTCGAATAGTTTATTATAGCATGTTTCACTCACATATTCAAAACTCTTTAATAAATTGGCGGAGAGCTGCTAAAAGCCATTGTCACAAACTTTCAATTCTGCAAAACAAAATTTTACGAGCCTGTCTTTTTCGTTCCCGTCGTTATGAAACGAATTTATTATACTCCAGGTTTAGAGTTTTGAAGCTCGAAGATATGATCAAAATGAAGTTCGCCAAATTTATGTTTAAGTACAGCAATAACATGTTACCAAATTCTTTCAACAATCATTTCATCAAACTTGAAAACATACATAACTACAATACTAGACAAAAAACTAGAAATTAGTACTTTCAAACTTTTTTTGGCACCAAAACAGGGAAAAAAATGTTGCATCATCTCAGTTTGAACGAATGGAAAAGTATTCCACAAGAATATCGTCAATGTTCTTTCATAAAATTTTTAAAATTTTATAAAAAAAAGCTGTTACACAGTTACGATTGATGTGCTTTACTACGAGAAATATCTGGCTGTCACTAGTTTTGCGATGTTGTTGACTTTATATCAGGGTGTCGAACCGAACCTGAACCGTAAATCCGAAAGAACCGTTTCATTTTGGTGAACCCGAACCGAACCTGAATCAGCAAAATTTTACTTCAGTGAACCTGAACCAAACCTGAACCCTCAAAATTGTGCTCAAGTGAACCCAAACCGAACCTGAACCCCTAACAAAAGTAAGAATATTTTTTTCATATCCGGATGCCGCTGGCGCTGGTACACGCACAATAAGAGCAGTGGTGATCATCAATAGGATCAGCAATTTCTCTTTTTGTTTTCTGGACGAAACGAGTAACGACAGTTGAATGTTAAGTCAATGAACCCGAACCGAACCTGAACCAGTAATATTTTACTTGAGTGAACCTGAACCAAACCTGAACCTCGAAAATGGTGCTTAAGTGAACCCGAACCAAACCTGAACCGCTAAAATATTTTGAGCAGGAGCTAAACCTGAACCCGAATCGTTATTTGAAACGGTTCGACACCCTGCTTTATATTGTTATTTTTGTGCTTTCATTGTATCTGCTGTACTTTTCATGTGTATGTAACTATACAGACAGTATATCTATACTAAACAAATTGAGTTTTTTTTATTTTTATTTTTTTATTTTTTTTTGATTTTGATTTTTTATTTTGATTTTTTTTATTATTATTAATATCTTTTTAATTATCTTTTATTTTTTTTGGAGGTTCCATGACTAGGTTAAGTTTATGCCTGTAACTGTAAAGTGTTGCTGAAAGGTGCAGTTGACCTGGATGACCGCATGGTCTTATCGGTGTTTCCTGCCTGCGTACTTTTAAGCGTGTGGTGAAATAAACTTGACTTGACTTGACTAACACGATTGCTTAACTTTTATGATACTTCCATTGACTTGCCAGTTTGCCTGCAGTAGTCCTTGTTTAATAATGCAATCAGTTATTCTTTGACTCGAACAAAATGTTAATGCCATACCTGAGGCAAATGCAGAAGCCAAGTTGTTACTTCTACCCGTAATTTGTGAAGCTTGAAGAAACTCATCACGACGAAATGAGGAATAAATTGACAAATCTATCAACAAGATTATTAGTGAACTTGATCTTACGCATTGAATGCAAATACGCTAAGTAATAAATTCTGTTCTATTAGGCCAGTTAGAAGTAACTGTTTTTCAGCAAAATGCATTATACCAGCAAAAGTTTGCAGATCATATGCAGTCTGCTCTTCCCGGATACAAGCAGCAGTAATAAGAAGAAATGATTTCAAGTTATGATTTGAAATGGTCGTATTTTATAGCTGCCTCTTACCATCGTCTTTGTTTTTTTCATTGAACTTTTCGCGACTCTCGGCAGTAATATCAGCTTCCTCAATCAATCCCATCACGTACATTCTTTTCGTATCATCGTCTATCTGTAGAAACGGCTTAGATCTTTTGAAATGGTGACTCGGAGTAATCCTACAATACTTAGCAGGATTTTAACAAGCAGAACCGTAGCCAAGAAGGCTGAGATCAGCGCCTTCGCTCAGAAAATATACAACAATACGCGCCCGAATAAAGCAAAAGACTATTTTTCTTCAATTCAAGATACTTTTGACTCAAAATCGATACCCGTGAGAGCTGAATAGTAATTGTTATTACATTTTATGGGCCAAAAGATAGTAAAGGGACATTTTGTCTTCAAGTCAAGTTGCCAATTAATTGCCCACCTGTCTTATTTGTTACACACAGTGGAAGCTTCACACTGTTTCTTTAAATGCTGAACATTAAGCATGAAAGCTGCGAATACTAATTTTTGTGATTTTTGACTTGACCCAAGCGGGAATTGAACCCGAGTCTACCGTTTCAATAAAAAATGCTTTTATTATTCCACCGAAAAATCTTAAATTAAAGAGGGAGAAAGAAAAATATGAAATATTTATGAAGTTATTTGGCAGTGCAATTTTTAGAGAATACCGGGTTCGAATCAAAAAATCAAATTTTCATTATCCTCATTGTCGAAGATAAATGAACACTCTTAAGGTGGTGAAATCGACTTTATTGAAAGTCATATTCATATAGCCATTGTATTACACCAATGCGTGTAACGAGTTTGCGGGGCCGATCTTGCGCCTGGGCATTAAGCAACACAGTTTTGAAAGAAGAAATGTCGCAGCGGTAGCAAGCTGGTGGCAGCAATGCCTCCAATTTGACCGGTCCGTAATTTAAACCTCAGATCTCCCTATCCTAAGACGAACGCGTTACCGCTCGCCCAGATAGCCGGTCAATCGGGTTCGAGTTAAGAGTTAAATTTAAAATTAATTTAGAGCAAAAATTTGAGTAAATTAGATTTTAATCAGAAATTAATAAACAGCCAGATACAATTTTTTGGTGAAATAAAGCTTACCGTTTTGATTAGAAAACACTGAAAACTGTTTCTCACGTAACCTTTTCGGGGTCACGTGGTTAATTTAAAAAGCAGTATTCTGTATAAGTTTATTATAGTATAGTTTTACCGTTAATTTTCTCATGAGTCCGTTAATTTTCTCATGAATTTTCATATTCTCATTGTTAATCAGAACGTCTGGCAGCGAATGTGCCAAGAAGCACAAAAGCATGGTCAATTACTGTACAAGTGTACTGCCGTAACGTTTGAAGGCATCGGTGGTGTAGCGGTATGCTGGTCACAAAATGATTCAACTTATGAAACCTGAACAATTCTTTATCTCTCCTTTATACGCTCTTAGCATCTTGACAAAACTACTTAAGCTTAATCATCTTACGAAGTAATTTCCTCTTTTGACAGTCATTCTAATGTTGACACTATAGAGAGACAGCAATAGTCTTACTGTGTAGCCATAGGCTGCTTGCTGTTTTGGAAGGAAAATGACTTACACTCTAGCTAGCTCGTTCTTTATGCCGAAATATTGTAGAGACATTGCTCGAAATCGGTTTTATTGAAGAAACGAGAACTACTTGAGATAATATAAAGGTGCCACATACCTGGTTCTACTACTTTTCTTATCTGCTAAAATATATTTAAAACATTTGACTCCATACTGTTGGCAACCCAGCGTTTCGAAATTTCGTTGCTTAATCTGCGAGTAAATCGGGTTGCTGATTCTGCAAGAAATTTTACAAAATCAACCTATTCTGATCCCACGAAATTTATAACGCAGAGTTGCCAATGGTACAGAGTTAAACAGATTAAATCTATTTTCGCGGATAAACGAAATAGTGGAACAAGGTTATTTGGGACACCTCTTTACTACCTCCTAAAGGAATTTTCATTTCTTCAATACAACCGATCTCAGCAGTATCTCTTAAAAGAGGTGTATTGCTTGACAAACCAATTAATTTCAGCAAAACCTTGACACAGTTAAGAGTTTTAATTTTAGCATAATTAAATGTAGGCTACCCGTTAAACAGAAGCACTGTAAAAAATAATTCTACCTCTGGCAAGCAAAACGGCACGTTGATGATTTTCTTGAGATATTCGTGGCCGTTAACTATTGGGCGACTTTGGCCTTGTGCATTATACGATCTATCTTCATCAAGAACAAAACAATTAATGGCAACCCTGGAATCAATAGCGATGATGCAAACAAAAGGAGACGATCGGTCACTCAATAAGATGTTAACCGCCTCCAAAACCGATTTCACCTAAAAAATGAAGTTGGTTGTGTAATTGCTACGACAGTTTTTTCATGTCTGCTATACAGTAGTCACCACATTTTGGAACGACACTCTGAGCCAAAGTTTTCGGAGCGCTGCCGATAGAGTTACGTCAGATTTACGATTTACGCCCACAGCGTTGCAATATCTACAGTAGTAGAGAATCGAAGAAAAAATCAAACATATTGTCTAAAATTTTTTAAACTCTCACTCTCTGATTGTAAGTCCCCTTCAGCCGTCAAGAGACAATATCGGTAGTTTTGTAAGTCTCACTCTCCTCGATTGCGCCGATCCGCGAGGATCGTAAGGCTGTCGGACTCTATCGTGTAACCACATTGCTCTGATTGAAATTAACCACTTTTGAAAACAAAGCATTATGAACAATTATTTTCTTGCTTGTTTATTATTATCAAGTTTAGAAGATACCTTGTTTATTTAATTGGTTTTGAAACTTTCCAATCTACAAGTATTATTCAAGGAAAGAGACAATCTACGATAATATTTGACAGTCTTTGCGCAAGTAGGCTACTCTTCGATTTTGCAATGATGCTGTTTCACTGGCAATAACTAATTTGTGATTTTATTTTCTGGTTTTGTTGAATTTCCAGATGTTTCTGTCTCAATAATAAAATCTTAGCTTGGAGAGATTGTCAAATATTGCTGTAGTTGTCATTTTGTCATTGAAAAATAATTTTGAAAATTTCAAATTCAACCAACTAAACGTATATTTTTGCAACCTTGACAGCTAACAAACTTTGTGGCTGGGTTATAGTTTCATGAAGACAATGTCAGGTACACATGACGTGATTAAAAGAAGAATAAATTTACAAGTTGACAAAAAAACAACACTGTCAAATTATATTAGTCTTGCTGGTTTTTGTATTTTTACAGCTCAAATTTTGAAGAGATACTGTATTTAATTTTTCAGCTGCAGTAGATTTTTTTTTAATTTTGTACTATTTTGGAACCTCTTTCACATAACGAAAACACTCAAAAACTGCAGTTTAATGTATGACCAATGTATCAAAATGTTCCACGTGTGGCCTTGTTTGAAAGAAAAGTACTTTGCCGCAAGCAAATTATTGCCTCTTGGACAGTAGTCAGCATTATCAGGCCTAGACTCCATTAGGAATTTCCGCGAGAAGTTCCAACAACTTTCTCGAAGGAGACGTAAATCTTCTACTCCGGCAGAAAATGCGTAAGAATTGCGTCAAAAATATGCAACAATTAAGCTTTAAAGAATTTTTCTGAAGTATACATCCGAAAAGTTCGGAATTTCACCATCGGAAAAAAATGCATTCGAGTAACTATAATGCACTCAGCAAAAACTTGATATCTCAATATTGATTGATTTACTTTAAGGCGCAAGCTATTTGATAAAAGTCTGCATTGTTGCAGTTGTTTTTGAGACATATTTGTCAAGAAAACTAGCTGCTATTTGGCTTTGCTTGTATTGCATACAGCACATTTTGTGTTTTGTGTTTTCCAGCATCGAGAATTTCTCTTATCTTATTCTAATCGAGGTTCACCAAAATTCTTAAAAAATTCTTTAAAAAAATTCTCTTCGAAATACTCAAGAAATTTTTAAGAGAATTTGCAATAATTTTCATTGCAGAATTTCCACAAATTGCAAGATTTGGGAAATTCTCGATGGAGACAAGACCTCAAATTCTTAAACCATATCTAAAATATTGGATTACCTTTGGCAAAGGCACTCGATCCAAGTCATCAACCGTGATTACAACTTTGTAGGTAATGCCGTAAACCAAATTCACTGCTAGAACCAACTGCGATATCTTTTCGACCTGAATGATAGGAAGGTGATTGGTTTTTCATAGAGTCGTTTCTAAAAGGGATCTATGAGTAGTGAGCACTAAAGGTCTATGATTCCCGTTGCAGTCTAAACTCTTTAATATATTTGGAGAATTACACAATGGCAATAAAAGTTTAATTTTTTGTTGAAAATCACGTTCAAACTTCGACAAACCGGTACATTAGCAATGACTGCAGGGCACAATAAATGAGAATCACACAGAATTTTGTGAAATGCATTTTTTATTTCGTTCTTATGTTTCTCTTTTAAATAATTCCTGATAGTGCACATTTTTGGATGCGATTGCGCAAATTGAATTTTAACGATTAATTGGTTATTGAAGATGTAGCCAAACTCAGAAAAGGAATTAGAGGATGTAGCAAAGATGTAGCCAAACTCAGAAAAGGATCCTGTTGAAGCTTTTAATTACTCTAAAATTCAGAATTGACGATATAATAAAATGAACAATTTTACCTAGCGCAGTTGCATCCTCAAAATGTTGATGTTACTATCACACAAATTTAATCCATTGTTTTGCTTTTTAAAGACGTTGTTTCACCAAACAAGCAAAATTTTCTCACTAGCAGCGGGGATTCTCCTCCGCTAACTAATGACAGTGTTTATGCTACTGAACGTTAGAATCTGCCAAATCAATAATTATGACGTTTTGCCTGGCGGTACAAAAAAGACGCCATAGTAAAAGTTGGTGATGTTCGTTTCTAATTATGTCGCAAACGTACAGTCAAATGAGTGTCATTGCACTATTAATATTAGCAGCTATAAAATCACATTAATAAGCAAAATTTGTTCAATTTTGTTCCCACCTCATTTATAGATTCTAACCTTTTAGGCAATTCAAATTAAATACAGTGTTGTCTACGGCTCGATCCGTTGCAACACTTCTTTGAAGAAAACCGTTCTGTCTCAGCACAATGGCGCAGAGATTGGCTTTTCTTCGCTTTGACGAAATGGTAATACGGCAAATATAATGCAAGATTTTATTTGCAATAGGACTGTTTTCACGCAATGAGATCGCTAAAAATAACATTATCTTCAAACGTTTACCTCTTCCTTTATTTCGTTCATAAAACCAAGTTCGTTTGCGACACTTTTCTTTGCTCCTTGCAGAATGTGATTGATCCGTTTTTCTTGGGAATTGTACAGAGCAAAACCAACTTGTCCGATTTTAATCAAAACTGCAAAAGCTGCAGGAATTATGGCCAGAATTTTGATTTCAATAGATTGTTCCTCATTAACGACTACCTAAAATCATTTTGGAGTAGTAAAGTCGTGAACGTAGGAGCGTATCCGAAGTTTATGTTGTTTATTTTTACCTACATCTACTCGACAATTCTTTTCTTCCTATTTCAACAGTCCACCATCGTTTGTTTTTTTTTTTTTTTTTTCGTAACTGAATGCTTCCATTAATTTTTACCACATCCTGTGGCATAGGTTCTTATTACTGTATTGGCATGGTGCTTTTAGTTTTTTTGCTTACGTCAAGCGTAAAGCTATTTTAAGCATAGGTGCAGCGACTATGCGTTGTTTTAAAATCCTATGTAGGGATGAATATTTCTGTGTGCGTGCTATAACGTATATTGTTTTGTTGCTGCATTCTTTTTTTGCTTTATCGTTAGTTGTTTGTTGTGGTTATTGTTTTTGCTTCTTCTTTCTTTATTTCCCGCTTTTCAGTAGGGGTTGCGGGGGCAGCAGCTCGAGATTAAGCCGCCATACTTCACGGTCTTCGATCACATCCATCATTTTGCTTGGGTGAGGTGCCAAGCGATTCCATGCAAGATCTTCAGTGTAATTGGTCCATTTAGTGTTCTAGGTCGTCCAACTGGTCGTCTCCCACTTACTTTGGTAAGTAATAAAAAACTACTATACTTACTACAATTTCATTGATGTTGTTCGCCTGCCGTGCTTGTTGCAAACAGCTGTTGGTTAATACAAAGAATTTGCTCTCGTACGCTCACATTTTATATGCCAAAAGAGAATCCGGGCCCTTAAGAGAGATATGCAAGCTGGCAGCAGTTGGATAAAACATGAAATAGTTTGTCGGACTAAAAAGTGCCACAATACCCTTTTTCACCTCGTTAAGGTTACAAAAAGCTAGCTCCCGAGTTAAACGGCCAGTTGGCGATCGGTAACGCGTTCGTTTTTGGAGCGGTAAGTCTGAGGTTCAAATCTCGGGTCGGTTAAATCGACACAGTGTTGTCAACGGCTTACCACCGTTCCGACATTTCTTCGAAAGGAGCTGCGTTGCTCCGGCAAAATGACGCGAGGATGAGCCCTTCAAAGTCGTTACATGCTTCGGAGTAATACAACTAGTATAATGAAAGATAGCTTCCAAATTTTGAAGACAATTCCTTTTAGTTACAAGATCAAACCCAAACGGTATGTCGTTCTAATTATGCTAAACTGATATAAACCACTTACTCCATGCAATAAAAAGGAGGTTCGAAACGCAAAAATAGCAAAAGTGATTGAACAACTTAACACCAAAACAAGCATCATCGCTGCCAAAACATTTTGAATTCTGTAATCAAACTTAGTTTTTTCTTGATTAGTCGCATGATTTTCGTCAGCTGCTGTCGGAAGAGAAAAAGTAACTTTCACATCTTCGAATTGCTTCCAGTTTTTATACGCTTTGTGAGTATCCTTGGCATTTTTGAAATTTAACTCCCAGCATTTGATTTTGTTGTCAACTAGTGCCGTTATTCGTTTTTCTCGGTGAGGTTGGCAAGAAATAGGCTTTAGTTCTCCACTGAGTTCCTCAATGCGCATTTTCAACCTTTTTTCATCTCGACCCTCATCAGTTTCAAAAACCTCGTCAGCAAACTCAAGAAATAAGTGACATTGCTTGCTGTATGCTTCATTAGAATCTTGCTCCGGTACAGTGTCCAACGAAATTGAGCGAAAAAGGCGAGTGGTGAACACACCAAATTCATCTTCAATCTTTTCCGCAAGAGCCTTCACAATCCCGGCCCACAGCTGATCGCAGCCAGCAAAGTGCCAAGCGTTGTAATTGACAAAAATAAATCTGCAAAAACCATCACATTGAATTGCAAATATTCCTTGAATATCAATGAAATAATAGTATATATTTCTCCTTCATCATAATAACTCAACCATAAAAGCTTTGAATAAAATTTCAATGTTATTTTCTTTTCCTTGCCTGCTGTTATTAAAGGATCATTAATTTTAAGTACAGCTTGGGCAACAGTAACTTAAGTTTACTCAAACCGTCACATGAAAGGCTTTTCACCAACAGCATCGCCTCAGTTTTCAACTTTCTGTAGGAAAAGATAGATCACATAATCTTCATTTTTAACCTTAATTTTTTTCTCGGCAAAAAAAGGGCAAAATTCTCTTAATTTTTTCTTAATAACTACACGATGATATGTAGATGCGTTTCTTCAAACCACAACTTGACTTTGAATAAAATTCATACCCAAATAACTCTTGAAATTTTGATGTTGCTGGAGTGAGAAAAAGTGTGCTAACTTTCAGGCGCGCAACCAGGATTTAAATTTTTTGTTCAAAAAATATTTCTATTAAGAGGTGTAAACTCAGAAGTGCGTCACAGATGGGGCCTGGAGAGGGATTCCTCAGCCGCGAGGAGACCATATGGGTCTGGAGGCAAAGCCCCAGTCGTTGGAAAACTTTTGTAATTTTTCGGAAACACTAGCCATTTTACCGCCATTTGGATCTCATTTTGCACGTTGTAGAGCCATATGAAAGAACTTAATTGTTTAAATCAGACGTTCTTTACAAGAATTAAATTGTCTAGCCCCTTCAGCCTCCTTACTTACAAATGAAGTCCAAAAGACGTTTATACGTTTGTATTTTGGGTTATATTTTGTTGGTGACACAGCCGGGGGGGTTTGAAGCTCTTTTGTAACCCATTTATGAATCAAAATTGAATGTTTTGGGACAAAACTCGCGAAACGTTTTTGTTACATCATCACTTTGACTTCAGCATTTGATAAGAAACGTTCAAAAAATCTTGATTTATGCTAAAAATTTAAACATATTATGACGCAATCTGTGCTAAAAAAGCAGCCTCGACTTCACCGTATGATAGCTAGTGAGAAATAGGATAAAATCTGCCCTTACAACACTCTAAATCCGTATTTCATGAGAAGGTTCGATTAAAGGTTTTGCAGTAGAAGAATAATAGCTCGGAGAAAATAAATTAATGATAATTTAATCTGAAACACCTACAAAAAATCATTAATGATTTAATCACACGATTAAAGAAATAAATTGTTGTTAACCTTTTGCCATTCTTTTTGAAGTTTTAAAAATAGCCACTAGCCTAAATGCTAAGTATTTACTTTTTCAGAAAAAGGAAAGGGGTACCAAACCCTCAAATTTATAATGATCTGACAAGTTTAGGGGATTGAGCACCATACGCTACTCCAAAAATAATTTAACCAATGAAAAATAAGGAGATATAAATCTTGTTCTTCAAAAAGTGCAATCCAACCCAAATCGTAGCCCCCAACAATTGGCCAATGGGATAATACCCCAATTTGAACCCAACAAGCAAATCATGAACAATTTTTCTTAAAGCACTGTTCTACCGAATAAGTTAGAGTTTCGATTAATTTTAAAGCACATCATCACCATTGGCATAAACCGAAATAGTGGGAAACTATGATCAAAATTTGGAGCAATCCCAGCAATTTTTTTCAGTTGTTTATCAGAATTCCTAGATTGTTTTAGATTTTGATCAGGAATTATCAGAATTTTGGTTTACGCCAGCTCTACTGTACAACTGATGAGGAGTAAAACTAAAGAAACTACAGTCTAGGGCAGTGCTTTGAAAAAAATTTTCCCTAATTTTGCTTGATGAATTCAAACTTAGCCTCATGATCTTGTTGGTTGTGCTGGATTGCAATTTATTCAGGAGCTGAATTTCTGCCAACTTGTTTTTTTTTCATTCGTACTTACTTTTTATTATCTCTTTCGCCGTGTACTCGTACTTTAATATCTTTTGGGTAACTTTTTCCATCATCTGCTTTTGTGGGTGACCCGTTCTCTATCGACACTTTTTGGATGTCGCTTTTCTTGTATTGAAGTCTGTAATCCGTTGGAGGAATGGACCGAATGGGCAAATTGCAATTGGATTTTATAGGGAGCTTGGTGAAATAGGCATAAAAAAGCACTTTAGAAAAGGGAAACCAATTCCATGGGGCGCTACTCCCAAATAATGACACCAGAAGTAAAGTAAAACAAATTATCAGAAACACAATGCTCACAAAAAGACGACTTAAGTAAAATAGGAAGAAAAGAAAAAGAGCAAACGAAATAAGAGTGGCCGAAAGAATAACACAAAAGGACAAATACGCTTGAAACATTTTCTTTGTTGAAGCGTTTTTTTCAGGTTCTTTTTCTTGCCAAATTCCAATTTTACCTGAAACATTATACAGTTATACGTTTTTTGCGCAACTTTGTGGTTTGTGGTTTTATGTATTTTACATTTATGATGCTGACTGCAATTGCCAATTTGATCCCGACGGAAATACCAATAAAATTACATTAAATTGTATAGTTGCTTAACGTCGATGTATGGCAGTACGTCTTTCTTTATTTCTTAAAACGTCACTTCTAAATGCTTAATGTTTGATTGGAGACATGTACTTTTATTAGCTTAGCCTATGAAAACCTGTGTTGGCTCAGACTTACAAAGTGAAGCGAAAAATCGAATGCTTTTGCTGCTAATGCGATCAAACACTCGAAGTCATTGAGATTGCTTAGTTTTAATACCTACGAATGTCAAATGAACAGTGCTACTGAGTTTTACTGCTGAGGTTGATCCATAAACAAGCACTGTAATTATTATTTTTTGACAAGGACCTTAATTGCTACCAATTGGTCATTATCCTTTTTTCAAGAACAACTTCACAAAAACACGAGGCTCAGTTTTCCTCAAAATCTAAGACCAAATTAAAAACATTGGCAGCATCAGCATAAAAAAATAATTAAGAACACTAATATGATATAACACATCATAAGAAACCAGCAGAGTTTTGTTGGCTTTTTTTTTTTTTTTTGATTATGCCATTGTTGATTTATCCAACAGTGATCATGATCTATGACAAAAGACACCTTTTTACTACGCAAAAATAATTAAATATGTGTCGTATAACTTTCATTTTATGAGTGGCTTTCGACTCTAAATTTACTGAATCTTTCGAAAAAAATTGCAAAGCTGTTTTCTTGTACAGAGCTAATACAACTAAAAACATTCTTTTATTGCTTACGTTTCGAGATTATACTTATTTCATTATCAAAGCTGATTTATGAGTAGGCAAAAAACTTGAACGAAAATAAGCAAATTTGAAATTACGTCGTAAAAATTCGTAATAATATACTGTTGACGAAGAAACAATGTTACCTTGGAATCGTAGTTGGGGTGCTAAATTGCAAAATCGCTAAAATATTGAAAATAACGTTACGAAGTAGTGAAATGGTTGACGCCAGGAACAAGCAAAAATTACATAAACAGTGTGCATTTAATGTCAAAATGTGCATTTAAAGCTTGAATTTAATTTAATGCATTTACGTATGTGCATTTAATGTGAAATCAAATTAGAAAAGAAATTAATTTGTTTTTTCAAAAACTCAGTATTAATGCAAAACTCATTTTAATTGATGAAACTTTTAATATTGGCCGATTTTTTACGCATAAAGACAAACAGCACACACTATGCAGCTCCAATGTGGTGCATCAAATCAACTGTAGTTGTGGTGAATTTTATACTGGACAGACACAAATCTGATTACCCGGCTTAATGACCACTACCCTGCCATTTCTACTTCCAATGATACTGATGTCACTAAACATCTATATGGCAAAACCCGGACCACCACATCGATTTTAACGACCCCATTGTCTTATTTCATGCAAGTAACTGGCGTAAATTGTTAATAAAAGAAACTTTACTAATACAAGAAAAGCAGCCCCAACTCAATATCGACAAAACTTCCACTCCACTATATTTATTCAATACATAATTTTTAATTGTATGGCTTAATTTGTTTTTTTTTTGTTTTTTTTTTTCTCTGCAAGCCTCAGACTTGTAGGGTTTGCAGTGTATTTATGTAATTTTAGCTTGTTCCTGGCGTCAACCATTTCACTACTTCGTAACGCTATTCTCAATATTTCAGTGATTTTGCAATTTAGCACCCAAACTATGATTGTAAGGTAACATTGTTTCTTCGCCAACAGTGTATTATTATGAACTTTTACGACGTAATTTCAAATTTGATTATTTTCGTTCAAGTTTTTTGCCTACTCATAAATCAGCTTTGATAATGAGATAAGTATAATCTCGAAACGTAAGCAATAAAAAATGTTTTGAGTTGTAACTGGCTCTGTGCTTTTTACTGAGAATTGTTCGCCGATCCGGTCATTTTGCTCCGATGTTTTGTTGTACCTTTTATGTTTATTCTGCAATAAAACATTAATTTGACAAATATTAACACTATCAACTTGAGTAGCGATGTAACTTTTAAGTTAGGCATATAACTTCTGAGCAGATATTGGCATTATTTCAATTAAAATAGATGTTTTAAAGATTTGCACTAAAAAATATTTTGTATAATTATGTGACCTGGACAGAAACAGATCGGTTTGCTTGTGTTTTATTTTAACACCAACTTTGAATGTGTTTGAGCAGAAAGGATTTTCCGCTTCCCCATCTGGCAAATAATCCGATCGTAACCGGAGTTTTGATTCTTCTGATCTGATCCGCAAGTGCTTCCGCGTAAACCACGTGACCCAAATGATCGACGTTTACTCCGTTATCATTAAGGACGTCACCTATGAAAAGAACTTTATAATAAAACGCCGTTTTCTAAAAATAAATCAACTTCCAGTAATTTTTCAAGTTGGTCAAACAGTCATTGATTACCGAAATTTTTAATCCAAAAAGAAAGAAAAAGAAATATATTTTCAACATAAAGTTTGTCAGAGCTATTGGTTTTGCATGTGGTAGACTTGAGTTTGGGGATGATTCTTGTTTTTAAAATTTTTGTTTGCTATTTAAGATTTTTGTTGACTAAAACTTTTCTCAAAATGGCTGAATATGCAATTTATGCTTGAGCTATAATCGATGCTACTCAATTGTATAGCTGAATGCAGCGTCACTGAGAAGCTGATACCTGATATGTCGCGATACAGTCATTCTATGCAAAAATAAACCACAACAACAACAATAATAAGAGTCATAGTGCACCAGTAGCAATTAAGGTTAGGGTTGGAAATTACAGGATCAGGTTCTCAATTTCTTTTTCTTTTTTTTTTCTTTTTCAGGAACGGTCAAAAAAGTGCAAGAAAAGTTAACAACATGTTAAGAAAAGTAAAGACCTGTATTATTTTGTTTAGGCCTAATCAAAACTGGTAGAAATTTAGCCTTTCAACAACATGCAATCCAACAAAACCATCAGGCAGCCTAACTAAAAGGTTTCGAGACGTGGCAAATTCGACCTTAACAGGCAATTATTTTTTTAAACCACTGCCTTGGAATCGATCTTCGTTTAATTCTAACGCCAAATAGCAGGGATGGCTTAAACCGATATACTTATTTTTGAGTAATTTCATGTGTTATGAATTACCTTTAGGGTTGTTCTAGTATTCGATCCATCGCTAAAATGGCCTGGGCACGCATTACAGGAATTTTCACCCTCGAATTAATTACGAGTTATTTAGGAGGCGCTACCGAACGAAACGCTCTTGAAAGGAAAGAGACCATTTTTGTACGAGTGTGTTAAGCTTTCCAAGCTCGGTAACGTTATTATCGCTCGCTAAGTTACTTCAAGTGATTACGGAACGAGGCGCGAGTAAAAAAACGTCACATTTTTCTCGCTAGCTCAAAGATTTTAAAGCACTCTTTATGTGTGCGAAAAATCTCTTTTGCTCAGAAGTTTGATAGCGAAATACAGAAAACTTTAATTTAAACAAAGTTTTGCCGAAACTTGATTGAAATAGTTACCATGTTTGCGTTTAGACTGCAATTATCCAAAGAAAAAAGAGAATAACGTAGAAAACCATTTTGTTGTGTCGACTGATAAAGAAATATTGAGTAGAGCCCGTTGACAAAAATAGCAATACTTGGATTGGCTCAATTTTAGAAAACGTTACATTTAATGTTACTGTTAAAATATTAGTTTACTCACCAACAATCTCCACGGTACTTTCCTTACTTAAAAAAATTGGAGTATGAAAAAAGTTTTTTTTTTTACATTGATGCAAAAATATAATTAAATCACTGTCGTTCCTTAATTTTAATCATTAGCAATCGAGGATTTTGCAAGCTTAGAATTTTAACGCATGGCCTATTAGTACCTTTTTTCATAACAAATACGGCATATAATATGCTTGAACGTATTATCTTGTAGAGGACTTCATCTGACGTCACAGTAGATGTTTTTATTGCGTATTAATTCGCGCGAGCTTTTTCAACGCTTCTTGTGCGAGACTGTTCAGAAAGCGCAGTTTTATGGGCGCCGTTTGTGTACCCTAATTTGTGCAATGTTTTTTTGCATATTTAATCAAATAGACATTTTATTTAAATGTACAAAAATAAATATACAAAAAAAACACGTGCAAAAATAAATAAGCAAAAATTTTTGAACTTTTATTACACCATACTTTGGGCAACGTTTTTTTGCATATTTAATTAAATAGTCATTTTAATTAAATATACGAAAATATATGCCGCAGAATACACCGTTGCAAAAATAAATAGACAAAACATTGTTACACAAAAATTTTTTGGGCAAAAATTTTTGACACAAAAATTGTTGTAGCAAAAATAAATTCTCAAAAATTTTTGTGGTTTTATTTTTGCAACGGTGTATTCTGCGGCATATATTTTCGTATATTTAATTAAAATGACTATTTAATTAAATATGCAAAAAAACGTTGCCCAAAGTATGGTGTAATAAAAGTTCAAAAATTTTTGCTTATTTATTTTTGCACGTGTTTTTTTTGTATATTTATTTTTGTACATTTAAATAAAATGTCTATTTGATTAAATATGCAAAAAAACATTGCACAAATTAGGGTACACAAACGGCGCTCCATACAGTTTGTCTAAGCATGTTTAGAGTTCGTAAGTACCTTTTAGCGAACGAAAACGACATTAATGAGCTCGCTAAGCTTAACGAAAACGTTGTGCAATGTGGGCCCATATCACCTTAAATTTAAGATTTGGTACCATTGACCAAACTTTTAGTATTTTGAAGTGCGTTTTGGCAAAAGTTGATAGGTAGCATTTTACAAAAAATGAGCTTTTTGTTGTTTGAGTTATTTGCTAAAAATATTTTCCCCAAAAAAAATTATTAAATTTTCGATCATTGTTGAATTTAACAGCAAGACCGAATGATGGTTTAAAAATTTAAACGCAATTTTTTCGAAACAGCAAAATGCGACTTATCAACCTTTTCGAAAACGTGCTTCATCGCAGGTATACGGTACAACTTTTTTACTGTAGAATTTTACTAACCTTGAGGTGTCACATCCTTAACCACGTTTCTTCTGGGCTGTTGAATCATTTTTGAATAGCCTAATGAAACTTTGTTTTAATGCTCCGATTTATATAAATTGGTTTAAACCTGGCCCTAGCAGCTTCAACTCCGTTTTGCTCAGCTGGGACTAAGTCCGTTTATCACAAAACGTCAAAATTACGAACACAAAATCGTAAAACACATTAAAAGGGCATTCAGGTCAAAAATTTTTTGCTCAGCTTTCTCTTAAAAAATTTGGCAGATCTGAAAACTAACTTCACCAAATTTGAGCTTTCTACGACCTTTCTTCTCAAGATATTACGATTTAGATTTTCCCGTTGAAAGGCAATTTTCCCATAGAAATTTTGCCAGGGTTGCCAACTGCAAACAAAATTTCAAAAAGATATCGGATGTTTATGACTCTAAATAAGTGTTTTTGGCAGTCTTGTTGTAAAAACAAAGTAAAGGGTCAGAATTGTAAGTTAGTTGCTTTTTAAGCAAATTCAAGCCAACTTTTCAAAGGTAAACCTTCTGTCACAATTACCGGCAAAATGGCAACACCGAAGTAAGAGGAAAATTGTTCACTTTGTACTACAATATCTTGATTCTTGACAACGACAAGAAGTACAAAGTTCAAATTTGGTGAATGCATTTTGCAGAGTTGGAGTGCTCAAGGACATCCTTGGCCTGCAGGTCGTCTTGGAGGACACATTTTGAAGTCCTCGGCCTTGGCCTCGCAGCTCAAGTCCTTGCCTTGGCCTCGAAGCCTACAAGTCCACAAAAATGTCCAGCCTCTGCTCGAGGACAGGATTATTTTTTGATTGGTTAAAAAGCAAAATAACCAAACAAAAGGCAACGTAACTGCTAGTCTGTCAATTCGTGGTTTTCTTTCCCTACTTGAAAAATACAATGTGAGAGCCAAGTCATAGTAAACCATAATTATTTTAAATGGCATTGTGCGAAAGCTCTAATCGGAAAATGAAAGAGCAAAGACAGTGTAAAACCCTTCTTTTTATTTCTGTTAATACTTCTGGTTCGGGTGGTACAAACAGCGAAGCACTAAAACCACCCAGGGACATAATAAGGGATCCGGGACTTTGGACACAAACATTTTTGAGTTGCTAATGCTAAAACATGACTGTGCCTATCTGAGTGTGGATTCAAAAGAAACTACCGTATATGCGTAATGATGAAATGTAATACAGTTACCAGAGATAGCTTATGATACTAAATATGTTAGTATGTCCTCGATATACCTAACAAAACATCTTGAGAACAACAGCTTGTTCTAAAAATAAGCAAGCGAATATTGCAAAAGAATTTGTTTTAAGATGAGAAAGAACAACTCTTATCACTAGCAAGCTGTCTGGGGGAAAAGCCACATCTGCTGATAGATTTTTGTGTTGAAAATCGCCACTTGGAATCCCTAACAATAAATTACTGTATAGAAAAAATGCTGCCTGAAGAATTACCGGTATTAAAAAATTGAGTGTGAAATCAAATACCTAAGTAAAAGGCTTAATTGTTCGAATTCCCGGAATGATGCGCGCTGCACTTAATCAATTTTTTTGCACGCGTCATTGAGACGAGAAGGCAAAGCTCCCGCAAAAAATTTGGGCATTTTTAGATAAATAATGGTTTATTATTTTTACGTTTCAACAATTGTAGAATTTTGGAAGGGAACTACCGGGACAAATTGCAAACGTCATCAATGCCTTCTTCCTCAATACAGCCCTGCTGGAACTTCATGTTAAGTTTTGCCGTTAAATAACTTATGTTAAATTTTACAAGGTTTCAATTGGCGGCCGAAACTTGCGTGTTCATTCATTGATTGGCAATAGATGCGAGACTAAAAATAGAGACATCACGTGCACTAAAATGTAACGGCTTAAAATTAGGACTGGGAAAATGGGGAAAACTAGAATTCTTCAACTTAACTTTCACGGTATTTTTTTTTTGCTTCGGAAGTAGAATGACTTATGGCGCGCAATAATTGACCATCAACGCCATACTCCTGCAAAACCTTCCAAAGTTTATCCCGAGGAACTCGGTCATATGCTTCTTCAAGATTGACAAAACATGCAAAGAGATCTTTGCCATGCTCCCAACATTATTTTCTCAAAGATTTGCTTCAGAGTAAAGATTTGGTCCGTGGTGCTGCGATCCGGATGAAAACCGCACTGATCATCTTCCAGTTTTGTTTCCACTATTTCTCGGCATTTCCTTTCAAGTCATTTGGCATACACTTTCCTTGGCAAACTGAGGAGTGATATCTCTCGGTAGTTTGTACATTGCTTGCGATCTCCTTTCTTGAATATCGGAATAATAACACCTGCTTGGCAATTTTTGGGAGTTGTGCCAAACTTCCACGCAACTTGACACTCTCGCGTAAACCAGAGAATTCCTTCCCCAGTCAGCGCTTTCATTATCTCGGGTCTGATTTCATCTTCACCAGCAGCTTTTCCAGATTTTATCCCTGTAATTGCTGTTGTCACTTCTGCTGCAGTAAAAACTTCCTCTTCCCCTAAATGTGTCACTTTATGCGTGTTACGAGTCGATGTCTTTGCAGGATTCAAAAGATTTTTAAAGTATTCGCTCCATTGTGAAAGGATTTCATTCTCATCCGTTAAAATGTTACCTGCAGAATTCTTGATGGAGTACGTGACTCTTGATCTTTTGCAACGTAAGCGGCGGATGGTCCGCCAAAATACTTTGTTCGTCGAAAAACAGTTGGAACCCAACCGACGACCAAACTCTGCCCATGACTTCTCCTTGGATTTCTTTACTGCCGAAGTTGCCGCTTTTCGCGCCACACTTTAGCGAGATTGCAAATCAGATGATAATCTGTCTTGTAACAACACCTTGAACATAGGCGTAGCCAGAATTTTTGATTGGGGGAGTGCCAAACCACAAATCACATGCAATGACGTCATCAGCAAATTTTCAAAAAAGGAATTTTTGTGGAGCAAAGATATTGTAGAATGAAAGATCTGAAGCCGTAGCCTATTGGCACTCAACCAGGACTTTGGTGAAGGTAGAGGGCGAAAACTAATAGAAAGTGCAAATGTCTAACTTAGGAGACGCATGTAAGTAAGCTAGTGTACTCAAACGTATGACAAACGGGGGTTTGGGGGCGGAGCCCCCAGCCGCCGGTGGCTATGGGGGTCTGAGGCAAAGCCCCCAGCCCTGGGCGATTTTTGTTTTTGGAAAAAAAAGTTATTTTGATCTCGTTGGATCACATTTCGCACGTGTTCACAGCCATTTGAACGAACTAGATTTTTAACATTTGAAATCCAATCGAAAAAATTTAGTTGCTCAATCTTCCTTTTACTTGCAATTAAAGTCAAAGACACGTTTAAAATCTTGCATTATGGTGTAAAATTTTAATTGTAATTGGTCCATGTAGGGGTAAGTAAGGCACATTGCCTCCAGCAATATTTTAGCAGTAAATAATAATCCACTCAAAGATTTTCCGTAAAGATTTTTGTTTTGTCATGAATTTAACCAGTTATAGGAGTAATTGTACCGCTAGGGGGCCCAGGCCCCCTCAACTGAAATTCAATAATTTGTTCAATGAGCATTTTCCCTAGCTAATTTTTTTTTAAGTAGTTTGTGCTTAAAAACTGGCGAGGTGGAGGTGAATCGTTATCGAAAAATGGTACAATAGATGATTACTTTTACTAAACATGTTATTCCCGGGCCGGATTTACATTGCGCGGCGCTCCTGGCACTTTGGGGATTTTTACCACATCTTCCTGCCAAATTTAAGTGAAGACAAAAAAAGTTCTACTAACTGAGCGAGGGGCCCTGGCACTGTGCCATATGGCAAATACGGCACTGGTTATTGCATGACGTTCATAAAAAGTTTAGATGAGGGCCTGAGATAGCAATTTTTAAGACAAAAACTCATCATTTCACTCTGGTTATACATTTAAATTGGTTGGAAAAAATTGAATTAAGGGGGTGCGCCGGGCTCCCTGGTGGTCAATATTGTTTATTGTTAATTGCTGTTGTACGCCTGTACTGTTGTACGCAAAGATGCCAGAAGAAACTGAAAATAAAGAAACAAAGCTTTTTTGTCAATTTTTTGTCACTGGTGGCATTTCGATTGAGGGAGCCCGGGTCCCTTGGGCCACCCCCCTGACTACGTCTATTATTTTGAGTAAGTTTTTCTGTTTTTAATCAAATCAGTTATTCTCATTCACGAGTTACAGCCTTGATTGTTTCATTACCAGGATACCGCTACGGAACGTAATCAACATTATTGCTAACGCGTAAAACATCAAAATAACATTTGATGTTTTTAGAAACTACAATTTTCGAATTGTCATCAAAAATTCAATGAAATGCTATATCTTGAACACTTTCGCGCTCAAAAATACTGTAATAGAAAACTTGCCGACCAAAGTTTAAAAAAAATTGAGTCCTAGATCCTTGGCCACAAGAGGGTCGTTCCTCAAAAAGTCGGTGCTTGGCTTCGGATTTTTTTTTTGAGTCTTTGACCTCGTACGTTGAGTCCTCGACTCCACCTCTGGCATTTTAGGCTTTTTTTAGAGTTTTGGTCAACAGTAAAATACTTGACTTAAATGCTCTTTTAAATTCAAGCTTTCCCAAATCGGAAGTTACTTGTGTGCCTGTAAAAAGATTTACTTATTAAGGCGTTACAGTTAGTGGGCCAATTAAGAGATACAAATGGAAAGTAATATACTCATTCATATCCAGCAATGATTGATTTGCTATAATTATGTTAGCGAATAGCCCAGCCTTTTCGAGTCAATACATTTAAGCTAAGCAAAATGAAGAAAAGTATTGGTAAAAAAGACAGTTTTTAATATTTTTGGTTTACTGTGCAATAGATATTCTAAGCCTTATTTAATTTATTAGGCTATATTTAAACTTCAAAATATTTTTTGAAGTCACCTCAATTGCCCACCAGGCAGCCAACCTGTTCGCTTTCACTTTTACCAGTAAATCGAGCTTGAAACTACCGCAGCAGACGCTCTAACGTTTTTTTCCTCTTAAGTGAACTGATAGTGAATCTCAAAAATTTTTGAATTTCTTAACTCAACTTGGATGCCAAGCTTTGTGCAACTCTCGATAAGCTTGAGATTTTGAGAACGGATGGTACTAGTTCCAGTTACCAATTCGACATGTTGATTATATCTATGCTACGTAACGTAATATATACACACACTAAACAACACCGGCATGCATGAATCATGCAAGAACAAAATGGGGATTAGACGCTTCTAAAAGATGCGATTACGGGACACAAGACCAAACCGTTTACCACTTTATGCTATCGTATAACAAGCTTTCAACTGGTGGACTCGAAAAGTTGGATGACAACATCATTACTGACTTATACAAATTTGTTCCATTTGATGATAAAGAAAGAACTATGCTCAAACATAGAATATGCACCGACTGGCGTGTCTGATTTCCTGGCATTCAGTGCTATATTTCAGGTTTATTTGTCACGTTAGAGTCTGGAATAAAATACAGTAGTCAGTCAATCAGCACAATCAACTTTTTGAGTTATTCGGCATCAGATATAGAATATTTTGAAAGAGTACCGCAACACAGTTTTCAGTGCTTCGACCGCTGCAAGATTTGCAGGGCTGCGAACTCGAAAAAATAATTTTTCTAAACTCGAATAAAACTGCTCATTAAAAAAATAAAAGGTTAATAAATTGTCGAAAAGAATTATTTTTTGTTGATTAGATGGAGCAAATTAATCGATTGATGGCTTGGTACTTTTGTCAGTTTAAACTCGAAAAACTTCATATTTTTGCCGAACTTGAACTCAAAAAAATTAGGTAACTATTCCATTTGCGAAACACTATCACAATAAGCTACCATAAGAATATTACCCATGCACAGGGCCTACGAGAGGGGGGTTCAGGGGGTAAATCGTACCCGGGCCCGAGTCTAGGGGAGCCCGGGCTTAGGGGGCCTGGAAGAGTTGAGGTTGTCGCGTTCAGTTTTGGACCAAAATTTTTTTCATCCCTGCCCATGTTGCGTCCCGGACCTTGGGCCAAAAAATGGGACCAAATTTAGGCGAAGACTTTTTTTTTGCTCTTCACCTAATTTTGGGCAAAAAATGTAACCAAGCTTGAGTGAAGACCTTTTTTTGATTTATTTGTTTGTACTTCACGTAATTTTGGGGGCCCGGCATCGATCTTCGTACCCCCTGGAAAAATTTCTCTCTGAGGCCCTGCCCATGCACATAATTTTAATCATCAGACGATAGACCGACAGGTATCGGGCAGTGATGGAGTACTCGAGTACAGTACTCGTACTCGAGTACAACTCGAGTACCATTTTTTGAGTACTCGTACTTGGAACCCCAGGTACTCGGTTGGTACTCGAAGGTCAATGTACTCGATCAAAAAAAGAGCCGAGTACACGAGTACATTTGGTCTTTGCTAAAAGCAATAAACAAAATGAATTTTTGATAGCAAACTGCAGCCAATAAAACCCGCTGATTTATTGAGTTGCTTTTGCTTGAATCCGTGCAGACCGCAGCTGAACAAACAGCTTTTTGATGGTGAGAACGAGCGAAATCAAGCGTTGGAATGTGGTAAAGTGATTGGGTCGACAGCGCATAGTATTGTTTGACAACAAACGCCTTTCTCCTGCAGAAAACGTGTGAAAGTTGCTGCAAATTTTAACTTATTTAGCAATTAAAGTTACATACCACAGAAATCGAGCCATGCGTGTTACAAAGACTGCATCAGTTGGGTTAGCATTTTACGGTTTCACCTCAAATGTTGATAGAATATTTTGCTACAGTAGATGTATTACTGTAATCTCCCAATCCCAAATAATAGTTTTACTGTGGTATTGGAAGGGGTATCCGAAAAAGCATAGAGTTAGATTTGGAGGCAATATTTTCAGTGTTAAATTTAGGTCAGATAGAGATAGTTTAGTTGCATAGTTATTCTGTAGCTGAGTTGCAGTTGTAGGCAAAACTTTACTTTTTTTGCTAGAAATTGATAAAATAATAACTCAAGTCTTTTGATAACGCATGTAAAATGCGTTTAAAATATTAATATGACTAAGCACTAATTAGGATTATTTTATAAAAATGGAAGTTAGATCTGAAATTAAATAATAGAATTGTAAACAGGTAAATATACAAAATAAAAATACCGCTATAAATTACAGTAGTAGCTAGTAGCTGATATTAAATGGCAGCATTATTTTACTGAGGTGGAGTTCTCGAGGCCGTCCTTGGCCTCGAGGACACATTTTCAAGTCCTTGGCCTTAAATCGTCAAGTTCTCGAAAATTGCCTTGTCCTCGGCTCGAGGACAGCACTATTTTTTGAATGGTTAAAATTTTGTAGATCGGCTGAAAAATGTTTTTCTAGACCGTTTTTTTGAGATCGAGGGAAAAAAAATTTTAAGACCTTTGTGTCCTTGGTCCTTGGCCTCGAGCATTCCTGTCCTTGGCCTCGGATTTTTTTTGTGTCCTTGGCCTTGGCCTCGAGCCTCGTGTCCTCGACTCCACCTCTGTTATTTTATGCTCATATTACTTAGTCACCTCCTTTGAAATGCAGCATTATTTCGAGAACATTTACTACTACGTCATTTGCAGTTTAGTGTTACAAGTTTTAGATTGTCTTTAATTAAATGCATAAGAGAGCACAAATCCATTAATCGTTAATCCGTTAATTACGAAGCTAACTTTTTCATTAACTCGTTAATCCGTTAAAAAGTTTTTTCATGTTAGCGGACTGAATTAACTTCCGTTAAGTTCTGTTAACTTCCGTTGAAGTTTTTATCGTTAATATCTTGCACCATTCATTTATCATAATGGTACAAACCAGTTGGCACTAGAAACGCTTGTTGCGTATTAGCACGAGCTTTATAGAAGAAAGCGAAGAAAGGAGCTCTTTTTTTGTGGCAAATAATAAGATGCAGTCTCATAGGGCTATTAATTATCGCTGTTCGCAATTTCCAAAGATTTTCCAATCGCAGCTTCATTAGTGCATTTGAACTTATTTTTGTCTTGAAATTAGATTATAGACTGTAAAATGTAACTTCCAAAACACAAAAAGACCACCATAGCAATAAATTTTTCCTTACAATCAGCTCAACAACGTCAATACGTGCTCTAAAAGCGAGTGAACATAAAGAAATGTACATTACACGCAAAATATTAACGAATTAACGGACTTTATTAATTTCCGTTAATTAAAGCTGAAAATAACGGATTAACGTCGACGGAAGTGTGAAGTTTGTTAACGGACTAGTGGTTAACGAAGCTAATGTTTTGCATTAACTTGCCCACCTGTGATTAAATGTTAATTAAATATAACATTAAATCGCAAAAGCTCTCAAAAAATTGTTGTGGGTAATCATGTTTGGAGTAGAGTGAAAGCTTATTTGTGATTGAAAGAAGCATACGGTATTCGAGGTGTCGCTTTTAAATCACAAGACTGGTGACATAAAGCAATTTTATTGAAGAAAAAAAGGTCATTTTATTTTGTTTCCCCTTTGATAGCACCAACGCAGCGTTTTATTCGGATTTTCATAAAAAAAGAACACGACAACACTCTTACCATAAAAAAAACAATCAACAATGCCTTGAATTTTGATTTAGCTTTATTTTGCTTTTTTAATTCGTGGTGAGTTTGCAGTTTTCCAATGCATGAACTGTCTCTTTGTCTCTGGGTCGTACTAGAAAATTCATCTCTCATCGCAGGTACAGTGGTACAGTAATCACATCGTCTAAAAATTTAGGGTTTTCTTCAATTTGTTTTGAAATGTCAGCGCAAACCTCTTGGCGTTTTTCTTTTTGATCGCTAGTTAAAAGCTTTGAAACAACTTGTGCACAGACCTTTGTCATATGCAGATTGTCATGCAGTACTTGCCACACTGTTTCTTTGTCAATGGACATCCTCTCTGCAATCAGTCGAATACTAAGCCGACGATCTTCTCGGACAATTTTTTCAATTTCTTGGTTATTGTTAGTAGTTTTTGATATGGTTGGGCGTCGTGAACGTTCATCATCTTCAACATCAGTCCGGCCTTCATGAAATCTTTTGTGCCATTCAAAAACGCGGGTTCTTGACATGCATTCGTTGCCGTAAACTTCCATCAAAGCTTGAATTTCACCAAAAATTTCAAAGTTAATTCTTTGCTCAGTTTTAGAGTTAACATTTTTCTGCGGCTGTAACAGAACTTCTTGCAACAATAAGCAATTTGCTGCTTCTGCAAGCCAAGGTTTTTTCCGACGCGCAAAAAACGTGCGCTTGCTTTCAACGTCAAGGTACCTAATTTGTTTAAAATATAACACTAATTTTGCGTGCAACTTGTCAGAAAATTGTCGCCTGCAGTTGTGCGCCTTCTTAACATCCCACTCACAGAAAAAAACGTATTCGTTTATGTTCTTGCGACAAATTTTGAGCTGTTACAACTTTGAAGACCTTTTTTTTTTGAAGACCTTTTTTTTTTTTTTTTTTTATTGGAGATCACCTAATTTTGGGCGGAAAAAACCTTTGAATTTCCGAGACATTTCGTCTCAAATTTCGGACAAACCGTCTGAAACTGATTCAAGGTCAATGAAAATTCGAGTCAAGGTCGTTTGCACACTTCTCACTGTTTCAAAATAGCCCCCCCATTTTCCAAATCCTGGCTACGCGCCTGCTCGTACTCGAGTACATTTTTCAATATCAGTACTCGTACTCGAAGTTTTTTGCGGAACTCGTACTCGGAAGTTGAGTACTCGACTCCATCACTGATATCGGGACTCGGGTTTGCACAGGGTTTAATGAATATGTGGCGGCAGCGAGAAAGGAACCCGTGTTTCTCGTGTGGTTGTAGTCCTTTATCGCTGTACGCTATTCGTGGTGCAGTTCGGATGAAGTCGGGCAAAAGCGTTGATTTTTGTTAATTACTTTTTCAGTGTTTTTGCGTAGTTCTGCGGCTTTGTGAGCAGCACGTGATGACGTTCCATTGGCTGATCAGCGTGCCGTGATCATGAGTTGTCTTGCGCTGATTGGTCAAGGGAATCTCGGACTCATAAGGTCGCAGAACAGATTGTGTTCAAATTCATTCCAGATTTTTAGTTCAAGTGACTACCGGATTTTTGTTTCTTCTCAGTTACGGATACTTTCCACATTATGTAATACAATTATTTATTTATTTATAAAAATGCTTGTTTTATTCGAATAAGTTGAGAAGTAAAAGGAAAGGACAACCGAAAGATCAAGAATAATTGAAGACACATTTTAAGTAGTTAGACGACCTGCGAAACTGGTAAACGTGAAGTTGGCGTAGGAGGCATTGAAAACCTTCACAAATACAAGTCTGCATTTACATATAAAATTTGGCACAACCAAGTTGCTAAAGAACATTTTGCTCTATTGAAAATACCAGCAAGCTTTAACATCGAAAAGAAGTACAAGCCTAAACACTAAAAATAAGCTAAATCAGAAATAGCAAATCTGAGTTTTTGTGACGATGGCAGTGATGGAGTCGAGTACTCAACTTCCGAGTACGAGTACCGCAAAAAGCTTCGAGTACGAGTACTGATATTGAAAAATGTACTCGAGTACGAGTACCGTAAAAAAAGTTCGAGTACGAGTACTTTTACGTTTAGCAAAATAATTTTTTAAGTTGTTACAGCTCAAAATTTGTCGCAAGAACATAAACGAATACGTTTTTTTCTGTGAGTGGGATGTTAAGAAGGCGCACAACTGCAGGCGACAATTTTCTGACAAGTTGCACGCAAAATTAGTGTTATATTTTAAACAAATTAGGTACCTTGACATTGAAAGCAAGTGCACGTTTTTTGCGCGTCGGAAAAAACCTTGGCTTGCAGAAGCAGCAAATTGCTTATTGTTGCAAGAAGTTCTGTTACAGCCGCAGAAAAATGTTAACTCTAAAACTGAGCAAAGAATTAACTTTGAAATTTTTGGTGAAATTCAAGCTTTGATGGAAGTTTACGGCAACGAATGCATGTCAAGAACCCGCGTTTTTGAATGGCACAAAAGATTTCATGAAGGCCGGACTGATGTTGAAGATGATGAACGTTCACGACGCCCAACCATATCAAAAACTACTAACAATAACCGAGAAATTGAAAAAATTGTCCGAGAAGATCGTCGGCTTAGTATTCGACTGATTGCAGAGAGGATGTCCATTGACAAAGAAACAGTGTGGCAAGTACTGCATGACAATCTGCATATGACAAAGGTCTGTGCACAAGTTGTTTCAAAGCTTTTAACTAGCGATCAAAAAGAAAAACGCCAAGAGGTTTGCGCTGACATTTCAAAACAAATTGAAGAAAACCCTAAATTTTTAGACGATGTGATTACTGTACCACTGTACCTGCGATGAGAGATGAATTTTCTAGTACGACCCAGAGACAAAGAGACAGTTCATGCATTGGAAAACTGCAAACTCACCACGAATTAAAAAAGCAAAATAAAGCTAAATCAAAATTCAAGGCATTGTTGATTGTTTTTTTTATGGTAAGAGTGTTGTCGTGTTCTTTTTTTATGAAAATCCGAATAAAACGCTGCGTTGGTGCTATCAAAGGGGAAACAAAATAAAATGACCTTTTTTTCTTCAATAAAATTGCTTTATGTTACCAGTCTTGTGATTTAAAAGCGACACCTCGAATACCGTATGCTTCTTTCAATCACAAATAAGCTTTCACTCTACTCCAAACATGATTACCCACAACAATTTTTTGAGAGCTTTTGCGATTTAATGTTATATTTAATTAACATTTAATCACAGGTGGGCAAGTTAATGCAAAACATTAGCTTCGTTAACCACTAGTCCGTTAACAAACTTCACACTTCCGTCGACGTTAATCCGTTATTTTCAGCTTTAATTAACGGAAATTAATAAAGTCCGTTAATTCGTTAATATTTTGCGTGTAATGTACATTTCTTTATGTTCACTCGCTTTTAGAGCACGTATTGACGTTGTTGAGCTGATTGTAAGGAAAAATTTATTGCTATGGTGGTCTTTTTGTGTTTTGGAAGTTACATTTTACAGTCTATAATCTAATTTCAAGACAAAAATAAGTTCAAATGCACTAATGAAGCTGCGATTGGAAAATCTTTGGAAATTGCGAACAGCGATAATTAATAGCCCTATGAGACTGCATCTTATTATTTGCCACAAAAAAAGAGCTCCTTTCTTCGCTTTCTTCTATAAAGCTCGTGCTAATACGCAACAAGCGTTTCTAGTGCCAACTGGTTTGTACCATTATGATAAATGAATGGTGCAAGATATTAACGATAAAAACTTCAACGGAAGTTAACAGAACTTAACGGAAGTTAATTCAGTCCGCTAACATGAAAAAACTTTTTAACGGATTAACGAGTTAATGAAAAAGTTAGCTTCGTAATTAACGGATTAACGATTAATGGATTTGTGCTCTCTTATGCATTTAATTAAAGACAATCATCATCATCATCATCATCATATTTATTTATTTACCAAGTGACGTCATATCACAAGAAAAAAAAGCTGCAACTTCCTCTAGGTCTATCACCAAAGCATCGAAATAAGCAACTCCTTTAAAACCAAACACACAAACTTGCAGAGTCAAAGCGATATTTAGTCACTTGGTGAGGAGACAGCGAAGGACCGAAAGGTCATCTAAGTCTACTGCCACCTCACCAAGTTAAGGTTAAAAAAAAACAGCTTCTAGATTTTCTCAGTCTGCTACTTTCTATGATAAAAAATTTTACGCAAAATTAAAACAAAGTGTTGCAAAGATATGTACATTTTGTATAGTGTATACACAAAACTCACAGTCTCGTAAAGAAAATGCAAGACAACATTAGAATTGTTCTAACTCTAAGCATACTAAAAAATAAAAAAATAAAAATGCTGTAACTACAGATTGGATCGAAATAAAATTAATAAAGTTCATAAATGCTTATTTATGTTTCATAGAATTTAAAGTGGGCAATTGTAGTGGAAAAAAAAAACCTCCTTGCTTTGTTTTGTATTGTTTGCCAATATGTCATTAGTACTGGTACAATTTCTAATACCAGTATATATCAACCTCAGTCAGTTATAGCAAAAATTACTAATAATTCAAGGGCACATCAAAATGAGAGATGACGTATTGTAATAAATGTGTGATAGATGAATGCACCAAAGTCATGCTATTCAAGCAATAGAATAGGTTATTGTTGAACTCAAGCATAAATATGCAACTATGATTCCTGTAATTACTACTGCATTGCTGATAGAAAGCTGTTATTCTAGCTTTTATCGGTTTCATAGTTTGATAAAAAATGAGCTTTAACAGCTTTTTTAAATCTGTAGAATGAAACTTCTTTCATACTGCTTGGAATTTCATTCCAAATTTTAATTCCTGCGGATGATAGAGACTTTTGCCCTAATCTTGTTCTAGTTCTTGGAAGAAAGAAGTTGTTTTTGTGGCTAAATCTTGTCTTATGTGTATAGCAGTTTTTTATTAGGTTAAACTTATCTGTATTTGCAAAAGATAATACATTATTGTGAATTTTGTACATTAGCTTTGCAGTTTCCAGAGAGTAAATATCCTTGAGTTTTAAGCATTTAGCTCGATAGAACAAAGGATTAGTATGCTCACGATATCCACTTCCAGTTAACAATCTGATGCTTCTTTTTTGCAGAATAAAGAGAGGTGCTAGTGTTGATTTTGAAGCAGTCCCCCAACTACTTATGCAGTATTGTAGATGAGAGTATATGAGGCAGTTGTAAACAGATCTTAAGGTTTGCTCATCTAAAACTAAAACTTGTAACACTAAACTGCAAATGACGTAGTAGTAAATGTTCTCGAAATAATGCTGCATTTCAAAGGAGGTGACTAAGTAATATGAGCATAAAATAACAGAGGTGGAGTCGAGGACACGAGGCTCGAGGCCAAGGCCTCGAAATAATGCTGCATTTCAAAGGAGGTGATTAAGTAATGTAAGCATAAAATAATGCTGCCATTTGATATCAGCTACTAGCTACAACTGTAATTTAGAGTGGTATTTTTATCGTGTATATTTACCTGTTTACTGTTCTATTATTTAATTTCAGATCTAACATTCATTTTTATAAAATAATCCTAATTAGTGCTTAGTCATTTCAAACGCATTTTACATGCGTCATCAAAAGACTTGACTTGATATTTTATCAATTTCTAGCAAAAAAAGTTAAGTTTTGCCTACAGCTGCAACTCAGCTACAGAATAACCATGCAACTAAGCTATCTCCATGTGACCTAAATTTAATACTGAAAATATTGCCTCCAAATTAAAGTCTATGCTTTTTCGGATACCCCTATCAATACCACAGTAAAACTATTATTTGGGATTGGGAGATTACAGTCAGAGGTGGAGTCGAGGACACAAGGCTCGAGGCCAAGGCCAAGGACACAAAAAAAATCCGAGGTCAAGGACAGCCTTTCCGAGGACAGACACTCTCGAGGCCAAGGACAGGAATGCTCGAGGCCAAGGCCAAGGACTTCAAAATGTGTCCTCGAGGACTCCACCTCTGATTACAGTAATACATCTACTGTAGCAAAATATTCTATTAACATTTAAACTGAAACCGTAAAATGCTAACCCAACTGATGCAGTCTTTGTAACACGCGTGGCTCGATTTCTGTGATACGTAACTTTGATTGCTAAATAAGTTAAAATTTGCAGCAACTTTCACACGTTTTCTGCAGGAGAAAGGCGTTTGTTGTCAAACAATGCTATGTGCTGTCGACCCAATCACTTTACCACAATCCGACGCTTGATTTCGCTCGTTCTCACCATCAAAAAGCTGTTTGTTCAGCTGCGATCTGCACGGATTCAAGCAAAAGCAACTCAATAAATCAGCGGGTTTTATTGGCTGCAGTTTGCTATCAAAAATTCATTTTGTTTATTGCTTTTAGCGAAAGCCAGATGTACTCGTCTACTCAACGCTTTTTTGACCGAGTACATTGACCTTTGAGTACGAGTACCAACCGCATACCTGGGGTTCCGAGTACTCAAAAAATGGTACTAGAGTTGTACTCGAGTACTCCATCACTGGACGATGGAAGAAAAAAAAATTTTAACTACACAAATTGTTAATCTCGTAATCAAAAAACAAGTCAAATATGTCAAAGCCATTTGCTACAGCACCAATGCAGCAAACTGCAGAGTACTTACTATGATATATGTGTGTAGTTGCTTCTTTCGAGGTTAAGATCCTTGCCACAGCTCCACGCACCGTCTGGCTCTCTCATTAAATTCGCAGAGATCAGCCATGGAGCAAGGTTCGTAAGGTAGAGAGCATGTTAAACAACGTTGAATTGCATCATCTTCTAGTAATCTACTCCACACATCCAGATTATGCTTGTGGATTAATTGGCCAGTGAAGCCCCACTCTTTCAGTTTTTGTTTTGTTCTTGCTACGCCAACGCAAAGGCGTTAAAGTAGCGCCTTGGCATTAGCATTTTCCCTCTATTTTTGATCCAGGAGGCAGACTTTCATCGGGTTTGATATTTAAATGATTGCTTGGTGGCAGCTCTTCTAACTTTCTTTCCCATGTTTCCTCTCTCTAAGTTGTAACCTTCCCATCAAGACGATCTACGCTGTTTAGAAAGCTTTTTCTTCGTTTTAACCTAGTGATGCAATACGTTAATAGCACACTGTTGACGCAATACACGCAGCCAAAGTAGCGTGATTTGTCGACAAATAAATGTTGAACCTTCTGTTATCTGTAAATACCAGGATCGAAATCTAGTACGGGATTGGCATGGAAGATTGTCTTCCACTCTATTTCATTCTATTTTTCATTCCTTACCATGCCCTAAATTGTGATTCAACCAGCGGTAAAACCACCAGTTCACTCAACAATCCATAAAAAGAATTTGCTAGAGTACAACTAAGTACTTTGGTCAATTAAGTACAACATTTTTGACAAATAAGACATAAAAGTAGTTTATTGAAAATAAACAAAAATTAATAACGACCCGAAAGAGCAAAAATATCACTAGCAAGTAACAACTCCTTGTTAAACTTCGCGGCTTTGTGAGCACAACATGGGGCTTTGTGAGCATGATATTGAAATCGTTGCAATGCAGCTCATATAATTGCATATTGTTGATAAAGGAGATCTCTTATTGTGTAGTAGTCTTCAGTAAGGCAGCCTTCCATATCAATATTACCTTGCTTGTTCTACAAAAGGCAATGTTTAGTAAAAGATACATGATATGCAGGAAAAATTTAACAGAAAGTCTAAAGTACAGAAGTCTGGGAACGAATTAACCTTTAAATACGTTAGCATGCTAGTACTAACACTGTGCTAGGGTAGCAGAGTGCTTTAATGTTTGCCCTGCGTTGAAGGATTGCCACAAGTTTGATACCAAATGTATGCCTATGTTGTTGCGGGCAAAGGTTCGAATCCATGTCGCAGACATTGTTTGACAAACTGAACCAGATGCAGCTTACAAATTACAACATGCAATCTTATTTAATTTCTTGAACAGTATCGAAACTTACATAGATTCGTAAACATGCTGCTAAGTTTGCTCTTATTGGTTATGCAAAGTACTAAGCATGGAACAGTCCATTCTAGCTACGCTGCTTGCTATCTGAGTGATTAACATTTAAATTTTAAAATTTACAATCTCCTCGACAATCCATTTCAAGTCTTACTTACCCTTCTGATTGCAACGGAGTTATTACAAACAAGTACTCCGCCAATGAATTCGGCCTGAATGCCTTCGTTGATGAGGATTTGTTTGAATTCGGACAATTTCAGTTCATTGACAAAGCAAATGTCATGACCAGGAGTCTGCAACAAAAAGAAATATGAATATTGAATAAACAGTTCAAGGTTTGGCCAATTTTAAGGCTAAATCTGCGAAGAAAATTACGGTTTACCTGTTGTTGAGTTCAAACTCATCTTGAATGAGTTTAAATTATGTTCGAAGGTACCAAACCATCACACAAAAAAAAAGATTTTTCAAAAATGATTTATACAAGTGATTATTAGGATTAGGCGTCACAACAGAAAAACTTGTTGTTGCTTAACTTCGCAATTTTTTCCAAACTCCATCCTTTTTTTGCCGGATGATCTCTTTTTGTTCACACATAGCTAAAAATTTATGGTGGCTTCTATAATCAACATGTTAATGAACATAGTGGACCTATTGCTTTTCATATGCACACAATTTTAAATTGACCAGTTAGTAGTTATTCATGGGTAATATTTAAAATTTTACATTTGCTTCACTTTTCAAATTTGCCACACAAGCAAGGTCTAAATCAATCTGAACATATTTTTTATTTGTTCTTCAAATTCAGGTAAGAGCCGCGGTTGCAAACAAAGCAGAAAAAAGAAATAATTCAGTTGCCGATTGGCGCTCAAAAACGAAAAAAACGTCAACATCTAACTGATCATTTAATTTCTCACCTCGTCCATTGATATTGGTTCCAGCGATGGAATAGCTCGTCCGTAATCAATTGAATCCAAATTAAACATCGGTCGCGTTGTTGTGCTTGATGCTGAAACAACACACAAATAATTATAAGCAGTTTTAGCAATACTGGATAACACGACGTTAAAAAAATTGAAGTTTCTGCACCTTCATCGTTTTAGTTGTTACAAACCTGGCTGTAGTACACCAAACGCTGGACACCTGCCCTTTCTTTAAAATTTTTCACCGTACAATGTACAAACTGTACATGGTAGTGACTATTTCACCAAACATTTTGAAGATAAAAGAATAAAACAACATTCGCGCATTTTTCATTTACTTTTGTAAAGGTCAAGATTAGAGTTTGGGTTAGGTGTAGGGCAGTGGCGTACCGTGACATTTCAGATAAGGCATGCATTCAGATAAGGCATCAGCTTTGATGACGTCATTGGTTATTAGGCAGTTAAATAAAACAACTTACACCGATGTCTAGTATTGCAACTAGGCTTCCTCTCCCCAATACACATTAGTGTGTAGATTTACTGTCCAAGTACAAGTCGTTCTTGTGTTACTACAGACATTGACAGGTTTAGCAGTTTTATATGTGCCAGTAGCCAGTACCATACTAGACTAGCGCCAACAGTAAAATAGGCAGAGGTGGGCAAAGCGCAATTAGAAGCGCAAAGCGCAACTTCCGCAACCTCCGCAATTGCGTAAGTTGCGTTGCGCTTTAATTTTTTATTTTGAAACATTGCGAAAGTTGCGTTGCGGAATAAAGCCTTTAAAATTTGTTGCGCTTTAAGTGCGTTGCGCTTTCAAAATTTTTTTCGGTTAAAAGCGCAATTCTATACATTAAACTTAATTTTGCTCCATTTCCATCGTAATATTGATAAATTTTGGGCTTGTTTAGCAAATTATTTACTCTTTTTCAGTTAAAATTGCAAAAAACGCAGTATTTGCATTGTGTTGTGAAATCTCAATTGCGGAAGTTAGGTTGCGCTTTAACTTGGTACGAAAATACCGTTCCGCGATTGCGGAATTGCGTTGCGCTTCAACTGAATCAAAAAGTTCATTGCGGAAGTTGCGCTGCGCTTCAGAAAGCAAAAAAATTAAATTGCGCCTTTTGCGCTGCGCTTTTACAGGTTAAAAAGATCGTTGCGCTTTGTTGCGTTGCGCTTTTGATATAATGTTATTTGTGCCCACCTCTGAAAATAGGCTTTAATAATACTGAGGTAAAAACATCAATATTGTAAAACTAAGCTGAGCCAACTTGCTGAATAGCAAATACACAGCCTATTTTACTCATGTCATTATAATACATCACAGCCAGACAATGGCAACAGCCAGCAATGCTATAGCTTACAATATTAAACAGGCTGGTGGGCTCAAGGCTAGTCCAATGCAAGTATGGTCAGCCCTGGCTTTACTTGTGAAGCACAAACAAAGCAGCTAAACAACCTACCGATCAGTGGTCGAGTGCATAGAGCGTCTACTACTGAAGCGGTAGACTAGGGTTCGATTCCCGGTCGGGTCAAACCAAAGACTATCAAAATTGGTATTCACAGCTTTCCTGCTTGACGTTCAGCATTAAAAGGAACAGTGTGAAGCCTCCACCGTGTGTGGTAGACAGGTGGGCAGGTGGCAGCTTGACTCGAAGATCGAAAGGTCCCTTCGCTGTCTCCTGGCCAAGGCAACTTGGTGAATAAAATGTAATTACAATTACAATTACCGGTAATTTAATGATAGTCGCAAAAACTTTTTTGCAAACCTAGTGCAAACTCTACAACTAGCCTAGGTCTAGGCCTACCAAGTACTAACTAAACCAACTACCGGTAACTCCCAGTTTCAATGGATTTCACATCTTGCTGTAACTCTTATAGCTCAACATTTAATCCAAACAGTGCGAACAGTACCATATCAACAACTCACTCTGATTTACACTACCTAATGCCAATATCTACCGGCTATCATTGCTTGGTTACGCCGCTGAGTTATTCGATTTTAGCATATCACTAAATTACATAAAATAAATGGCAACGCGCATGCAGTATGTAAAATTGAATGCTTTGGTACATAGCTTGTGGGCTGTTTTAAGCTAATTCACTTTTACAAATCTAAAATCAAAATAGAGACTACATTCTACGAAAACAAAAAACTAGACCTACAAAAAAAATTTTGTAGCAAACAAAGCGCCAATCGAAGTTTTCAAACCTTTTTTATTTTGTTCGAAATGTTATCGAAACATAGCAATCTCTTGAGCCGTGAATGCAGTTTAAAAAATGCATGTGTTTTGCCATTATTATTTGCAATTTAGCGATATGCTGAAAACAGGCTGAAACTGAAATCAATATATTAAGCTAGACTGTTTATTGCAAATTTGACTTGAAAATGAGTACCTGTAACTTTGGCAACTTAGTTTGATTTTATTTTAAATTTTTACATTTACTTGTTTAAATTATTATTATCTTTTTTGGCAAAATGACTAGGTGTGCAATGCATGCCTTGCATGCATGGAGAATACCCCATGGTTTAGGGTTTGTTTTGGAGTAAGAATCTAAGCTTGGGTTAGATTTGGGTGAGAATTAATAAAAAAGATAATTTCGGGTAAAATAGTCTCTTCCTGAAAAATTGGGGCTTACTTACATCGAGTCACTGATAGCGGTGTCACATCAACTTCCATCGCCGTTTCTCCGTTCGTTTCCTTTTCAAACGAAAGTCGTACCTCGCGAGATGCTTCATTTGAATCTTCGATCTAAACAAAACGCACCAGGTTTTTTTTGACAGGTAAATGAAGAGTTAAGTTATCAATGGACTACTGGACATTTCATTTACCAATAACTAGTGCTGCATTGCTAGGCTTGAGTTGAATTAAACGTATTTTAATCTCTTCACATTCCCAGTCGGGCCTCCCAATGACTTCAGAGATGCAGACAGATGGTGGCTTAACTACAATGGATTCTTCCCAAAGCCAACGCAAGGCGGAACTGTTTCGTGCTACCGCTCATCAGTTGCGTGGAGATAGAAACCTTAGGAAACAACAGAAACTCTTAAGTACACTTGTAGGCAGTTTTTAAGTTTCAGGGACTTAAAAACGTTTTACCACAGCCAGGATGCTCAAACTACTATTGTTCATTGTGCAAAAATTGTATTTTGCAAAAATTCTCGATGAAAATATCAAGTTGTTGATTGCAAGCACCACATTTCCTACCTGCTGGGCTGATAGGACTTCAGCAAAATTCTGCACCACATCACTGTAATCCACTCTCGCATCCAACCAACATAACTCCGCATCTTTAGCTGATGAAAATCGCAACGTGCCGACCAACGAATCCTTTAATTTCACCTAAAAACACAGCATTCAGAACGGCAACGTGATTCAAAAATGATGTAAAAACTGTTTTCAAAAAAACGCTCCACAAACTATACTTGGTTTTGTTGTAAAAACATTATTACTATTGTTAGTATACTGGGAACCTGGGCAAGAACCAGGCTAGAAGAAACGACGACCAAATTTTTGATAAGTACAAGTACTGTTCGAGCAAAGCTTCCTAATTTACAGCTGAAATACTTCATTTTCTGATTAATTTAACGTCACACAAAATAGAGGCAGGCTGTTCTTTAATCGAGGCAGGCTGTTCTTTAGTAGTGATAGTCCAAATTAAAAAACTTTAATTCTAGCAGAGTAGAAATCGCTGCTTTTGAAACGATAGTGGAACAAAAATTGGATTAGTTTTATCAAGTCCATCTACGATGAACCGTTTTTGTGTATCTATACTCCATAGTCTATACCAGGGGTCGGCAACCTGCGGCCCGCGGGCCAAATCCGACCCGCCGACACATTTTATCCAGCCCGCGGCCTGTTTTTGAAGCTGTGTATTTATCCGGCCTGCGATCTTTTTACGTAATCATGACAATTAGCATAGCAAACAGACGTTTAGCGATCACTATTTAATTTAGGTGAAACCACGCTTCTAAACAATTGCATGACGTAATAGATTTGACTGGAAGAATTTCCGTGTTTTATTCTGTTAAAGACTGGCGGAAAAATAAAAAGAATTTTCGTCGCCCATCAAGCACTTAGCAGTTCGCATCTTGACCTATGAAAACACGGAGAGCGAGTGTTTTTGCAGGAATTGCAGTAACATGCTTTCTAATCAGTGGCGCCGCTAATGGGGGAGGGGTGGCGGCCCGCCCCGGGTGTCATCATTTAGGGGTGACACGATTTTATGATAACAATCGAACAAAAAAGAAAACAAGACTATGCTTAACATAATGTTTAGCACACTGGAATGGACTAAAAATAATTAAAAGCATCTTTTGAAACGTTTATTTAGTATGGGGCGCTAATTTGTCAAAAACATAAATTGCAAATCAGTAAAACTTTAAAAAATCGCTAACACTAAGCAATCAAATTTGATCGCTTGTTGAAACATGCTGAATACAGGTTTCATTAAAAAAAAGCTCAGGAACAAGGGGGGAGAGTGGCTATTCAGTATTAGTTACTTAGCAATCACTTCGGCTCAAGTATCGCTTCATTCGCCTTTCCCCCACCACAGACAAAATGGTTTACTCGTTGTGAGTTTGATTGAGCTATAAGATTTCATGGTTTCGGTACCACCTAGTAAACAAGATAACCGAAATTTTACCATTAGCCACCTTCCGGATAGCCTTTGCCAATTTTTGCAACCTGTTTAATCATGCTCTTGCACTGCTAATATTTATGCCACATTTTAAAAGCATTAATCTTTATTAAAATAGGCCTAAAACTAAGCTATTTTTGCAAAAAAAAATACAAAATTTTTTAGCGCTGGGGGCTCTGCCTCCAGAACCCCGAAATAGACTCCCCATTGCAGATTGTTGGCTAATAGCCTGAATCTAATCATGTTTTTGCACTGCTAATTTCTATGCTGCCAGAGTTCTCCCTGATGCCAGTTTAAAGAGCATTAATTTTTATCAAAATATGCCTAAAAGTAAGTTATTTTTGAAAGGAAAAAAAATTTTAAGTGCTTGGGCTCTGCCCTCAGACCCCCGAACACAGCCCTCCCTCCACTGCAGTTTTCTGGTTATGCACCTGATACTAGACGTGTGCTGCGCATACTTTCGAGTTTTGCAATCTTCAAATGAGAAGTTATTGAGCAAGCCAAATAACAAACGCTATCTACAGCATTGAAGTGAAGTACCGCTATTTTTCAAAAATAACCTTTTACCGCCTACTACATATTATGAAGGGTGACACCACGAAACTCCGCCCCGGGTGTCACCATTCCTAGCGACGCCACTGTTTCTAATGTCGTATTTGTTTGCCACTGAGCAGTTTGCTCTAATAATAACTGAATTTCTGTTTTGTTTTTAGTTAATAGCTAGAAAACAGTTTTGTGTATTTTTTCATCCAGATTTAGTGGAAACCCTATTTATGGCCCACGGCCAATTATTCAGCTTGTTTTGGCCCGGCAGCATCAAAAGGTTGCCGACCCCTGGTCTATATACCAGGGATATATAGAAACATCAAGACCGGGATTGCTTGCTGAATTTTAGGGCGGACAACAGAAGGGTTACTTGGAAAATTTTGTTTATTGCATTGCTATACCAACTATTGTGCAAAATATAATGCTTCCAACCAAAGTTAACATAATGACAAAAATAACGTAATACTGACGTCATTACTGACGTCATCACTGACGTCATTATGATACCCATAGACAGGAAAATACATAAAAAATGTGCAATATTTTCCAAATGAAAGTCGTGTGCCATTACTAATTGTAAGCTATTGATTGATTTTTTTGCGTTTATATAAAGTAGTGTGTAAATTAATTGGGACAAAACGAAAAGTGTCAAAAAATTAGGAAAATTCTCAAAAACGCGTCTTTAATCCAAATTATATCAACTCTAGCATGTTCAATAGTTAATATATCCTCCTTTTGCCTTTATGAGCATTGAAATTCGTATTGGCATGAAATCAACTAGGGTTGAGCAAATATCTTTAATTTCTTCATCATGGTACCACATTCGTATTTTGGCTTCTATGAGTTTGGTTTTAGCAGTGCAGTTACATACTTAAAGACACCTTTTTATGATAGCCCACAAGTTTTCGATGGGGTTTAGGTATGGGCAGTTGCCAGGCCAGTCTAGCAAAGTTAATTTCGATTTTTAAAAAAATGTTTGCATTTTTTTGAAGTATGGCATGGTGCATTGTCCTGCTGAAAAACACCATTGCCATCTGAGAATGATTTTTGCATTGTTGAAACCAAGTCTTTTTCCAAAATTTAGTTGATTTCATTATTCCTTCGCTTGTACATAATCTTCCAGTATCATTAAGAGTGAAGCAACCCCAAAACATTTTCTTTAGGGGGTGTTTCGGGGCCTGTAGAATATAAAAGGTATTGAGGGGTTCTCTAACACTTTGTCTTACAGATTGAGAATTGAGTCCAAGCACTTCAAAATGGCTGTCATCTTATAAACAACTTTCAATCATTCCTGTTTTCCCTTTTATTGTATTTGTTACCCCATTTTAGGCGTTTCTTTTTCATAGCAACTGTTGGCAATTGCTTCTTGCATGGACTTTTGGCTTTTCTTCCAGCTTCAAGAAGTCGCTTTCTTATGGTTAACGAATCCACGTTGACTTCTGCAGTTGCTAAATCTCTTTGAAGGTCCTTACTAGTTTTTCTAAGGTCTTTAAAAGTATTTTGCAATATCATTTTGTCATCACGAGGGGTCGTTTTAAGCTTTCATTCATGCTGATCCCGCCTTTTAGTTGTGGTGACGTCACCATTAGTATCCATCACTTAAAAAATTCGCCCCACATTTGATTTTGACACATTCAGCTTCTCTCCTATTTTTCTTATTGTCATATTAGAGTGTTGTCGTAGAGTAACAATTTGTACCCTCTTTCTTGGAGCGATATTCATTTTATTGCAAGCAGGCAGATAGTAATATGCAAAAATCAAAATAAAATTTTTGGCCACGAATAAGTTTACATAATTTAAAATAAAAAAATCTGTTAATCTGAAAAAATAGAGCATAAAAGCAGTTAATAGTGGTTCATATTCTTTACTTAGCTTATTAATTATCATTACAATACTATCTATCATACATTCCCTAAACTAACCTAAACAAAATTCAAAAAATGCAAAAATATAATTTTGTCCAAATTAATTTGAACACTACTGTACCTGTCAGGGTCCACGACAACTGACCGCGAACCAACTGACGCCGATTGGCTGAGAAGGCCGATCATAAAAATATTCTACCATCTCAGAGCCATCTTGCCCAAACCCTCACTTAGTGACAAAATCACTAGTAACCGTTGGTTCGCGGTCAGATGACTTGGCTTGACGAAGCTCAGCTAAAAGTTAAGCAAAAACCTTCCAATCATAGTTGTGGAAAGTAACAACGCTCTAATGCACTGCGCCAAACTGGCGATGTAAAATGGACGAAGGGTTTGATAAGAGACACAATATATATAGATATATATATATATATATATACATCAAGAAAAAATGTGTCTAAGAACATACACAAATAATATCCACTGCGGATATTCACCAATGCGATATAATATACACATTTAGCCAAATAAAAACACTTCTTTCTAGAAGTTGAAAAGATTTGTTTTCAAACATTTAGGGAAAAACTCAACAAAATTATTAAATTCTGACGATCAGTTGCTATGAAGAGAAAAAGTAGGCGTAATAAATAACGAAAACTGCTACATGGAAATACAGTAGGCCTATGTCACCGTTTCTGTTGATGAAAAAAAAACAAAAACTTATGACACTTGTGAGGGTAAAAAAAACAAAAAACACTGAAATAAAAATTATATGCCAATCAGATTATGCTACTTGTAATACGCTTGACAATGAAGAAAAATAATACTACTAAACTGCTACAACACTACAGTTCACAGTGGTTAGTCGCAGGTCAGTATTAGAAAAAAAAAAAACGCATTGAAGCTCAACATAAAAGTTGCAATGATATGTTAAAAAAAAAAAAAAAAACAGAGCTATGGTGTTAATTTTACAGAGAATTTTAAATAACAAGCACACTCCTGTATGCGTTTTAACAGCAAAGTCATAAAACCTTAATCACGACTGTGATTCAGAAGTATAGTGCAGAAATTCTGAACATGCGTATTAGGGAAACAGTTAGTTTCTGCTTCACATATCCTTTCTCTAAGCTGATGGGCAGCATCACTAGGTATGCTCAAAGAGCCTTTGCATTTAAATAAAATCTGGCACATGGTTTGGTCACTTTCACCACAACCGCATAAAGGTGTATAAACTGTAAACATCAGGAAATTTATCAAATAAAAAGGAGTTCAGCAAATTATTTGGATAAAAAAAGCTTAAAAGTCTCAGTTTTTCGGTTAACAAAAGAATCAAAAGAGAGACACAATAATAGCTGCTCGTTGAAGTTTCACCATTCAGTGAAATAATGTCCAAAAAGTATATCTTTTTCGTTACATTTTAAACTGATAAGTCTTACTCTACATTCTGAAACACCTGCTAGCATTGTATAGTCACTATAAGGCACAGTAACACCTGCACACAGAAGTTTCATCTTTACATCCTTTGGCTACGAATCTAATGTTCGATTTAAAATATTTGAAAGAAAAGTAAAAATTACTAGAGTCTTAACTAGGAAAGAAACAGCGCAAAAACTACAATTTTGGCAAATTGAAAAACACTCTTAACTAAATGATAATTATTTGCCAAAGAGGTCACAACTGAATACCAAACAACAGTTACCTTTTGGCAAACAAACATACTGTTTTGAATTTACAAATATCAGTTAACCATGATACTTAAACTTAAAGCACTTAAAAACACAAAAGCTTCCAGCTGCATAAAATAAAAAAAAGTTGACTATATCTGTTTCCTTATTTGATTCACATTACAGTATAGCCCACATAGTACACGCGCCACAGTAGATGGAGACTATTGCGCAGATGTTTGTGAATTTAACTTTCTAATGGTGCGTGCCATTTTCTCGGGAGGTGCAAGAGTGCATTGGTTGATTCTTTTCAACTCATTGTTAGCAAAGCAGTTGAATATTGTTTGCAGTATCAACACAAAATTATTGTGCCCTTGCGTACCGGTTTGTTTAGCCAAAACTACATACGTGTCGGATTCCGCAAATTTTGTCGCAACAAAAATAAATGCCGCCCTCTGATTTTTTGCGGACAGCAGCCTACTTCATGCAGATTGCAAAAGAAACAGTTGCAATTTTACTCAGAATCATGCGAAATTTTAAATTATTATTTTATTAGTATTGCTACTGGGTAGGAGATATCACCGATTGCTTTGCTTTATGTTTGTTCCGTGTTGTACACAAAAAGATGAGAATGCTATTTGTATTCTTAACTATGACTTGACCAAAAGTTGTACCCCAGTATTCCACATGCAAAGAGCGCATTATAACCACTCAATCAAATCGCTTGTTCAGATTACCAAAAAATTATGAATGATAAGTTTTTTTAGCTAATTGTGCAGAGACTTTTCAATCTTTTCCGATAAATACTGCAATATTTTCTGGTTATTACGAGAAAGATTTTAGTGTATATTACAAAAGTTTATGTTTTAACTTTCATTACAGGTGTTTTCAGTGAATCGACTGTTAGAGGTTTGGAATTTTACAGTGATAGTCATCCTTCTTTTAAAGACACTGCAAGATATATCAAATTTATTTTAAATATCTGGAAAATCATGTCGTTAAAATCTCCTTCAAAAGGTACAAGTTGTATCTTGGTACTCTGCAATTTTTTACTAATCTGCGATTATAGCAATGATTCAAAGATACATCGTTGCCACAGGCTGATCAATATTGTTCATTTTACCAGACATAAAAAAGCCAGAGGTGATTGAGTAAAAGCAGTACTTAACTATAGCATGCCGTTTTCAAATTACGTTAGGACGTCGAATCCAACTTTTAAACTCTTCCATTGGCTCAGAACACCACCATAAATTCTAGTATTCTTGACATGCTATTTAATAAACTTTACATTGTGTTAAAGACTAAAAAGTTTTTATTGCTAAATGTTTATGAGTAGGAATACGGAAGCGTGATGCTGTTTCTGTGCTGCTTTGCAGTGCAATTGCACAACTGTATCCTTGCTAATGAATCTGCACAAAGTAAGCTGTTGTCGGCAAAAAATCAGAGGGCAGCCTTATTTTTGCTGCGACAAAATTTGCGGAATCTGACACGTATATAGGCTAGTTTTGGCTGAACAAACCTGTGCGCAAGAGCACAATAAGTGAATAACTTTGTGTTGATGCTGCAAACAATATTCAACTGCTTTGCTAACAATGAGTTGAAAAGAATCAACCAATGCACTCTTGCACCTCCTGAGAAAATGGCACACACCATTAGAAAGTTATATTCACAAACATCTGCACAATCAGCAATAGTTCCCATCTACTGTGGCATGTGTACTGCGGTATGTGGGCTATACTGTAATGTGAATTAATCCTAAAGAAACAGATATAGTCAACATTTTTTTTTTTTACGCTGCCGGAAGCTTTTGTGTTTTAAACTTAAGTAGCCTTCCCATGGTTAACTGATATTTGTAAATTCAAAACAGTAGGCCTACAGCATACTTGTTTGCCAAAACGTAACTGTTATTTGGTATTCAGTTGTGACCTCTTTGGCAAATAAATGACATTAGGTGAAGTGTTTTTCAATTTGCCAAAATTGTAGTTTTTGCGCTGTTTCTTTCCTAGTTAAGACTCTAGTATTTTTAGGCTACTTTTCTTACAAAATTTTGAATCGAACATTAGATTCGTAGCCAAAGGATGTAAAGATGAAACTTCAGTGTGCAGGTGTTACCGTATTGTGCCTTACAGTGACTATACAATGCTAGCAGGTGTTTCAGAATGTAGAATAAGACATTTCTGTTTCTATATACCGGTACCTACCGATATCCCTGACCTGCTACTAACAGCTTACAGCTCACCTCTCCAGAAAACTGACTAGACTAGGTTATTCTTGCGCTCACTAATGCTTGTAATACTAATAGTCTAAGCTTATGATATGCAGCATAGCCCAGGTAACCAATAATTTTATATAGATAGGCTTATGCCAACACTTTTTATGTTTATGCATATCGATATTAGGCTACTAGTAATATGGCCTGAAGTTGTCAGCAAAAACTGCAAATTCAAAATAGGCTACTCTCAAAGCTTAATTCCATTAAAAGGATCTTTCCAGAAGGTCTACATTATAACAATTATCAGCGCAAACTCTGAGCCTCTATCACTTTTCGAAGCCTAGATCCTTTCTCTTCTAATGTGAAAGAAATAAAAATTGGGACTACCATTGAAACCAGTAGCCTTGTTCAACAGACCAAGTATATATAGTCCAATGCCTTAGCGGATTGGTTTTATTACCTGAGTAACTCTTCTAAACTTTATGTTTTCCTTGAAAAATTAAACTCACGAAAAAAACGGCGATTTTGCCTTGCCGTCTTAGGTAACTTACGCTAACCTGCTCCACTGCACACCAAGTACCTCTACGAAGACACTTTAGCTGACTAAAATAGCCCTTCTGTTGTCCACCAAAAAAACTGAAATCGCTGGAGCGAGCAATCCCGGTGTTCTATATATCCCTGCTATATACTTCTAACAATATGGTCTGGTTATATTTCCATTGAAATAAACAAGGCTTTTGATACCACACAATTTTAATTCAACTTCTCCAACAAATTACCTGATAAATATGACGTTCTTTTGTTGTATCGATAACTTCATTGACAGCAGGAGTAAAAACTTCAACTGTTTTTGATACAGTAGTGGATGATGAACTGGCACTTAAAGACCTGACATAAAAGATAAACTTCAATCAAGAATTCACTTGGAGGTCACCAAAGCTACCGAATATCACCAGATTTATACAGACTCAATGCTGAACATTGGTAAACTAACAGCAAATTTTTTTACACTTAACGTTTAAAGCTGGTTCTAGAGTAGATAGAAATCCCGCCATTATGAGAGCCGTAAATTTAAATTTTTTTATCGGTAACAGAAACTGCAGTCTTTTAAATTTTTTCAAAATTTTTAATTCAATTTTTAAGTCGTGAAGCAAATTTTTGAAAATCTAAAATTAGCACAGCACAAGATAACCTATTTAATGATCATTACCAGCAATACATTCCACTTCATCAAGCGGTTTCAAATGATTTGGAAGACGCAAATCGAAAAATTTGCGATTCGCTATGATTTACTTTTTGATTTGTTCGGCAAAACGCTTTGTTGTTTTAGGATCACCACGAACAAGAATAACTTCTCTTGGCTTGACTTGTTGAACGATTTTCAGCATCGACTCGCCATCAGATCGTCCCTCAAAATCGATGAATGAAATACTGCATTTGATATCGAGCGTGATTTCCTCACTAACACACTTCGTAGGAGGCTCCTCATTGACTTCTGAAAAATAGGTTAAAGCTTTGGTTGAGAACTATACAGTGGGAACCGAAGGCCTTAAAATCGATATTCCTAGCTTTCTTACTGAACGCTTAGCCTTAAAAGAGATGGTGTAAAGCTTCCACTGAGAGTGGCGGCTTTCAAGAGAGCTTTTAACTCAAGCAGAGACGTTGAAGGAGCGTGCCGAGCCTGGCGGACGCAAATTCGATAGTCTCAAGGCCTTCGAAGACGTGGCTATGTGCAGCCTCTAAAGGAACAGAGGTCCGGTATCTCACCTCCCCCTACCGTGACACGAAAGGTAGGCCCCGGTCCCACTTGTACTTGTTTTCTCGATGTCGGAAGGCACGAGCTCAATACGAAGTAGGGGTGCCGGTCGGGACCGACGCCGAGTGAGCAGATGGTACTGTCACGTCTCCTTCTGAACTCGGTTGCAGGTTCCGCTATAGTAGCATGATGCGCACAGACCTTGCTTCTCGTATATTTGAGAATTAAAGAACTTAACCGTCTTTCACAGTAGAACTTCGATTAGCATACTGGCCGTAGCCAAGTAGCTCCTTTTACTATCCCAACATGGCACCTTGGCAGGAACTGGTGCCGACTAGATGTTGCAATCACACTAGTGATTTTAATTCCTTCAATACGAGATTTGCAGGCTTGCGGAGTCAAACACTCTGACCGCTGGCATGTGCACAGATATGGAAGCCTCAGCATACGTTCCACTCGGAGATTTCACCTCCGAGTTCGCTTGCTGGCCGTGTCCCAGCAGCTCCTTCGACTACCTAAAAATAGGTAATTCGGCAACACTAGTCGTGGTGCCTGCAGGATCTTACGATCTTTCACTTCGGTCTTATTCCTTCAATTTGAGATGCCGATTCCTAGACGATCTCCAGCCCATGAAACTTCGGTAGATGTTCCACGAACCTTCAATCACTCGGACCTGCATCAGTCGCACTTCCGATTCGCTCAGGCCGAGCACCAACAACTTGTTGCGCATCGATCTCTCAATCGACCCTCTCGATCCAACAACGACTCCATCGAACACCAGTTTACTACAACCCAGGTATTTTCTGAAGCCGTCGCCATGTGGTGAGTACTTGCTGATATTGTTATATCTCGCAACTTTTAGCTGCTGCGCCGACAGCTCGTACGGACAATGAGTATCGAGAAGCAACGCATTGCCGGCCATCTTAGCACAGAGGTTCGGCCGAAGGACGCGACGGTCCAACGGACTCACACGATTCTCGGCTTGCTACACACCACATGTCCGTTCTTTTTAAGTCTCTTTTTCACAAACATCGATCGAACACCATGTTATGGCGTCAAATGCGCAAACCTGTCGTCGTCGAGCAGCTTTGAAGGACATGAGAAACCGTTTCCTTATCTCCTCCACATGCTCGACAAGGTGGTATTGACTTGCCACGACCCCTGGTCATGGACTCGCCACACACCAGTGTCTGTGACCTGAGCTTGCTTGCGAAAATAAGAATCCTCCGCGATTCTTCCCGTTAAGGCCGTGCTCACGGAGCCAACAGTTATTACTCAGACCGACGAAGGCTTTCGGCGCCACGGCCCTGAACGAACTTGCACCATCGCTGCCTTCTGAAATTCAACAACGATGTGCACCGTGATCCGAAATTGAGGCCTCTTTGGCACCTGAGATGTCATTCGAAACAACTTAACTCAAAGAGTCCCATAGGCCAGTGTCATACACCAATCGCACATTTCCGTCCTCGCTGTTACTCATTTTCTCAGCCAATCAAGCCTTTTCCAAATAGGTCATCTCGAGAGCGTCTGGTATGCCAAGACCTCCCTTCTTCATCTCGAGATGGATCCACTCTTTCGAAAGGTTGAATGGCGCATGCAACGTCCATCGCACGACTCTCCTTACTTCTCGATTTAATCAGCATGTTGTCGCGATCGATACTCTACCCAAGACTAGTTTGAACCGCCACCTCGGCAGGATGAAACTCCGAAAAAGTTCCACACGTTGCTGTGGTTTGCGCGCGGACCCCGCCAGGCGAGTCATGACACCTTCAAATTCCTGCTTCATGACTTTACCGACTCCACTTATTTCGAAGCTGACTCCAACCTCTCGCACGATAACGGGGAGGTCTGTTCGACCTACCTGTAGAAAAGGCTCCATCATTACACGCAGTTGTTTTCTTGATCCCACCTTTTTGAGCCCGATCAAATAGGACTTATGAGGGTTAATTGCAAGCCTATGGCTCTGTATAAAGATCTCCGTGGTAGACAGGAGGCTCTTTATTCCAGTCAAAGATTCCGAAACTAGCAACAAGTCATCCACGAAAGCCATCGTCGACATTGAGGAAGCGTTTGGTAGTCCATAGCCAAGCACTGGGTTCCATAGGTGGCGGAACCGGGGGGGCCTCGGCCCCCCCACTTTTTTTCAGGGGGGGCCCTAATTTATGTGATTTTTTTCTAAAATAACACTGCTGAAAAATGTTTTTGCAACTTAATATCATAAATGTCGAAACCAGAAGACGTAGAATGCAGACTCACACTCCTAACCGGGTGGGAAGGCATTGGATTATATGCATTGACTTTTACGACGATGACTCAAAATAATTTTTGTTGCGTAATTTCTCCTCTAGAGCTTAACACTAGACCGATTCCATTCCCAATTGTGATGCTTGTGTTAAGAGTACGATACCTTCGGTTTAGATTTAATACCTGTGCGGCTGTCATTTTTGCGACTATACGATGTTTACGTTATTTTGAAAGTGATTTCCAATCTCTAAAAATAACCTCCCCTCTCCACGGTTATTGTACCCAGCCGCCATTCTTTGCATTGTTACGTAATTATTGTAAGCGTCACGGACGAAATAGAAGCGAATTTGATTGGTGTGCAGCTGATGAACAATCATAGGTTAATTTGTGGTGTAAAAAATGAGTACTTTGCTACATTATTTTCTCAGATAATTCATATGTTTTTTTGTTCTTGACCACCACAAAAATAGTAAATAGCGAATGGATACTAACGCAAAAAGTAACATGTTGAATCTGGAAAAGGAAGAAGCGACGCAATCTTCATATTTTGCACTCACGCGTTTCAAATAATTTTTGGAAGGAAGCCAAAATGGAATGCCTCAAACGACGCTTGCTCTAAAAAGCGTGTTTAAGAGACTTTGCAATCATTATATGTTAGTAGCGTAGCCAGGGGGTGGGAGCAGGGGGGCTATAGCCCCCCCATTGGCATGTCGACCAAAATGCCAAATGAGAAAAACACTACGTTTTTAGCACTTTTGAGACTATTTTATTCACTGGAGTAGACTAAATAGTGATTTAAAGCATCTTTTGAAACATATATTCAGGGTGGGGGGGGCTAATTTGTCAAAAACAAAACTAACAAGTAAATGAAAACTTTGAAAAATCGTCAAAAATAAGTCATCAAATTTGATCGCAAGTGTAAAAATGCAAAACATAAGTGTCATCAACAAATATACTATAAACTACGAAATAGGGGGGGCTATTCAGTATTAGTTAATTACCAATCATTTCTCTCAAATCTCTTTTCATTAGCCCCCCTCCCCCCCGCAATTTCTTTCTCCATAAACTGTATACGAAATAGATAACTCCGTGTTAGTTTTATTGAACTATTCTATTTTATAATTTACCAGCATTTAAACAAGATAACTAACATTTTACCATTAGCCACCTCCCTAATAGCCCATTTATGCCACCAGTTTAATCATGTTTGCACTGCCAATTTCTAAGCCACGTTTCAAAAGCATTATTTTTTAATCAAAATAGCCCTAAAATTAAGTTATTTTTGTTATAGAACGCAAAATTTTCGAGCGCTGGGGGCTCCACCCCCAGACCCCCGTGCCTCCGGCGGCTGGGGGCTTTGCGCCCAGACCCCCATTGGCTATCTTCCCCAAAACAGCCCCCGCCCCATTGCGGATTTCTGGCTACGCGCCTGTTATGTGTTATTTTTGTACATGTTATGTGTTATTTGTATATGTTACTGTTGAGCTTAGCACGTGTATAATACTAATATAGAAATAAAACGAAAAAGATAACATCGTTGTTAAGCAAACGTTCGTTAGCAGAACAGTCAAGTTCAGAACCTCCATCTAAACAGCCGATAATAAACCAAGGGGAAGATAGCGACGAAAATTCGGATAATGGTAGTGGCCTTGCCAGCGATTTAAGTTCAAGCTATGATAGTCGAAGCGGTACAGGTACTCTCGCAATGATAAGTAAGTTTGCAAATTTAGCTAAACGGAGGGCTGAAGGCTTGGTTTGGAATGGAAATGTTAAACTGCCTTTTACGATTTACGGTTTGCAACAGACCCATAATATGATAAGCTGAGTTTATTTTTAAGTCAAGCGGACAAGCTAGTGGAATCGCAGTCGCAAAATTAACAGTGGTCAAATACTGGAGATTTTGGCAAATCTTTGTGAAGCTATACGTTACTACAAAAAAATTAAGTTCTCATACATTTAAGCAAGACTGTGGACTCGTGGAGTACAGGAGTCGGAACTTTTAAAAATATCGGGAGTTTAAAAGCCTGCAATGTAATATGTAAACAAAGGTAAAAAATTAGTCAGTATATCCTATACATTTCAAGAAAAAAATTGAGGCAAGGCCCTAGCTTATCAGGTATCCTCCTTTTTATCGGGCTGTAAGTCAAGTTTAATGTGTACATTTGCAGTGTGTTTACTAACATATAACAATGTAGCATTTTTGCTGTGACTAAATTTGCGACTGTTTTATTATGGATATTAAATAGGCCTAATATTATTGCTATAGTTTTTGATGATTAATTACGGCTTGAAATAACATTTATGGGCGAACTTTTTTAAACGAACTGCGTTGTTCCGGTAACCTTTAGCGACATGCTACATTTGGAGTAGCTAGTGCTAAAACAACGAAAATCGCTGTAAGCTTATAACTGCGCGTTATGCGCTGTAGGTGAAAAAACTGGATAGACTTTGGGCCCCCCATTTTCAAAATGGTTCCGCCATCGCTGCTGGGTTCAACTCGTCAACCAACTAGTCCACTACCATGTTAAACAGTAACGGGGAGAGAGGACATCCTTGCTTCACCCCACTTCGCATCTCGATGTCTCCGGTCGTCGTGATTCCGTTTGAGACCCGGGTCACTGCTCCATCGTAGAGGTCCTTCACAACTCCAATGAATTGATTTAGACATCCATGACGTTGAAGTGCACGAGTCAGAAGCTTGTGGTTCACCCAATCGAAGGCCTTTGCCAAGTCCAGGAACACCACAAAGATGCTCCAGTTTCTTTTGCGAGCGTCCCGCATCATCCCATGGAGGAGAGTGATATGCTCAGCACATTCCTAAACCTCACGAAACGCCTTCTGGAGTGGATTCAGCTTAGTTCACCGTTGAAGCCTCCATGAAAGGATCTTCGTGTAGAGTCGGACAAGATGGGAGCCAATCGTAATCGACCTCCAGTTGCCAACATCTTCAGTCCATTCCGAGCACTTTGATATTAAGGTTGCACGACTTCGCTTTGTCCACCGAGGTGTCTGCCCAGGTAATAGCCAGCACTAAAACATTAGGGCTAACGTCTGTGCGTCAACCTTCCTCAATTTCGTGACCGACAGACCATCAGGTACGCTTGCAGATCGCTGCTAGATAGTAATCAACTCAGCTTTTACCTCGTCAGGTGTGATTGGGCCAACCAGTGAACTCTCATCGGGCCTGCCCCTAGATAGCACAGAGACCTGAGGCAGATGGCCTAGGTCTCGCAGCCGAGAGTATCGAACCTGCTATACCCGCTCAACATGCCTGATCGCCGGTGGTCGTGGATTAATCGGAGCGTCGTCCAAGCGGACTTGGGCAAGTCTCTTTCTATCGGTTCGCCATAGAGTCTGACACGTCCGGTACCGTATTTGTTTCGTCTGCCTCGAGGACAAGTTTCCGTCTCGCCAATCTTGAAGTTGTAACCTCACCACTCCTCCCTCCTTTATTCTGCATCTTCTAGAAGGAGTTGAAATTTCTAAAGGTCACATTGAGCTGTTCCACCGACGATTGTGGACATACAGCACACTACAGTAACCGGCGATACTTCTGATCCTCAACGGGCGAAAATATCAAAAGAGTATCACTCAAAGACGATGTCGGAGCCTGAACAAGTTCTTCCTGTGTGAGGTTCTCATCAGAATCGCTGCTTGCCCGCTTCAAGTCTTCCACCAGAGAACGATAGCGCTCTAGCTTCCGGATTTGACACATCTGTTCCCTTGTCTGGTCGACTACTCCCAGATCGTACAGAGCAATGTTCACCAACTAGGTAGATTGAGATAGATCTACCTCCGCTTTGGCTAGAAGCCTGAGCTCAGCAAGCTCGTAGCCTCTTCGCTTAATATGGTCGTCCGCTGCAAGCTAAACCCCTCTGAGACCCAAACGCTGCATTGCAAAGCTTACACTTTCATTCTTGATATTTCGACCAGCTTGTGGCTGTATCGAGGAGTGTGCAAGATCAAGATCGTGACTGCGACTGATCTCGGTGTTCGCACTTTCTGTCGATGTTTGATCTGGGAGTCGGCCTTTGCAACGGGGGAAGTGACATGCAACTTGTGTTAGGCGCTCGGAGCCCCTTGCCACAACCCCGACAGGTACAGCATTTCAATCCCACATTATGCACTCCTTGCAGATGTTTCTCCACGTCCTTGCCTGAGGTGCAGCTCACTGAACAGCTTAGACAATTTAGAGTGCCCGCACCCACGTAAAGCACATTACCGAGTTCGCCTCTATTACTACTCCGAAGGTCTGAATTCGCAACCTTGTCCATTTCCGGTCCGTCAACATGAAAGCATACGTTTTTTCTCCGTAGGTTTTTAGTAATAGTTGATTTCTTAAGTGATATGGGGTATTAACCCATACCACCACACCGAAATTATCTTTTACGTAATTTCAAAACATTTCAACCACTACAGGCTATTTCGATATACTTTAGCGGTTTGGCTTCACCCTTTAACTCTTGTCATCGCTGACTTGGGTCTAGAGACTTAAGCCGTGAAGTGCATCCAAGATCGAGGCCCACCAAGTCAAGTTCCTAGGCCTATGCACGCCTGAAGCCCACACAGGGGTACTGAGCTCTCTCGCCGGGCACGTACTGATTTACCTACCACCACGGTGCACGCCTAAAGCCCACACAGGGGTACTGAGCTCTCTCGTCGAGCACGTACTGATTTACCCACCACCATGGTACATCCGTGCCATCTCTTCAAGGCACCGCCCGACCCTCTTCCTCGGCAAGAGAGAGTGGTTTTTCAAGAGAGCGAGGTTCTTTTGATGTCACCAAGCCAAAGTAATTACGACTTGAAATATAAATACTCTGACCACAATACTTGAGTAAGAAGTATGGTACTGAGCAGTCGAAGAATCGTATCACTAAATGGTCTGTAGTCAATTATAGCGGTTTTAGTCGGAAAGAATATTGTTGGCAAGTATATCCTTTGACGAAGTAAGACAGCAGAAATAGACGACCATTAGGAGATACCAGCAAAAACAAATGTCAGACTGTTGAATGTTGCTGGTAAGGAAACAAATGGTACATACAAAATCGCATACGATATATCACTTACATACTGTGGTACATTATTATGTCACTTAAATGTAGTTTTTAACCACCGGTCCACTATTATCACTTGAAAACATCACGATTGAAATACGTGCCTTCATTAGTAACGTTGGCTTCCTCTTTATTTGGTTTGGACTGCAATTCTTCTTCGAGTTGGATCAATTCGTTCATGCGGTAATCTTCAGGACTAAAAAGAGGATAACGATAGGAAAGAGTGGACATTGAACTGTATCTTACTTGTTCACGTGTTAAAGAGTTAAATTCATAGTAAAAAATTCCTCAAGTTAGCTTTACTACGCTCAGCTTTTAAGCAAGTACTACAGCATATTTATTAGAAAAGATTAATTTCAGAGCGGAAAGTGAAAAGCGATTCCAAGCAGATAAAACCTTCACGCATCGAAAAACACAAGCTCAAAACCTTTCTAATTAAATAAAGCAAGCTTACTTGATGAATTCTCCATATTCGTCCCATTTTATTCGAGTTTCCACAAAAGGATACACCAAGAATGCTCTTTTCACTTGTTTGAAAAATCCTCCACCTTTTTTGGGAGTCTGAAATTCAAAATATCCGTTTATTTTTTGCAACTAGTAATTAGAATAAAAAAATATTCTACATTTTGCATTTTTGAAAAGATTAAGGAAGCCAAAACAGTAATTTTTATCAGCTCAAATGAAACATAGTCTTTTCCAAAAAAGAAAAAGAGCCTTAGCAAGGCAAAGCATAACACACTACCTTAAGTTTTTTAGTAATAGCCAGCAATACAAATTAATCGACTTACGTCATCAGACACGGTGAAGTCATGTTGGACTTTTCCAGGTTGCATTGATTCCTCAACATCACTTTCATCGCTGGACGCTGTTTCCAGACTAAAAAATTAAAAAATGACATACAAAAAATAAATCAACATCAAGTTTTCTCTCTTCTAAGATTGAAAATGACTTCGATGCAGTTCGCATTCACGAAGAATATTTCTATGCTACAGCATAACGTAGAATCCAAATATAAAGAAACCCGAAAGTTCATAAGGGTTCATAGCACGCTTACGTCTTTACTTCCATGGCTTTCTTAGCTGCGCGTGCTTTTTCAAATTCGTCCAATTCTTGGCCGACTAAAGGAACTCGTTTGCGTACCTGTGAATATCAACATATTATAAGGAACTATAAAGTCGTTATAATAGTATTGGAAACAGCTCCAAATAAGTAGAACTCTCCATTTTTCATCACAGCCTCAACAACCTAGCACTTAGTAAGGTTTTTTGATTTTTATTGACCAAAAACGGCAAATTTTTTGTTTGTAATAAACGCCCATCTAAAGCCAACAGCGCACACCAATTTACTACAAGATGTTTAACCTGGTTAAACAGACATTGTAACTGGCAAGCTGCAAGTATTTATAGAAGCTCAAAGCAAAATCGACCACCATGTTAATTAAGGTTAAGTTGGGATTAAAACCACAGCCGTAAGGAAAGAAGTAAGGAGGGTAAAATTACCCAGGTTCAGAAATTCGGGGCCCAGATTTAAGGGCCCCAAACGGTTTGAAAGCTGATCTCAAGCAACTATATAAAAGGGTTGAGGAGCGGATTCTGGTAAAATTTAAAGTTTTTTTTTGTCTCCAGAAATTCGGCAAAAATAGGTCCAAAATGAAAAAAGGATCTGCCTGGCTGAGAAGAAATTACCCTCGTATTCGTGCTGTACCCCTAACCCGGAATCTCTCTCGTCGGCACTGGTTAAAGCTGCAATCAACAAATATTTTTATTATACAGTGGAACCCCGGTCGGAGACAACCTCGTTTTCAGGGCCACTTTGGTGCGGCCTCATTCAGGGCCACTTCGATGCGCTTCCGCCACGATAACGAGACACCAGGCTAACCTGACCTGTTTATTGCGGTCCCGCGGGAGGTCACTGGTCAGGCAGTCGGGGGGATTCCACGGTGCTTGCGCATTTACCTAACTGGTAGGATTCCTTCGCTTCTCATCAGTGCCATAACAGACATTGTGTCCTAACCTACTACTTAATTATGTAACTTACGATCTCTAGGAAAAACGAATATTTAGTAGATCGTCCGCAGCGGGGCCGAAAGGGTCAAGGCGTCTTTTACGACGATTTTATTTTACTTGCACATTGGTCACGTTGTTGCGTCCTTGGATAATACGCTTTGCGATGACTATCTCTGCTGGGTGACTTCGAACAAACAGCAAATTCAGTGGACAAAAATTCAAAGAAATCTACAAAAACATCGGGTCATCGAAAACCCCTAAGCAGGTTCGGATTCCTTCAAACACGAAGTAGTTACCGCAATGAAAAGTGCGCGGATCATCCAATAGTAAGCGTCTGATGCTGTCCGGCGACGAGAGAATAAATATACAAGCATAAAAACAATCATTCCTACTTTTAAGGTAATTGATTTTAATTTTGGGTCATCAATAAGAGATCTGGCAAGTGTTCCTTCGGCAGTTCGGCTGGTTATGATGACTGAATTATTCGGATCTGAGCACCAACGGATAAACAATTGACGAGCAAAACCCGACTCCATGTCGCATGTGCTCGCTAAAACGCACTAAAACATAGTTGCCGTTACAACTCTGCTCCTGTGGATGAGAACATGGAGCACTAGAAATGCTACACCACAGATCCCCAACCGACTGAGGAACCTGGGAACGATAAGTTGCCATTTCCACAACACTCAAATGGTGGGCGCCCATTGGTCGTATTTTGTACGACCTGCTGGGTGGGGTTCTGTCTTAAATAAAGCACAGGTTCTAACACATAGTTGGAAGAAACGGCCGCTAGAAGATGATAAAGAGCTTAATATTAGTCATTAGCAAGTAAAAAAAGCTAATATTGCTAATGAATATTGCAAAGCATAGTACAAGAGCTAATTTTGCTGATAACCATAGTACACTGAGGCCATGAAAACTTACTTTTGGATGAGGAACTTGCGCCAAATCGCCAAGATTATGGCAGAGCTTGAGGTGTTTGAAATGAAACGGATTATTTCTCTGATCCGTAAAAGAATTAATGATTTTGTCACTCATCCATTCCACCTGACAAAATAAACAAATGTTGAAATGCATAATCACCAAAATTTGCCGAAAGATTGAAAGGGCTCTCCTTGAGAACGGGAGTTCTGGCTTAAATTCTCTTAAAGGTCATATTCTTGGACTGCGCTTTGCACGCAACTTCGAAGGGAACCCAAGCGCAAAGATGCAAAAATGGGTATTACTAACGCGACATCATTTGAATCAGCAAATCAGCATAATACGAGGAATCGAGAGTGATATCAGCAACAACTTAATCAAAAAGGAAATCACATGGTTCGAAAAAATTGGTACAGTTGTGGGATTTAGTTTTCTTGCTATAGTGGTGCGTTCTAATCTCACGATTACCAAAATCTATCTAACTTATGAGTACCCTAACGAAAAGTGGAAAAAATGCTTTTGCAACTCATCTAATTGGCTGTCATCAATAACAATCAATTTCCACGCGACAATGTGTTAATGCTTTGGAGACAACGCTCTCAAATCAGCACCCAAGAGAGATGAAACGGAAAAATAATCTTATAGCGACATTTGTTGCTGTTCATGACTCATTTGTTTAACCTCAAATTAAAAAAAAATTAATTCAACAACTACAATAACAGAACTAAACGGAGATAACAAATTATAAATATGTAATGCAAAACTACTCGGCTTTCAAGAGCTAAGATCAAGTGATCATTCATTTCAGGGTTTTTGCGATAGATTTATCAGAGCAACTGCAGATGCCTGACAGGTGTCTGCAGTGCTTTAAAACAACTGGGGCTCCAAGTACCTAGGACGAGGTGAAGCGCTCATTGTGCTGAGTAAGCTAGTAAAACAATCTTCCCTCAGAGCAGCTGTAGATGCTTGAAAAAATGTCTTAGCTCTCAATACTACTACCACAACCATCCTACACTCTTCAAATTTCGAAACATATCCAAAAACCCCAAAAAAATCCCACCAAAAAATTACTTATAAAAGTGTAAAAAATAGATAAAAACGAAATAATTACTACCCCACGAAATTATCGAAAACTCATGACTACAATAAACAGCTAGCGGGACTGCTTAATTAATTGATCGCCGTTACGAAGAACAAAGGAGCAGTGCTCCGCATTACAAGCAATTAGGCGAATGATGAAAATATTTTTATGATTTGAAAGATTTGACAACATATGTTGTTGAAACTTAATCAGATGCACAGGCAAAAACTGAAGTGTACAATTTAAACATTTTTGTAGTGTGGTAAAATTGATTTTTGCTGCCACATAATCGTTATTTTAAAATTTAGACGAAGATCAAGAAATAAATTTTATTCAACATCTGCCGAGACAACCTGTTGCCGTAAAAGAAGTCAATGAAGAAACATGGTTTAAGAATCTCCAAAAAAATTACTGGAAATTCCTATTTTACTATCTCGTCGTACTTTGACAACGATGACTCGACCAAAAATAACGAAGTTTTTAGAGTCTAGCTGTACTTGCCCCGCACCGAACCTAAGTGCTTGACAAGGTTTGTTTTAAACATTCTGCAAATAAAGTGCGAAGTCAGTTCGGCGCCCGGTATTCATGTGTTTAACCGGTAGGGCAAATGGCCGCATTTCGCAGTACAAGTTTATAAAATCGAGTCACTATACTCGCTGTACTACGCCAAAGCGTGTAACGAGTTGGCGGGTCCCATCTTCCAGTCATTGCGCTTGCAGGCAAAATTGTATCTGATTTGAATGGCCCTAGATTTGAGCCTTAGACCCACTGCCCCAGAGACGAATGCATTACCGTTTAATCGGTTTGAAACAAATGTAAGAACAAATAATATTTAAGTCTTGTTGCTGTTTTTAATACTGCATGTCACGCAGGAAAACTTATTCTGCAGTTAGTGTGTAATTGGTTATCCCATTAACGCGATATCTGCTATGAAAAATGCCAGTCATCGTAATGGATAAGACGAAGCAAAATATCCGAAATTCAGATATCACTTTAAGGCCGAGGTTTATTTTTTAGGTCATTGACCCCAAATTTTTGATAAAAAAATTTACCGTTTTGGTCAAAAAGTAAAAAGAGCAAAAACGCAAAGATATTGCGTATTCTTGCATACTAGCCTCAAAACAGAGCGTGCAATTGTGAGAATGGCCGAAAATTTTTTGAAAATACCGATAAAATATTTCAAAATTCGGACATCAGAACGAAAATTCCAAGCAAAAAAACAAACTAAACTTAAGACACAATAGACAAAAAAAAAACTGAATTCGAAAGCGAAGTCTAAAACCTAAAGACAAGATAATTGGTACAATAAGCAATTGACTTTAGAGGAGTCCCAAAATATAGCAGCTTTTAAATTTATTCTGGCTTCTTATATCCACAGAAGTTTGATAACTGCTCATTCGTAACGATTATATCAATCAAAATCTTGAAAAAAAGGCAAATGTTTGAGGTACAATGAGGACGCACATTATATAACAGCCTGCATGGAAAATAAACTCGTTTTGCGCCATCAATCTCCATCACCAAACATTAACACAAACACAACGGGTTATACAATATTGGCACGCCAAAAAACTGGACTTCTAATAAGTTGCTGGGGGTTAAAACGGTTTATTTATAACCTCTTGTCACTAGTCTCACTCATTAAAAAAGGTTAATCGCAACAATTATAATGGATGACATTCCTCCAGTTCTAACTTGGCAAAGGGACGATAACACAAGCTTATGAGGCAATGTTTCATATTATGTTACTTACAGTATGTTTCATCAGCAGTGGTAAACTCAAAATAGCGGTATGAACTGTTATTGCTACTAAAATCGTAAATGAAATACAGCAATTTAACATTCAAAACCGCTGCGTGTAAATTGACGTGCATTCTACTCTACGTGATAGGAGAAAGCATTGTCAGGCCATCTGACCATTACATTCGTAACGGTAACCTAAATCGTTCTGATATTTAAGTTTACAAAAACAACTTCCAAGCTTAACCTTAGTGCCAGGGTTGGATCGAATACAAATTTTGAATTTGAATCCGCTCACAAATTAGCGACGAATTTGATTGTGGGTTTTCAAACGTCAATGAATTCTAAATTCAGTTTTTTCAAAGTCAATGAATTGGAATTAAAAATAAGAAAAAAAAAATGAATGGATCCAACCCTGGTTTGAACACAGACAACCAAATCGTGCGGCCATGTACCATGCTGAACAAAAACTTGAAGTTGCCAAAAAAGCAGTGAAAGAAACCATTCAAGAGCAAATCTTTTTTTGCAACCTCTTAAGTTTATACAGTAGAGCTATTGCTCTAAGATTTTCCTGTTATTCAAACTTCAGTGTTTAGGCAGCTCTTTTTTTATTCTGTGACAGCATAAGCATGACTGCATCAAGCTTTCCTACACAAAGTTCAAAATGTTACGAAAAAAGTAAATAAATACAATTTGTTACAATCAAAAACTGACTTCATAAGGCTGACTTATTCAACAGTACATGACATTCTTCAAAATTAAACCACAAATCCACAAAAACAAATCAACTGGAACGAATTAAAATAGCGCTCCAAGTTTTAAGTATGTCATGATTTGTGAAGACAGATAAGAAGCTTTGAACGAACACTTGAATAAAAATCAGAGAGATGAGACACTTAGACAGCAAGAAGGTTTTAGAGGTTTTCGACAGAGCATTGTAAACGAAACCTTATGGATAAAACAAAAACAAACAGCTTTTTCAAAGAAATGCTTTAAGTGACAAATTTCTGATATTGTTTTCTTGTTTTATGATAATCTTGTTGCGTAAGATGTATACCAGCGACCTGCAATTATTTTATAAGCTGTTTCAAAAGACCGGGAATTTCAAGACAAAAACCTTTCAACAACCAGTTGAAAGGCTCTATTTCACCGGGAATTTTTGTCTTCTCTTATAACCTTTGACTCAAACCTAACCTCAACTCAAATCTTTTCCCTAAAACAAACCCCAAATCTAATTTTAACTCAAATCTTATTCTTGACTTTTAAAAAAGCAAAGCAATAGAGCAGAGGTGAATATTTCTCATTTTCGTTTTACTCTTTTCAACTTTAAATTTTAGGTGAAATATACAAAAAGGTCCGGTGAAACGTAGGTAGAACAACGCATACCAGAATAAATTTCTCCTGCACTGCGTACACTAAAAATTGTTCCAACATTGCTTTATAGTTGAACGGTGTTTACTAACTTAAAGAAAAAGCTAAGCGCCCGTCACATATTGCCGTCAAGGATAGTTTAGTCGCTAAATCGTGATTCATTGCCATGGCAAGAATATGAAAGTGAGGAGGAATGAGAGCAAGGCCAAGATTTTGTTGAGCCGAAATTATCTTAAAAGCCCAAAACTTAAAAACCCGAAGGAAGCTAAAAGTTCAAAAAAACACTCAGGTTATATTGAAGATAAAAATCAACTTCATAAAAAAGGCTTATTATCCCGCCAACACTGTTCAGATTTCAGAAAACCAATGGCAGAAAGAAACGCTTCTGCAATGAAGCAATTTTCTGGCCGCTACAGGCTACGAAATAAAAAACGTACTTCAAAATTATGTTTTTACGTAAGAAAGCTATTGGTCGTTCCTAATGCTAAATTATTCATGTCTTCTGGCAACCTCTATTTTTCTTCGAAGGAAAGTACAGCTGCATAGACGAACAACAGACATCTAATTAGCATTTACAAACGCTAAGAAATGGCTAGCGTTTAAACTGGGATAAACACAACAGCGAAAGATGAAAAATCTGACTTTATTGATGAGGTAATAGTTTTTTGAGTATAAAAGTGAAGTAATCCTATTAGGATATACAAACTAATTAAAATTATACGAAAAACGGAGAAGTAGCGACTCGAAAATGTCAAACTTAAATACAGAAAGCCTTGCTAGACTGCCGCGTATAGCCGTATATATTGATTGCTTCGGGCCAATTGACTTCAGTAACAGACAGTAAAATTTTAAATGTTTACACCATTCAACAAAATCGCAATTTAAAAGCGTTTAAATTTTTGACCTGAAACAAGGGAGGAACCAAAGCATCAGGATATTGAGTTTAACAGAAAGTAATAGATGCTGAGTTATCTTTATGAGACAATTTAAGACTCAATAAAGGACAAGAGAGAGTTGAAATCAGGATGCTACGTGGCAAACGATAGGTTGAAGGTTTGATGATGTTTATCGCGTGCTATATTGACTTATGCTTTTGTACTTGAAGCAAAATTTGGCATCCATATTCGGAGATGTGATTTTTTCTATTGCTTTATTTCTGCGATTAAATACTTTAAAAACCGACCAGTTGGTTGAGCGGTAATATGTTCGTCTCTGGAGCGGGAGGTCTGAGGTTCAGATCTTGAGCCGGTCAAATCGCACACAGTGTTGCCAACAACTCCCCACCGCTGCGACATTTCTTTGAAAGGAGCTGCGTTGCTCATAGGCGCAATGACACGGAGATAGGCTCCGCAAACTCGTTACACGCTTCGGCGTAATATAACGAGTATAATAAAAGGTTTGATTTGAAAAACTCCAACCCACATCTAAAAAGGTATTTCCTAATGCAAATGCATCATGGACTCTCCGAAAAAATACCAGTTTCTACCGACTCAATCTGGTGTAATTTTGATAAATACTAAAAAACAAAGATGCTGTATCAAATACTTCAATTAATCGTACATTAAGAAAGCTCAAAATTACAATATTCTTGAGTATCTGATAATCTAACATGTTTAACGTTTGACCAGCAACAGTATTTTCCATTATCAAAATGATGACATTGGAAGTCAATTGAAGATATTGCGGTGATAAAACGTTCTAGAGCGTGGTGTACTGGTTCAGTAATAGGTCTTCGAATCTCGAATATGAGAACGTTCAATTCTGAGAAACATGATGTATATACAAAATTCGAACCGCTTATAACGTGAATGAAAAAATGACGTCATTTTTCGAAAATATGGCTCTGCGATGACTATCCGCACACGTCATGAACTCAAAACCAATTTTTCCGAAACGTTTTGGTGAACACCGACCAACATGCCAAATGTGGTGTTTCCATTGCTTTTGGCTTAGGAGTTAGCCCACCCTCCGTGTAAAATGCGTTGGTTAAATAGCCCGCGTACGAGAATAGGGTTAAAATTGGTATTCGCCAGAAAATGCAGTTCAAAGGTCATAAAAATAATGGGATGCCGGTGTCAAGCTACATCCCGTTTCTGTTCCAAACTCAGCTGTAGGAGAGCATGGTTGAGTAGAAATTAACATAGAGAGAAAGCAGATATAAAAGGCATCACATATAAATGCGTAATTCATATGCTAATCAATCAGTCAGTGATACCGGATATTTGCCACTGCACCTACATAAATACCAGGAGGGAATGGAAACAACTTAATGACTAACACTTGTGTTTTTATCAAGCACTCAAGCAATTAATTGGAAGTTTATATGACAAAATGGTTGAACTAATTTGAATTTTGTTTACAAACGAGTCTAATTCTCGAGTTGCTTTTGTTTGGGCAAAGGGTCATTAGTAAAGAAACACTGATGAAACGGTCTTTTGTTTAAGAACAAATTACAGCATAACCCTCTTCAAATATCCACTGCGCATTTTCCAGAAATCGGAAGACCGATTATTCATTTTTTAGCTTTGCTACATCGAAACAAGGCAGGGTTACCCTCCCACGCTAAAATTACAGCCTAGGCAAGTTGCAAAAGGTCTAATGGATTCATGGTCTGTTAACTAATGAATACCCCGTTAGCATTCAAACAATCGCGCTCGAATTGCTCGCGATGTCTGGCATTTTGGAAAAGCAAAAAACATTCGCTGATTTTTTGATGTTTGCAGAATGATGGCTACGAAAAAGCAAAGATTCCACGGGAGTTCAAATTAATTGGAAAAGTAAAAAAAGATTAAAAAAAAGTTCAAATTATTATTTAGAGTAATGCTCTTCTTTTCCTGAGATCAAGGCCACAGCAACGTACTTTTATATTCTATAATAGAGGAACGGAGGATACCACGCATTTCAGAAAGGTAATGGGGTAAATAAAGCGAAGTAATAGAAAAGACTGAACGGCTACATGAGAAAGAAAACTTATCAACTGCTGGTGCTGGTAAATGATTCAACCAACACCTGTAGTGTCATCGCTGATTTAGTGTACGCATAGCTTATGTCGCAGCAAGCGATCGATTAGAAAAGAAAGCAGTAGCGTTTTTCGATAGCACTATTTTTAATTGAAATTGCTATCTGTTTAAACGCGACAGTTGGTAGAATATTGAACGTGCAAAGAAGGCAGATGCGCCAGGGATCAACTTCTACATAAAGCTGATGTAGAAGCGCCGAAATCCCATTTTTAAAGGGAAATTAATTTACAGTAAGTAGTTACGCTGCAACAGCGAATAGTTGCAAGCCACAACGATGAATTAAGGAATAAGATTACCGGTAGTAACTTCTATTTATAAAGTACAGTATCGAGCTTACTGCATTCTTGCGAAAATTCCGATCATAACGTATCTTATAAACTACGAGTCCTTAGTCTTCTATAGATGTACACTTTTTACAAGAACAATTTTGTGAGAACACGAGGCTCAATTTTGCTCAAAATTTAACAACAGATCAAGAACAATGCCAGTTTCAGCATGAAACAGATACGTAAGAACACGGGGTGGGGGTAGTACAACGCAATTGTTTATTTCCACAAAATCAGCAGAATTTTTTGGTTGTAATGCAATATTCACTGATATAGTGCCATTGGTAATTTGTTTAGCTGCAATTATCAGCTACAACAAATGACAGCTTTTAACCATGCAAAAATAAATTTGCGTAACTTTATTGTTCGCTAAAGTTAAGAACAAATGAGGCTGAAAATTCGTGAAAATTTAAGAACTATTAGCCTCAAAACGCAAGCATTGAGCGATTATGGACTGGGTGCAGTAAGGATTGCTATTTCTTTGCAAGTTTCTTAGTTTAATATTCGCTTTACATAAAACTAGGAGGATATGTTGTCACAGGATAAATAATTAAATAGAACGTTTGAGCTCAAGCTTTCCGAGGTTTCGATCGATAAAATCACATTTACTCGGCTATTTCCGAAGGTTATGATGTGAAATGACAAGCTAACCAAATTCATAAAATTCAAAACAAGTCAATATGCGGGAATTTGCGGAATAGGTATACAGTCCACTGTTCATACACACTAAGTGAACAAAATGCCTTGCATAAAGCTACACAACGCTGATAGCTCTCATAAGCAGCCTTCAGCACGCCTAAAACCAAGAGTAACTGAACAAACCCTGATAGCTTGTTTAGCGGTGATGAATTTATATGTTCAAACGACATAGCAAATTTATTTGGTCGCTAAATACTGTACCATGATCATTGTAAACAATAACCAACAAAAAATAGTGATGGTAAAATAATAATGGTAGTTTGTTTTGTATTCGTTTAGCATGCGACAGGGAAGTTGCGAATGGACCCTGCGGTCATCGAGTCAAGCAGCCACCCTACACGTCAGAGTTGAAACCGCTAGTTTTTCCAGTAAATTTCAATTTGTGATAGAGTGAATTGTGACCATTATGAATTTTTAATACTCGGGCACGCCAAAACAAGAACGGTCCCACGTAATCGAAAGGCTCGCTAGCAAAAATTTTTTACAATGCAGTTTAAATTTTCTAGAAGAAAATGACCTGATTTCTTGAGGAATGGAATTCCAGACCTTCACTCCCTGATATTTAATGCACCTCTGCAACTTAGTTGTGCGGTAACGAGCAACCATTATTCATTAGCGGTACTTGATGAAAAGTTAACTGAAAAATTGCTGAGGGTCTGTACTGTATGAAACAGAGTTGTAAGATGATCCGGGCTTTTTGGGTAAGGTTCGGGCTAAAGATTGTTGATAAAATGTCGGGCTTAATTCGGGCTTGATATTACGTACTTGCCTAGTGTTTTCGCCCTTTAGACGTTATTATTAAAAAAAAATTTGCAACACTGAATGACGAATTCGTTTCAGCACCAATGCGATTATTGTTACACACTTATTATTGTTATTACGGCACAATTTAATAGCAATGACTATTTTTTTTTTTTCACACTATTTTTTTCACGAGCAATAACCGTACACATTTTTTAGATCTAACCAAATTCTCGGTTTTTTTTAGGCCTGTTCGAGGCTTAAATCTACTTTCCGAGTTCGGGCTTACTTGTCCGTTTACATTTGCGGTATTAAAAACAGCCAAAAAGCTATCTTCATAACCAAAATTGTTCCTGTGCGATAACAAAAATCAAAATCGTTATACTTTTGGGGAGAAGTCACGAATAGAGTGGCTTTGCACTTAGGCAAAGGATTGAACTTCGACTCGCAAGGTTAAAGGTTCTCTTTTCTCTGCCGTAGCCAATTACGCAAGGGCAAGCACAAGTCTTTGAAAAACACTTCTTTTTTTTTAAAAGAACCAGCCTTTGAGTTGAGGCTGGCTGTTCTTGAATTTTCGACCGCAAAAGTTATTTTTTGTTATATCACCATGATAACTGCTACACAAATTAACAATGGCAATATAGAAAAAGTTATGCGTTGTGCTAGCGCATGTTCTAAATAACCTGGCATTGTTCGTACTTTATTCTTAAATTTTCACAAAAATGAGCAGCATGTTCTTATAAAATTGTTTGTTTTAAAATAAGTGTAACATGCGTTTGTGACGACTTGGGCTTGTTAAACCGTGTTGGTAAAAAAGAACAGACCTCTTTGACCCTGAATGCGAGTAAATATTGCAGGTATCTTGAGTGATAAATGAAACAAGGTTCAAAATATATGTGATTGCGCGGCGTTGGTCTGATAGAAGATAGTTCGTGTTGATTTAGCTCGGTAAAAGCAGTTAAAAAATAGGAAGGCTTTATTTCACCGGAAATTTTTATCTAGTTTTTTATTAATTCTGACTCAAATATAACAGAAATTCAAATGCTTAGTCTAAAACTATTCCCAAATCGAACCCTAACCCAAACCCTAACCTAAACCCTAATCTTAACCCCTAAAAAAGGAAATGAAAAAAGCGCGGATGAATATTTCTCATTCTCGTTTTCTTCTCTCAAAGTTGAAAATTTTCGGTGAAATAGTCACTACCTAAAAAATATTAATAAGAACGAGTTACATGTTTTAGTGGAGAAAGCTGATCTACAAAAGCTCCACCATAACGGAAAACTGATTTTTTTCATTATCGTACACCAAAATTATTTTTACGTTCGGTGATAAAAATAAACAGATTGTCGTTTTCAGTCAAGGCTAGACGAAAAATGAAAATTTAGACTTCCTCTATCAATTGAAATAGAGTTGAGACACAGGAAAGCATAAAAATAGCACTTAGATGCGATGACACAATAAAAATTAATTGCCGGTGGCAAGACGTTTCCACGTTTGCTTTTCAGGGTTATTCTAGGGCAATCTTTGATGTGATAAATTACCAATCAAACGAGTCACAATTCTTAACGGTCGGAGTAATGTTTCAACAGTTTCGGGCAGTTAAACGCCACAAAACGTAGGTTTCGTAAGGCAGAGTGGTTTAACCGAGCAATTCCTGTTCGTAAAATGAGACTAATTTCGTTTTATAGGTTTTTTTCTATCAGCTAACGACAACTGAAGTCCAAGGTTTTTTGTATATGCAATTGAAAACAAATCGGCTAAGCAACAACAAAATGTTTGGCTGGCTACGATCGCACAAGCAATCCAGTAACCGTTTACCAAACTAAACGGATTAGTACGTTGAAATCGTTGAAGAATCAAGTCAAAAATGTTTCCAAATTCAGAGAAAATTTTCAAGTTTGCTACACTGTACGTTAAGAAATTAACGTATCGCTAGGAATTTTCGCGAAATTGCTAAAGTAAGATTTGCCTACGGTTCTATAGAAAAAAGTAGTTGTTGCGCTGTATTTGAAAGCAAAAGTAATAGATGAGGAAAACCAAAAGTCTTACATCGAATTTGCATTAAAGAAAGATTGTTTTAAGCTTCAGCAAAGTCTTTTTGTAGTCAACACAGCAGTAGTTTATGTAAACATATTTCTCATTAGCCAATAATCAGCGAATTAAAAAACTGATAACCCAGCTTTAAATTAAAATATAGTTCTAGATTTGTAATTTTGAATGCGAATCTATACTTTGTCATGCAAGCTAATTCAGTTTTGTTCAATACATTTGGGGTGGGGTGGATTTCACAGAGTAGATTAATCACAAAAACAATGTTCAAATCATTTATAAGCGTCGCGCGAAAGCAAAATGGTTACAAAGTATGCGAAAAGAAAATTACTGTCTGAAAAACATTTGCTGCGCTCTGGACTAGAGTGCTAGATCCTTACCGAAAACGAAAAACTACAACCGGAATATCATTAGAAAAGGTTATCAAGGCCATAGGCTGAGAGGAAGCTTTAGGACCCCTATCCAGATGTCAGGAAAATTTCTACTCTGGTTTCCGAGTCAGTACAATGAGGAGAAAGTTGAATTAGATGAGAAAATCACTACTGATATAAATAAAAGACGGACATAAAAAGTCTTAATGAAACAAGATTACTAAATCTATATCTTATAATTATGTCTACAAGCTTACGAATAAAGGTATGAACATTTGCCATTATTTTTGCAGAGTAACTACAGGGTAGTGCAATGTATTGAGGTTTTTAAAATATGCAAACTAATATTGTGTTTTGTTGGAAGCAAACATACAGTATGATGATACGTTAACGGGGCTGTTAAATTCATTGTGAAGAACAAGAAAGTATTTTAAATAGCATGTTGGCCAGCAGTGGTGACATGAACGACTTACTACCTGTTGACATTGCTCATACTTATCAAGGTACTGAGACGAGTCTTTCAACAAGTTTTGTGCCTCAAACAAGGACTTATACGGCAAATGGCAGCGATGCAACTGATGCTTATCTTATTACACGTGGCGATTCGCCACAGTCAACTTTGATTTTTGACGAAAAACTGCAAACTTTTGAAGTCATATTGACCACAACGACAACGCAAGCTGCGGATAACACGGAGAAGCTCATAGCTGTCGGAATAACATGCGGTGTCATGGGGATTGTGTTGGGAATTGTGATTAGCGTCGTTTTTTGGTCGCACAAGAAACGAAAAAGCAAGAAAAACGAGCCGCGTATTGCCATGGAAAAAAATCCGAAAGAAAAAACCTTTGAACCGCTAGATTTAAGTTTGACGTTGCCAAGCTACGAGCCAAACGTGAATTCTACCAGAAGACAACACAGCTCACTTGGCTTTCACCATGGCGACTCCAACAGACAAGGACATCGACAATACAGATATAAAGACATGCACCACTCGTTTAAATTACCTTCCACGTCACCATCAAGTCCAGTAATTCACAACTGTGGCTCCTCCAACGGAAATAGCCATCCTCAAAAAACAACCCACCCGAGTAGTCATGACAGCCGGTATCACAAAAGTAAAAGTTGGGACAAAACTGCGTCGCTGGACAACAGAGTCTTAAGGCACACAACAACAAGCCATGGCTTCGGATCGCGTGATTTAGAGGTAAGGTTAAGAATATAGTTTATGTGCATGAATCAATCATTCTTTGTCTGTCAACGCGCTGCTTCCAACACCGAGCACCTTTTTGTTTAGGGCTTTGTGTGCAAGTCTTGCTTCAGACTGTATATTGGACGATCATGACACAAGTAAATTGCTTAACCGTAAAATAAAGCATGAGGCAACTGTGACTTGTCTTCTAAGTAGACAACATCGCAATAGCAGTGTCAGAATCGAACCAATCGAGTAACCCATTATTCTGCCATGAAGTATTTTCGCAGGCATCTTTGGTACCGTAGCTCAAAAGTTGTTTTCAACTGACAACACGGATAAAAAAAGCATGTAAAATAGGAGTTCACGAACCGTAGCAATTGATTGAATTAAGACAACACCTAACAGATGAAAGCATTTTTCTGATTAAATTAGTGCCTGGCTATTGACCAATGGTCCTGAGTAAATCAATCAACTGCTCAGAATAAAAACTTTCAGCAACAAAAAATAGCAGTATGGTACGATTTCTGCAAAAGCTCGAAGATAACGCTTCGAAATACTGTACAATTTAATGATTCTTGCACAAGTGATTGAATTCTTTTTCGCAGAGTGCCAAGTTACCGCCATCCATATCAACTAGAGAAAGCTTCAGCAGTGGTTTGGGCACTTGCACAGAATCGGAAGTATGTTCTTTCGAATCGAGAAGTCAACCTACTCCGAATGAATCTGAACTGAAAGCGAAAACAACAATCCACATGAAGTCGGAAACTCTCGGAAGCAATACAAAATTTTCGGATAACCTCAGAAACAAAATGAACTTTTCGCAAAGCAAAGGAGAAAAACCGGACGCAAGAATAAAGCATTTGGAAACAGATGAAGTCGTTCAAAGTCTATCGGACTCCAACCAATCCTTAGCCTCCAGTCAATCAAGCATTAACGACAGTGCGTCGTCTGTAGCGTCAACTTCGCCAACGTCAACACTCGCATACGACGAAAAAGTATTACGCCCAATTCCCTTCCATAGTAAACACAATCCCACTAGTGACAGCATCTTCAAAAACCGACAAAATAAGGATGGTAAAAGTTTCTTTGAAGTTCCTAATGAAGAACGGTGTGAATCACCAACGCCATCTAGCGATAGTTCAGAGTTGAACGAAAGGACTTCAACGCACGAAATTACTATTATCAGGCGTAATTCCGACGTTACTATCGATTTATGATGTGAAAATCATCTGTCGGTTTAAAGCAAAAACACCCACGACGCAATTTCGACAGTAATTTAATTACGCTGGCATGAAACAGTTATTCTTGGGAATGTATCAGCCTCTGCATTTTTCACACCACACCATTGCAGAGAACTCTTTGGGGGTCCACGACATCGGACCGCGAACCGACTGACCGCCGACCAAAGCCTAACCCCAATGTTGGCGATCAGTTGACTTGGTTCGTATTTTGGGGGTTCTGTACGCATTTATGCGAGTTTTCAGGGATAATCTAACCTCCAAAAACATGCTATTCTCAACGACATAACCATGAAAAAACAGTTCGCAATCGACCCGGAAAGGGAGAAACAACCTTTCAATTATTACTGTGCAGTGCACACACTAGTCTCCCTATTGACTGTAAGTTAAACCGAACGTTTCAAAATTTTATTCGATTACACGAATACCAGTATGTACAGGTACGACTGACAGTGAAGCTAAACGTGTAACTCTTTCGCAAAAGAACGGTTAATAATTGCATTTTCTTACTTGCAAACTTATGATGATGCAAAAATTTAAAATTTTCGAGCATGCAATTGACAAAATGTTTTATTATTGTACGTTTGATCACTCTTAGTGTTATTTAAACCATTTTTTGCGTTTTCAAGAAAGTGTTATTAATAAATGTCTCAAATTATTATTTCAAATCGCTACCAAGCTGCAAAAATACTGTAATATGCTTGTATATTCTTGAACAAAAAGTCAAGATTAGAAAAACAGTACCTACTACGGCATCTTACGATTTCTACTTGTATCTACTCAGTGGCGTAGGCAAGATTTTGCAAAAGGAAGAGAACCAAAACCAAAGCTTGGCTCAAAAAAAGCAAAGAAATTCGGCTGGGACTATTGGATTTTCGCTTGAAATTGAGGTGAAGACCAAAAAAAAAGGTTTTCGCCCAAATTCGCGTCGGAAGCCCCTAAGTTGTTTTTTTGTTGTTGTTGTTTTTTTTTCGAACAAAATTAGCGGTTTTTCTGCAACCACAGGCCGAAATCGCAACTTCTTCAAAACGGCTAAGGCAGAAACTTGAAATTCAGAACTTACTGTAAAAGGGTGCCTATGGAACAACCTTTGTATAAATGTTGGAGGCAATCGGTCACGTGATATGTGTTTCCAAGCTAAAAAAGTGAAGCCAATTGAAGGTTCAAACAGCTCCAGCTCAAAAACAATCACAGGAGAACAAAATTTTTGAATTTAGAAGCGCCTGGGAGATGTAATTTCAGCTCCCACAATCAAATTTGTGCAATTCCGACACTTTTAGTCTTCTTTTTTCTTTTGAGAACTTGTTTTCTTTGTGCAAAAAACTCCGAAACCACCAACACTAGACACTTGAAATTTGGAGATATGATACGTCTATAAATAAAGCTGTGCGCCTGTATTTTAAGAGACTCTAAGTCACATGGTTTCGAAGAAACGACCCAGAACTTGTGATTTGTTATAGTTCTTATTATTACAAAATGGCTTGAACTTATCAGATAAAACTTTGTGAATTTACTGGGCCTAATGAGAACAACTGGTTTGCGAAAATTTTATGGTGCTAGGATTTTAGGAGAACAAGATATTGCCCCAAAACTATTTGTCTTTTTTTAACCGAACTTTCATACTTGACTTTAGTCAACTGCATTCATGTGCTGTGGTGGCGTAGTAGTGGTTAAGGTCGCCAGAGTTTCAAACAATCGTGATTGAATAGAGCTGGGTTCAAATACCTCGTCAGACATCAGTTTTACCAAACCAACAAATTTAAAACATTTTTTTATCAGATAAAATTACATTCAAACTTTTATTTTGGCTTTACATGTGATCAGCGGGTTTCAGATTTCATTCTCTGTAAAGAATATTTAGCAATTCTGTTTTAACACGCTCTACATTTATTCACAAAATTATTTTATAACTGCAGCTGGATTCTGAATTAGAACACAGTGGTGAATGAAGCGAGCTGGGTTCAAATATTTTGTCGGTCATTGGTTGATCCCGAATTACAAACATATCGCATTTAACAGTTATTCTTTTTTTTGCATCAGGCAAAATCAGATTCAATCTTTTTTTTTTTTTGACATTGCAGCGATTGATTTTTAAAGGAAATTGGTAACCGTCAAAGTTTGAAGGGGAAAATGCGGATGAAAACTAGCGGAAATCTCATACTATTTTTCTCGGGAAAATAAACATTTAACTAGTGCTTTTGAAACAGTAGATGAGGCATGACTATTGAATAATTACGAGACGACTTGCAAAGTAGACTTCTGTTGCGCTGAAAAGCTCATTTTTAGTAATACGTTCAGTCGCGCTTTTTCGTCGTAGTTGAATTTACCTACAAAGTTGGGTTTTAGGGCCTACATGTTTTTATATACAGTAGTTAGCAGTTTACCCTTTAAAAATGGTCACGAGCCGGCACTGGTGCCATGCAACCCTCCTTCGAGCCAAAAGTACATTTGATAAACACATTTAAATTAAAGTAAATGAAATAAAAATAGAGTTTGTTATAAACTTGGAAAAACTTTTGTTAAAAACTTGGAAAAATCTGTCATTTTCGGAGCCTTTCGCTCACAGTGGAAGTAGAGCAGATTTCGGATTTGTTTTTAGTCCAGCATGCAAAAATTTTGGCTGCCTTGAGAACTATCTGACCCCGGGTTACAAATTTTCAACAACAGACTAAGTTAGCTCTGTTTCTTACACAGCAATAACGTTTTAGTCGAGAAAAATTTCTCTTCGTTTAGACCCTGGCATGAAATCCTAAAAAAAGACCTGCAACCACGGAAAGTTTTACGGGAGAAGAGCATTGTGCAATGGCGAACCTCTATTATTATTTGGGTCACGACCTAATGATACTAAGACAGTTGGTAAACGCAACAGCAATTCAAGCAGCTAGCCAAGGTGAACATTTCAAATATTTTGCAGCCAAAGCCAAAAATGCTATCGCGCTAGTGTCTTGCACGTTACGATAATGAAACAATTTATTGTCACTAAGTAATAAAAACTCTTCTTCTTTCCTTGAAGGGACAAAGGACGGCTTCTAAAATAGCTTACGCCCTGCTAATTGCTTTTATGCTTATTTCGCATGTTTTGCACAATTGTGTTCTAAGTAGAAATTTGAACAAAAATGCTTTCAAAATTGAGCTAATTTTCGTTAAACATTGTAAAAATCTCGGAGATACTGCTCGAAATCGGTTTTATTGAAGAAACGAGAACTACTTTAGGTAATAAAGAGGTGCCCGTCAAACTTTTTCCACAATTCCCTTTATTCGCGGAAATACGATTTAATCCGTTCGACTCCGTACCATTGGCAACCCTGAATTTCGCAATTTTGTGACATCACAAAAGGCAAATTTTGCAAAATTTCTCGCAGACTAAGAAATGCATTTACTAACTGGTAGTAGTCAGTAGTCTAACCAAATCTAAAAACTTGATTTCTGCTGCTGGTGCCTGTAGACCAAGGCTACCAGTCATACTGATCTACAGTATGATCGTTTTTGACTTCAAATTTTATATCATTTATAGGCTAAAAACATCACAAAAACTGTTCGAACTTTGATACACTTTGCAGTAGATTATATCACTCGTATGATGTCACTGATCAATTAGTTTGAATTGGAATTGCTGGCTAAAGCAGAATCAAGTTTTGGCAAAGAGGTTGATTTTGAATACCAGAGAATTGAAAGTATCAGCAACTTCGCAGCATCAATTGACATATTTAAAGTTTTTTATTTGACAGTAAAACATATTGTAATTAAAATCGAACGTTTTCGGCCTAAAGCAGTTAAGCCCTCTTTAGGATAACATATCTGAATAAAAATAATTTTACATATGGTTATAGGTAATTACGAGGCATTTATTACGATTAAAATCAGTTTATGATGTAATACTACCAAAAACTCACAAAAATTTTTATAGCTAATTAATAAATTAACTCACTAAAAATTTTTGTGAGTTTTTGGTACTATTACATCATAAACTGATTTTAATTGTAATAAATGCCTTGTAATTACCTATAACCAAATGTAAAATTATTTCTATTCAGATATGTTATCCTGAAGAGGGCTTAACTGCTTTAGGCCGAAAACGTTCGATTTTAATTACAATATGTTTTACTGTCAAATAAAAAACTTTAAATATGTCAATTGATGCTGCGAAGTTGCTGATACTTTCAATTCTCTGGTAAAGCAGAATCCTAGGCTAATATTTTCCTCATCGAACATTGCGTTTCTTGGTCTGCGAGAAATTTTGCGAAATCTGCCTTTTGCAATGTCACAAAATTGCGAAATGCAGGGTTGCCAATGCCAAGGAGTCAAACCGATTAAATCGTATTTTTGCGAATAAAGGGAAATGTGGAAAAAAGTTAGGGGCACCTTGGTAGTTCTCACTTCTTCAATAAAAACGATTTCGAGCAGATCTCTTTAAGCATGAAGAAGGAGCTGCCTTGCCTCCGCTTACTATCATTAAACCACTTTATAGCAAAATTAAATTTATTTAACATACATGAAAATGCAAACAGGTATTCTGCAAAAAAAAAAGCATGATTGTTGTTGATTCTTAATTGTGCGTAAAATCTAAAATATGACTTGAGTCATTGGGACAAAATTTGAGTCGAGTCACTTACATAAATGTGACTCGGGTCAAGTCCAAGTCATCAAAAAATGGATAAGAGTTAAATCACTGACCAGAGTTGTTCCATCCCTGATCAAGAGCATCATATAAAGACACACAAAAGAAGCAATACAATCAATCTAAACATTAAACAATCAATTCTAAATATAATATCGGGCGGCAAGTGATTGCAAATTCATCAAACGCCTAACGCCATCAAATCTATTATATCGAAGCAGTAAATAATTGTATTACATCTCATCAACCATTCATTAAGCTGCCATGGTCAGGAGATAGTCAAGGAACCTTTCGGTCTTTTTTTTTTTGTACAGGTGATGCAGACTCCGCAACCGTGCAACCCTAATGGTTGCAACTTTGGTCTTTTGCATCTCCTCGTCAATGTGTGCTTTATGCTTTTTCACCTTATATATCGCATAGGAAATCTGACAATAAAACATATGCACTGAACTCCGAGTCAAGCGGCCACCTGTCTACCACACACCGTGGAGGCTTTGCAATGCCTCTTTCTATTGCCGAATGTCAAGCAGGGAAGCTGTGAATACCATTTTTTCTGATCCTTGATTTGATCCAACCAGGAATCAAACCCAAACCTACCGTTTCAGCAACACACGCTCTATCACATTTGACCAATGATCGGTATTTATACTATACTATGTAGGTTAAGTTGTTTGAGTTTTACCTAAACCTGAAATCACACCTGCTAAAATATTTCAATAACTGATAGAAATTAAATATCATTTTACCGCAAAACAATGTTACAGTAATGATTATTCACCAGCGTACAAGTAATTAATCCGTAAGAAACAAAAAAAAAATAATAGTAGCCTACGTAATAGAATAGAGCTGTTTAGTTTTATGTTTGTGGTAGGGTGAAGCCTAAAAAAAATTTTTTTTTGCTCTTTAGTACAGCTATTTAGGGAGTTTTTGAGTGGTTCAAAGAAAATTCATCTGATTATGGTTTTGCAGTCATATCGCAAAGCTTGGATGATATGACAGTAATTTAACATTACAGCAGCAACGCCTCATCGGCTGTTACAGAGTATTCGGTTTGTGCATGGTTGAGAGCTTACAGACGGGCGTGCTAGATGCTGGTTGATGTTGTGGGCCTTCTCCGTCCAAAAGCATTTTTGCGACTTGACGTCGTGTAAAACTTTCCAAAGGCAGGTATTTGTATTGAATATTGAGCCTTTGGAGATAACTACCGTCTAAGAGTCCAATTGCAGGAATGCCAGTTGTAGAGGTAAAGCATTTCGTTTGAACCGGAGTAGGTCTATCGTTGAAATTACAGGCTAATGCAGTTGGTTTATGTTGATAAAAACTGATGACATCAATAAACATTCCGTAAAGCTTAATGCTGGCTTGAATCAAATCCAAGAAATTCCTTCCTTCTAACGCCCAATGCAATGCTTGTTCATCATGGTGCAGCCCTAGTAAAGCATGGATGACGTAATGCATAATTGCTGGTAGATCTTGACGATAATGAATTTTAATTTGGACGTTTTTTGTACTCAAGGTGTTGTAGTTTTTTAGCCATTTTCGAGCAGCATTTAAAGATCTGCGGAATTGTGACAATTTTAGCTTATTTAAAGATTTTAGTTTTAAAAATGAGCTCTCAACATCTTTGCTCAAGTTGCTTTTCAAAAGTGCATCGATTTTATTATCCATATGTTGATTTGAAAAATGAGTCAAAGAATGGCATAGCATTTCGTTGTACACAACAGCAGGGTCATTCATGGTCACAATTGGTTTCAATTTTTTATGCATTGCAAGACATTTGTCAAATTGTCCGAGTTTAATATAGGCATGTCCGAAATGGTAGACTTTGAGCCAATCATCTTTATCAAATGTAGTGGATTCACCTTCACTGATTGCTTCATGATACAAACCTAGACGATTTAAAAATGCCATTTTGAAGTAAGAATTATTTTCTCGCCAGCAGAAATCAAAAGTATTCAAATTCAAGTTGTCCTTAAGCATTCTCTGAAGTAAGTGTACGGTTAATAAGCATTTCACTAAATTATCTTGACTTACAACATTGGTCATTTCTTTGAGTTTTTCTTTGCTGGGTTGTTCTGCTTCTTTGTAAATGTCATCATCTTGTCTCTTTTTCAAATTGTACTGAAATAACCGGATATGGCAAGCTACAGCCACGGCAACCAAGAATTTGTGAGCAGTAAACTCACTGATTTTTTTCTCTTTCAGCAGTTCATTGATTATCTCAAAGCATGAGTTTTGGTTCAAACCATTCAAACGACCCAATGCAGAAAGAAACAAAGTGATGCTCCGGTAAACTATTTGCTTGATGTTTACATTCAAGTTGTAGGAGAAAGGAATGAGATGGTACGCCAGACTGAACTTGTCCCAATCTTCAGCAAGCTGCGCCTTCACGGTAGAATGCTGCTCCAATTCATTTTCCTCCAAGAACAATTTCACTTTGCCAGAAAACTGCTGATAGACAGATTCATTCCCTTCCACAAAACAAGTTTTAGTCAAAAGATCTCCAAGTTTGTAACCTTTTTTGATGTCTTTTACTTTTAGGAATTCCACCATTTCGTTGACTGGTTTGATCAACTCCGTTGTCCACGGTTGCTTTTCAGTCGCCTGAGTTTTTCCCAATGGAAAATGGCAGGCATGAGGCATCATTCCATCAAATGAGATGCCTTGGGGAGTGAACTGGTCATAAAACCAATTTCCTCCTGGCTTGGAATGGTTGTTCAAACAAGGAATACAGACGCTGTAGAGATCAGTCTCTCGCAAATTGATGACACTGATATGGAAGATCACTGAATACCATCGAAAGTATTCTTTGATGCTGTCTATTTCTTGTTGGTTTAGTTCATTTGGAAAGTTGTTCAGAGTCAAAACATGTTCAAAATCAGAATAATGTGACACTTCGTTTCTTGCCAGTGATCCCATTCCTACCAATGCATAATTGCAAGGGGGCTCGCCCATAACTTCAATGCATTGCTTGGAAATAGAAGCCATGATTAGTTTGTAATTATATGCCACGTTTGTTTGCAGTAACTTGACTTGGTCCACATAGTGTATTTCTTTCAATTTTTGATGACCTTGATCCATGCTAGTGGTTTCAGGGATTTGTATTTTTTTCAAGTGAACGCTAACAGAGTTTCTCATTTTTGTAATTTCTGCAGCAGCAGTTTGAGCAATCTCAATTAAATTAGCACCTGTTTTCTTTGCAAAAGCGCACTCCAATACATGTTTGCAGAGTTGATCCAAATCATCTTGAAACTTTTGATTGTCAGGCTGCCTTACAATAGCTGCATTCAACAAGGCTGCAGTTTGGATCAAACTGATCTTGTCTGGAGATTTGGTTTTGTATAGTAAACCCAACTCATTGAATATGAAAGCAGCCTGTTTGGGGTAAATTTCTCTACCGTTGCGGTCACAAAGCTGCATAAGCTGCTTTTGCAATTTTGTCTCTGCTTTCTCGAATGATTCCATTTTTTGTCCACCTTGATTGTTAGTCGATAAAGCACACAGTTTTTAGTTGAAAGTTTATTAATTACCGCAGAATTTCTTGTTGTTCCACGGCGGTAAGACGCATATTGCTTTTTCACTTACAAATCTCGTTTCGAATAGCACATTTACCTCTGTAGTTCTGCTTCTATCCTTTCAACTTTAACACAAGCTTCTGTTGTGATACTACACTGAGTGGTTATGGCTGACTAGTACGTAAAATAGCGAAACGCGTAAGTTGCGGTATTTGTTTTTACGTACCACTGCCTACATTGTTTGCACACTGGCAGCGTTATTCGAGAAAACAAAAAAAAGCATAAAAGCTGGACGATATCATATGACAGTTGAAATTACGTTTTGAAACTAACAATGACACAATCTTGGCCTACCAAGGAAACAGCTGACGATTCCATACGAATGTAAGGGGAGGGGCTATGTGATTCTGCCGCTCCACGAACCGCTCATCTTGATGAACTTTCGTGTTAATGTGTATTGGACAATTTGGAACTATTTTAAATAGCACCGAAACGCAAAATTTTACAAGCAAAACTTGCAAGTTACAGTACACTTGAAACTCACACTAGCAATTTACACTTGCGTTAAAATCAATACAGCATAACTGCTTGAAAAACCCAAATTTAGAGCGGTTAAAATCTCACTATAACTTCGGCCGAATTAAAGTAAAATAGCACTCAACCTCTGCGGCGATTCGTAACCATTTTTTAAGGGTATGCAGCAAATTATATAAAAGCATTTGGACCCAAAAAGTCAACCTCGTAGATAAATTCAACTACGACGAAAAAGTGCAACTAAACGTAATACCAAAAATGAGCCTATCGGCTCAACAGAAGCCTACTTTGGATTGCAGAAGTGCATCTACGTTATTGATCTGACTATCAACGACAACATTTTACAAATTGATTTTACGTAATTGGTTCACAATTTTAAAGCTTAATGAAGCTCAGTAAAACCTGGATATCGTCGCGAAGTCCCCATATATCGCTGACAATGTCGCGTTTTAGTTGTAGATTTTTTTAAGGGCAATTTAATGTATGTTTGGTCGGAATTAGAGTGGGTTCTAAACAGTAAAAAAAAGTAAAATTCTATTCTAGTAATTGCTACCATGTGCATAACGTAGAAAACGAACTAAACCAGTTTGTCGTTGTATTAAACAAGTGTTACCTAAAAGCCCAGCAATAGCTATGAGTCCGGTGAGTTTTGAAATTCATGCAATAACACAAAAAGAACACACATACTCACCATGGATTTCGCGAATTCAACCACATTATAAGTGACGTTGTTTATCATTGCGAGTGAATACGCGCATAAGCCTGATCTCGTGTCTCGCCACAGTTGATCCTACAGCAATTCATTAATTCGTAACAAATGCTTTCCATTCATGTTACATCGTCTCTCGATTTTTTGCTTTTTATACTCAGCACTCAGCAGTTAGCCGTTTTTGAGCTACAACTACAAGGATTAAATTTTTCTACTTCGTGGTAAAAAATTTGAATTCCTGCGATGGACCTGGGAAATTCTTTTTTTTACCACCGAAGATAAATTTACCGTAGGAATTGACGCACTGTTTAAGACATTTTAAGAAAGTCTTAAGGCACTTGCAAATAAAGGTAATAAAACTAATGATCTTGTAAGACATGGGTACGTACGAATCGGAAAAACTTATTTTCGCCTAAAAGGATTGACAGTCTTGGGATAAGCGCTGATGCATCATCAAGCGGAAAGACAACGAATTCAAAACGGTCGTCAGATGACATGCATTACCAATTCGCGGCAATTTGAAAATAAAAATGACACAATTAGTGAAACGTGTACACACAATCTTTTTACATGAGGTTTTGCAATGGTGTTGATGAAAATTTTCAACACCATTTCGTCATAAATATTGGCTATTACATTACAAAAGCTTGTATCAGGAATAGTATTACCACATAAAAGCACTCATAACAACCGTGATATCTTTAATGACGAAATGGTATTGCCTTTTTCATGAAGACCATTGCAAAGCCTCATGTAAAAAGGTTGAAACATACATACTGCACCTTGATCGTTCAAAATATCTTTTATGACGAAATGGTGTTGCTTTTTTCATGAAAACCATTGCAAAGTCTCATGTTAAAAGGTTGAAACATATATACTGCACGTTGATCGTTCAACTGAATATTACGCCAAGCCTCAAAACATCCTACTTTAAATATTTTCCAAACCCAAATAGGCCTTAATACTGGGAGATTTTATTCAATTATAAAATCCCTATGTTCTGTAATTCAGATCAAATCTTTCAATATACTCGTTGTAATATGCCCAAGCGTGTAACGAGTTCGTGGGGCCCACCTCAGCATCGATTGCGCCCGGTTAACATAGCTTCTTTTGAAGAAATGTCGCAGCAGTGGCGAGACGTTGACAACACTGTGTCCCATTCGACCGGCCCAAGATTTGAACCTCAGACCTCACGCTCCAGAGAAGAATGCGTCACCATTCGACCATTTGATTTTCGGTAATTTTTCACGAATTCCATTAAGAATGCAAGTTTTTGAAACTTGAATAGGGCATGAAAGTACAAAAAAAATTAATAATACACAGTACTGACCAACAAAATGGCAAGTTCCAGCACACGTCCAGCGGTGTCAACGGCAATCAACACGTTCCCATCTGCTCGCATTGTTTCAATTATTTTAGCTAAAAAATTAGCATATATTATAAGCAGCAATGTTGAAATTTACGAAGTTTTTTTTCCAACACAGGATGAATGGATGGACATGAATCTGAATTTAAACTAACGCAAAACATTTCAACAATGCACACTTGTATGGAATCCCTGAACTATTAAGTTATAATTTGACCTCTTAACGCCGCGCCATCTTTCTTTTTGCTCAGTTTAAGCAATTGTGCGTTTACGAAAGCAAAATCAGCCGAAAGCCTCCACGAGCAAGCAGGCTCTATTTTAAATGCAAAACAGAACCAGAATCAAGCCAAATGACATACGTACATACGCATGAAGATTGTAAGTAAATGAACTTACTCAATAACTGTTCGTCACGCAATTTTCGTCTGGCCTGAATGTACGAAGCGTTGTAAGCATCAGTGATGAGCAATTGAGGAGGACGACCACTTAAAAAGTTGCCTGAAAGCATTCATTGTAAATGATTTTAAAATTCAACGTAAAGGTCCTATTGGGCTATAACTTTCTTTTTTTATGCCGTTTATAAAGAGGGCTAAAGCGGCGTTTTTAAGATGACCTTGATCGCATGACTAAGATTGATCTTGCCATTCTGAAAGTTGTGTTATTGGATAAAGCGCTTTGCCAAATTTATCTTTAATAGGTAATTTCGAAGAGTGCTCAAAAATTGTCCAAACATATCGATCTGTAATGGTCGGAACAACAACTCCTCCGACAAAATAAAAGAACTTCACTTTCACTAGACAGGAGAATAACTCTGTATCATCATTCATCAATCAATCACTCAATTTCTGCCTTTTCAATTGTAACGGTTACTCAAAATTACCTTGTACCAAGTTTGCCTGTACAAAGATGGAAGACATACTGTTTCGGCATCGACTTTCGTCGCATATACATCGTTGGTCATAGGTATAAGCTAAGACTGCAACAAGTATGAGCGCAGTAAGTCTAGGTTAGGAAACATTTCCAAATAATGGTCTGAATAAAAAAAAGGTCCTTGAATATTTCACTAACCTGTATTATCTATTAAAGCACAGCCATTCAAATGCCTTTCCCGTTTGTGGTTAAAATCAACAGCATAGACAATCTCTCCCTCCTCATCGTCCTTCACTATTTTCCAGGCAGTACCACCGATAATATGACCGGCGTGCACAGGGGTAATGGATAGTCCTTGGCCTTTATCTGAATAGTAAAAAACTTAAGAAATAAGTCGTTACTTTCGCAACTAATTTCAATTGGACTTGACAATTATGTTTTCAGCAATTTACGAAGTGTACATTTTGAAAAATATTTGGATCTGTAGAATTCCAGCTTTGTGATGCCGCTTTTATTGGAGTTCTTGAATCTGGAATAAAGCCACCTTTTTTTGGCGCACAGCAGTCTTGCAATTGCCGTTGCTTTCATAGGCGTCAATTTTTGGGGGGCCGGAGGGCGCCACCTCAGGTCTGACACTAAAGGGGGCAAAAGATGTCTGGCCCCCTCGGTTTTTTGGTAAGTAATACCCACTTGACAATAAGAAATCCGAAATTCCGAACTGAGATAGAACCAGAATGTGGCAAAGACCTTTTTTTTTTGGTCTTCACCTGAATTTGGGGCCAAAAATCCGGACTGAAATGGAATTAAGTTTTACCAAACTTTGCAAAAACATTTCGCCCCCTTGGAATTAGCTTGATCAACAAAAAATCGACGCCTATGGTTGCTTTTATTTATTTATTTATTTCCTTATGAAAGCAGCTATATACCTAACTCTGACTGCCAAATTGTCAAATTAATGCAGAATTTGGTGTTGCCACTAAGCCAATTTTTGTCAGAGAATCAGCGATTTCTTGGATCAGAGGTAAAGAATTTTGGTAGTATGATAAACATAGCTTTAGAAAAGTTGACAAACTATTGGAAATATGAATTTTAGTCCTTTTTCATACTGGATTGGTACAATATTTAGAGCACACAAACGCAGTTTTACAGCATCGGGCACATCAGTTTTTAGAAAATTTTGGCACCCACTAGTTCGCCAAGCAGTTGGAAGAAACACATAGTTTTTCACTTACTATATAATAGCCAGCTATTTGTATTATATCATACTGTATAATAAACATTTCGAAAACAACGAACATCAAGACCAGGCTTATGAAATAATAATGCACCTTATCTACAAGGTGACAGAAAATACATTTATCAGTATTGACAGTAGACCAGCGCAGCATTGAAACATTAAAAGCCTATGAAGACCAACAGTACTTACAATAAATTACAACCACACCTAATCAAAAATCACCTTTAAGGGATATAGTCTGATTGTGTTTAACTTGAGTTATTTTGTCAAATGCAATGTCAACGTGATCCAAAGTGAAATAATCAAAATCTTCAGTATTGTGGTGGGACTGAAAATACAACGCTGAATTAATAATGACTTACGAGAATTAAAAAAATCCAAATAACAAGAGTTTACAAACGATCAATAACATGGATAAGCAATATATATGCTATACTTTAACATAAAAAAAAATTGTGTCAATTCAATACGCTATACTTCAACATGTCAAAATTGCACCAATCTATTTGTTAGTTCAAAGTTAACTAAGCCAATTTAAATGTCAACAATAAAAAAATATATATTTCGTGCAAGTGGCCGAATTATAAAAACGACTTACGGCCCCCAAGACCAAATTCAGTGAAATCTCATTAGTTAATAAAAGTTCAGAGAAATGATTTCTGTCTAACTTTTGGACTTTAAGAAGTACTTAAAGCTCAAATTAAACCGATCAGAGTGTAAAGAGGAAAAAGCATCTGCTACAGAAATGATACACATGGGTTCCATTACCAGTAAGGTCAAACAAAAAACTATACAAATTAGCATTAACTGCTTTTCTACTTGGCATTAAATGGGACAGCTTAAAGCCTCTGTTCACCATGTGTGATGGGCAGGTGGCAGCTTGACTCAAAGACCGAAAGGTCCCGTTGCTGGTTCTGACCAAAGCAACTTTGTGAATATAATGTATTAATAGGGCAGACACTTTTAGGGTCATTTTGGAATTTCAACTTGCATGGGTGTTAAATTTTTGCCTTTGGTCAAAAAAATGGAAAAGAGTAATTTTTTTGAAACCAGACCCCATTTACCTACTGCCCCCAGGGTTTTTTTTGAATTGCACCCCCCAAAATATACTTATATCGATAGAAATAGAACCATTAGCGCTAGATATGCAATGTTGGTATCCAGATTCAATGCTTTTCAGAGAGGAAGACATCTATGACCTTAAAAGTTCATTGAGGTTACTTTGAATTTTTTTAATTTTTTGCAATTTGTTATTTTTAGAAAAACTATATAACATTTTAGCGCGAATTGCCAAATCAAAAGTCGGTCAGTTTAAGAAAACAATGTACTGCAGCAATAATCACATTACTCTAATGCACATTGCAATTCTATGGGCTTTGGGTACTAGGGAGAAAGCGAGCACTTGCAATACGTAGATGAAGATGCTGTGTTATTCGATATGTCAAATAAAAACCTAGCCAGAAAAAAAATTTTTTTCTTCACGTTTTTAAGTTTTAATGATGGTTTTAGGAGTTCAATTGAAGTGGTGTTTGACTTATAGCTGATGCTTAGGCAATATAAAAGAATGCCTGAATGCAGCTTATGTGTAACACCTAACATTATAGTAATTGCATTTAAATAAACAAAGTTACGATCCAAGAAAATTTTGTAATTTTAAATTTGAGTTTAAAAAATTTCATTTCTACCAGTATCCCTAGCTAAGTTTAAACCCACTTCCTATTAACTCTTGTCTTTCAATATAATTTATTGGTTACCTTTTCAAGCATACACTTGACCTATTAATGTCAGCACAGAAATTGACATGATAAGTAGAGCCAACTTTGTAATGATTTATTCAGCAAACAAACTCTGCTAATTTTAACATCAAAAAATAGAACAGATACTAATTCACATAAAAACGGTCTTCCATATCACTAATCAACTGATTTTGGTACTTGACTGATGTAATTTTGCTCTAACATTCTATGCTTGCTTGATTCTTTTTCCAGATCTTCAATTGCTTTTTTTCCAATCTCTTGATATAACCTTCGACTGCAAAATTGAAATCTATATCTAGTTGCAATTCTGCAGATGGAAAAAGGGGCACTGCATAAGATGTTAGGTAGTATGAGGTTCCACACCACAGTCACAATTACTTTTTTCTCTTCTGTCAATTATTGTTGTGTGCTGTGGTTTGGTTTTCGTTTTCCTTAATTATGCATTGTTTTACTGGAAAGCAATATCTCTTAGAATCTCTAAATTTACAAATTTAATTGGAATTACTATTGTTTTAATTATGAACCGTAAAGTGGGGTGGCAACTGGCTTTGATGACTGTAGTCTTTTTGTTGTCTCCCAAGTATGTGTTTAAAATCTGGAGTAAATAAATAAATCTGAATCTGGAATTGTTCAGTTGGCCCCATTTTGCCATGTTTTGTTGCAACACACAAACAGGCAATCTCAGGACCCTAACTGCTGGAAATTCAGTGTCTCCACATTAACAATAATGCTTTTCATGTAATTCGGATGGGGATAGATAGTATCCTCATTTTATGGAGGGTAGCTGAAGGCTGTTGAGTATGTCAACTTATGTTGTAGCTTTGTCACTTGTTACTCAAATTGCATGATGAGAGGGCTTATTTCCTCCACACTATTAAAAAAATGTTACATCACATAAGCTTCCAATCTAACCAATAGTTCAATAAGCACAAAATAAGCAAATTCTGCAAACTACAGGGTCAGGTAAAATGATCTGACACATTTGTAGGTTAAATAAAATGCAAATAAAGTAACAAAACAAAAAAGTGTTGTTATTTTTGAAAAGAACATTTAAAGCCATTCTGTTTTATAATGTTTTAAAACTTCAATCAGCCAAATGAGATCCATTATTGTCCACACATTGTCGAAAAATTCACGAACGTGGCCACATTTTCTGGAGTTTCGACATTGCGAGGTAAGCTGGCTGATTTTCACATGAATGCAGATCCAGTAGCTCTGAAGTTGGTAATCTTGTTTAGAGTTGGTACGGGATCGTGTCTATCAAGATTGACGTGCAAAAGAAATGCTCGTTTTGTAGCTGTTCAAGATTCGTTTGTTTTGATAAACGTTTCCTAAATGAAAGCGGTATGCTTTCCAGTCCAATTCACGGCAGCAAACAAAAAAAAGTCCAATTCATGGCAGCAAAACAAAAACAATGGCATTATAAAGCAACTAAGCAAAATGGCATTATATGAAAAAAATGGCATTTTATATACTTTTCGAAAATAAAAACACTGTTTTGTTTCTTTCCTTTATTTGCCTTTTGTTTAACCTGCAATATGTCAGATTATTTTGCCTGACCCTGTAGATGGGAGCTACTTGAGAAGCAATCTCAGTGTATGACTGACGCATGTTGAACAATGAGGTTCTAAAAAAAAGCTTTTGCTTTCCAGTTAAGAAATTAATCAGAGATATCTTCTGGGAAAAGAGGGTTTGGAATTTAAAACATTGTCAATATAGATATTTAATTGACAAACAAGTGACTGATCATAATAAAAAAAAACATCCATCTAAGCTTAAGTCATTGGGGCTATGTCAAAATATTTGTCTCTTAAACAACTGCTGATATCAAAAAAAAACTAATGCCCTAGCTTAAGCCTTCAAAAAAATTGATTTTTAGGGGGTCTCCAGGAGGGGATGGTATCACCAAACCAAGTCAAAATACTTGTCTGTTAAATATCTACTGATATCAAAAAACACTGGCACCCAAGGTTAAGCCGTTTAAAAAATTGACATTTGGAGGTCCATTTGGGGGGTCCTCGAGGGGTGCGGCATCCCCAAACTAAGTCAAAATACTTGTCTGGTAAATATCTACTGTTATCAAAAAACAATGGCCCCCTAGGTTAAGCCATTCAAAACATTGAGTTTTGGGGGGGTTCCCAGGGGGTGTGGTACTACCAAACTATGACAAAATATTTGTCTGCTAAATATCTACTGATATCAAAAAACACTGGCACCCAAAGTTAAGCTATTCAAAAAATTGATTTTGGGGGGTCTATTTGGGGGGTCCTCAAGGGGGTGGTACCCCCAAACTATGTCAAAATATTTGCCTGGTAAATATCTACTGTTATCAAAAAACATTGGCCCCCTAGGTTAAGCCATTAAAAAAACTGTTTTTGGGGGGGCCTACCGAGAGGGGGGGTTCTCGGGGAGTGTGGTAACACAAACTTATGTCAAAATAATTGTCTGTTTACTATCCACTGATATCAAAAAACACTGGCATCCTGGGTTGAGCCGATCGAAAAATTGATTTTTGGGGTCCAGTTGGGGGGTGTCCCCAAAATGGTGGTACCCCCAAACTATGTCAAGATATTTGCCTCTTAAATATTTACTGATATCAAAAAAACTGGCACCCTACCAAAAGCCATTAAAAAAATTGATTTTTTGGGGCCCCATTTTGGGGGTTCTCGAGGGAGTCGCCCCAAAAAGTTTTGAGAGACAAAATTGCACTTGCAACTCAACCACTTCACGCAAAAATTTGATTTCGATGTTTTGTGGTTTAGAAGAGCATACAAGACTTACGAAGAAAAAAAAAAAAAAACTCATCATGGCCCAAAGTGAGTTGAAGCTAGTCATGCAAACACTCACGCACGAGCCACTGCCTTTTTCTCATACATTTGGTTTAAATACATTTTGTCACTGCAATGCTGTAAGCTGGGCGGTGTACTGGTTAGTATGCTCAGCTGTCGATCCTCCGCACCCAGGTTCGATTCGTGCATGGGTTGTGCATACTGTGATACAGTATGCAGGAACCTGGAAGGAAATGTATATAGCCATCTTTTTTTGCTTAAAAACCTTGCATTACAGTTAGGGATAGGGCAGCGATGCCAGCCTGAGGGGATAGCAATTACGTAGAAGCAGCTTTTTAGCTTACGAAAGCAACAAACTGTTACGCTTGAGTGCGGCTCCCTGCGTAAGTTTTGCACGACTAACCTCGTCCCAAAGTGGGTTGGAAGGGATGAAAGAGTATCTTAATACATATAGCAGTGTGAAAATTGTTGATAGTCAATCTTCTGAAACAGTGCTCGATGATATACAAAGTAAAATCAGAGCAAAGTATAACTACAAAATGACAGTAAAAGGTTAAAAGCACAACAGTCTTTTTCGTCTTACGAACTTGTCAGCACCTGACGAGTCCTGAGGACGAAAGAGACTTTGTGCTTTTAACTTTTACTGTGATTTTATAGTCATATAACCGTGTGAAACATTTTTTGCCATACTTAAGCCGTTCTGACTGACACGGCTTTTAAGCCAAACCTTCGGTGCGATTTTCAGATCCTACAACCAAAGTCAAGTAACTAATTGCCTTGAAATTTGATACAACCTCATTAATCTCAAACTGCTGTCCAAATTTCATGTAGCTAGACCTAACCGTTTTCGACTTATAAACAAAAGTCTGAAATCTCACACTTGTTAGTGGGAAAATGGCCAAGTAAAAACAAAGGAACACGCGGCGCAAGCGTCGGTTGTTCCAATGAGGAATGAAATGTGAAGTTCCAAACAAGAAGTTATCAAATAGCTGTCCAAAAATAACAGGTATGAAAACATCTGTACAACTTTTGGGAGGAAATAAGCAATGGTTTTATCATTTTGAAAAATTGCAAAAATACTGCTAAGTGCCAGGCTACCCTTGCCCAATTCAAAAATTGAACAAATATTGTGATATGTATATGAATAAGCGTGATTATTGCAGCAGGAAAATGTTTACTTAAACTGACCGACCTTTGATTTGGCAATATATGCTAAAACGTTACAGGTTTTTGTTTTTTTTATTAAATTACAAAAAACTTTTAAAAGTTTAAAGAAACCCCAATGCAACTTTCAAGGAGAAAGATGTCTTCTCTAGAAAGCATTAAACATAAGTACCAACATTACATATCTAGCACTAATGGTTCTATTTCTATCGATATAAGTATATGTTGGGGCATGATTCAAAAAAGCCTCGTGGGCAGTAGGTAAATGGAGTCCGATTGTTTTTAAAAATGGATTTCCCATTTTTTTGGCCAAAAGCAAAAATCTAACACCCATACAGGTTGAAATTCCAAAATGACTCTAAAATGGACTGCCCTAATGTATTAAGTTAGCGAGTGTTAAGGTCCAGTCAAACCAAAGACTACAAAAATGATATGCATAGCTTCACTGCTTGAAATTCAGCATTAAAAGGACCAGTGCAAAACTTCAACAATGTGTGGTAGATACCAAATACAAAGCAAGATCTTAAATAACTTATGAAATTTCCAAGTCAAGCTGAGGTCAAGTTTGCTCCCATAAAATAAACTGCAATAAATAGTGCAAAGTACCGGTGTTACGATGTTAAATTCTTATTACCTGGTATAAGTCATACAGAAACATTTGTCCCATTTTATACACTGGTACAGTGGCATATATAGGGCAAGCCAAACCCAAGGTGCCACATAAATAAGGCAAAGCTCCAATGTGCTGCACATCAGGAAAAGAAAGCAAAACAGCGTCGATTTGAGAAATATACCTTAAAAAAAACTTGGCTAATGATACACAATTGTATAATGCAATTTTTGCAACAGTAACACAAAAATAGAATCTATATTGCCCAACTCATGCGACAATATGTTACTAGATTAAACAAATTTTAGATTTACTTATTAACAACTGCTCCAATTATACAATTTTGAGTACATAATTTCACAAAATGCAACTGAAATTAAACCGAAAAATACTTTTAAAAGTTGCAAATTTTTATAATTGCCAGCTTAAACAAATAGAGATCAAAAATGAGCACGTCATAAAAATTCGGACTGTGACTTTTAGGTGCAGACGTTTAGATGCAGACATTTAGGCAACTGCAATTATGCACCTGGACTTTTAGGCACCAGAGGTAAAATTTTTTTTCAAATTTCTTTTGTTTCAAATAACAGTTTTTTGTTGTTTTTTTTAAACAAACCAGTTTTTAAAAAAATTTTTTTTCAAAGACGTATTTTTCTTTGAAAAGCTTTTTTCCAAAAAAAAAGTTTTTTAAACAAAAAAGTTTTACTTCGACTAAAATGTTAATATTTTCGAAGCTTTTCATCTGACACTCGTCAAGAGGAATCATCAGACTAGAGAGCGCAGGAAAAGGAGAGGCTATAGGAAAAAGCTGAGCAGTGATTGATTGGAAAAGGATCGATGAAAGAGTGTCATTTGTGTACAACCCTTAAAAACAAATTCTTTTTATCGGCAGGGGAGGGTTAGAAGTTTTAATAAAAGGGACTTTAAAAGCAGGTAGATGGAAGGAGAGCGAAAAAAGTTTTACGAAAAATTGATTTCTTATTGTATTTTTTCAATAATGTCATTTTTATCAAAACTTCTAATCCTGCCCTCTGACGACAAAAAGAATTTGTTCTCAACTTAAAGGTTGCACACAAATGACGCTCTCTCATCGATCCTTTTCCAGCAAATCACTGCTTGGCTTTTTCCTATAAATAGCCTCTCCTTTTCCTGCGCTCTCTATTCTGACAATTCCTCTTGACTAGTGTCAGATGAAAAGTTTTGAAAAATATTAACATTTTAGTCAAAGTAAAGATGGATTTTTACGCTATCCGTTTTTCGTTCGTTTTTGTACGTTATTGCTTCTCCATAAACAAGTATGTCCATTTTCATTTGCATTTTTATATGTCCATAATCGCACTAACCAGACTGTTACATACTGGACAAAAGTTTTCCAATAAAAAATTTTTGCAAAGGGGTACAAGCCTTATTTTGAAATATCACTCTTATCATTTACACACAAAATTTTTATCAATAAATAACAGTCTACTTAGTGCGGATATGGACTTATAATGCGGATGTAAAAGTGCATACTTTTCCATGCTTAAAAGTCATAGACCGTAAAAATTGGTAATCTTTGTCCAACTTCAACTTAAATATCCCTATCATCAAGTGGAAATAACCTTTAGCAATAGCTGACTTAAAACAGAACTGATGAGGCAACTTTATTTTAGCCTTAAAAATCATATAAACTTGGTCCTGAAAAAGTGTCACATTGCAATGTCTTTAAATTATTTTTTTTTAAATTATCAAAGGAAAACATACTACACAACAATGTTCCCTCTTAGGTTTTGGTGAGTCAGCTTGCACCAAAAAATTCGGTGATTTTCTTACAGTAAACTATGGAAAATCCAAAAATGAGTCAGCCTGCACACACCAACAACGCTGATTCACTGATGAAAATCGGCCTAATGGTTACATAGTTGCACAATGCTCTTTTTTTGCACCTAATTCAAAAAAACAGTTATGTAAATGTCAAAATAAATTACCAGTACTAGCAGTTATTCATGAACTGTTGTTATTTTTGCATTGTAGCTTGAAAGTACGCAAGATTAGAAACAATTTCGCACCGAATTATAAAAAGGACTTTAACAATTGTTATTACTGTAATGTTATGGTATAATGTTTCAATATTTTAAGATTAATGCCAAAAAATCATTCATAGCAATTTTGATGATTGCTTCTTTTAAAATCCACATTGTACAAATTAAATTCCCTTCATCCTTTTATCATCCACATTCAACCATGATAATGGCAATGATTGACAAATTGTCTTTTTTATACAAAATTTTAATAAATAATGGTTTGCACAAATATCCTTCTGCCTATCCAACGCTAACGCATATGAAGGTTTAGGTTAATTAATTTAGGCTTTGCAATGATTGAGTGCAACTAGTATTGCCAGTAGACAAAAAACCTCAACAAGAAGTCTGGGAATCAATTCTTAGTGAGTTAAACTGGACTCAGTGTTGCCAACAACTTATCAACACTGTGATATTAAAACAAAAAACTAAACTGCGTGCAAGGACTCAAAGATGGGTCATTGGGCTTTGCCAACTCATCACATGCTTTGGCATAATTCGGAGGCAAAATAAAGGTTAGGTATTATTGGTGCAAGTAAAATATTGTTTTAAAATAAAGTGATAGTTGATTATTAGTGTTGATCACCAGTAAATAAATATCGTTACTAGTACTATACACAAAGTTGACAAATACCGTTTGATATTATCCACGATATTCCACTCAAAATTTTCATTCCATCCACAATCAAGAAGAAATGTAAATTCATCAACCTGGAAACAACATCAACATGCTAGTTCAAGACTATTGAACAATGAGATTCCTAGTTGTTACGGGCAAAAAATTTAAATAAACAAAAGATACACAAAGTCAATGGTAATTTCAAGTTGAATACAATTATGCCCAAAATACATACATTTAACTCCAAACTACGATATGTAGTGGTGGCACCCAGGGGGAGGGGTTTGGGAGGTTGAAACCCCCCATTTGGTACTCAAAAAACAACATAATTTTGCTGTTAAAATGCAGTTTGTAACACTTCGCTATATTCATTTTTAACTAAATAATCACCTAAAGACCACCCAACGTCTGCAAAGCAACGCCCTTAAAATAAAACAAAAAGATATTGCTACTCGAATGCTCAAAACCTGGTTAAGATACACATTCTCAGTTTCAAGAAAATAAATAGCCATTATTTACCTTTTGCGTTTCTAAAAAATGGCATGACGTCATCAGACCCAGGAGTTTGGTGCGCTTGCCTAGTTTATCATTGCAGAGGATAGGCGATTTTGGAAAGGCATGTGATAGCAGCTTGGTAGTCAAAAAATGTTGCACAAAAAAGGCGTAATTAGCTCCAAGTAGTTTCGATGCTAAGTTCAGAAATGAATTACCAGTTGCAATCAGCTTTTACTACCCGTGATGAACAGCAGTTTTACTTGTGGTAATGCCTCCATTGTCCATATCACTCTAAAATTTTAAACTCTAAAATTGTTCAAAAGTTTTCGTATTCTATCTGGCATATCCGTACTCAATACCAGTACGCTACTGTAGAAAATCATAATTATGTAAAAATATTTTACCCCTCTGATACTAGTGAGTAGGCTACTGTTGCTTAGTGCGTGGGATTAGGAATATAGACCATAGGTACGAATACTGTACTGAATTGAATAATATTGATACCAGTATGGTGAGGTAGGTTACCGGTATATACTGATTATACTGGTACCAGCACTGTTCCTTTTAGAAATATGACAGCTGCAAAATTGCCCGAATGCAAATCTTAACAAACATTTGCCCAACCATTTTTACCACAAAGCACTTAAGACAAATATTTTATAAAAACTGGTTTTTGAAACAATAAGCAATTGCTTTAGGATAAAGTTTCCAACTTTTTACATTAGATTCAAGATGCCACTGCCCAATTTTAATTTCATAACTTTAGAAAAATTGCCCCAAAGCCGTATCAAATTTTGTATCATAGAAGGAACTCTAGATACTGGTATAGGCTTGGTAGATCAGTAGATTGATACTGATAGCTTTGATTCACCCATATTATACATTGATAGACTGAATAATTTGTCTTCAATCACGGGCACTGAGTAACAAGTACAAGCTAGTCGAGTAACGCATGGGTAGGATACCCAAAAGCCTAATAGGGTGAGGAAGAGGCTTGGTGAAACAGGCATACTGAATATAGGCTAATAATGGCAAGGAAGTAAGTAGCACCTGTACCGATATGTTACATTGGAAGATAAGTCAAAATCTTACCACTACAGGCAGCATTTTTGTACAACAATTTCATATTTATAATAGGCCTACTGGTACTTATAATAAGCTACCTGCACTCTCTGATAGTTCTCTGGCTGTGCAGATCTGAGATACCTATTGGTACGGTATCAGTACATGGATATGATCTGTGATAGTGGATACCGGTAGCCTAGTCCGATACCACTAAACTATTGTACCCTAGCAGATCAGTGCAGCATACCGGTAATACATTGCCAGGAGTAAAATAGTTACTGAAACCCAAACCAAACCAGGCTACCAGTTCTGATCTGATACTGGTACCATTTCTACTGTACAGTATTCGTACCTATGATCTATATTCCTAACCCCATGCACTAAGCAACAGTAGCCTACTCACTAGTATCAGAGGGGTAAAATATTTTTACATAATTATGATTTTCCACGGTAGCCAACTGGTATTGAGTACGGATATGCCAGATAGAATACAAAAACTTTTGAACAATTTTAGAGTGATATGGACAATGGAGGCATTACCACAAGTAAAACTGCTGTTTATCACGGGTAGTAAAAGCTGATTGCAACTGGTAATTCATTTCTGAACTTAGCATCGAAACTACTTGGAGCTAATTACGCCTTTTTTGTGCAACATTTTTTGACTACCAAGCTGCTATCACATGCCTTTCCAAAATCGCCTATCCTCTGCAATGATAAACTAGGCAAGCGCACCAAACTCCTGGGTCTGATGACGTCATGCCATTTTTTAGAAACGCAAAAGGTAAATAATGGCTATTTATTTTCTTGAAACTGAGAACGAGTATCTAAACCAGGTTTTGAGCATTCGAGTAGCAATATCTTTTTGTTTTATTTTAAGGACGTGGCTTTGCAGACGTTAGGTGGCCTTTAGGTTGTTGTTTATCACTTAAGATCTTGTTGTAGGGTAATAATTATATCCTGCACAATATTTACCAAGAAATTGAGATTTTTGCATTTGTTTCACTTACAATATTGCTGACAGAAACATTGCATAACTAATGTGTATTTGACATATCCATAGATATTTAATAATGGATGCACAGTATTATACCCGATCATAAACTTCTGAGAAGAACAGAGCTTGACGTTAAACAGCGACAAACGACCATTTATTGAAAAAAAAAACATTTAGCCAAATGCACTGTTCCAAAAAAAAAAAAGCAAACAAATCCGCTGTTTGAAGATGAAACCTGCTGGAAAATTACATTCAAAGTCAAGATTTTTAATATGCAAATGTATTTAGCTTTAAATAGCAACATATTTAAAATCAGCTTTAAATGGTGACGAAGCTATTAGTTCCAAATGATTTTTTTTATATTTTTGCATTGACTTTATAGTATTTTAGAAGATTTTTGTTGCATCATACATCATATTAACAACCCATTGTCTATTTCAATGTAATCAACTTTTATATAAGCTTACACCCCAGCATTTTAGCTTTTATTCATTCCAGCGTTGATTAGTCAAGAGAGCTGGACGAAAGCCTTTAATCTACAACAGTCTTTTTCAAAGCTAACCTTTTCTCAGAGAGTGGAAATGATAGCTCCGACACTGTTGAAAGCTATTTTGAAATTCTGTACCTCTGACAAATTTTTCAATTTAAAAACGTATTCACGTAAAAGATTTAAACCAAATATGCGATCTCTCAGCATTTTAATGTATTTTGGACCTGACCAGTAAGTGCGCATGTGCTGATTGGACTGAATAAAAACAAATTCTTTTAAACTCTTCTAACTCTAAGTAGTATAATTAAGCCTATTCTCTAATTGGTCTAAAAACATTCAAAATGTCACCAAATGGCGTTAAAATGGCTGATTGTTTTCAAAAAAAAAATTGCAAGAATTGCCTTTGCAGCAGGCCCCCATAGTGGTAACGTGTTCTCTTACACACCATCTTCACAACCAACAACTTTTAAAATTGTTTTCGAAAGGTTTGTGAATAAACAAATGTAACAAAATGCAACTATTACCACGAAACTCTGTTTGACTATAATACCATGCATTTTTGTAAATGATTAAAATAAATTAAATATAATTTTTAATTTAACACCAAAATTTAGCATCAAAATTATATTTAATTTAGCATCAAAAAACTTATAAGCGGCTCTGATTTCCAGCCAGATGGTAGTGTGCACTGTGCACTGATAGCATTGGCATAAACCAAATAAGATTGCAATGACTGATGAGTGCCAGTTCTGAGCTGAAACTAGAATAAGCCTAGGTTGATAAAGAAGAACTTAATACCTCAATTTAATGCTGCAACTAACTGACAGTCTGACAACCAAAGAGTAAAGAAATTCTTGTTTTCAACAATTGAACAATATACTTATTTTTCTAGAATATGGCTTCTTGGCAAACGTTCCATACGCCCAGACATTTTGTATCGTAATAAAATCTAAAACCTAACCCCAATCTTAACCCCAACCCTAACTCAAACCTATAACTGTAATAATCAAAGCAAAAATTTCTGAAAACAAGTGACATCACCAGAATCTTTGTTTATTTAACTGCGCACATTCCAGCAGGTACCAAGTCACGTTGATTTTTTCCATAATTTCACATTTTGTAATAAAAAAACATCATCAACACAGAATAGTGTTACCAACACTATCTGACATACCATTAAGCTACCAATACAATATAAGCCAAAATCAAAAACTGAAAATGTGAATGCTTTTTTGAAACAAAGTTGGAGTGATTACAAGTGATCTCGTCACCAAGTGATTTCGCCACAAAGTGAGGGTTAGGACAAGATGCCAGTAGCTTTGGGGTTAGTAGATTTGTTTAATGACTGCTGTTCTCAGTCAATGCTTTGATTTTAATAATGCAATAGTACAATGGGTTTGGCAGCACAAACCCAGGGTCTGTTCTGTCTTTAGAATGCCGTCTGTCGCGTAATCACTTCGTGACAAAATCACTTTGCGACGAAATCACTGGCAACCGTTGGAGCACACCATCATGTAATCTGTAATGTATCTGAAAGTGTAAGTGTAATTGCTGGTACCAGTGGTGGTACTGTATTTGTAGCAATTAACGTAGGTACTGGTAGTGGTAACATTGAGAATGTTAGACAGGGTGTAGCTAAGTATGAACCGTCGCTTTATTTTCGGCAGCTGTGCGATTCGTGTATGAGCGCACGTGCGTTCTCTTCTTCTTTAGGATCTAAGCTATTCCCCAGATCTAGCCCTAACCCTAATGTGTGCATTCTTAATAGGAGCAAGAGCACACGCACACTCATACACGAGATGCAGAGATTCCAAACTAAAGCTGACGGCTTGTACTTAACGACACCCTGTTAGACATACTGGTAGCACAGTATAAATATCATACAGTAATCTTACTCAATTGTGACATGTGTCTGCATTTTTTGAGAGGTAAAAGCAGAGCTGGTTTTTTTTTTTTGACGTCATAATAGTGACATGGTGAGTGGACGAGGATAACGCCAAAAAATAGGGATTGTTTTGAAATTTTACGTGTGTTTTCTTGGCTTGACGACGTTACCGTCTTCGTCCTTTTTTGCACCCCTAAACGTTAGAGGGCGGCATTTTCCCCCTCTGCATTACTCCAGATATATTGCGGTCTAGCTTCGTTTGTAGAGTTCGCACGGGATCAGAATTAGTCTCGATGGAATCGTCAAAGCTCGGGCTTCGACTGGCTATAATTTTGACGTCACTTTCTTGTGACGTCACAAACTAGTACGTTTAAGAAGAGAAAAAATCGGAAATTTTCTTACATAAACAACCTTTAGTTACTTGGGGTTTTGCTCGCAGACGGAGCCCAACATTAAAAGTTTGTCCACACTTGGCTCGTATCGTTAACTAACTATCCTGCAAATTTCGTTTCAATAGCTTAACGTTTAACGAAAATATCCTTGATTGTTTGCTTTGTCGTCGTAAAAATCGTCTTGAATTGCAGTTATATGCAGTGATTGCGTTATTGCTTAGGCCTATCACCAAATAGACTGTTACATCATTATGAAAGTTTTTAGTTAGCCGTATGACTAACCCGCTTAAAAAATATTCATGACTACAAGCGATCTAAAAAAAGTTTCATGGACGTAAAGAGTTAATAACCGCATGGTAGCTGAGTTGTAAGTCGAGCCGGGCTTTTCAGGTCGGGTTCAGGCCTCAAGTTGACGAAATTTTGGGCTTAATTCAGGTCTAAGACGTGCATTTTGTCCTAGGTGCACAAAAATGTAATCAAAATAACTTGAAAACATTGCTAAATTTTTCAGATCAACCTTAACTTTCGGGTTTTTTCGGGCATGAATTGGGCTTCAAATTAGTTTTCGGGCTGGGGCTTATATTTTTGGGTTAGGGCCAGGTTTGGTCTGAACTAGTCGGCCTGTTTACAACTCTGCTCGGTAGTTAATTATATCTTCCTTAACGTGAGTTTTAATTTTCCCCATTGACTTCCAATGGTTATAATGAGCTAGTCTCTCTGATCATGCGGTAATCATTATTATCTCTGATATCGGTTCAACACTCCATTGTAAATTCTTGACTATGCCTGCACCTGTTGCTAACTATTTTGTTGAACAGGGAAGGGCCGTATTTAGGAGGGGCATTGTGCTAAAGCCCCCTTTGAGTCACCAGTAATGTTTGAATACCTCATAATAGTACGCAAAACTGAGCCATGCCCCCTATTTGGAATTTGGGTAGAAAATGTGGGCAGAAAAACTGACTGAATCGGACTATGACCTGAGTAAAGACCTTTTTCTTTTTTTTTTTTGGTCTTCACCTACTGTAAATCTGGACAGAAGAACGGGCTGCATCTGAGTGAAAACCTTTGTTTTTTATCTTCATCTCTTTGGTCTTCATGTTTCTCATCTGGTTTTTATCTACCTATTCAAGTTTCTGGCTACGTGCATGGCCCCGCCTTTCGAAAATCCTGCGTACGCCACTAGAACAGGGGTCGGCAACTTATATCCCTTGGGCTGTATCTGGCTCGCGATTTCAAACATCCATCCGAGATCCCTTATGTGACTTCCGGAAGTCGTTGGCCACGCAACCAAATCCTGCTCTGAAACTACCCCAACATTTTACGAAACCTTTTTTTTTCTTAGGGTCCTCAACAACAAATCGGCCAAATTGGTCAATACCTTTTTTTATTTTTATTTTCTTTCAAATGATTCCAAAACGTGCAAAATTGTATTCAAATGGCGTTAAAATAGCTATTTTTTTTGGAAAAATCACTAACATCGCACAAAATGACCCCATGGCCTCGAGCGGCGGCTGCCTACCCACAGACCCTTGTATGTGACATGATTAGTTGCACCAGTTCACTCAAGGGCGTTGCTTAAATGACATGTTTTTGATAAAAATTTTTTAAAACTTGGGATCAATCCCCCGTATTCCTCAGCAAGATTCTCGCTGCGCCACTTTATTTTTGCTTAAATGAACGGTTGCCATATTTTTGAAGTAGAAACGCAAAACAGAATTATTAGAGAACCGCATTTTCTGCTGAATTTGAGTCAAAAAAAAAATCAGAAAAAACGATGTTTATTCACTTTAGAAAAATTGCAATTTTGTTCGAATATGAGGTGAAGTTAAATAAAAAAATTTAACAAAAGGTCAACATCTTCATCATAGGTAAAATATAAATCACAATTTTTTGCGGATTTGAGATGAAGACCAACTACTATTTAAGCGGGATAAGACTTCAAAAAAGTGACTAATACCAAACCCATTTAAACATGCAATTAATAAATGATTTTGTTCAATACCTCTATAACTAGAAGAAAATAACTAGGATTGGGCATAATTATTGCGGCTGAATTAAAGTTTTATCATGAATTACACTGAACGTCTGTATCAATAAATGATAACTCATACAGTCTATGAAAGCTTTTTTCGATCAAAAGTTCTAAAGGTTCACAATTACTACTTCATAATGATGTAACAGTCTATTTGGTGATAGGCCTAAGCAATAACACAATCACTGCATATAACTGCAATTCAAGACGATTTTTACAACGACAAAGCAAACAATCAAGGATATTTTCGTTAAACGTTAAGCTATTGAAACGAAATTTGCAGGATAGTTAGTTAACAATACGAGCCAAGTGTGGACAAACTTTTAATGTTGGGCTCCGTCTGCGAGCAAAACCCCAAGTAACTAAAGGTTGTTTATGTAAGAAAATTTCCGATTTTTTTTCTTCTTAAACGTACTAGTTTGTGACGTCACAAGAAAGTGACGTCAAAATTATAGCCAGTCGAAGCCCGAGCTTTGACGATTCCATTGAGACTAATTCTGATCCCGTGCGAACTCTACAAACGAAGCTAGACCGCAATATATCTGGAGTAATGCAGAGGGGGAAAATGCCGCCCTCTAACGTTTAGGGGTGCAAAAAAGGACGAAGACGGTAACGTCGTCAAGCCAAGAAAACACACGTAAAATTTCAAAACAATCCCTATTTTTTGGCGTTATCTTCGTCCACTCACCATGTCACTATTATGACGTCAAAAAAAAAAACCAGCTCTGCTTTTACCTCTCAAAAAATGCGGACACACGTCACAATAGTTTTTGCATGGAGTAAGATTACTGTATGATATTTATACTGTGCTGGTAGCTGCCTAACACAACAGATAAGACAACAAAAATGTAGGGCAAAAGAGCTCACACTTACCTGGAGCATGTAACAGTTGGGTCCTTCATTTAATGCTCCTGATAAGGGAGTGAATTTAATAATAGAAGTCATTTCAAATGTACCATGTACCAGTAGTTTAGAGTTTACAAACAGTCAGCCTTCCAGAATTACAACCAGTACTCGGTAGTAGTAGGCTAGTACCAGTAGCCTATCGATAGTATCGTACAGTACTAGCCCACTCTAGTACCAGAGTATGCTCTTCTTAGCTAGCAAGCTCTTCAGTCTTCTGTATTACTATTATTCAATTCAGGAATTAACTGTATCCTATACAGGGTAGGAAGCTTAGAGGCTATCAGCCAACAACTAACAAAAAGCAATCAGACCTATTATTTTTCTTCAATAAAATCTGAAATCATAAATCATAAATCAATAGCATTGTTGCAGAATTCAGATTTTGGGACTTACAATTACATTACCACCTTACAGACAGACAAAGACAGACATAAGGGGTGTCACTAAGCATACAACAGCACAAGCACCACACTTTGACACAAGAACTGAAAAGACCGTGTAAGAGCCGATAGTCTAACCCTAAGTATCGGTAGGTAGGTTTACCCTTTCGCTTTTTTAATTTTGTACATTTTAGTAAAAAGTTTTAGTAAAAAAGAGTTTATTTTGCTTACTATAGCACATGCAAACATAATAAACAAACACAATAGGGTATATACCACTACCAGTACATTTCGAAGTGCACAATGCGCATTGCACAGTGCAAACAAAGTACTACAAACCCCATTGGCCCATGGGAAAATTCGCATGGTGCGCCGGAAAAATCCGGCGTGAAGTCGTACAGCACTTACACTTAGCCACTCACTAGTCACTACACAATCTTTTTACGTGAGGTTTTGCAATGGTTTAAGAAAAAAACCTACAGCACTTTGTCATAATAGGACTATGCTATCATGGTTGTTACGAAAACTTATATAAGGTAATAATATTTGAGATACAAGCTTTCGTGATAAATAGCTAACATTTGTGACGAAATAGTGTTGAAAATTTTTATCAACTCCATTGCAAAATATCATGTAAAAAGGTCAACAAACTACTCTAGTACCTGCTAGTACTACACCATTATGACTAGAGCATATTTAATAATGAAATGTTGCGCCAAATTGGCGAAAAAAATGAGAAAGGACAAATTAGAGTGGAGCATATAGGCTAATTTTTGTACTTCGGCTCCACTTCGATATTTCTTGAAAACGAGGAGCTAGTCGTTCAAAACTTACGCAGGGAGCCGCACTAAAGCGAAACGGTATGTCAATTGCGTAAGCAAAAAAGCTGCTGGCATGTAATTGCTATCCCTCAGGCTAGCATTGCTGCCCCAACCCTAACTGTAATGCAAGGTTTTGAAGCAAAAAAAAAAAGACTGCTCCATGTATATTTTTCCCCAATTCCTTATACTTTGTAATCTTCCATTCCATGTAATCGCATCCCCAGTGCTAATTGAACCTGGGTACGATGGGTGGAAGCTGAGCATGATAACCACTACACCGTGTTGCATGCAACAATGCAATGACAAAATGTCGTATTTAAACCAAATGCATGAGAAAAAGGCAATACAGGGTTATGCTTCAATGCGGCCGCCTACGTGACTTTTGCATGACTAGCTTCTACTCAGCATAAAACTGCAACATCCGGCTCGAAGCTTTAAAGCAAATTAGCTTTGGCACGGCGCGAAAGCCCCTCATAAACGCAAACCACACAACGTTTTTACATGAGGTTTTGCAATGGTGTAGATAAAAACGTAGAACAAAAAGCAATAGGAATCCCTTCAAAATTCACAATGCTCGAGAAAAGAAAACTTTTTGAGAGACCAAGTCGGAAGCAGAGGTGGAGTCGAGGACACAAGGCTCTAGGCCAAGGCCAAGGACACAAAAAAATTTCGAGGCCAAGGACAGACCCTCTCGAGGCCAAGGACCAAGGACACAGACATAGGTGGGCACGATACTTTGCAAAAGTACCGCGGTACCGGTACTCGGTACTTTGCCAAAATTAGTAACGTGGTACCAATACTTTCAAATTAAAAGTACCGCGGTACTTTTCAAAAAGTAAAAGAAAAAAATTGGACTGATTGACCTCGTTTACGGGATTGTAAATCATCACTTTTAGCAATTAGGTTCGTTTCCGCAATTAGAGCGCACTGCGTAGACCTACAGTTCGTTTTACAGAAAGTTTGCAGTAGAATAGTAAGCAGTAGCAGTATTAGTATTACTACTATAGAGAGTACAAAGTACTAACAAGTGATGGAGTTGACTCGATAAAGTACCGGTATCTAACTTATGCGGACTACGGTCATTGGGCTACGTATTCTACTACATTAAGTATCTTCCAGAGGTGGAGTCCTCGAGGACACGTTTTGAAGTCCTTGGCCTTGGCCTCGAAGGTCAAGTCCTTGGCCTTAGCCTTGGCCTCGAAGCCTCAAGTCCTCGAAAATTGCCCTGTCCTCGCGCGAGGACAGCACTATTTTTTGAACAGTTGAAATTTCGTTGGAAAACGCCAAAAACCTCGCGGAAAATTTGCGAAGACCTTTTTTGTTTTCCTCACTTGGAGCATAGGCGTAGCCAAGGGGGGGGCGGGTCCCCCTCAATTGAAATTTCACCAATGACAAAAATGTGACAAAACAGCCTATTGTTTCTTCAGTTTCAGTTTCTATTTAGCATTTTTCGCTTACTACAGTAACTAACAACAATATTGAAGACCAGGGGCCCCTGGCTCCTCTCAATTCAATTATGGCCAGCCAATTTAAGCGTATGGCCCGGAAGAAATGGAGAGTTTTTGTCCTAAAAGTTGCTATCTCAGGTCCACATCTAGCCATTTTATGAACGTAATGCATTAATCAGGGCCGGATCTACTATAATTTGGCGCAGTACCAGCTAGGGGCCCCGAGCTGAAATCGTAAGACTTTTTTTTGGTCTTCATCTATATTTGGCAGAAAGATGTTGCGAAAATTTCCACAGTGCCAGGGGCCCAGTGCGGTGTAAATCCGGCCTGGCAATAACACGGTTAGTGGGCGTAAGTTAAAATTTTACGCACGAAATAATATTGTACCATTTTTCAAAAACAATTCAGTAATTCACCTCCAACCTCGCCGGTTTTTACGCACGAAATACTTTCAAAAAAAATTAGCTTAGGAAAATACTAATTGAACAAATCATTAAACTTCATTTGAGAGAACCTGGGCCCCCTGCCCAAACATGTACTCCTATTACTGTTTATTTTCATGACAAAACAAAATCCCTAAGGAAAATCTTCCAGTGAATTTTACTGCTAAAAAGTAGCAAGAAACAATGCATCTTATTTCCCCCTACCTGGACCAAATCACTTACAACTAAAATCTAACTCCAAAATGCAAGATTTTAAACGTATTTTGGACTTACTGTAGGTTGCGAGTAAAAGGGAGATTAAACAATTTATTTTTTTCAATTGGCTATCAAATGTCAAAAATATAGTGCTTTCAAATAGCTCTGAACACCTGCACAATGTGATTCAATGGCATTGAAATAGCTTTTTTTTTCAAAAAGTTACAAAAAATCGCCCGACGACTGGGGGCTTTGCCCCCAGACCCCCAAAGCCTCCGGCAGCTGGGGGCCCCGCTCCCAGACCCCTGTCTGCGATACCTTTGAGTTACACTAGCTTTCTCAACACGTTTCCAAAGTTAGATATTTGCGCTTTTGAAGAATTAGTTTCAGCCCTCTCTCTTTGCAAAATCCTGGTTACCTGCCGACAGGTTTTTTTTTGGAGAACACTTGCGGCTGTGTCCTAGGTCCTTGGCCTCGAGCATTCCTGTCCTTAGCCTGAGAAGGTCTGTCCTTGGCTTTGGCCTTGGCCTCAGATTTTTTTTGTGTCCTTGGCCTTAGCCTCGAGCCTTGTGTCCTCGACTCCACCTTTGGTATCTTCCCTTCAGTTTTTATTAACCAAACAGCAGTCATCTCTAAAGCATCAAGTGCGTAAGTTGGCACTGAAGGCTACTCTGACGATACATCAACTCCCAATTATTGCACAAGTGACATTCACACAAAACTTAGAAACTGGGGGATAAATTGCACTTTTGGCAAAGTGTACTGTTTTGATTTGTTTTTAGTTGATTTGTAGCTGCAGTTACGTTTTGGATTTCTTATTTAAAGCTAGATGGGAGCTTACAAGTTACCAGCCTACAAACGAACGACGCATGTTAATGGTGATTTTTCAAAAATCTTTTTGTTCCCCCGTAATGAGAACAATTTCAAAATTATAGCATTTTTTGTTGCTGTTGTATAGCATATTTATTCTCTTGTCACAGCAAAGCGTTAGACGCTAAGTAGCCTATTGGTCATTCCGCGCGCTTTCATTGTGATAATTACTTCGTACTTGGAGGAATTTGCACCTGCTTAAGAGTTTTTAGTTTTCCAACGTCCCATGAATTTCAATTTCTTGCCACTGAATTTGTTGCTTGTTCGAAGCGGGTCGATGGAAAATGACGGTACTGAAAATGCCGGTACTGGAAAATGACAGTACTGCAAATGCCGGTACTGGAAATTGCCGGTACTGGAAATTGCCGGTACTGGAAAATGACGGTACTGGAAAATGCCGGTACTGGAAAATGCCAGTACTGGAAAATGGTGGTACTGGAAAATGGCGGTACTGAAAATGCCAGTACTGGAAAATGGTGGTACTGGAAAATGCCGATACTGGAAATTGGCGGTACTGGAAAATGCCGGTACTGGAAAATGCCAGTACCGGAGTGTTACCATTCAATATTTTGGTAGGCTGTGAATTGGTGTATTATGGAAATAAGGTATAAAAATTCTTGCAGTGAAAAAATCAGCTTGTGTTGGAAATGGACTGAGAGAAATTTGTAATCTGGAGGTAGGCTGAAAGGTACACTGAGTAGGAGGCCTGGAATTAGTAGGCTAAGAGTAAGCAAAATTACAATAGGCCTACTGTAGTTCAGTAGAGGTTAGGACCACAATATACACGGTTGCCTACAAATGTGGTTAGGAACAGCAAAGATACCCAGCCATGCCGGCACAACATAAATTTTTGCCTGGTTGAGTTGCATGCAGTCAGGCAGTATCTACTTTTACTGTTTTGCTTTTTCAATCAGATAGGCCTACTTTTAAACTAGATACTGTAAACTATTATAACTTTTTAACTCAACACCATGTTTTGACATTTTTTTGCTAGTGTAGGCTACTGCAATATTTTGTATACAGAAGGTCTATTGAAAACATGTATGTATTAGGCTATTTTTTTTTTCTTCTGCTCTTTCCCAGTATGCTATCATGTCTTTTTCGTTTTAAATGTTGACTGTATTTGTGGTGTATCATATTTAATAAAATTTACCGCTACTATTGGTATTGTTTCATGTTTGCGATATTTAAATTTGCTACTGGGACTTAAATTTGTTAACATTTTTCTCATTGAAGCTTTTATCATCATAAATTGCATGTTTCAATGCCTGGCTACTAGACCTAGATGAAGTTGCAGTTTTTTTTTGTGATATGACGTCACTTGGTAAATAAATAAATAAATAAATAAATATGATGATGATGATGATTAGATTAGGGTAGCATACAGGTCTATGTTGATTTGGATAAAAATTTTGTTAGTTGGTGTCTTAGTCTCTTTGTCATAACGAAATGCATGGGCATGACATAACGAGATGCCGGCTCCACTATCAGCAACATGAACTTATGTCTGATGTACTACTGACAAGTAACCTACCACACCAGATTATAAGCCATCTGCATAGCAAATTTCATTTCAAACAGTAAATATGCAGTTTGCAGTATATTCAAGATCTACATATTTAAAGCAATCTATCAAAAAACGTGATGTATTGTAGTTTATAGAAGAAGAAAATTCAATTTTTTTGGAAAAATTTTAAGTAATTTACAGTTTAGGTTTGCCTTATAGCCTAGTCTGAAAAATAGTAAACTATTAGAACTGCTGTAAATAACATATGGTAGTCTGCCATGCTGACAACAAAAAGTTGTAGTCTGTAGCTGACAATAGCTGATATGGTGCTCTAAAATATTTGCAGTAGGCTATCAATAATGGCTTCATTTTCATAGGCTAGTAGAAATCATGCTTATTTCAACAGACTACATAAAGCACTCTTACCGTACCAAACAAACATGAAACAAAATACATAAAAATTCAACAAAGCTGCAATAATTTCAACTTAAATGATAAAAAAAGAGAGTAGGTCATAACCTCATCCATGCATAAGGCACATCCGAGTATAGGGCTCAATAATGTTCAATTTTTTAGAAATTTTTAGTAAGTAGATGTCCTATGTTAGCCTGCTATCAGGTACCACAATCTGAACAATGAAAATTTTTGCATTGGCAACACTGCAGTACTGTCATTTTCCAGTACCGGCATTTTCCAGTACCGCCATTTTCCAGTACTGTCATTTTCCAGTACGAGGAATTTCTAGTACCGCCATTTTCCAGTACCGGCATTTTCCAGTGCCGGCAATTTCCAGTACCGGCATTTTCCAGTACTGGCATTTTCCAGTACCGGCATTTTCCAGTACCGTCATTTTCCAGTACCACCATTTTCCAGTACTGGCAATTTCCAGTACCGGCATTTTCCAGTACCGTCATTTTCCAGTACCGCCATTTTCCAGTACCGGCAGTTTCCAGTACTGGCATTTTCCAGTACCGCCATTTTCCAGTACCGCCATTTTTCAGTACTGTCATTTTCCAGTACCGGCATTTTCAGTACCGTCAATTTCCAGTACCGTCATTTTCCAGTACTGGCATTTTCCAGTACCACCATTTTCCAGTACCGCCATTTTCCAGTACCGGCATTTTCCAGTACCAGCATTTTCCAGTACCGTCATTTGCAGTACCGGCATTTTCCAGGACACCGTTCGAAGCAACAAGCAGAGATAATCATCGTAAAGCGTCTTATCCAAGGACGCAACAACGTAACCAGAGTGTGGGTTGAACACAGATTATGCGATTTGGGTTGTCCCAAAAAAAGCTTTGGCACTTTTGGCCACGCTTTGGGGAACTCTCAAGAAGATTCTTGGTCTCTTCTGATTATAAAAAAAATTAGCTTTTTAGCTAAAGTCGTTAAAATATTAATTTTTTTGTAAGGTTCAATTATAGGGGTTCTAAAAGAGGTGTAATTTCATAAAAATTGATTTCTGGGGATTTAATTCGTGGGGTTTCCTGGGAGGTGGCACCCAAAAATTTCAAGAGACAAAACCATGTTTTTAACTCGACAATTTTGTACAAAAATTAGATTTGGTTTTTTTGCCCTTTAGAACTTATTAAAAGAGCGTAGGCTACGATGTTCAGAAAGAAAAAACCTCATCTCGGCCAAAGCCAAAGTGGGATTGGTGCAGATGAAAGGATTTTTTGAGATAATTTTTCTGTATAAGTATTACCGGGTGAAATACTTTTGGTCGTATTATACACCGTTTGTGAATGAGAACATCTTCTTCGCCAAACGTTCCAGGCATATTTAAAATTAGAACCAAAAGCTAATACAAATGGAGGCCGGCAGTAACGTGCAGTAAATTTTTCTTCATGCTGGCGCGTAGCCAAAAATCTGCAATGGGGGGAGGCGTTGCGGGTCTGGGGGCGGATCCCCCAACCATTGGAGGCAATTGGGGTCTGGGGACAAGACCTCCAGCCACCGGAGGCATAAGGTGTGGGGGTCACATCCCCCAGCACTCGAAAAAAAAATTTTTTTTGGCAAAAATAACTTAATTTTAGGCCTATTTTGCTCAAAATTAATGCTATTAATACGTGGCATAGAAATTAGCAGCGCAAAAAATGATTATACCGTACTAGTTGCATAAGTGGGCTATGTAGAAGCTAGGTAGCTATCGCTAGCATTTTAGTTATCTTTTTTACATGATGGTAAATCATAAAATCCTATTTCGGTAGGTTGGTAAACCTCTCAAGGAGCAATCTGTTACAGCTATACGTTATAGTGAAACATATATATGTAAAGAGGGGCGAATCGAAGGAAGGTCGAGAGAAGTGGTTGGTAATTCACTTATACTGAATAGTCCTCCCCCACTATTTCTGCGCTTAAATACATTTTTTTTATGAAGCCTATGTTAAGCATTTTTCAACAAGCGATCAAATTTGATTACCAAATTTCGACTATTCCTTAAAGCCTTTTTTCTGAATTATAGGTTTTATTTTTGACAAATTTGCCCCCTCCCCCCTTCAATAAACGTTTCAAAATATGCTTTAAATAATTTTTTATATTCCCCCCGCGCGCCCCCTGGCTTTGCTACTGTATTCACGCCTGCATGATGTGATGACTGATGAGTATTCATTACCTAAGTCGTCTCTTACAATTTTTCCTTAGCGGTTCTACCTTTGTTTCGCTGGTGCATGAATACTGGTAATACATCATTTTGCCACTGCAAGACAACGTCAATTTTTCAAATGGACCAGCAAACTGCTAACGCTAAGTCCCTATGGAGGTGGTAGCGAGTAAGACCAACAGTTAAACACTAAATTAAGAAAAAAGATTTGTTGTTTATTCACAAGCATTTTTACAACGTTTCAAGTTTTTAATTACGTTCGCAAAATCCCTACTAAAAAATAAAACAAAACTAAAGTACCGGTACCACCAAAAAATAGCAAAGTACCCGGTACCACAAAAGTACCGACGGTACCAGTATCAAGAAAGTACCGCGGTACTGCCCACCTATGGACACAGACACAAGTGTTCTCCAAAAAAAAGAAGAAGGTTTTCAATTTTTTTTTCAGGCGATCTCTACTTGAGGAAACCAAAAAAAGGTCTTTGCAGATTTTCCGCAAGGTTTCTGGCGTTTTCCAACGAAATTTCAATGGTTCAAAAATAGTGCCGTCCTCGAGCCGAAGTCACGGCAATTTTCGAGGACTTGAGGCTTCGAGGCCAAGGCCAAGGACTTCAAAATGTGTCCTCAAGGACGTCCTCAAGGCCAAGGACGTCCTCGAGGACTCCACCTCTGGTGAGAAGTCGCAAAGCTAGAAAATCGCTGAAATTTTTGAAGCAAATATTACCTCCATAAATCGGTGCGCTTTTTGCACTTTGTTTGGCGCGGCGCAAAACTCATTTAACAATGTTATTTGACAATGCAGTATGTGAAAAAGAGGTAAAACACACGTAGAGTAAATAGAATCTGTGCAATGTCTGACAGTCTGAGGCTTCGAAAACTGAATTTTCAAACCTGGGACTCATTGGTTTGTCGGAATTGGCGTGCTTTGTGCAAGAGGTGGAGTCAAGAACACAACGTTTGAGGCCAACAGGCCAAGGCCTATGACTCAAAAAAATTAATGTCAAGGACCAACTTTTTGAGGACAGACCCTCTCTAAGCCAAGGACAGAAATGGTCCCAGGTGAAGGCCAAGACCCAAGGACACAATTTTTCGAAATTATGGCATTCGTTAAGTTTTTGATGATTACCAGTACTGTATGATACTGTAGCCTAGGTACTGTAGCTTACCGTACTAGCCTAATTCGAATACAGTAATTTTTTGATGGTAGTGTCTGCTGCACCGGCCCAATTTCCTACATCTAATCGCTGCTGCACCGGCGGCGGTGGTCGTGTTTTTATGCTGTTCAATTTACTATCTCTCAGGCTGGCATCGCTGCCCGAACCCTAACTCCAATAATAAGATTTTGGAGTAAAAAAAAGAACTTTGAAGCAAAGTAGCTCTCTAGCGCTATTTTTAGAAAGCATGTCCTGCGGGAACTGATATCCCAATTCCCAACCCTCTGCAATGGATTCAAGCGTACTAACCACTACGCCATCAGGGCTTCGAATGTGAGGTGTCAAATTGCTGTATTTAAATCGAATCAACGGAAAAACGCAATCCGGTGCACCAGCGATTTGATGTGTGAAACCAGGACGGTGCAGGAGACACTTTGTTTTTTGAAATTTGATGAATGCCATTTTGAATTTTTACAAGTTAGCAGCTGATGTTGATTACGGTATGTACCTTAGCAACCACCGTCATTCTGGCAGAATAAAAAGCGTCATTCTAGCAGAAAGTGTTGCCGGACAAAAACAAACTAAAAACAAAAACTGTCGCTGCAGATAAACGGTGTTGCCAACGATTAAATCGAAAAACAAACATTGACGTCACCTAAAAGAAACACAAATTTCCTCTGAAGCGCAATGAAAAATACAGTGTTGCCAAATAAAATACCAAAATCAAAACCGAAATAGTTCGTAATTAAAACTAATTTGTACAAAAACATTCTCATGTTAAATGAAACACAAACACCAACAATTCTATCTGAAAAAATCAAGCTCAAAATTAAATAGTTCAAAACTTTCTCTGCATGATGAAAAATAAACCTTGGGCGCCCCATTGGCGGGGGTGCCAGCAGAATGGTTTTGAAAAAAACATCAATTTTTGGCAAAAACCGGGATTTTGCACACCCACATTCAAACTCTTCCTATTTAACTTTCCGACACCCCTCGAGCTCCGTTTTTGAATGGATTTGGTAGCCCGACGCTTGCTCTACAAGAAACAAGTCTAACTTCGGGCGCCCCATTGGCGGGGGTGCCAGCAGAATGGTTTTACAAACAACATCAAGTTTTGGCAAAAACCGGGATTTTGCACCCCCACATTCAAACTCTTCCTATTTAACTTTCCGACACCCCTCGAGCTCCGTGTTTGAATGGATTTGGTAGCCGGATGCTTGCTCTACAAGAAACAAGTCTAACTTCGGGCGCCCCATTGGCGGGGGTGCCAGCAGAATGGTTTTGAAAAAAACATCAATTTTTGACAAAAACCGGGATTTTGCACACCCACATTCAAACTCTTCCTATTTAACTTTCCGACACCCCTCGAGCTCCGTGTTTGAATGCATTTGGTAGCCCGACGCTTGCTCTACAAGAAACAAGTCTAACTTCGGGCGCCCCAATACCAGGGGTGCCAGCAGAATGGTTTTGCAAAAAACATCAATTTTTGGCAAAAACCGGGATTTTGCACCCCCACATTCAAACTCTTCCTATTTAACTTTCCGACACCCCTCGAGCTCCGGGTTTGAATGCATTTGGTAACCCGAAGCTTGTTCTACAAGAAACAAGTCTAACTTCGGGCGCCCCATTGGTGGGGGTGCCAGCAGAATGGTTTTACAAAAAACATCAATTTTTGGCAAAAACCGGGATTTTGCACCCCCACATTCAAACTTAAATGTGAATGTTACTTTTTGTTAGGTTTGAAGTCCAAAACACTTTTAAAATCTTGCATTTTGGTGTGAAAGTTTTTGAGAGATTTTGCCCAGGTAGAAGAAGTAAGATACATTGCATTGTGCAATTATTTTGCTGTAAATTCAATTCAGTTTATTTTTCAATGTCTGGCTCGGAAGCAGCGAAAATGACCATATGGTTTTCAAAGTTCAATGCTACCGTAAAAAACAGTTAAAGAAAAACCAACTTAACATTAGCCCTTACATATTTACAACATTTTAATCAATTTGGTGTGTAATATTTTACATTTCTTGGCACAGAAAAGCAGCAAAATGAGTAGTTGGCATTATTAATAACATTACTGTGACCTCAAAAATAAGAAAAAAAAAACACTTTTCATATTGACATTATAATCATTTCGTTTACCGGTGCATTTCAACTATATCATAACATTATTAAGTTGTGATAGTATTTTGCTTTTTTGAAATTAAATGGTTCTAATTTTTCTTGCAAATGTTTTTGGGGGAAATTTTTCTAGGGTCGGGGGAATTTTGGCCCAGATTACAGGACCAGTTACATTTATTGCTTTTCTTCCGAGGAAAAGATCGGTTGGTTGGATGTAATAGTTATCTTTATCACTGTATCTTGTGTAATGTTTGTGAATTGAAGCAGCTGCGTTGAATAAATTAGAGGTTATAATGTTTTCCTTGTAGTGGATAAGATGCATAGATTTGGCAGTTTCAAGAAAATATATATCACTTAATGTCAGTACTTTCATTTCCTGAAATATTGGTTCAGTGTGATCACGATAATCACATCCTCCTATTATTCGAACAATTCGTTTTTGTAATTCAACCAATGGCATTAAGGAGTTTTAGATGCAGAGTCCCAGGTGGTTATGCAATATCTCAAGTGCGAATAGATCATGGAGTAATAAATTTTAATCAATGTTTCTTTACTGACATATTTCTTCAGTCTTGTCAGAGCCCAAGACCCCTTGGCAATCTTTGAGCAAATGTGTTCAATATGTGTTTTCCAAATAAGTTTGTTATCAATTGTTACACGTAAATATTTTACGCTGTCAGATTCAGTTATGTGCAGTGATAGGCACAGCGGCGCTGTTCACCAGCGAGCGCTACTAGCTGCGCTACTTTTTCGGTAGCGGTAGCGGCAGCGCTGCTGCTTTTTTCGTCACCAGCGACAAGTGGCAGCGCCGCTATTTTTTTAGCCGAAAAAGCGGCAGCGCTTCAGCGCTATTTTTTTAGCAAATTTTCTGCCGCTGCCACTACTGCTAATAAACTCCTTCCAAGACTTTTTCAATTCACATTTTCACACGTTACCGTTTGGAGTCTTTACTCTCCGCTTGTTTTCACTCTGCTCTTGTTATCTTGTTATTTCAGTTTAGTAGAACATACAAGACCTTTGTGACGTTTTGTCGTTGCTCTTATACTGTATGTATAGGCAAGTTTTATCGCACATGGTCCGATTTTTTCTCAATTGAAGTTGAACAAATAATGTGATCTAGTAGCGGGTCAATTTGAACTGATAAAACTGATTTCAATAAAGCCGATTTTGAGCAGTATCTCTTTAACGAAAATGCAATAATTAGAGTTCGATAAATTGCTAAAAACTTGCAGATCGCAAAGACGATTTTCCGCGACATTTCCTTAAAATGCTAGCATTTAGAAAAACAAATGAAGATGATTTGCTGGCTATTTGGTCACAGACCACAGTGTAGATCATGCACTGCGAATAGAACAGAACAGTACCTGGCACGGAGCCAGAGTAGTGTGTTTGGGGGAGGGGGGCACAAAAACTTGGGCGGGGGGACGCTTACGCAGCCGAGACCAGACAAATTCAGAATGCGGCAGCGATCTGGTGAATATTTTGATCCAAATCCTGTGTTATCCTTCTTTGGTATGGATTTTGCCCTCAAATTTGGAGGTGAAGACCAAAAAAATAAAAAAAAAGGTCTTCATCGCAAAGTCTAAGGCTACTTGATTACGTTCACATGATCTGTCTTGCTGTGTCATAGAAAAAGGCGTTTGTGGTTACCTGTTTTTGGGCAAAAGTTTGCTAGTTGTGCTACTACAAAAGTTTACGCTCGCTTGTGGAGCTCAAGCAGTGATTTGGGGGGACACAGCTTGAAATGCCATCCCCGTGCATAGGCGTAGCCAGGATTTTCAAATGGGGGGGGGGGGGGCAAACCAAAAATCACATGCAATGAAGTCATCAGAAATTTTCGAAAAAGGAATTTTTGTTGGACAAAGATATCGTAGAATGGAAGATCAAAGGCCGTGGCCTGGTTTGGCACTTAACCGAGAGTTTTCTAAAGGGAGTGGGCTTAAACCAAAAGTTACAAATGAAAATATAGTTTATTCAAACGTATCACAGACGGGGACCTGGGGACGAAGCCTCCAGTCGCTGAGCGATTTTTTGTAATTTTTTTGAAAAAAAGCTATTTTAATGCCTTTGGATCACATTTCGCACGTGTTCAAAACCATTTGAAAGAAGTAGATTATTAACATGGGAAAGCCAGTTGAAAAAAATTAAATTGTTTCAATTCTCCTTTTACTTATAATTTGGTCGAAAATACGTTTGTAATTTTACAGTTTGGGGTTAAGTTTTTATAAGTATTTTAGTAGTAAATAATCCACTCAAAGATTTTCCTTAGAGATTTTTGTTTTGACGTGAAAATAACCAGTTGTAGGAGTACATGTATGGTTAAGAGGCCCCAGGCCCCTCAATTTAAATTCAATAATTTGTTCAATGAGCATTTCTCATAGCTAATTTTTTTTTTCAAACTCATTTTTTAGCGTAAAAACTAGAGAAGTCGATGGAGGTGAATTGTTACTGAAAACCGTACAATAGATGGTTACGCTTAATTACCATGTTATTGCCCGGGGCCGGATTTACATTGCGCGGGGCCCCTGGCACTATAAAGATTTTCGTTACATCTTCCTTGCAAACATAAGTGTAGACCAAAAATGAAGTCTTACCATCTGAGCGCAGGGCTCCTGGCACTGAGCCATATGGTAAATCCCGCCCTGTTATTGCAGTACGTTTTTAAAAAGGTTAGATGAGAGCCCGAGGTAGCAACTTTTATGATAAAAACCCTTAATTTCAGCCAGGTTATACATTTTAATTGATTGGCAAAAATTGAATTTAGAGGGCCCAGGCCCCCTGGTCGTCAATATTATTGTTAATTACTGTTGTAGGCAAAAAATGCTAAAAGAAACTAAAACTGAGGAAACAATGTTTTTTTTTGTCACATTTTTATCATAGGTAGCATTTCAATTGGAGGGGGCCCGAGCCCCCTGGGCCCCCCTCTGACTACGCCTATGCCCCGTGGCACCGGGCCTGAGTAGTTAAGTCAAAGCGTAGTAAAATAAATTTTGCTACAACAGTTAACAGTAAAACTAAGAATTGAATTTACAGTGCGCTGAGAATTGAACAACCAAATAGAACCAGGTAATAAATAAGCTTAAAAGGCAACTTAGTTATAGAGTTATACTCGTAGAAAAAATACTCAGTGTAGCATGAATTGCATTGAGCATCATTTGCTTAACATGTACGTCATTACTAACTATCTCCTTCAACTTCGTAAACACCAATATCTTAAACGCTCGATCTACTTTTGTGTCAAAGTCGGACGAAATCATCGCAGGGACGTGAATCACCTACCATTTCTACAAAACTCCAAGAAATGTTTTGGAACTCGGTTGATTGATAAATTTTCTTTTCGGATCTCTACGCGAAGAATTATTTTAGTGGTTGAGGGCCGAGAGTGTGATGAACCGATCGACTACTTCAGAGCTATAAGAGCAGGGACAGAATTGTATAGAAGCTGACTACTGTATGTCATTGTGCTTTAATGGCAAAACCTTAACTTATTTGAGTCGATATTTCTTATTGCCTTTTGTTTGTGTAGAAAATGCGATAAGGAATTTAACTTCCTTGTATAACTTCCAAGGGTAACTTCCTAAGTAATTTCTAAAGCGCTGGTTTAACCAATCAGCATTTTGAAATGCTTGTTTTTTTGAAAGAAGCATGCCAACCATAGGTGGGCACGGTACTTTGCAAAAGTACTGCGGTACCGGTACTCGGTACTTTGCTAAAATTAGTACCGCGATACCGGTACCGGTACTTTCAAATTAAAAGTACCGCGGTACTTTTGCGGTACTTTTTTAAAAAATTAAAAGAAAAAAAATTGGACTGATTAACCTCGTTTACTGGATTGTAAATCATCACTTTTAGCAATTTGGTTCGTTTCCGCGACTAGTGCGAACTCCGTAGACCTACAGTTCGTTTTAGAGAAAGTTTGCCGTAGAATAGTAAGCAGTTGCAGTATTAGTATTACTACAATAGTGAGTACAGTACTAGCTAGTGATGAAATTGACTCGATAAAGTATCTAGCTTATACGAACTACGGTCACCGGGCTACTTATTGTTCTAGACTTAAAGTATCTTGTGCCCAATAATAACCAAACAGCAGTCATCTTTAAAGCATCACGTACGTAAGTTGACACTGAAGGATACTCTGGCGATCATCAGCTCCCAATTATTGCACAAGTGACATTTACACAAAACTTAGAAATTGGGGGATAAATTGCACTTTTGGCAAAGTGTACTGTTTTGATTTGTTTTTAGTCAATTCGTTGCTGCAGTTACTTTTTGCATTTCTTATTTAAAGCTAGATGGGAGCTTACCAGTTGCCAGCTTAAAACGAACAACGCATGTTAATGGTGACTTCTAAAAAATTCTTTTGTTCCCCCGTCATGAGAACAATTTCAAAATTACAGCATTTTTTGTTGCTGTTGTATAGCATATTTATTCTCTTGTCACAACACAGCGTTAGACCCTAATTATTGCACAATCTGCACACTTTCATTGTGATATTTACTTCGTGCCAGGAGGAATTTGCACATGCTTAAGAGTTTCTAGTTTTCCAATGTCCCGTGAATTTCGATTTCTTACCACTGAATTTCTGGCTAGTTCGAAGCCACAAGCAGAGATAATCATCGTAAAGCGCTCAATTCAAGGACGCAACAACGTAACCAGTGTGTGGGTTGAACACAGATTATGCAATTAGAGCTGTCGCAAAAAAGCTTACGCATTTTTGGCCATGCTTTTGGGGGACTCTCAAGAAGATTCTTTGTCTCTTCTGATTATAAAAAAATTAGCTTTTTGGCTAAAGCCATTAAACTACAGGGTGAGCCAAAAGTAGGTGGACAGTAAAAAAAATTAAGTGTAACATAGTAATAGAAAACAGGTAAAATTAAAACAAATTTTAGTACTAAAATTGTAATTATATACCACAAATAACATAGTTGTAACCATAGGTGTGGCCAGGGGGGGCCCAGGGGGCCCTGGCCCCCCCCCCCAATTGAAATACCACCAATGATATAAAATTATGATAACATAGTCTAGCGATGTTTAATTGCAGTTACAGACGACGAGAGAGCCCAGAGGCCCCTGACTAACATCCAGGGGGCCCCTAACTAACGACCAGGGGGTCCCTAACCGACAACCAGGGGGCCCCAGGGCCCCTAACTGAGGACCAGGAGCCCTCTAACCAACAACTAGGAGGCCTCGGGGCACCTAAATAACGACCAGGAGTCCAGGGCCCATAACTAACAACCAGGGAGCCCCGGGGCACCTAACTAACAACCAGGGGGCCCCAGGGCTCCTAAATAATGACCAGTGGACCCCAGGGCCCCTAACTAACAAACGGGTACCCCGGGGCTTCTAACTGACAAACAGGAGGCCCTGGGGCTCCTAATTGACAACCAGAGACCCCCGGGGCCCCTAACTAACAACCAGGGGGCCCCGGAGACCCTAACTGACATCCAGAGGGCCCTAGGCCCCCTAACTGGTGACCAAGGGTCCGGGGCCAGGGGCCCCGCAATTCAAATTTTTAACAATACATAGGCAAAACCTGTGAAAAATCAAAAAGTTTTGTGCTAAAAGTTGCAACCCCAAGCCCTTGTTTAACGTTATTATGAACTTAATGCTATGACACAGGTGGTAATGCAAACCCCCAACTGAAATACTACCAATGATACATATATTGAGAGCATAGCCAGTATGTTGTCCTTGTCCGGAATTGCAATTTCTTTAATTTAGGATATACGCGTGCAAAAGCAAGTAATAATAATGACTACCACGTGTCCACATCAGAATAATGTCATGCAATTCCTGGAGGTTTAAAAAACTGTCCAGTGACTTGACTCGAATCCTCCACGTTTTGGAAAAAAAGTTATTTCAATTTTGCTTAAAATGTTTTTTTATGAAAGAACTTAAGGGCGCGATCTTATCTCAAAATCATAGGCGTAGTCAGGGGAGTGGCCCAGTGGGGCCCGGGACCCCTCAATTGAAGTGCCACCAATGACAAAAATTTGACAAAAAAACCTTGGTGCTTCATTTTCAGTTTCTTTTAGCATCTTTGCGTACAACAGTACACGCGTACAACAGTAATTAACATCAAATAATACTGACAACCAGGGGGCCCAGCGTACCTCCTTAATTCAATTTTTTCCAACCAATTTAAACGTATAACCAGGGTGAAATCTAGGATTTTTGTCCGAAAGTTGCTATCTCAGGCCCTCATCTTAACTTTTTATGAACGTAATGCAATAACCAGCGCCATATAGCCAAGTGCCAGGGCCCGGCCCACAGATGGTAGAACTTTTTTTGGTCTTTGCTTATATTTGCCAGGAAGATGTTGCAAAAATTTTTTAAGTGCCAAGGGCCACGCGCAAGGTAAATTCGGCCCGGGAATAACATGTTTAGTAAGCGTAACTATCTATTGTACCAACGATTCACCTGGCGAGTTTTTACGAACAAACCACTTAAAAAAAACAGGGAAAATGCTCATTGAACAAATTATTGAAATTGAATTGAGGGGTCCTTGGCCCCCTGGTCGTACATGTAATCCTGTAACTGATTAACTTCATGACAAAACAAAAATCTTGAAGGAAAATCTTCGAGTGGATTATTGTTTACTGCTAAAATATTACAGGAGGCAATGGGTCTTACTTCCCCTTACATGGACCAAATCACCCACAATTAAAATTTTACACTGTAATGCATGATTTTAAACGTGTTTTGAAATTTAATTGCAAGTAAAAGATGGATTGAACAATTAAAATTTTTCGATTGGCTTTCTAATGTTAAAAATCTAGTTCTTTCAAATGGCTGTGAACACCTGCGAAATGTGATGCAATGGGATTAAAATAGCTTTTTTTTTCCAAAAACTTACGAAAATCGCCCAGCGGTTGGGGGCTTTGCCCCTAGTCCCCCATAGCCACCGCCGGCTGGGGGCTCCGCCCACAGACCCCCGTCTGTGGTACGTTTGAGTACACTAGCATACTCAACACGTCTCCTAAGTTATACATTTGCATTTTCTAACGATTAGTTTTTGCCCTCTTCCTTTATCAAAATCCTGGTTAAGTGCCAACAGACTACAGCTTCAGATCTTCTATTCTACGATATCTTTGCCCCACAAAAAGTTCCTTTTTTGAAAATTTCTGATGACGTCATTGCATGTGATTTGTGGTTTGGGCCCCCCCAATCAAAAATCCTGGCTACGCTTATGGTTGTAACAAAGTTAAAATGAACAATTCAATTAAAGTAACTAAGGCATAAATCTATTCCATATGCCGTCCGCCTACTTTTGGCTCACCCTGTATTTATTTTTTGTTATGTTCAATTTCGGGTGTTCTAAAAGAGGTGCAATCATAAAAATTGATTTCTTGGGGATTAATTTGTGCGGTTTCAGGGGAGGTGGCACCCAAAATTTCCAGAGACAAAACCGTGTTTTTTACTCGACAATTTTGCACAAAAATTAGATTGCGTTGTTTTGCCCTGTAGAACTTATTACAAGAGCGTACAATGTTTAGGAAGGAAAAAACCTCATCGCGGCCAATGCCAAAGTGGGGTTGGTGCAAATGAAAGGATTTTTGAGATAATTTTTCTGTATAAGTATTACCGGGTGAAATACTTTTGACCGTATTATACACCGTTTGTGAATGAGAACATCTTCTTCGCCAAACGTTCCAGGCATATTTAAAGTCAAAAGCTAATATAAATGAATGCTGGCAGTAACGTGCCGTAAATTTTTCTTCAAGCATGCCCGTAACCAAAAATTTGCAATGGGGGCGACGTTGCGGGGGCGGATCCCCCAACCACCGGAGGCAATTGGGGTCGGGGGCAAGGCCCCCAGCCACCGGAGGCATAGGGTGTAGGGGTGGATACCCCAGCTCTCGAAAAATTTTAATTTTTTTGGCAATAATAACTTAATTTTAGGCCTATTTTGATAAAAATCAATGCTATTAATACGTGTCATAAAATTAGCAGTGCAAAAAATCATTATACCATACTAGTTGCATAAATGGTTTATGTGGGAGGTAGCTATTGCTAGAATTTCAGTTCTCTTATTTACAAGTTGGTAAATCATAAAATCTTATTTTGGTAGTTTAGTACACCTCGCAAGAAGTAATCTATTTCAGCTAAATTTTATAGTGAAAGATGTATGCATATATGGGGGCCAATTGAAGGAAGGTCGAGAAAAGTTGTTGAGCATTTTTCAAAAGCGATCAAATTTGATTACCAGTTTTCGGCTATTCTTCATAGTCTTTTTTCTGATTTATAAGTTTTATTTTCGACAAATTAGCTCCCTCCCCCCTTCAATAAACATTTCAAAATATGCTTTAAATAATTTTTTGAATCTATTCTAGAGCAAAAGACAGTATCAGAAGTGCTAACGACGTAGTATTTTTCTTATTCTGCATTTTGGTCGGCAGGCCAATGTATTCACCCTGCGCCCCCTGGCAACGTTATTGTATTCACGCCTGATGTGATGAGTATTCATTGCGTAAGTCGTCTCTTACAATTTTTTCTTAGCGATTTTGCTTTTGTTTCGCCGGTGCATGAATGCTGGTGATGCATTATTTTGCCATTGCAAGAAAATGTCAATTTTTCAAATCGGCCAGCAAACTGCAAACGCTAAGTCCCTGCGGTGGTAGTAGCGAGTAAGACCAACAGTTAAACACTAAATTAAGAAAAAAGATTGGTTGTTTATCCAATTTATTTGCAAGCATTTTTACAACGTTTCAAGTTTTTAATGGTACGTTCTTAAAATCCGTACTAAAAAAAAACTAAAGTACCGGTACGGTACCGCGGTACTTTGCTATTTTTTGGCGGTACCGGTACCACAAAAGTACCGACAGTACCGGTACCAAAAAAGTACCGCGGTACCAGTACCACGGTACTTTAGTACCGCGGTACTGCCCACCTATGATGCCAACACCTAAGTGAATGGTGATTTGCTTGCTTATACCATTTAAGCCTGCTAATGCCGATTGTAACCTGAATCAATATCTAAAAGGTTTGAATAATTAACTTTCGTAAATAGAGTTGAAATTTCACCGTTAGATACCGTATTTGAATGCCATCGTTCTTTGTACTATTTATTTTTTTAAAGTAGCGGCAGCGGCCGCTGTTTTGCATGCAAGTAGCGGCAGCGGCACTACTTTTTTATTTGAGTAGCGATAAGCGGCAGCGCCGCTGCTTTTTTTGCCAAATAGCGGCAGCGCTGCTACTTTTCAAGTAGCGGGTGCCCAGCTCTGGTTATGTGATTGTTATTGATCTCAAGTTTAAATTTGCTTTCTTTCTTTTCGTTTGTAAATAACGTGAAATTAGACTTAGAATAGTTGATAGTTAGTTTGTTAGCATTCATCCATTTTCCCACCTGGTTCATTTCGTAATTGACTTGATTCTGCAGTTTTACTATGCTTTTGTGTGACATTACTAATACTGTGTCATACGCAAAGATATTTACTTTAAAATTTGAAGTTTGGACTAAATCGTTGATGTATATTATAAACAACAAAGGACCCAATGTTGACCCTTGTGGAACACCGCAAGTGACATTTTCATAATTCAAACGTGAATTTTTTTTTTACCTTCCTCACAAAAAAAAACATAACGTATGGCGAATCAAGAGTGTTGTGGTGTCTATTAGGTAGCGAGATTTTTGTTGGATGAAGAAAAAAAAAATTTGCACCGATCAGTGGTCGAGCGTCTATTACTAAAACGCTAGATCTGGGTTCGATTCCTTGCTTGGCGTTCAGCAATAAAAAGGGACAGTGTGAAGACTCCACAGTGGGTGGTAGACAGGTGGACAAGACGTGGCAGCTTAGGTCAAAGACCGAAAGATTCCTTTGCTGTCTCCTGGCCAAAGCAACTTGGTGAATAAAACGGAATTACAAAAATTAAAGGCCACTGATGGGCACTATAGGCTGGTTTCAAACGTCCGGTTCTTCCTCTTTTAAATTCCTCTAAGCAGAGGGTGACTCGGTGGAAAGATCTGGTCGCAGTTTTTTGCAGGGTTTATTTTGGTTTCAGCTTTCAACTGTTTTTCAGTTCTTTATCCAACTGTCACACCCTGTTTACGCCAAATTTTGAACCTTTTTCGCCTTTCTCCAATATCAACTTTTTTATAAACTTTATCCAGTCCACCCCTAGAAACACAATAGTTGGTGGATGATGAGTAGCATGCAAGTATAGAATATCCTGTCGAATTGTCGAACGCTTTGACTGCACATAATGCGTAAATAAGTGATGCAACATCATATTAAACTACAATCTTTTCCGCATTTGATCCCTTCTGCAAAAATAACATGCATTTTATTATTAATATGTTAACTCCTCCCCCAAGCGGTTTGTGTTTGTTTACTCCTTGTAATCCATCAGTTTCAATTGCATTATAACTCCTGATTTCATTAGTAAAATTTTTGTTGTATGTTTATAGCAGAATTCATCTTTTTCCCACAAAAGCTTCTACTGAAGGTTTTTTTTTCTACCACTCTGGTAGTTTTGCATCACAATAACGCACAAGAATTTGATAATAATAAAAGTTTTGGATTCAAACTCTCACCCGCTAAACCTAAACTTATTCTGAGAACTGCTTACCCTAGCTTTAGCCGAAAATTGAGAGAAATCTCACGGATGTCCAGCTAATTGCACTTTCATAAAACATAAAACGAAAATAGGGCAAACTATGGTAGCTAAAAAATTTCAATTACCCAATGCCGCAATAATATTCAGAGGTGGAGTCGAGGACACAAACCTCGAGGCCAAGGCCAAGGACACAAAAAAAATCCGAGGCCAAGGCCAAAGACAGGAATGCTCGAGGCCAAGGACCAAGGACACAAATGCAAATGTTTTCCTAAGAAAAAAGGTCTTAAAAGTTTTTTTCGGTCGATCTCCAAAAAAAAAAAAACGGTCTAGAAAAACATTTTTCAGCCAATCTACAAAATTTTAACCTTTCAAAAAATAGTGCTGTCCTCGAGCCGAGGACAGGGCAATTTTCGAGGACTTGAGGCTTCGAGGCCAAGGACTTGAAAATGTGTCCTCGAGGATTCCACCTTTGGTAATATTGTGACTGAAAATTGCAAAAAATTGATTGTGCGACAAGAACATTCAGCAAGTTTATTGTACTCTTAGGAGGAGTTTTTGTATTCTCTCAATAAGACTGATATTGCAACTTTGGTAATACAACTGTATTTAATATTTTCGAAAACTCAATCAACTAAATTTGTTACAAGCAAAAGTACAAAATTCTAAGCGCAAAGCAGTATATATTTCAGAAAGTAACATATCAGGCATCTCTTCTGATTGTAATGCTTCGGAGGGAGTGAGGGACCCTTCATCTGCTTGTCGCTCCACGTAGATATCAGCGCAGGCTAGACAAGCACGTATTACCATTGATGTCTAAATAAGTGTAAAGCAAAAGCTACCTCACAGGTTTAATCAAAACTTGTAGGAAAGTTCATCACTAGAGTTTTGCTTAAAGCAAAGCCGTCATATAGGTTTAATCAAAACTTGTAAAAAAGTTCATCATAAGAGTTTTGCTCACAATTAAGACGGCAAAAATAGGTTGCAACACACCAAGATATTAAGTTATGATAAAAATAAACAATTCATGTCCCCTTGAAGTAACACCAACAAATGTCGATAAATCTGACTAGAGGGCAATAGCACCATGCAAAACAAAACAACTTTACAGAAATAAACTCGATACAAAGTGACACACAACACACATATAACGACTACAATAATAAGCTTCAAATTAAGGAATCAAACAGTGGCAACATCCTCAAAGGCTAAATTAAAATAATAAGTTTATTCTCTCATACATTTCTTAAAAAGAAACAAACTTTCAATTTCATGCGAGATAGTGGCAACGAATTCCATATGTTGAGTGATGCATACGAACACACGATTGTAGTACTAGTAGATCTACTAACAAATCTAAAGCTAGTTATATTTTAAACCCAATTATTATCAGCATTGACAAGCAAGCTATATTTAGCACTAACCAAATCAGAACTAGACCTGATTCAAGTTTTCAAATATGTAGGAGCAAAACAATTTGTGAGTAAGCAAAGCAATTTTGAATCAAATACAAAATTTAATTGCTGAAAAGTTCAAATGTTTTGCTAAAAGTTATAACTCATAGTGAGTTTTGAAAACGATGCTAGACAACTTTGCTTAAAAAATTATTAAATGTGCCTTAAACGTTGAAAACGACATTAAAAAAATAAATAAATAACCAAACCATTAAAAATGATGTCAATGTCAAATCAGTCTCACGAAGCAGGTATTTTTTCTATACATCACCAATATTTTTATTATAAAACTTGGAAATGAGTAATGCCTGGCTCCTGGAAAAGTCAAGAAGCAACTCTATGAATCATTAATAATCATCTACGGCTTGATTGATTTCATGGTGGGAAAAGAAGAAAATGTCACAAGTTTAGCCAACAGCACTTAACCCAACCATGAGCAATTTTCAGTACAGTGTGTTAACCATGAAGCATGCTGAAGAAATACAAACAAATATATGTGGAAGTTGATGGCTTTACTTCTTTCTGCTTTTCAATCTTGCATTTCCAATAATCTTTCAATTAGCTTCTACACATTGGAGGACCCAGTAAAACAAATAACAACTATTCCTACCAGAAAAAGTTCAAAATTTTGCAAAGTGTCCAAAACCGCAATTAGCAGTACGAGGGTAGGCTGAAAAGTTCATAGCCTGAATAACACAAAGTATTTAAATTTGACCGAAGTAGGTTATTTTTCAACACAATCTCCTCTGCGGTCCACACACTTCTTCCATCTGTGCGGCAGTGCTCGGATCCTGGTGGCATAGAAGTTCTCCTCCTGATCCTCAAAAAAGTCCTCTACAGCGGAAATGACGTCATCATCACTCTCGTACCTTTTTCCAGCAAGTTTTTTCAAGTTTGGGAACAGAAAATAATCCGATTGGTGCCAAATCAGGAGAATATGGAGGGTGATCAATCAGTTCCAAGCCACAATCATGCACAGCGGACATTGCAACCAGAGACTTGTGAGCAGGAGCATTGTCCTGATTAAGAAGGACACCTTTTGTCAGCTTTCCAGGCTGCTTTGACTTGATTGCTTGTCGTAGCTCCCTTAGCAATTTGGCATAATATTCTCCATTGATAGTTTTACCTTTCTGAAGGTAGTTAATGAACACAATGCCTTTTGCATCCCAAAATACGGAGGTCATCACTTTTCCTGCGGATGACACCACCTTGGTCTTCTTTGGAGCAGGAGAAGTTGAGTGCTTCCACTGCATGGATTGCCTTTTGGTCTCTGGTTCAAAGTGATGGATCGAACATTTATCTTGGGTGAGAAAACGCTCAACAAAACGATCTGGTCTGCCTCAAATCTTGCCAAGTTCTGACATGACGAGTCTGGTGAGCTTTTGATCAGGTGTCAAAAGCCGGGCACCCATCGAGCCGAAACTTTTGATATGCCAAGTTTGTTGTGGAGAATGTTTTCCACTCGTTTGCAAGAAATGCTGAATGCTGATAACATTGGCCAAGTGAGTAATGGTTAATCGTCTGTCATTCATTACCATTTGATGAATGCAGTCAATGTTTTCTTGGGTGGTGGCTGTGGAAGGACGTCCTGATCTCGGATCATCTTCAAGGCTCTCCCTCCCCCTCATGAATTCCGCTGCCCACTTCTTCACAGTTGTTAAAGCCGAGCATCATCCCCCAAAGTGGAAACCATATCAGCATGAATTTCCTTGGTCGTTAATCCTTTTTTCTGCAAATATCTGATGACACCACAGTGCCAAATCTTAACCATATTCACAAGATCATCAAAAAATCAAAATGCAAAAATTCTCTTGATATTACAAAATCTCTCTAGTACAACTTTTTAAACTTTTATCCAGCATAAGGTTACCTAAAAAAATATCGCATTCAGTATCAAGAAAGCATGAATTTAACGCATGGCAAGTTTCACTGATCTGTCGCAACTCCTTCATAGTGAGGCTACGAACTTTTCAGCCTACCCTCATAGACATATCAATAAACAAACCAATTATGCATAAAACCATTGCTCTCAGAGAAGAGTCCAACATATTTAGAGGCAACCAGTTGACACAAGACGTTTAACTTGGCCAATTTTAATCTTTGTGCAAACTAAAGCCCAAAGATGTTTGACGCAAAACCCTAACCGTATTGCTGCTGCATCAAATCTTCTTCCGCCAAACAAGTCAGATTAGAATCTCAGGAAAGTACCGGTACTACATTACATGAAGTGAATCTAATCATGAAAGGAATCAGATCAAATCTTTCATTATACATGCTGTAATACGTCGAACCACATGAAGAGTTGGCAGGACCCATTACAGCATTATTGCACCCGAGCAACATAGCCGCCTTCAAAAAAACGTTGCAGCAATAAAAAGCCGCTGGCAACGCTGTGTTCAATTTAACCAGGCCGATTTAAATCTCAGACCTCCCACTTTATAGACAAATGCATTACCACTTGAGAGATATTGCATTACCACTTGCCACAAGAGAGCATAACCAGAAGTATAGATTAAATGCATCAAAGTATAAGGCACATGTTGGAATTCTTAAAAACTTCAAGTATTACTGATGCACCTTATGGTTTGAAAAATATGACACTTAAAATCTCAGTTGCACCGAAGAAAAGCAAGCATTGCTAATCATATGTTACAAAAAAACTTGAAATTGTGTAGTTAAATTGTAATAACGTGAATACTGTTTTGTAACGTCATCACATTTGAAAAAAATTTAAGAGTGACAAATAGCCTTTGGCCCACTGCTAATTTTAAATGATTATTTCAACTAAAAGCAAATAATGCAAGTGATTTAGATAAAACTTCCAAGTCTGTTTTTTTATCTTCATTATGAAAATGTCTAAAGTTTTTTTTCTTTAAATAAAGCTCAAAGAGCTGGTAAAGATTGTCAATCTAGGAATATACATAACTAACCTTGAAAACCTGACAATGCCACAGTTAGATTGGTCATCATCCTTGAAATCGTTCAGCATTTAAGATCAACATTGCTTCATAAGTACATCAACAAGTCTCTTTCAGGGTTCCCACGATCGGGAAAAGTCGGGAAATAGTCGGGAATTTTGTAAAGGCATTTCCCGACCGGGAAAAAGTCGGGAAAAGTGCGTGGTAATGTAAAATAAGGATGGAAAACTGTTTGGCAAAAATAGCGCACTGCACCTTGTAGAAACTAACATAATTGGAGCGAATGAATATTAAATATCCCGTTTCTCTTTCTAATACCTTTATTAAGAGCATAAAAATAGTAATAACACACCTGGCTGTGTTGTGATAAAGCTTCAGGAACGGTGGTCCTGCCGATTTATTTCGTCACAATACAAGTTCAGCAAAACTTATGAAACGAAGAATAGCGTGGCATACGCAGACAGCAGGCAACCGATTAGCAGAAAACAGAAGAAGGATATTTCAACAGCTGCTGCATCCGAATGAAGTTCAGAGATTATTAACCTACTACACGTTAATAATGCACTGATAGCCTACGGTAGGCTGTCTGCCTGGGCAATGTTTGGCTTTTAAGTGAAGTTGAGAGATTTACTAGCCTACGTGCTAATAATGTGCTAATAGCCCAAACAGTATTAGCCTGCAGTAGGCACTCCGCTTAGGCGTATGATTGGCTGTAAGAAAAAGCCCTTGTAGCAAAGCATGCATGTCAGCTTACGCTTTTAGCCAGTAGCTTGGTTAGGTTGTTCTTTGTTTACCAGCCTACAAATAAAAAGGACCCCTAGTTCAGATTTCACAAGCTTGAACAGTTTAAGCCAGTGCAATACCGGTTGCCTACTGCTTGGTTACTTTTAGCCAGAGGTGGAGTCGAGGACACAAGGCTCGAGGCCAAGGACACAAAAAAAATCCGAGGCCAAGGACACAAATGCAAGTGTTTTCCTACGAAAAAAGGTCTTAAAATTTTTTTTTTCGGTTGATCTCCAAAAAAAAAAACGGTCTAGAAAAACATTTTTCCGCCGATCTACAAAACTTTAACCATTCAAAAAATAGTGCTGTCCTCGAGCCTAGGACAGGGCAATTTTCGAGGACTTGAAGCTTCAAGGCCAAGGACTTGAAAATGTGTCCTCAAGGCCAAGGACGTCCTCGATGACTCCACCTCTGCTTTTAGCAACTGACAACGAAGCTAACCAGATTGCCTACATTGTGCAAAGAATTAGTGTTTCCCAATGCACCAGTGCTTAGCCTACCATTGCCAAATCAAGAATTCTAGTCCTTTAGTAGTGGATACTGGATATAGCAGCCAGTAGCGTAGCCAGGGAGAGCGGGGGGAAGCTGGCATGTCGACCAAATTGCATAAGAAAAATACCACGTTTTTTGTACTTCTGAAACTGTTTTATGCACTGAAATCGACTGAATAGTGATTTAAAACATCTTTTAAAATATATATTCAGGGGGTAAGGGATAATTTGTCAAAATTAAAAATCGCAATCAAATAAAAACTTTGAAAAATGGCCAAAACTTAAGCAATCAAATTTAATCGCTAGTGTAAAAATGCTAAACATAGGTGTCATCAACAAAGATACTATAAGCTTAGGAATAGGTGTGGGGGGGGGGGGGGGGGTTATGCAGTATTAGTTAATTACCAATCATTCCTCTCAAATTTCTTTTCATTAATTCCCTCCCAAGTATTTTTCTTTGTAAACTGTCAACAAAATGGATTACTCCATGTGAATTTTATTGAACAATACGATTTTATAATCTACCAGCATCTAAATTTTACCATTAGCCACCTCCCAAATAGTTCATTAATGCAACCAGTTTAATCATGTTTGCCTGCCAATTTCTATGCCACGTTTTAAAAGCATTATTTTTTTATCAAAATAGTCCTAAAATTAAGTTTTTTTTGCAAAAAAATGAAAAAATTTTGAGCGCAGGGGGCTCTGCCCCAGTGCCTCCGGCGCCCCCAGACCCCCATTAGCCTCCGTCAGCTGGGGGTTCTGCCCCCAGACCTCCCAAACAGCCCCAGCTTGGATATGACCATTGAGCTCGTGACCTAAATACAATGCCGCATTGCCACCATCTTGTATCAATCTAAACACCATAAACAATCACGTAGCAATTAAGAAATGTCCGTTACTAGCGGCTATTTATTCGTCTTTATCCCATGTAACGATTGAGTTCTGATGAGTCAGTTTTTGGATTGTGTTAAAATAACTGTAGTTTTCTGTATTTCAGATGACTAGAGCTTAGTTTGTTTTGAGCAAATTTAGGTATGGAAAAAGTAGGGAATTTTTTGTTGACAAATGCGTGGGAACCCTGCTCTTTGAGTCTGGACCAAAAGTACCATATCATTGATGAATTTGTTAAATTCCAATTCTGAATTCTCAAAGTACTCACAGCTTTATCATTGGTTCACTACAATAAAAACTTGCTAATAGAGTCTTAATTAAAAATTCTGAAAAGCAATTGCAGAATATCAAAACTTTTGATTTCACCATCTTATTGACATTAACTGTAGGCCAAACCTATGCCTTGACAGTGTCTGTAATTCAACTCAACTATTTGTCAAAGTCTAATTAAAACCTGATAGTTACTGAATACTAAGTGTAGACATCTTTAAACAAACTAATTTTATACGCCTATATAGCTACTACTGCACAGCCCATCATATCAGTAGGCTGGTATCGTATGCCCAGATTATTGCATTTTAGTTCAGCTTTTATTACAATAGGCTAGCTGATACAGTCGGCTCTAAAAGTTGTAAGTTTCATTGAAATAAAAAATAAAGCTTAGATAGATGTTATTGGCAGACTAATTTTTAAACTTTGCGTCTTTTCAGACTGTAGCCTTGGCTACTAAGTTGAATGGGGGGATACATCCCCCACCAACGTAAACATAACGTGCATATGAATATAAAACTTATTTTTTTGAAACAAAGCAATCAGTGAATTTTCGATTGGCCGTGTGACTGTGATTTAATTTCTAAAGCCCTGTGAGTGAAGGGACAGAAAAATGTAATTTTTACAGCGAAGTTTTTACAAAACAGAAATTAGTCTTTTACGGGTCCGATTGATTTGAAAGCGCCGAATTAGCAAAATTTACAACTTGCACTTTTCAGCGATAAAGCCTACACAATGCAAATCATTTCTTAAGTGACATATTAGCCTAATAAAAAGTGAGCATTAAGGAAGGTCAAGAACATTAATCCTAAGCAGTAGTGTAGCTACGGGGGCGGGGGGGGGGGGGGCTAGAGTCCCTCCATTGGCTTGTCAACTAAAATGCAAAATAAAAAATATCACATTTTTAGCACTTCTAAAACTGTTTTTCGCACTGAAATATACCAAAACGTGATTTAAAGCGTTTTTTTGAAACATATGCTTAAGGGGGGGGGGGCTAATTTGTCAAAAATAAAACTCACAAATCAAAAAAAACTTTAAAAACTGACCAAAAATAAGCAATCACTAGTGTAAAAAACTTGAACACAGGTTTCATCAACAAATATATTGTAGGCCTAAACTCAGAAATAGGGTGGAGAGGCCAGTAGCGTAGCCAGGGGGGGGGGGGGGCGGCCAGGGGACATTGGCCTGTTAACCAAAATGCAGAATAAATAAAAATGAAAAAACACCACGTTTTTAGCTCTTCTGAGACTGTATTTTGCGCTGGAATTGACTAAAAAGTGATTTAAAGCATCTTTTGAAACATTTATTTGGGGGGGGGGGGCTAATTTGTCAAAAGTCAAAGTCACAAAATAATGAAAACTTTAAAAAATGCCCACAAATAAACAATCAAATTAGATTGTTAGTGTAAAAATGCCAAACATAGGTTTTATCAACAAATAAATTATAAACTCAGGAATAAGGGTGGGGGGCTATTCAGTGTTAGTTGATTACTAATCATTTTTCTCAGATATCTTTGCATTAGCCGCCCCCCCCCCCCCCAATTATTTTTCTTTATAAAATACAGACGAAATAGGTTATTGCACGTGAATTTTATTGAATAGTAGGATTTTATGATTTACCAGCATGTAAACAAGAGAACTGCAATGTTATCTTTAGCCACTTTCCACATAGCCCATTAATGCAACCAGTTGAAGCATGTTGCGCTGCCAATTTCTATGCCACGTTTTAAAAGCATTATTTTTTATTAAAATAGCTCTAAAATTAAATTATTTTTGCAAAAAAAAGGAAAATTTTCGAGCGCTAGGGGCTCCACCCCCAAACCCCATGCCTCCAAAGACTTTGCACCCAGACCCCCCAAAACAGCCCCCCATTGCAAAGTTATGGCTATGTGCCTGGGAGAGGCTATTCAGTATTCCTTAATTACCAATCGCTTGTCACAATTCTCTTTCCATTAACCACTCTCCAATCATTTTTCTCCATAAAATATTGATAAAACAAATTACTTCGTGTGAGTTTATTGAACTATATGAATATTAGCTTATGATTTACCAGCATCCAAATACAAGAACTAAAATTTTACCATTAACCACTTCTCACATTGGCCATCTATGCAACCAGTTGAATCATGTTTGCCCTGCCAATTTCTAAGCCGCATTTTAAAAGCATTTTTTTATCAAACTATCTCTTAAATTAAACTATTTTTGCAAAAATATTGCAAAATTTTTCAGCGCTGGGGGTTCCGCCCTCAAACCCTCGTGCGGCTGGGGCTTTGATCCAGAATACCAAAACAGTCGCTCCATTGCGAACTTTTGGCTACCCGCCTGCTTACGACATATCAATAATTTAAAGATTTTGTACTAAAAAATTTTCATCATCTCCCCACACCAAAACTTCTGGATCCGCCACTGCTTTGGCGTGCTGAATTATTGATAGCGTCAAAATCAACAAACTGCACCCGAAAAATCCACCGTTAATCAAACAAAAATATATTAATATTGCTGTGCAAAAAAAAAAATTAGAGCAAACAGTTTAACATAAAATCCCGCTTTACACAATGGAACGAATTCTGATCTTTGCTACCTACTAACTTTGATAAATTTTCGAAATTAAATCTGATGGCATCCAAAGTTATGATTGAATCATGTAAAAAAAGCTTCGGGCTACCGAATCCATTCAAACACGGAGCTCGAGGGGTGTCAGAAAGTTAAATAGGAAGAGTTTGAATGTGGGGGTGCAAAATCCCGGTTTTTGCCAAAACTTGATGTTTTTTGCAAAACCATGCTGCTGGCACCCCTGGTATTGGGGCGCCCGAAGTTAGACTTGTTTCTTGTAGAACAAGCGTCCGGCTACCAAATCCATTCAAACACGGAGCTCAAGGGGTGCCGGAAAGTTAAATAGGAAGAGTTTGAATGTGGGGGTGCAAAATCCTGGTTTTTGCCAAAAATTGATGTTTTTTGCAAAACCATTCTGCTGGCACCCCCGCCAATGGGGCGCCCGAAGTTAGGCTTGTTTCTTGTAGAGCAAGCGTCGGGCTACCAAATCCATTCAAACACGGAGCTCGAGGGGTGTCGGAAAGTTAAATAGGAAGAGTTTGAATGTGGGGGTGCAAAATCCCGGTTTTTGCCAAAAATTGATGTTGTTTGTAAAACCATTCTGCTGGCACCCCCGCCAATGGGGCGCTCAAAGTTAGACTTGTTTCTTGTAGAGCAAGTTTTGGGCTACCAAATCCATTCAAACACGGAGCTCGAGGGGTGTCGGAAAGTTAAATAGGAAGAGTTTGAATGTGGGTGTGCAAAATCCCGGTTTTTGCCAAAACTTGATGTTGTTTGTAAAACCATTCTGCTGGCACCCCCGCCAATGGGGCGCCCGAAGTTAGACTTGTTTCTTGTAGAGCAAGCTTCGGGCTACCAAATCCATTCAAACACGGAGCTCGAGGGGTGTCGGAAAGTTAAATAGGAAGAGTTTGAATGTGGGTGTGCAAAATCCCGGTTTTTGCCAAAAATTGATGTTTTTTGCAAAACCATTCTGCTGGCACCCCTGGTATTGGGGCGCCCGAAGTTAGACTTGTTTCTTGTAGAACAAGCGTCCGGCTACCAAATCCATTCAAACACGGAGCTCGAGGGGTGTTGGAAAGTTAAATAGGAAGAGTTTGAATGTGGGGGTGCAAAATCCCGGTTTTTGCCAAAAATTGATGTTTTTTGCAAAACCATGCTGCTGGCACCCCTGGTATTGGGGCGCCCCGAGTTAGACTTGTTTCTTGTAGAGCAAGCGTCGGGCTACCAAATGCATTCAAACACGGAGCTCGAGGGGTGTCGGAAAGTTAAATAGGAAGAGTTTGAATGTGGGTGTGCAAAATCCTGGTTTTTGCCAAAAATTGATGTTGTTTGTAAAACCATTCTGCTGGCACCCCCGCCAATGGGGCGCCCAAAGTTTATTTTTCAGCATGCAGAGAAAGTTTTGAATCACTTAATGTTGTGTTGTTTTTTTTTTAGGTGGTGTTGCTGGTGTTGGTGTATCAATTAAGAAGATAATGTTTTTGTTCATTATTTTTTTAATTGCAAACTATTTCGGTTTTAGGTATGTTTTTTCTTTGGCAACACTGTTTTGTTCTTAGCGCTTCAGAGTAAATGTTTGTTTCTTTTAGGTGACGTCAATGTTTGTTTTTCGATTTAATCGTTGGCAACACCGATTATACGCAGTGACGTTTTTTGTTTGTTTTTGTCTGGCAACACTTTCTGCTAGAATGACGCTTTTTATTCTGCCAGAATGACGGTGGTCCTTAGCAGTATCGTGGTAATGAAACAAAGTCCATAACCCTTGTATGGGAATATATCGGTAGCTAATCTATGCATGAAAGAAAGAGGCTTGGCAAAGTTCCATTTGCACAGACATTTTGAAATAAAGTAGAGCTCAACCGATATGACTTTTTCAGGCCGATACCGATCTCTATAATCGATGGCATTTGTCACTATGTTTCAATTAACTTGTCACTTAAAGCTACTCTAATTCCCCTCCAAAAAAAGATTAATGCAAACACAAGTCACACTGCAGTATTATTTATAAAAAGACAAACCAGAAATACAACGATTTGGCAATCAATAGTCAAGAGCAGTCGTGCTTGCTCTCAAAAATCAAGAGTTTAAGGTAAATGTGCTAAGCTGATATTTTAATCGGTGGTAGATAGCCGATACGATATATCGACTTGGCCCTGATATCGGCTGATATATGTCGGTCGAGCTCTAAAATAAAGCTTAAAAAAACTAACCCTAAGCCCTAATCTTAACCCTAATCCTAGCCCTAACCTAAACCTTAACCCAAACGTATGCAGTAAGTGTAATACTCCAAATAAATTTCCGAAAACGAGTGACATCACTATGGAATCTTTGTTTTGGTAAAATCCATGAATGATTTTTATTTGATAATATTTCACAAAATGATATCAATCAGTGATGGATGTATAAATAAGTTAAGTTACCAATATTCCATTCAAAGATTGTCAGCCCTCCAGTATGATCATCAATGTCACAAGAATTAAGAATGCATATATATAGATAACAAATAATCCAAAGGCAGTGTCTAGAGCACCGGCCCGGATTCCTATGCAAAAAGCTGCTGCACCGGTCCGGTTTCCGACATTAAAAAGCTGCTGCGGCGGTCTGGTTTCCAACATTAAAATGCTGCTGTGCTGGTCCGGTTTCGTATGCGATTTAAATACAGCACTTTGTAATGTTATAATTGAAGACATGATGGCGTAGTGGTTAGAACGTCTGACTACAGTGCCGAGGGTTGGGGTATCGAATCATGCTGAACTCGCTTTCCAATAGCAGCGCTAGATAACTTGTACTACGAATTTCTTTTTTTTTCTCTAAAATTCTTATACTTAGAGCCTTTTTTTTCTCTAAAATCTTATTCTTAGAGTTAGGGTTAGGGCACTTTTTCCTATTATTAGGCCTAGGCCTTTTTTAAATAAAAGAGCGTAAAGACTATTTGAGTTGCAATGTTAGCTGGTATTTAGGCCACTACCCTAATATTTAGGTCTAAGGCTCTTTCCTATTATTACGTAGGTCTAGGCTATTTTGAGATAGAAGAGCTCAGAGTGTTAAGACTGGTTAAGTTACAATGTTAACTGTCACAGCTTACTTTGATGACTACAATAGTCTTGTCACTGTTGAATAATAAATTGAATTGAATTGAATCTAAGTTTAGGCTTTTTCAAAATGAAAGGTCTGAGTGTAAAAACTGGAGGAATTGATTGCATAAAAGATAGTGGCCAAGAGGAATTGGTGATCTCCTGGGCCGTTAGTATTGAGATTTAGGCTTTTTCCTTAGCTCTTCTATTTCAAAAAGGCCTAGACCTACGTAATAATAGGAAAGAGCCTTAGACCTAAATATTAGGGTAATGGCCTAAATACCAGCAAACATTGCAACTCAAACAGTCTTTACGCTCTTTTATTTAAAAAAGGCCTTTTTAGAAACAAAGTGATGCCTAAGAAGTTTAACAACCGCAGTAGAGAAAGAATCCAAAAATTCTTCTACTGTTTCAACTTTGTCCTTTAAGTTGCACCTGTCAACTGTCACCCATATTTTATAACAAATTTCAACTTTTCCTTCCAGTGCTGGCAAGTTTCTTAGATAGTTAAAAACTCCTTCTCTTCCTGGACAGCTCTTACACCGCCTCATCATGCATTTCTCTTCATCATAGTTACAAACTGCTTTTGCCATAAGGTCTTGAAGGCACAGACCTTTTTCACATGATGAGGCGGTGTAAGAGCTGTCCAGGAAGAGGAGTTTTTAACTATCTAAGAAACTTGCCAGCACTGGAAGGAAAAGTTGAAATTCGTTGTAAAACATGGTTGACAGTTGACAGGTGCAACTTGGAGGACAAAGTTGAAACAGTAAAAGAATTTTAGATTCTTTTTCTACTGCGGTTGTTGAATTTCTAAGGCATCACTTTGTTTCTAAAAAGCAAGCAATATTTTATAAGAAAACTAAGAAACTTGGAACTGGATGAAGGGCTTCTTGTAATGGACTTCGATGAGAACTATTCCTTTATTGTACAAGATGCAGCACAAGGTTACCACAGGGAAAATCTCAGTGTACACTTTATCCATTTGTTTTTTATTTCAAAATGCAAGACTCAACCATTGGTCATGAAAGTTTTTGCTTCATTTCAGATTCCACTAAGCATTCAACAGCAATGGTCTATACCTTTTTAAAGAAACTAATACCGCATCTCAAAAAAGCCCATGATCAAATCTGAAAAATCATTTATTTTTCGGATGGTTGTGCTGCTCAGTACAAGAATCGATATTTTTTTATCAATCTTATACATCATTGTGAAGACTTTGGTTTGAAAGCGGAATGGAACTTTTTTGCCACTTCCAATGGAAAAAACGCTTGTGATGGAATTGAAGGCACACTGAAATGATCCATCGCAAGAGCTAGTTTGCAAAGACCTCTAAATGGTCAAATTTTAACATCCTTGGACTTTTACCATTACTGCCAAGAATCTATATCTACAATACCAACATATTATACAAGGGCAGAAGAAGTGGAAGGAGTACAGAAGCTCCTTGCACCACGTTTTGAATTAGCTACAACTATTGTGGGAGCACAAAGACATCATCGCTTCCAGCCAATTAGCAGCACAGAATTAAAAATATATCAAATATCTGAAAGCAGTTCAAATCACAATTCCGCAGTGGTCAAGATCACTAGCAATACTACAATGACACCATCACTTCAGAGCACTGCACCCACAATTCCAAATAATTCATATGTTTGTGTGGAAGAAGGAGGGAAGAAGTGGATTGCTCATGTGGTGTGCTTTGACAAAGAGTTTCAAGATTACTTGATTCAATTTCTACATCCTCCAGGACTAAGGCAAGCCTATTGGTTTCCTGATGATGAACTTGAGCAATGTTTCAAATCACATGAGCAAATACTTGGAGTTCTTCCTCAACCACGACTAACTGGTGGATCAAGAATACGCTATGTTTTTAGCTCACAGCATCTTAAAGCCTTAATGTAACATTGCACTGTGACTAAAAAAGCACGCAGTGCATATTAAATAATTCACATTTAACGACATCAAAAACAAGGCAAGCAAAAAAATTTTAATGCAATCACGACATGACTTGTTGAACGATAAAACATACAAGAAGAGCAATCACAGTCATATACCGTTCTAGGGTATCTATTCATTACTTTTTATCATATGATCTTATTGTATAAGCATGCTGAGCTCCAATATGAGGGTAAAAACAGTCAATTACTTTGTTGCTATTAATTACACAAAAATTGTACCTGATTGGATTGCTGTATCTGACTAGAAAATCAGTCTCTGGATGAAAAATCACCAATTGCTGTATTTTGAGTTAATTAATACACTGTTTTACTGCTGCATATACAAAAATGTTGTGGCATATACTTAAACTACCTTGCTTGGAGAATATTTTGCAAAAAATTTTTTTTTGAATTTCATCCTCGCATGCGGTGAAAATATAAAAAACAAACTAAAAAATTATTGGAAAAAATTTTTAAATTTTTACTCCATCTTGTTTGGGTTCATTTGAAAGCTCAGAGTCTCCTGAGTCCAATGATACCAAAATTGCGATTATTGATCAGGCTGAGATATGGTCTCTCAAAGGGTATATGCACTTTGTCTGCTTGTCCAAACTTTGGCCCCTTCTATACTGACACCTAGTGGTCACAGACCAAAAAAATTTTGCACATTTGGATAACTTCTTGGGGGCTACCATTCCATCAAGTTTTATCAAAATCTGAGATATCAAGGTTTCTAGCCTTTGTGATCTGACCTGGAATGCCCCAATTCCAGTTTCAGTCGTTCCAATTCCATGGCGACCTTTCTCTCTTCTGCTTCGCGTTCAGCCAGCAGTTTTCTTTCTTCTGCTTCGCGTTCAGCCCTCTTCTTCCGCCTCTCGCTCGACCCTCCTTTCTTCCGCCTCTCACTCGGCCCTCTTCTGCCGCAGCCTCCTTTCTTCCGCCACAGCTTCTCGCTCGGCTTGCAACCTCCTTTCTTCCGCCTCTACTTTGCGCATTTTGCGCCATTCCTCCATCAGGAATTTGCTCTTGGACTTCTCATGTAAGCCCAAAGACTGCACTTGCTTCTTTAATTCCTCGAAAGCTTTTGAAACAAACGTCACCATGATGATAGTCAACCAACAAATATTCCTGGACGAGCCCCCAGATGTTGCGATCGTTGATACTTGGCTAGAGTACAACCTTTAATCCCTAGAATTGCCCACGTCAGCTGAAACTAGAGAACGACTGAGATGTTAATTGACGAATGGAAAAATGGCAGTTGATAGTTCCTTTAGCTTCTTGAATCTCAGAAAGCAGTACACAATCTTAAATTAAAACTTCTATTTAAGATTGAAAACACAAAACCACTTTCACTGAGCAAAATTGCTCCACTAACACTTCTTACGATCGACCAGGTTCAGATCGTAAAAGACTTAACTGCAACCGACCAGGTTCAAGTCGCACCTTACACACTCTCACGATCGCCCAATTCAGATTGCCAAACTATACGGCTACACTAGCCAACCACAGATACACACACTTGGCAAAAATGCCCACGAAACTAATACCTAAAAATCATCCACTTTTAGAATATCAGAATAATAATTAAAATCAAAACGATCCGCTTATTTATACTAGGCACAAGCTATCGAATCGCCCAGAACAATCCACAAAATGTCACAATAGAAAACATGTAGGTGATTATGAAAACACAACGGTAGTGCAATTGTGACATCACAAACTTCAAGTCTAAATATAGCAATCAAGACATGTAAACAACTAATCATTCTGGTGATTAATAGAAGACAGTAGAAACTACTAGAAAGGAAACATCCAGAATATTCTAAATCAAAAAGGCAGCAAAAGTTGTAAATCAGTCACGTACGCATTAAATGCCGCAAATAATCCTATCTCAGGCATTCAAAATTATTATTCGTGACAGATGAATTTGATATTCTCAAATCAAAACTTACTCTGTGAAAGTCTGAAGTAGCGATTTATAAACTGGTCAAACAGACTTAGTATCAGATTTAGGGATGGGCATTTCCGAATACAGAATCCAGAAGGATGCAAATCCCAAACTATCCAAAATCCAAATTGAATGTAAACCGGATAATTGGAATCAGTTTTAAATCAACGCAACTGCGTTGGTAAAAATTGTTTGCAGTTAATTCTCACATAAAATTGTAGTGATCCATTTGCTCTGTAATTGGGACTTTGCGTGTACCGTGTTTCCCCGGTAATAAGACCTACCCGCAAAATAAGATCTAGCGTGATTTTTGAGGATGATTTTAATGTAAGCCCTACCCTTAAAATAAGCCCTAGTTGAGAGCGGCAGAAAGACGAAAGAGTCAAACATTCTTTTTTTATGTTTATTCAAACTGCTTTAATGCGGTGTATGCCATCCTTTTCAAAAAATCTTTTTTTGGCAAGCAAAAATAATGATGATACAAAAACTATTCTTGCGTGTTTCTTCGTAACTCATTTACACAGCTGGGCAAATATGTATTATTTTGATATATCAAAAAATGAAGTTACAAAGTAAAAATTACGAGATTTAAAATCTTGTAATTTTTACTTGGTAACTTCATTTTTTGATTAATCAAAATAATACATCCCCCGAAAATAAGCCCTAGTGCCACATTTTTGGAGTAAAAATTAATATAAGCCCTGTCTTATTTTCGGGGAAACACGGTAGTATGGTACCTACAGGGTGTTTCAAAAGTCACGCCCGCTTTTATACATTTTCATATTAAAAATCGGGCATGACTTTTGAAACACCCTGTATGTGTTGGTTCGCAAAATTTGACACATGAGGATTAATTTGGTTGTAACTGGCAAACGATAAACCCTAGAAAATTAAAATTTAGACTCAACATCAGAAGTAATGAAAGCGTCATGTGTGCCAATTTTGGGGATCCTAGGTTACATGATTGAAATTAAGACACAAAAAAACTGCGATTTTTGGCTTGAAAAGTTGTTAATTAGCTTATAACTTAAAAACCACTTAATTGCAAAGCTGAAATTTGGACACAATGTATGTGCTTAGGAATGGTTCATCCAAAACTAAGTTTGGGGGTGCCCGGTTATGTGACCAAAATTTTACTGGCCAAAAATGGGCAAAAAGTTGACAAATTTGAACCGATATATCTCTGTAATCATCGATATTGATGAAAAATGGTTTGTGATTTTTGAGCACACTATCAACCACCTTTTGGATATGTTTGTTTACCCCAACTTGAACCCTATTTTTCTTGTTTTGCATCTTTTCTTTTTTTTTCTTCTCCCGCTATCTGCTTTTAAACCGCTAAACGCCCTATGTTCCAAGTTTTGAGCAATTGAAGATACTAGGGAGGACTTTTGTGCGAAAGAAATCAGGAATGCCAGGTTGGGAGGATTTTGAATTTTTCAGGGTAGGCAAATAAAAAAAGTTCCCCCAAACGAGGCCCTCCAAAATTCAAACTTTAACCTTTCAAGCTAGACACATGAAATGGTGGTCCACAAATTCTCAACTTCCCCATTTGAAGCTACTTGCTTCAAAATACATTTGCATTCCTGCAACATCAGCTTTTTCCGGAAGGTGTTTCTCCTGAGCCGGCTTGACTGTGAGCGAATTGAGAACGCAACTAAGTGGTGAACATTTAGAAGCACTCGATGTCATGCTCTGTAATGAAGTGCTGCTTTAATTGAACAAATTATGAAATAAATTTTTTATGGATATTGGTGGTGGTTGACTGGTTGTTCACTTTTTCAGCAAATTATGTTAATTTAAACCAGAATAGGATTCAGTATTTTGGATTTGGTTTCAGCTATTGGGAACAATTCTGGAATAGCCAACTATTCTGAAATACCCATCCTTAGTCAGATTAGAACACAACTAATTGTCGCTGAAGATTCAAGCAACTTGAGTTGTCAGTTTATTTAGAGGTACCATATTTTCATTGACCAAAAAAAAGAGGACAGTTCCAAAAAACGAATCCCGATCAACCAAACTTGCAGAAGGTACTGAAAAACTGGACTGGCTGAAAACCTTTTTTTATTTATTTTTTCAGAGATTGCCATTTTCGTTGGGCAAAACTAGGGCAACAGTTAATTGAAGATTTTTTTTTTGGAGATCACCATTTGCTAAGGGCAAAATCTGCGCAAAAACAAATGGTCTCCATTAAAAAAGAAAAAAGGTTTGCAGTCAGTCCAGTTGTATTCAAAATAGCTGGAGTTGAACATGAGTAAGGACGGAAAGATATGTTGAATTGGTTTAGTCTTGACTCTCGCAAGAATTTGAAAAGAGGACATTTAGCTACTTTTGGGGTGTCATCAGAGGACAATACATTTCAAACGATAAAAGTGGAGGTATGGTAGCTCTAGTTTATTGCACACTTGAGATGTGCCTGTACCAGTGATCCAAGGTGGAGTCCTTGAAAATGCCTTGTCCTTTGCTTGAGGACAACCAAAGAGTAAAGAAATTCTTGTTTTCAACAATTGAACAATATACTTATTTTTCTAGAATATGGCTTCTTGGCAAACGTTCCATGCGCCCAGACATTTTGCATCGTAATAAAATCTAAAACCTAACCCCAATCTTAACCCCAACCCTAACTCAAACCTATAACTGTAATAATCAAAGCAAAAATTTCTGAAAACGAGTGACATCACCAGAATCTTTGTTTATTTAACTGCGCACATTCCAGCAGGTACCAAGTCACGTTGATTTTTTCCATAATTTCACATTTTGTAATAAAAAAACATCATCAACACAGAATAGTGTTACCAACACTATCTGACATACCATTAAGCTACCAATACAATATAAGCCAAAAACTGAAAATGTGAATGCTTTTTTGAAACAAAGTTGGAGTGATTACAAGTGATCTCGTCACAAAGTGATTTCGCCACAAAGTGAGGGTTAGGACAAGATGCCAGTAGCTTTGGGGTTAGTAGATTTGTTTAATGACTGCTGTTCTCAGTCAATGGTTTAATTACAATAATGTAGTATTAAAACAAAAATTGAAAAGGGAACACCATTTAAAAGGTACATTACAAAAGCAATCGAACAAACATCAAAATTTACAGAAGGCCATGCTAAAAGCTGAGAACATAAAATTACCTGTTGCATGTCTAAGACAGCTGTTTTGCCTAATTTTAAGGCTTATCAGTTACAATTTGCAGGGCCAAAATGACATATATTACAATGACTAAACTTCTGAAAAAAAAACTTCAAGAAAATGATTAATTATTTGCCATAAAATTCTGTCCCATAACAATCTTTTCCCAACAAATCATGCTAAATTAATTAATTCTTTCTAACTGAGATCGTTCTGTTCGAAACTCTGGGTCTCAAAATGCTGAACTCAGTGAAATCGTCACCAAAAGAAACTAGATTACAGGCTGCAAATCTAACTGAAATCCTTACTGAATAAAGCTAGGTTACAGGCTGTTAATCTAGCTGAAATCCTTACCGAATAACGCTAAGTTACAGGCTATTAATATAACTGAAATCTTTACCGAATAACGCTAGGTTAGAGACTACAAATATAACTAATATCTCTACTGAATATATTTAAGCTACCATCAATTAGATTTGTAGTCTATAACCTAGCAATACTAACCACTGTAATTGAATATTTTTTAATAGTAAAGGTCTATAATATTTTTTAATATTGTGTTGTACAGAATAGACTATTTTCAATGTTGCATAAATGAATACTTAAAAAAAGATTTGAATTTACCTGTACCAATAATTTATGCATTAGGAAGATGCTCTATTTTTGTTATTATTTTGCTAATTTAAGTAGCAAAAAGCTTACTGTTTTTAAAACATCTGTTCTTCAGCGAAATATTTCTTCGTTATTGGTTTGTTCATCTTCACCTCATAATACTTACCACAATCTCAAAAAGAACAAGGCCATTACGACTTTTCATTTGAAAAATTTTAAGCAATATTCTTTTACTAAAAATGCATTTGGAAATTCGTATGTTAGTACCATGTACAGAAGCATATTTACTACTTCAGCTTTTCTGGACAAATCAAAACTTGAAGACTCTCTAATTGAGAAACAAAAACAAAAAAGAGAGTCTGAAGAAATAGTAGATACTCAGGTTTTTCCACAAGTTAAAGGTGGTGACAAACCTGCCAGTACCATTTCTCCTACAAAGGTGCCTAAGGCTCCTTTATGGAAGCGCTTTGTTAATGAGGTAAAACATTACTATAATGGATTTCGATTGCTGTTTTTGGACGTACGAATTGCTTCTCGTACTCTTTGGAAAATTTTGCAAGGGAAAAGTCGTACACGTCGAGAGCTTAACCAGTTTAGACGAGCTGTTGGAGACATTTTTCGATTACTTCCATTTTCAGTTTTTATAATTATACCCTTTGCTGAATTTGCTTTGCCGTTTGTTCTCAGATTTTTTCCTGGCATGTTGCCTTCTACATTTGAAACTTCATCCAAGCAAGAAACGCGTTTAAAAAAAGAACTTAAGGTTAAACTTGAAATGGCCAAGTTTTTACAAGACACAGTAGAAGATATAGCTGTTCATGCAAACAAAAAGAACAATGAAGCACAGAATAATTTCGTAGAATTTTTCAAAAAGATGAGAGCTGATAATCAGCGACCAACTAATGAGGAAATTTTGCATTACGCAAAGCTGTTCAAAGATGATTTAACACTAAGCAACATAAATCGTCCACAGCTTGTTGCACTGTGTCGTCTTCTACAAGTTCCTACTGTTGGTACAAATGAATTTCTTCGACTTTTACTTGAAATGAAATTAAATAGTCTTCATCGAGATGATGAATTGATAATGAAAGAAGGAGTGGATAGTTTAAGCACCGCTGAGTTAACCCTTGCATGCCAAGCGAGGGGAATGAGAGCTTTGGGTGTGCCAAGAAAACGGCTTAAGCAACAGCTAACTGAATGGATTGATTTACATCTGAATAATGATGTTCCAAGTTCTTTACTGCTCCTCAGTCGTGCTCTATATCTGCCTGAATCTGTGCCAGCTGAAGAAAAAGTAAAAGCAGTTATTTCAGCATTGCCAGAAAAAGCTGCTGGAGAGGCTGAAGTTAGAGCAGCTGAACTGAACCTTGAACGTGTTGACAATACTGCTCGATACAAAGCTGCTAAACTTGAACACACTGAGATTATTACTGAAGAAGCTGAAAAGACAAAACAAGAAAAAGCAAAAGAGCAAGCTGCTGTCGAATTGGAAGCTGCTGAAAAAGCAATGCCTGAGGTTGATATCAAATTTGAAGCTGCTGAAACTATTTCGGAAGGTCCTGCAATGACCGATGCTGCTCGAGTGATTAGTGATGATAATAAATTAACGCAGGAAGAAATTGATGTCATTGATGATGCTATTAGTAAAATTCAGCCTGAAGCAAAAGATGACACCACAGCTGCAGCGAAGACTGAGCTGGATGAGCTTCGAGAAGACATAAAGGAGTATCAAAGTGATGTCAAAACATTGACTGAAGAGATAAAAGACGAAGAGCACACAGCTGAACTTCGTGATACAAAGGCTGGACAATTGATACAGATGCGTATTGAGAAGATGATTGGTAATATGGAGGTGATAATTGAAGACCTCGAAAAAACAACAGATCAAGAAAAGCTTGATTCCAATACAGAAAATCAAATTGCAGTTCATGAATTGGTTCACACTATGCATTGCCTTACAAAACTTCCACCTGAGAAGCTCAAAAAAATTTTTGCAACTTTAGACAGTAATAAAGATGGTCATATTGATGTTGCAGAAGCAAAGAATGTCATTAAGCTTTTAAATCAAGAAGATGTTGAAGTAACTGCTCTGCAATTAGATCAGATTGTCAAACTTTTAGCTGAGCAGTTTGATAGCAACAAAGAATCAAATGATGAAAATAAAACTAACGGGAATAGCAAAGTTGAAGATAAAAATGCTTCGGTTAGTGAAAAAAAGCAAAAGATTCAATAATTTTTGTTTTGTTTTAGAGAATTGTGCATGCACTAGTTCATATTTTACTTTAAAGAGCATTTTGTTTTTTAACTTGAACTGCAGTATAAAACCGCATGGAAATTAATTTTGAGTTTAATTCCTGTTAAGTCTCCATGCAACCTATCATGAAAAAAATTTTCCATGGTTAGCGATGACTAATGAACTGGTAAAACAATGACTTAGGCCTACTTCAAGCAGATTTTCAAACTTGCATCTTTGTTTAATGTTAACTGTTTGAAGTCGATACTTTTAGTTATATCAATTATATCATTTTTTACAATTAAAAAATGGATTTTTCATCAATTTAGTCACTATTGTAATTTTTGCAATTCAAGATCATTACATCATTTTACGGGACTCAGTTGATTAATTTACGTACAGATAGTTCTATTACGTACTGATAGATCAAAGAGTGAAGTTTGAATTCAACCGATTCAAAAAAGTGCTTGACAGCAGACACCAGAGCGATTATCACAACATAACACAGTACACGTTAAAAATTTAAATTTAAAAAAATTAAAACCCTACAGTCTGTTTTACCCGTAGTCAGGATCATCAGATACCCCTGATGATCCCGATTATGGGTAAAACAGACTGTAGGGTTTTAAATTTTTTAAATTTAAATTTTTAACGTGTACTGTGTTATGTTGTGATAATCGCTCTGGTGTCTGCTGTCAAGCACTTTTTTGAATCGGTTGAATTCAAACTTCACTCTTTGATGTAGGCTAATAGACTATTGATAGTAGTTTTAAGAGTGCTTACCAGATTGTGTGCTAATTGTGTAAATTGAGCCTCCCAAAAAGGTTCAGAAAAAGTGTTTTGTTTTACTACATATTGTTGTTACGTAAGTTGTGTATGATAATATTTATCCATTGTACCCTGTTGTAAGTGAGTGAAAGGGCAATCAGTCTAGTTTTTCTTAGTTGATGATAATTGCAAAGATTGATATCCAATGTATGTAATCTTTCTTTGGCATACATGAGTTTAAAACAATGCAATTTATGGTGATTTACTAGTTTTGTGCTTCTTACCACATTGTCATGTGGTGTCATTTTTTTTCATAAAAAGTTATCTAGCAACTCTCTTCTTTGTTGAATTCAACCATTTTTTCATCGCGTTTATCACAAAGCTTTTTTTGGAGTTGGTAAATAAGTAATAACTAAGAAAGTTTGTTTTTGATTAAGAACACTGACAAATGGTTTATCGAAAAAAAATCTTTTTGGGGTGCTTTAAAGCCATGCCATAGAAACTTTAAAGTTGTTGGAGATTACCAACAAAGATGGGCATCTTCTCTAAATTTTGCACAAAAGTTAAAGCAAGAACAGTAGAGCACTTGTTGTCAACACTATATCAATTTGTCAAAGCGTTTAAGTTTTGAAATGTTAATTGCAAGTGTTGTGATACTAATGCTTTTTGTCAAATTTGTTTCATTGATTAGGATTTTTAGAAAATGTCGCTCAAGAAAAACTGGCCAGCTGTAGCTTCTGACCTGATTGCCCTTTAGTAGTGAATATTTCACCAGAAAATTTTGAGTTAAAGTGAGTAAAACAAAAATCAGGAATGTTTATTTGCTCGTTTTTTTTTGTTTTTTTTTTGTGGGGTGTTAAGATTAATTAGGACTTGAGTTAGGTTTAGATTTGGGGTTAGTTTTAGACTAAGGATTTGAGTTTGGGTTAGATTCTAGTCAGAATTAATAAAAAAGTAGATACAAGTTTCCGGTTATATAAAGCCTTGCTTGTTTTAATGTTTTGATATTATTGTCTAGTAGATAATATGCAGACTATGTTTGCAAATTGATGCGTTTTGTGTAAGCTGTGATAGATTAAATTTGACCTAAGTTAGGTATGTGTTTTGGGGATTCTTAGCTGTTCTAGCTTTGCACTATGAGTTTGTCTGATGTTACAAAACACTATTACATTGCTATGCCATGCAAATATTTCTACAAAAAAGTAAAAACTATGGTGTATTTGTAGGGTTGTGGCACAATTTTCTTCGAAACAATTTATCCTAATGTAATTGTAATACATTAACCTATCACTTATATACATTTTAGTTATATATCCCTATTTTCTCAACAAAACAAATTGCCATAAGCCATAAAATTAATTCGCCATCAGAAATAAGTCCATAGAGTTAGCATATCAATATTTTTTGATGGATTTTTTTTACATTTGGCAATAATTTGTGGATCAGTTGAAGTAGAAATTCTGGTGAATCATTTTTGGAATTGAAGTAATGAAGTATTTATTCCTCACAAATAAGATAATGTTGGTGAAGATCTCAATTATAATGTGTTCTATGTTTTACAGTTACCGGACATGTTAGTTTTATTTCTGGAGTAATGTTATAAAAAATAGCCATAATGGAATTTTCTTAACTCATGAAGTTTTTGGGAAATAGTTCATTCTCTGGTTGTCATAAAAACAGTCTCTTACCTATCTCATTTGCCAATTTGTTTGCTCTGTGAAGAACACATACTGCATTTATCCTAATGCTGATGGTCAGTTTGGTTACTGCCAGAGATTTTTGTTGGTGATTTTAGTGATTAATCAACTTTATGTATATTAGAACCAATTCAGCATTCCTATGGTTCTTTGTTTTTTAGTAAAATATAAATCATTGTTTTTTTTAAATGGTCAATTTTTAAAAAAAATTTCTAACTTTATTCTATCAATTCACTAATAATTAATTGATTTAAGACAATGTTCTGCAAAACCAAAAAATGCATAACAAATGGTGACTATTACTTCAAAGTTTTTTAACAGTACAAATTTTTTAGTTCATCCAATTTCTAAGAATGCTGAATTTTTTCCTCTTTTACCATTTTTATGTCTTGAAGGAATTCTGGTAAACATTATATTGTTAATTTAAATTCGTATTGTTAATGATATAAATTTCAGGTGTGCTTGAGGTTAGTTGTAGCTAACTGTAAATATTAAGATGGCTCAAAATATTACGATAAAGCAAGAAAATACTGATGCACTAGCATTGGAAGAACAGTAAGTAATGTATCAATTATATAGAATAGCGATAAGACAGAAAGGCAATGAAAATTGCGGTAACTTTTAAATGTAGAATTGGAATGTCCATTATGCCAAAATGTGTAACTACTTTGCGGGGCCTGTCTTCGTGTCATTGCACCCGAACAACACAGCTCCTTTTGAAGAAATGTTGCATTGATGGCAAGTCATTCACTGTTCAATTTGACTGGCCGAGATTTGAACCTCTACCTTTTCCAGTGGCAAATGTGTTACTGCTTGAGCAACTAGCCTTTAGAATTGGAACATAATTGTCAAAGTTCAAAGTTTTTTATTTGGATTGGTACAATGCAACACAAATGCAAACTACCAAAATGTGTATAATGAACAATAAAACGTGCAAACATTAGTACTGGTATGCAATTACGATACAGCTGAACAATATAAGCATGTAACCAAACCAGGAGACTGCGAAAATTACCATACAGTCTTCGAGTCAGCTGCCACCCAAGATTATTAAACTAAAGCAAACTGGCACACAACACTCACTCACACACACACATACGTATACATCAGTAGTTTCAGCAATTTGGTTTACTCAAGTACAAAACAAAAAATATGTACGATAAAATAAAATCGTGACCTATTAGAACAACGCATCTGCATGAACAAAAATGGCATCTTACAGAAACTGTGTAAAAAAAAATAATTTTTTTATTTTTAGTTTATTTATTTTTTTATGACTGATAAAAAGATATTAAGTATGATTTGTAACGTTTTTTAAACGAGGAGAATGGAAGTGATTTGAATTCATTGGGTACCTCCTACCATATTTTAGGCCCCATGAATTGAAATGCTCTTTTGCGAAAATTAGTTCTTACTGCTGGAAGTAGATAGTTTTAATTTGCTGCGTGTCTAGTGTAATAATAATGCTGCAAAGAAACTGGTTTGAAGCAAGAAAACTGAGATTTATCTACATGTTTTTGAACACGATGCATTAATTTAGTTATTTCTAGGTTGTATATATCACCAAGTTTTAGAATATTTAACTTTTGAATAATGGGCAAGGAAGGATCAGTAAGACGCTTTTACCATGATTCTGACAATTTTTTTGTGCATTTTTTCCTGAGGATTTATCGCAATTTTACATGCATGTCAGTTTTGATTCTTTTAGAGCAACTTGGAATAGTGTTAACAAAGATATTTACCATTCAAAGAAGTCACCAAGAATACATTGCTTGGCTTGCAAATTTTTTTCAAGAACCTCTTGATAAATACTTCAAAAATGTGTGAATCATTTTTAACATCAAAAAAGGCATTCCATGAATAACCTCAAACTAAAATTTTGATTGCTAGTATCACGTTTGCTCAATATGAATACTGTAGATCATGGTATAGTCTAGAAGACCTACAGAAAAGCAGTCAGAATCAACACACTTGAGTGATTTTCCGATTTTAATTTTGTGTGTGTGTTCGAAAGTTTGCTTAAAACGTAAGAAAGGCATTTTTGAGTAAACAATATGCAACAATGAAGGAGTTTTGTGAATTTAAGTCATGCAATTATCAAGAAATCACTCAAGCATGTTGATATTGATTGTTTTGCGGTTGGCGTTCTAGACTTTACCGTACATCATAGCATTTTTCAATATTTTAAACAAGGTTGCCATATCCTGGAAAAATCCTGGTTTTTTTTGCTGTTCTGGAAAGTCTTGGAAAATATTTGGAAAGTTTTCCCGTGATTTGCCAGGACAGAATGTGCAGTTTTTTTTTAAATAACTGGTACCTTGTGATTGTACAAAGCCATTGTTGAAATAATTTGCATTGTCAAGGTTTTTGAAAAAGCTTTATTGTATTGTTAAAAGACAGAGCTTATTTGTACCCTGGTGCACAAGCAAAAAAATCGCTATCCTAGCCCTAACCCAACCTTAACCTAACCCAAATTCTAATCCTAGCTCTAACTCGAATGTTAATCCTAACCCACACTTTTAAAATCTTAACCCAAACCCTAACGATAATTAATTAAAAAGTAAGAGAGAGTAAATGAGCGTCCATTCTTCTGCTTTTTGCTTTCTTATTCTTTATAAGCAGTTCTTACTTGTACGCTAGAGTGCAAATAAGCCCTTCCTTGTTAAATTGCCAATATTTGCTCTTTGCAGTATAGTATGTATTAAATTATTGAATATTGTTCAGAAGAGTGAATTCATGGACGGTAATTTAGTACTATGCGATACTCTAGTAGCATAGCGGGCTATAGGCCCCCCATTGGCTCGTTCATTAAAATGCACAATGAGAAAAATATGACGTTTTTTTCCTACTATACTTCTGAGGTAGTTTTTTGCTGTAATATGGACTCCCACGTAATTTTAAGCCTCTTTTGAAACGTTTTTTTGGGGTGGGGCTAATATTTGTCAAATGGTGTACGACTTTTATGTGTGGACGTTTATACGCCATCGATTAGGCGCCAGGACTTTTAGGTGCCAAAGGTAAAAAGTTTTTTCCAAAATTTTTTTTCAAAAAATCGTTTCGAATAACAGTTTGTTTTTTTTCAAAAAAAAAAAATTTTTTATTTTTTTTTCGAAAACATATTTTTCTTTAAAATAAAAGCTTTTTCCAAAAAACAAAAGTTTTTTCGACAAAAAAGTTTTACTTCAATTAAAATGTTAATATTTTCGAAGCTTTTCATCTGACACTTGTCAAGAGAAATCATCAGAATAGAGAGCACAGGAAAAGGAGTGGCTATAGGAAAAAGCTGAGCAGTGATTGGTTAGAAAAGGATCGATGAGATGGCTTCATTTATGTACAACCTTTAAGTTGAGAACGAATTCTTTTTGTTGGCAGAGGACGGGGTTCGAAGTTTTGATGAAAGTGAATTATTGAAAAAAATACAATAAGAAATCAATTTTTTGTAAAATTTTTTTTTTTGGTTTCCTTACATCTATCTGCTTTTGAAGTCACATTTATCAAAACTTCTAACTTTTTGTAAAATTTTTTTTCAAAAAACTAATTTTTTCAAAAATTGAAAAAAAGCTGTTATTTGAAACAAAAAAATTTTTTTGAAAAAATTTTTTTTATCGCTGGTGCCTGAAAATTTTGGTGCATAAAAGTCCAGGCATATAAAAGTCTCGGTGTCTAAACATTCGGGCCTAAAAGTCACGTTTCATTTGTCAAAAAAACTAAAAATGGCTAAAAATCATCATCATCACGTGTTGGATCTGGTATTTTCCCCGTCGACGGAGTTGGCCGGATTTTGTATGGTCATTGTCTTTACTATTCCTCGCTATTTCGTTCGATCACATGCATCCTCTTTCCCCAGTCCATTTTTCTTCATCTCATGCTCTACCTGCTTTTTCCACGTTTGTTTCGGTCTTCCTCTTCCTCTACTACCACTCACTTCAAATTTCAAAGCCTTCACTATCACATTTTCATCTTCTTTCCTCAAAACATGACCGTACCACTGTATACTGCTTGCTTTAGCCATCCTATCTAAAGACTCCTTTATGCCCAACATGTCCATCAACTCCTCACTGTTTCTTCCATCTAATAGCTTTACACCACACATCGCTCGAATCATAGCTCTTTCTGTTCTTCTCAAAATTGCCATCTCTTTTTCTCTCAAGCACCATGCTTCACTTCCATACAACATAGCTGATCTTACACAACTTTTGTAAATCTTTCCTTTCATCTTTAATGAAAACCGTCTGCCTTTAAGTATTTCACTGCATTTCCTGAACTTCATCCAACCAATTCTTGATCTAGCTGTTACCGCCGTTTCGCACCCACCAGTTGCATTCAATCTGTCACCTAGATAAGTGAACTTGCTCACAGTTTCCACACCATCACACAATTTTTCATTTGCTGATCCCTTAAAGTTATTTACCACACTTCTACATTTCTTACAAACAAAGTTTTTGTTCACATAAACTGAAACTTTCTTCTTCTCCGTGCATCTTGCGTGGACCCACTTTCCACATGCTCTACATAACACCGAGTTAGACATAACTCCATGTTCCACACATGCCACAAGGATCTATCTTACTGTCGGAAGCTTCTTCCTCCATCCCACTCACCATCAACTTTGTCTTTCCAAGATTGACTCTCATCTCTTTGCTTTCAAACGCCTCTCTCCTTTCATCAAAGTTCTCTCTCAATTCTTCCATAGTCTCCCCCATTAGGACCAAATCGTCTGCATAAAGAATTTGCTTCATCCATCCTTTTCCTTGCATTTTCCGTTACTTCATCTATCACCATTGCAAACAACAAAGGTGACAACACAGATCCTTGATGTACACCACCTTTCACAGAAAATTCTTCCGACAAACCCGATCCAACTCTAACTTTTGTTTCTGCTCCTTCATAAAGACTCATCACCGCCTTGACCAGGATTTCAGGCAAACCTTTCTTTCTCATTGCCCGTTCCATCACTCTTCTAGGTACTTAGTCAAATGCCTTTTCCAAATCAACAAAACACATGTACATTCTTTTGTCTTTCGCTCGATGTTCTTCTTGCAACCTTCGTACTAAGAATAAGGCATCAATTGTTCCATTTCCAGGCATGAAACCAAACTGTGCTTCATCAAAATCAACTATTGCTCGTATTCTTCTCTCCAACATTCTTTCAATAATCTTCATGCCGTGTTCAAGCAACTTCACTCCTCTATACAAACCACAGTTCATCACATCTCCTTTTCCCTTAAAAATTGGCATCGCAACGCTGATTTTCCATTTATTCGGGATTCCTTTTCCATCCAAAACTCGTTGGCAAAGCTGTAACATCACTTTCTCTGCAATTCTGCCGCCTGCAACAATCATTTCCGTTGTTACTTCAGAGAGCCCTGCAGCCTTTCCCTGTTTCATTTTCCTGATCGCTTCTCTCACTTCTTTGCGAGAAACTTTCTCTACTGGCCCCTCAACCATAGCAGCGTCCACCTTGTGGTCCAAAGCATTTTCCTCATTCAAAATTTTCTCCATATGTTCCTTCCATATTTTACATCGATCTTCTTGACTGAAACCAATTCTTCCATCTCTACCCTTAATCCATTTTCCTCCTTCAATATCTTTTCCATCCCTTTTCATAAATTTTACAAATTTGAAAATCTTGTTTGGTTTCTCTCGTAATTCTTCCATTTCCTTTTCAGCTTCCGTCTTCATTGCTTTAGCAATCACTTTCTTGGTTTCATTTTTCATTTTCCTATAGAATATTTTGTGTTCTTCCAGCTCAGTTTTGCAAAACGTTTTGAATGCTTCCTTTTTCCTTGCTATAGCATTCCTCACTTCTTCATTCCACCACCATTTATTTTCTCCATTCTTTCTGACTTTTTTCTTCCCACATAGCTCATCAAATGCCGTCAGAACTCCATCTCTAAAAGATTCCCTCAAATTTGTTGTTTCAACAACAATTAACTCCTCAACTCTTCTTTCAAATTTTTCTTGCATTTCCCTTTCTTTTAATTTCCAAACCACGCGCTTTACCCTTGATTCTTTCTTGATAACTTTATTCAGTTTTCTTTTATCCACATCAGCAACTAGCAGTCGATGTTGCAATGCCCATGGAATTACCTTTACGTCTTAGTGAAACTTTTAGTGTCACCTTAATTGAAAAATAGCGACAAAATTTTCGCAGTTAATTAGTTAATATATTGGTTATCAGTATCGGCCTAAACATTTCCAAAATATCTGTATTGGCCTGAAAAAGTCTCATCGATTGAGCTCTAGCCATCACCCACATACTGTAGTTCATTTGTGCAACCAGTTTAATCACGTTTTTGCTGCACTAATTTCTCTGCTACATTTCATAACCAATAATCTTATTATTGTAAAAAAAATTGCAAAGCCTTCAAGTGCTGGGGGCTTTGCCCCCTGACCCCCAATGGTTTCTGGCGGCTTGGGGCTCTGCCCCAATACCAAAAAGCACAGCCCTCCCATTGCAAATTTCCGGCTTTAAACCTGGCTAGTAGTCAGTAGTAGGAATGCAAATGCGTCCCATCAAAATTTTTCGTCAATCACGAATACAAAAAAATAGGTGTATGAAAGAGTAATAGTCAAAATTAAATTTGAAGCCCAATAAAAAAAACTTAAACAGTCTGGAAAAGTCCTGGAAAATGACCTAAAAAAGTCCTGGAATTTAATTTTACAGTTTCTGTGGCAACCCTGTTTAAAATAGTACATGCTTTAGATTACTGATTCTGACAAATATAGTTTTGACATACCACTGCTCACTGCTTGGGCTATCTGCATGTTGTTTACATTTAGTGATAAGAAGTTGATATCCACATTGCATGCAGCTTTTTTTTAGGAGATGCAGTATTTCCTTGAATGTTTTGGTTAACAGGCGGATGCCCAAATATTCTCAAAACAATTGTGCCCCATCCAAAGCTGTAAAAATACTTGAAAAGTTGATTGGTGGTACAGAACTTGAGAATTGCTTGAATTAAAGTCTTCATTTCTTCAAAGCAGCTCTCCGTCTGACGCTTGTGAAGAAGAATCATCAGAATGGAGAGCGCAGGAAAAAACGCGGGTATTTATAGGATAAAGCCGAGCCATGATTAGCTGGAAAAAGACCAATGAGAGAACGTTATTGGTGTACAATCTTTAAGCTGTACACGAATTCTTTTGTCTGCAAAGAGTAGGGTTAGGAGTTTTGATGAAAGTTTCAAGAACAGAAAAGTGCAAAAAAAGCGGTCTTTGGGCAAGAATGGAGAATCTACTGTCATCTTGATGTTGAGCACGGGCAGGATTTTGTAAAATTTTGTATTTTGTAAAATCCTGCCTGTGCTCAACATTATGATGACAATAGATTCTCTATTCTTGCCCAAGGCCGCTTTTCTTTCCATCTATTTGTTCTTGAAGCCACGTTCATCAAAACTTCTTCTGACGATTCTTCTTGACAAGAGTCAGACGAAAAAGTTGCTTCACAGAAATGAACAGTATGAAAATACATTTACAGTACGTGCCCTAAATTTTGTACCAATATACTAAAAGTCATATTTTACAAATTTGTCGACTTTTCTGAAGCTATGTTTATCATATTACCAAAAATGATACGCCTTTGATTCAACAAATCGCTGATTTGCTGACAAAAATCAGCTTTGTGGGAACACTGATAACACTTATTAGACCTAGTCTACTCTTGGCACACAATCCGAGAGTATGAGCATAGCATTTTAAATAACTGGAATCGACACACCATTTTATATAGAATAAACCAAGAATACGCTTGTAATCCCTGTATGCTTGCGAATTTTCATTAAGTTTGAAAGACAGTTCGAAGTAGAATAATGCCAGTTTATATTCCGTTCAAGTACATCATCTATTTAGAATCATCAGTTTGTGTGCAACCAACCCTAAAGGTGTCAACAATAAGGCGATTGAAAAGGCATTTGCCAATGTTGACATCGATCAAAGAGTGGCAGCCATCAACAGGCTATTGACAATGGTATGTAATTTGCGATGACATTATCAAAATACAGTATATCAAACATAATGTTTTGTGTTGTTATTTTTTTTATTTTTATTTTCGTTTATTTTTGGGTGACCGACCTATATTTTTGATAAAAGACCGAAAATAAAGTTGCCAATTCAGTCGAAATGATCAAACAAATCAACAAGATTTTGAATTCGAGAGCTATGCTTGCGTTTGCTACAATAAAAATAACCAAAAATTAAGTCAAAATTTGGACATTTGGTCGAAATTTTTGAGCAAAAAATAAACCCATAAACCAAGCCCCTAAGATCCTGTATAAGATAGGAGATGCAGCTTTTTCAATTTAGTTGTTTTTCCTTTTTTTGTCTGCGTACTTATGGAGTATTAATCCATTTCAACAATGCTGCTTTAGTTCAGTTATTAACCACTTTTCGCAAATAATTCTGAGCACCGAAGCAATTTGATATCAAGATTGAAGTTCTTGCAGTGTTAGCAATACAAAAAAAAAAAAAAACGTTTTAATCGCAGAACGTTGCGATTTTTTCAAATGAACACTAGAGCGTTTGTGCTAAAAGTTTAAACTAATTACAGGCACAGTTAGTTATCATTGACTTGAAGACCACCTTCGCGGGTGGCCCCCTCACAATACTGTGGGCTTGACTTGCTTCTTTTTTGTTTTAATTTTGGTAAGATTGCCATTTTTCTTTTGAGTAGTAATATATAATGTATCTATTTCAGGGAAAAATTGAACTGTTGAAAGGATCGTCCGGTCTTATTTATAAATTGAAAAATACAACAGCTTTGAGGTAACTGAATGGGACTTATGTGGCCTCTTTTTTGCTCTTGGGTCACATTATTATACATACAAGATTAAGCATTTTTCTACAACTTCAAATTGAATTCGAGAATTTGCAATATTATACATGTCTTATATTGTAAACTTTAAATTGATCGTTTCGTTATACAGTAAAGAAAAACACAGTTGAACCTCTATCAATCCAATACTAGGTTTTTTAATGTATTATTTACTAAATTAAGTTACTAGTATATGTTGGGTATCATATCTTTCTTATGCTTCGGTAGATTGAAGGGACCTTGCAACTTGGGGTTAAGCTGCCTTCTGCCTAGTGTCCTTCTATTTACCCAAACAGATAGGGAGTTTCCCTTTAATCTAAACATTAAGCAGGAAAGCTGTGAATACAAATGGGAAAAGTCTTTGGGTGACCCGACGGGGAGTCGAACCAGCGCTGCAAACTCGATCGATTTTTATTCGAGTTTGAGTTCAGTCTATTTTAAAAACTTTGAGTTCTCTAATTTGATTTTTTCGAGTTCAAGTTTGGCAAAAACATCAAGTTTTTCTAGGTCGCCACGGCATAAATGAGTGAACGACAATCTCAATTTACATGGCATGGTCAACAAAAAATATTTCTTTCTAGAAGTTTTTGAAATCTAAGTTACATTTTGATGAACTGGAATAGTTTTATTCGAGTTGAGAAAAATTATTTTTTCGAGTTGAGGTTCGAGTTCGGCAAAACAACTGAGTTTTTTCTAGTTCGCAGCCCGGAGCCGAACCCTGTGTACCGTTTCAATTGCAGACGAACAGTCCAGTATCCACATGGCGGCTTAGCTGCTAAATTGCTATTTGTAATAAATGGTAGAATGATCAAACTTTTTGATTTTTTTTTCCAGCAACCTGAAAGGAGTAGATAATCAAGAAAAGCTTGTTTATCAAGTGATTGAAAGTGCTGGGAACAAGGGAATCTGGACTCGTGATATAAGATTTAAGTGTAACCTGATGATGACCGAAGTCAATCGAATTTTGAAAACGTTAGAAAGCAAGAAGCTAATTAAAGCTGTCAAATCTGTTGCTGTAAGAAGAAAATCTTACGTAATGTGCCAGTGGCCATTTTGCTTTGAAACGTGAAAAATTACCTGTAGTTGTCAAGTGTGGACCAAAACAAAGGAGATCGAACATTGTTTTTCCAAACTGAAAAATAAGTGTTTAACACAGTTTTTCCAAACTGAAAAATAAGTGTTTAACACACTAATATGATTATCCATGGGGGTACACAGAGAATCGAACCTAGACCTATAATTAAGTTTAACTTATTTGGTTGATTTCGTAAAAACGCTAGTTGATCGTTGCATGTTTATTTAGTACATCAACAATTAGTCAAGTTCTGTAGTGCACCAGAAGTGTATGTTTTCAATGACTTGACGCAGCGTTGCCGCGGAGCAATGTGATTTTCTTGAAGTGATTTAGAAGAATCACCGTTGTAGATTGAACAACTCCAGATTAAATTAATAAAACTCGCTAACTCAACGTTTTCCTATTGTATTGATCAAAGACAAATTTTGTTCAAGAAAACCTAACTAGAAAATAGTAACCAAAAGGTAGAAAACCAAATCAACACTGCATATCTTTGTCAATTTGTAATGACTTTAATATTAAATTACAAGTTTATAACGTAACCTCTTTGTTGAAGAGTATTAAATTGAACTTTTGCAGTGTATTGCTTTATGCAGTGAAACCAATCGAGTTATGTGCAATTTGCTGCTGATAGTGCACGTTATTATTCTCGTTTTTAACGTGTTTGATTGCAAATGTTTGCTGGGGTCGCTTTTCTTGCGAAATACTATCAATGATTTTGGAGAGTCAGTAGATCTTGACCACGCCATCTTGGTAATAAATGCCTGGTAGGCGGATACAGTAACTGCAGTTGCAATTACAATACTAATTTTACAGGCCTCAAAGAAGAAAGTGTACATGCTGTTTAATCTAACTCCAGACCGATCCGTTACCGGAGGAGCTTGGTATAGCGATCAGGACTTTGAATCAGAATTTGTTGAAGTTCTAAATCAACAGTGTTTCAAGTTTCTGCAACAGAAAGTTGAAGCAGCCGAGAAAAACGTGGGTTTTACTACCATACACTGATTTTGATCATCTTTTGAGAATGGTTTTGGTAGTCTGCGCTATTTTAGTAGTCTGTCAACATCCAAATGTTCATTTGTATCAGCAATTAATTTTTTCTACGCTGGCTCTGCTTAGTGGCTGCTGCTAATAATCTTCAGAGGAAGTGTAGTTTTATGATTAATAGATTGCTGTTCCTGCTTTACCGTATTGTCGCCTTGAATTTTAGTCTGTCTGTTATCCTGCAATTGAGAAAATATCAGTTACATACTTTTGACGTTTTGCCGAAGAGTTGCTCGACCGTAAATTTCTTTTTTGACAGTGTGAAAGACTTTTTTTGCTAAAAGTTCTTTGCAACTTGCAATACAAACATCTTTTACGTGGAAATGTAAAAAAACGACAAAAAAACAACGTGGTGTTATTGTTTTGGACACGACCCTTTAATCTCATCGTAATTTTCGACACCCAGTAACCAAAGTTGTTGCATGATTCAGAATTTTCTAATGCTACGTTTAATTTCAGAACTCTTTTTCCCCCATGGCACAGAACGCCAGTTCTTACTGTTCGTCGCAGGAAGTTTTGGACTTCATTTCGAAGTTAGGAGTGAGCAAGGTATAAAATGAAATCAGTTACTTTGTATATTAATCGCTACGCGTGTATTCGCTGTTACTTCCTTTTTGTGTCCATATACTGACTCGATTTTGACATAAAACTAGGTATATCATATTATTCTAGATACGTCAAATATTGATTGAATGTTTGTCAACTTCTAGGATTAATTCTGACAATATTTTAAGGGTGTGATTAAAAATAATAAGCTTTACCCCCACCCACCAAATAAGTCTCCAGTCTTCACTTTCGTTGCTCTCTTTTAAATTAAATTTTTGAATTTGTTTATTTCCACCACTTCAATTTTCCATTATGTTGCACAGACAATTATTATTGTTATTTTTTGTCCTGTTTACGTTTTTCCGTTGATTTCTGCTATTTCAGGTGGAATTGAGTCCCGAAGACATAGAAACCATCCTCGACACTCTAATATATGATGGCAAGGTGGAAATGACGGTTGTACCGACGGTAACCGGGGAATCACGGAAGCATTATCGGGCCATCAAGCAGATCATTGACTCAACGAGTTTTACTCGGATTCCATGCGCTTTATGTCCAGTATATCTTTCTTGTTTTTGTTTTCCTGATTTTAGAGTCGATAGATGTTACTTATGCAGCATGCAAGCTGCATTTACTTCAAACAAATAAAGAATGGGTTGGTACGTTTACCATTTTTCGCCAAACCTGTAGACGACGCCTAGTTAATTGAGTGCATGGGCGAATTCTGGGTTTCTTAAGGGGTTTCGTTTGAAAAGTTCGTAGAAAATTGCAGCTAAACGTTAATGTTTGATGTTTTTAGTATTTTTGAAATTCATAGATTCATCAAGGCGACCAGTAACGCTTTTGTCTTTAGAACAAGAGGTCTGAGGTTCAAATCTCTGTACTGTTAAATCGGACACAGTGCTGCCAATGTCTCGCCTCCCCGTAACATTTAGTCGAAAGAAGCTGTATTGCCCTTGCGCAGTAACGCGGAGATGATCCTGTCAACTCATTACTCGCTTTATCGAAATACAGCGAGTGTAATTAAAGGTTTAATGAAGCTCTAAAAGTTTTATTCTTCGTAGGTTTTTCATCAGTGTATTCCTGGTGGCCAAGTGTGTCCTGAAAAATGCGTTTATTTAAACGAGTGGATGGAGTATTAATCCAACTGTTATTGTTTTTTTGTTGATCGTATTTGTCGACATACAAGGAAACTTTCTATCTGCTCGCTGCTGGTAAGCCAATTTTGTCGGTCGTGGTTTTTGCTAGGACATTTTGGTTGTTTATTGTATAGACGCTATGTTTTTCTATCCAGTTTAAAAAAGGTTCAACACAATATTGGGTTATCCCCAGCGCTTTTTCCTTGCCGAGTAGGTAATGGCCGCTTTTACCGATCACGCATATTTACCAGCGGAAATACGCGTGAAATCTTTTTCAATATAAATGCAAAAAAAAAGAAAAAGGCGAAATGCATGCAACCAGATGACCCGCCTATTTTTGCGCGCAAATACGCGTGATCGGTAAAAGCTGCGTAAATAGTACGCGTTAAGCAATTCTAAAATGCTCCTAAGAATTAGGATTGACAAAATTTGAATCGAAGCACAATACTCGATTTTTGCATGCAGAGAGCATGCCTGAGATATACCAAAGTTTGGTTTCGTTATTTCAAGGTGCTAAAATATTTTCCTAACTCGCATCATTCAACTTTTCAGATTTTGACAAGCATTAATCTCGATTTGTCTTTGATTGCACGAGGGCGCTAAAGCATCACTTTTCTTCGGCAGTAAAGTTTTTTGTCATTGTGCTTGCTTACTATTAAGTTTTTGGTGCTGTTTTTTTTTTTGTTCGAATAAAGTAGTCTACAATTTTACTCACTGTTAGCTAGATTGTTGAAAGACTGAAAGTTTTTAAGCAATTTTAACCGGTTTTCGGATTGGAGTATTTTTCCGATGATTAGTGTAACATTTTCCTCGTTTTTGTCTATTTTTTTATTTGTTCTGCGTAACAGATATACAGATGAATCACGCTTCTTAAAACGTAGTAATGAAAACAAGTTGTTTTTAAGTATTTCAAATCCTATCCAATCAGTGAACCTACTTTTAGCTAGTGTAGAGCAGGTATGTCCAAAGTCCAGCCCGCCTGCCGTTTGTCGCCCGCGATGAAATTTTATTACGGGCGGGGCAGATCCAGAAAATTTTGGTGGGGGGAGGGTGATAAAATTTATAAGCCCAAATTGTGTATAATCTCAAAATTTCGGATGTTTATGATTAATGTTCTTGACCTCGCTTAATGCTCACTTTTTATAAGCGTAATGAGTCACGTAAGAAATGATTTGCATGGTGTAACTTCACAAAAAATGGAAGAGTGGAACAACAACCCACTGCGGTATTGCATGAGGTTGAGCGAAAACGCGTTATAATTGAACTCCCGTGTTGGCCCTATCAGGCGCGTAGCCAGAAATCAGAGTCCCCAGTGCTCGAAAATTTTGTGTTTTTTGGCAAAAATGACTTAATTTTAGGCCTATTTTGATAAAAATTAATGTTAATAAAACGTTGCATAAAAATTTTCAGTGGAAAGACGTGATTTTGCTAGTTATATAAATGGGCTGTGTGGGAGGTAGCTATTGCTAGAATTTCAGTTCTCTTATAAAATCCTATACCGGTAGTTCAATAAAACTCTCAAGGAGTAGAGAAAGATATAATTAAGGGGGCAAATGGAAGAAAGTTAGAGAAAAGTAGATATTTTTTGATGACTTCTATGTTGAGGATTTTTCAATAAGCGATCAAAATTTAATACTAATTTTTGGCCATCTTTTTTTTTCTGATTTATGAGTTTCATTTTTGACAAATTAGCTCCTCCCCCTGAATAAACGTTTCAAAATATGCTTTAAATCATTTTTAAGTTTACTCCTGTGCAAAATACAGTCTCAGAAGTGCTAAAAATGTGGTATTTTCTTAATTCTGCATTTTCTTCGGCAGGGCAGTGTGTTGGGCAATAGTCCTTCCCCCCCGGCTACGCTACTGGTTTCTATGCCTTTATCGCTGAAAAGTGAAAGTTGTGAATTTTGCTAATTTGGCGCTTTCAAATCAGTCGGACCTGTAAAAGACTAATTTCTGTTTTGTAAAAAGTTCGCTGTAAAAATAACACTTTCCTGCCCCCACCCATCATGGCTTCAAAAAGTATATCACAGTCACACGAGCTATCGAGTATTCACTGATTATTATTCGTATGCACGTTATGCATACGAATAATATTAAACTCTAGGCTGGCGGTGGGAGATGCATCCCCCCCTCTATGTCCGCCCCACCCCAGTTTTCCCCTTTTTTCAACAGAAATTATTCTGCAGATGCGCGTACAGAATGACAATCTTAAAGAGTTTGACGACCAAAAGCTAACCTAAGACTTTATCTTCACGTTATCTAGAGACACATCAGCCAGTGCTTTTGGTCTGAAATAATTGCCCGCGGTTACCTTCGCAAAGTCTCAGTTGGCACTCCGTCAAAGATTTTAAACACCTTCCACGTTGAGTGCAAGGCGGTGAATCATCCAGCCAATTCCGGTGGTTTACAATTGCTATAATGGAACTATAATTTTTGATATTTTTTGTGTTAATTTTGGGACTGCGGTTGCAAAGATATTCAACAAATAGAAGAAGATATCCCCAAAAAAAGTTTTTGGAAACTCTGAGTTTTGTTCTTCCCGCGAAAACTACAGTTCTCTAAACTATTAGGTCTACTGTGGTTTTGGCGGGGTTTAGAGTTTCCGAAAACTTTTTTCGGGGGATATCTTTTTGTATTCGTTGAATATCTTTGCAACCGCAGCCCCAAAATCAAAACCAAAAATATCAAAAATTATAGTTCATTTTTGTGTATTGTAAACCACCGGAATTGGCTGGATGATTCACCGCCTTTAGACTGTAAAATTTTGCATGCGGGGACGCTTTTGCAGCTTTGACCAAACGCATTCGGAATGCGAAAGTACCTTTAGGAGAAATTACGTCTTTCCGTCCCCGAAATCGAGAGAAAAAAAAAGGATCATCGCAATTTGGGACTATAATCGGCCGGAATTCGTGGGATTTATTCGTGCTGCCAGGCTCTTTCGTCTGTTCAACAAGCATTCAAACCTCGATCGGGGGACGCTAAATCTGGATGGGGGTCGCTAACTCTCGATGGGGGGACGCGTTTCCCCTGGAATTTAAGTACTGGTGCAATGTAATTTCCGTCCAATAAAGGTTTTCAGCGCTATATGTTGAAAAATAAGTCGAATTCGGTAGTGGGAGATGAAAAAAGTACACGGAGCTAAATCTGAGACTTTCCGGCTGCAAACGCCCTATACGTTCGAGTTGTAGAAGATCCGGTTTTTTAGTTGTTGTTACAGCAATTTTAAATGTTCATACAAAATTCAGCTAGACTTGGCAATAACCAGCTAATTGCACAATTACTTCAATTTTAACAATAAAAGCGAATTAATTTTAAACTTATTTTACCTGAGGGCATGATTTGTTTTATTAATTTGAGAGAACAACATAATTTAATTACCAAACCTCTGAATAATACCGGACTTAAATATAGCCTTCACACAAGAATTACATAGTCATTTAATTGTAAGTTGGAAGTTTTAGTAGCGAGCGCTAAATTTGTTTTAAACTTATTCAACCTACGCACCAACAAACGTTCTGTTGGAATAAAACACTTTTTCTTGATTTGCTCATCAACTGGTAACTTTGGCTTCGATTTTATTTTATTGGATACCTCTTTGCCAGTCTTTGGTGATAGAGTTACCCAACTACTAAATCTTTGGGTGTTGCAAAATAGCCACGTTACTTGTTTTGGGTTCAACAGCGCATCGCTGGTCAGTGGCGTAACCAAAGGGGCAGAAGTACTTCTCCCCTCTTAGTCAGGTTATTTAGAAAATTTAACTTAAATATGCATGCTTTTAAACGTGTTTTAAATTTGACCAGGAAAAAAGGCGCGGTTAAAGAGGCTAGGTAATTTAATTTTGTCAATAGGCTTTTAAATCTTCGCACTTATTCTTCATATGACTTTACAAACCTACGAAAGGTTATCCAAATGGCATTAAAATAACTTTTTTCAAAAAAATCCCTAGATCCTCGTCTGTAAATGCAAACAAATCTTAGGTGTACGTTTAAGTCTCCTCCTCACTTTAGCAAAATTCTGTAGGCCCCTATCGCTTGAGTTCTATATTGCGTGGTATTTCGGAAAAGAATGAATAGTATCAGAGCTGGTCCCAAACACTTTATCAAGCGCAATTAGAGCTGTGTTTACGACGTATTTTAATGCTATCAAGTACATAATATTAAGCTACCGTAACTATTTGATTCATAATCAACTCACTTTTTTTTAGTGGCACACAAAACAAACACGTCATTGCATTCCTTCTCGATCTCCATATAATTTGACATTCAAAACCGTAAACAACTATAATAAACGAAATTGATATAATAAGCTCTATACGAAAGGAAAAACACATTATGGCTGTATTTACAAACTATTCTTCTTTTAAGAACATTGATAAATGACACAATGACATTGATATCTTGTTTTCAAAATGGCCTACGACGGTAAACTACGAAGCGACCCTTAAACTGCGAAGTAATGGGAGGTATTTGGAAGAGTCGGATTCTCTTATTTTTTAATCGTTATCACGAAACTTTGATATGCTTAGTTTCGAGTTAATGTGGTTAGAACCCCGTGATAAAGTTATGGAAACAGAGAGTACAAAAAAAGATGTTCAAGACAGTGAAAGGTTGAAAATTGTCACTCAAGGATTTCCCATCCATGTGGGGTGATAAGACCAGGACTTTGTTAAGGGGGGGCTTGAACCACAAGGTAAATTTTTGCTTGAAAATGCCTTATTTGGGTTGTGTGCTGAACAAACTGGGGTTTTGTCGCACGTATCACAGACGGGGTCTGAGGGCGAAGCTTCCATCCGCTGGGCGATCTCTGTGATTTTTGAGAAAAAATAGCCATTTTATCGCCAATTTGGATCAAAATTTGTACCTTCTTCGAAACCATACAAAAGAACTAAATTGCTAAGATTTGAAAGCTAGTTGAAGAATTAAATCTGCAAGCCCTTCCCCCCTTACTCACAGCTCAAGTCCAAAAGATGTGTAAACGCTTGCAATTTGGGTTAAAATTTTTAAGTGACTTGGCTCAGAGGGGGCTAAAGCCCCCTTAGCCTCCAAGTTGCACTACTGCTGATAACGGCAATAGATAGTGGAGGAAGGTGTGTTACAGACAGTATTACAGTTGCAGGCTACATGCACATCGTTCTTGGCGGTACACTAAAATACTGATTTCTTAGCAGATATGTTTCAATATTCATTCAAGCCGCAAAAAGTTTCAACGAGGAATTTTTTTCTTGTTTTTATTTTGATAGGAATAATACTGATTAGTATAAACATAAAAGTGTGCTGAATCTGTTAGTTCAGATATTTTTAACTGTGTAACGTGTAGTTTGCCTTGATTCTGTAGAAGTTGGCGCACTGAGTCTGGACTTGACTGAGGCCTGTTGAAAATAAAAGCAAACTTTGGTCCCGTAAAACTTATTATTTTATCTTATTTGCACCAACGTACAATTTTAATCAAATGAGCAATAATTAAGTCAGAAGCAGTAGTAGAAGACCACGTTTTTTGTACTGTTAAGCCTGATTTCTGCACTGATAGAGAAAATAGCCTCCCCTAATGGCACGAAGAACTTTTTTTTCGGGCACAAATACCATCCCAATTTTAGGTGGAGACCTTTTTTTGGTCTTCGCCTGTTTTTGGAAACAAAAACAGCCCCCCCCCCCCCTATCCCCATTGCAGATTTCTGGCTACGCGCCTGGTCATAAGTAACTTTACAAATGTAGCGAATTCAATAGAAAAACAATATTTTGGCACAAATAGAAGAAGCAGTAAAAGGAATAAGGATATAACTTGAATGGTTTAGTGAGATTTTTTGATCTACGGTGAGATAATCCATATGTTGTTAGTTACACAAACACAGCACTTCACGCTGTGTCGGTTGTTAACTCTACTAGGTTTGAAGAGCTGTTTGCGTCATAGTCATATCACGATAATGCATTTCAACACGACAATTACAATAGCATAACGTAACATATTATGCCCTCAAGTGTTTGGATGTTATGATTTCATCTCGTGACTCATCGCACCGATCAAACTGAATGACGCAAAAGAAAAAAATATTCAATTTTGCACACGGCACTACCGTGAACAATAAAGGGAGACGAGAAAATAATTTGAGGTTATATTTCTAAAATCTAGAAACTAAGTAGCTGTATTGTGGAAAACGCGAAATTTTTTCAAAAACAAAATCATGAATAACTTTGAAGCGATGTATTATGACGAATACGACTATTACAACTTCCTCCCTGAAGCCCAATTTTCCGGTCAATCAAGTCGTAAAGGAAGAACCAAGGCCGAAACTCAGGCCAGAAAGTAAGTTCTGTTTTTATTTGATACATTTTCAAGTTGCGTGTTTCAGTGAAAAATAGTGCATTAGAATTCGAATTAATGTTATTTTTTTGATCGTCAAAATAGCTTTTACTAACATTGTCTTTTTATTTGTAGTTAACTCTCATTTTGTAAATGAGTGAATTATTCAATTTTTATAAGACCTACTATAAGCAATTTAACGTAATCGTTAAAGGGGTGTTTTTTTTGCTTCTCGTGTCAAACTGTAGGTTTGAACGCGTGCATTGCTTCTGTTGCCAGCATTAAGCGTCAATAGATATTTTCGCGAAAACTTCCAAATATGCTGTGAGTAGTCACCCACTTCAAGTTGCTTTATTGCAAGGCAGCTTGTTGCTCTTTTTCAACTTTTTTCACGGAAGCGTGAATGCAGCTTTGCACAATGCAAACTCTTCTATATTGTTCCTGCCAAAAATGCCTACAACGCTATTGCAACTTTTCAACATAAATTGAGTCACAAAGCGTCTTTTCATTGGCCTGTTGTTCATAATAATTAATTATTCGCAAAACCGGAGCAAAGTGCAAAAGCTAATGAGACATTAAATACTTTACCGTAATAAACAGTTCAATATTTATCAATACATTTCTTCATAAACAATTTTACAAGAATATGAGGCTCGTTTTTGCTCAAAATTTAAGAACATTGCCAATCTCAGCAGTAAAAAAAATTAAGAACAACTGAAAAGGAATTATTTCTAATCTAAAGAAGACTAAATTCTGTACTTATTCAAAACGATGTGATTTCAATCAATTTGTAGTATTTGCAAACAAAATAGCAGCGATTAAGAGATGAATAGAGTTTTGTTGAGCACTGCGCAGGCAACTGAGAAAATTTTTGGTTGTCGTTCAAATTGGAAAAAACTCGCTTTTTCGATGTTGCAAAAGCAGCAAAAAAAAAAATCTTTACTGAAGCTGACTGGGCATTCGGAATTAAAAAATTTTACAAACACGGTCGCCAAGACTGACATCGATATTCTCAAAATTTAAAAACAAATGAGGCTGAAATTGGGCAAAAAATTAAGGAAAACAGCCAGCCTCGGCTCAAAAATTACTGGTTCTCTTAAAAAAAGTATGTCGCATACAGTCCCGGTTACTAATGTATACTTTTCTAGTTAGAATGCAATTGTTTGAATTGTAATTACATTTTATTAACCAAGTTGCCTTGGCTAGCAGAGAGCGAAGAGATCTTGCGTTTTTCGAGTCAAACTGCCACCTATCTACCACACACGGTGGAGCATGATCAGTTCCTTCACGCCACAACTTCACATTCCTTTTGATTGCTGAAAGTCAAGGAGGAAAATTGCGCATACCATTTTTCATAGTCTTTGGTTTGACCCGACCGGGAATCGAATTCGTCTCAACCGCGTCTGTAGCAGACACTCTATCCACTCGACACCCGATCAGAATGGAGACTTTTGCCGATGTTTTGTTGAATTGTTTTCGCGCTGCACGTTTTGTGTGTTTAGTAACGTAACTGTACACTGAAGAATACTGTTAGTCAGAAACAGTTACCGGGAAATAAGTTACTGTGCGCGTGTTTTTGTTTGTCACAGCGCAACAAAAAGATGATGCAATACTGCCGTAATGTTAATGCATCATCTGCATGAGCTTTGAGTAATTTGTTATTTTCGTGGCAGTTTTTCGTGGAGCACAGATGAGTGTTATGGTAATGACGTTATCTCCCTCCCACGCAGTTGAAGTATTTTTTTTTTGTTTTGGAATGTTCCAGGCGTTAGACAATTTTTTTACTTTAACAGTACTTAAAATGGCTGTTGTAACTTGTATTACTAATGATTCTGCAGCGTATGCATAAAGTATTATTTATTTACATTTTTTATAAACACAGTGAAAATTTTAAAACCTTTCCAATTGTTTCACGACTTGCCAAGATCATCAGAAATTTCTTGATTAATCACGAATAAGATCATGAATATTTTCAGAAATTTTTCTCCTCAGCGCTTTTGTTCAGTTCTGCTATTTCACGGCCGTATAGAACAGTCAATTGTTTTTTCTGTGTGGAATAGATTTTTCACTACTAGAAATCGAAACACAACTAAACAGTGTGCAGTTTGGGTAGGCTATATATTAATGCGGAAAAGTGTCCATTTGGTGAAATGAATGTCCTTTCGAAGAAATATCTACTTGGGAAAGTGATCATTCGGGAAAGGGCCTATATAATCGTGGATTCAAATTGAAAAACCGTTATAAATTTCAGTGAAATCAGTTACTTATCTTTATACTGGCTCAGCCAATTACTGTGTTACTAATGCGGCATAAAACGAAATTTTCCGGTAAAGTTACTCGTCAAAATATGCAGTTTATTCAGCTCTGTATTAGCTGAAAAAGACGATACGCCTACTTATCCGCCCCAGGCACTACTTTAGCCTGGGATACTCCATGTGGCCTCACGTAAGGGTCACGTATTGGCAAAACTATGCATGACGGTATGTTGCACGTTACGAGACAGTTTGACGAATAACAATTGCGGATACATTTTTGTCGTCCCGCCAAAGTTAGTTTAGACAAGCTTCTTGGAAGCCAAACTAAACACACAACGCACGACCCTCAGCGCTACTTCAAAAGTTGTATGCTGTAACAGAAGCATTGTTTCAGATACTTCTACGTTATTTTCTTTACAGAATATATAAGTCACGTTATGAAAGCACAACAGTAGACCACCATTTTTGACTATTAGAGTTTTTGTACTGTTCTCGTAGTTTCGGAGTACACTTGCCGTACAACCGAGTAACATTCATACGACCTTTGATTCAGCAAAGTTACGCTGGTTAAGGCGGCACGTCAGGCCTGCTGAATTTTGTTCGAAATAAATATACGATACGCTCATACGTTCACGATTTTGGACCAAATATAGACCTGCTTAAACTAAATTGGTTCAAGTATTTTTTTATTTTTTGCCAATTTGGCTTAGTTGTGTCGTCAGATTCAATTGATCAATTCAGCGATCAAATTTTCCTAAAATGAGTGGTTTCTAAAGAAAGTCGAAAAAGCTTGCATGAAGCTCGAACCGACTCAAGACGAAGACAAAACAACGAAAAAAAGGTCTTCGTATCCCCTATAAAGCCAATATCTTTTCCAAAACCATTGACGACCAGAAAAGTCTTCGATCAAATTCGGCCGTATTTCCCATTTCCACCAATAAGTTATAGGCCGAAGGATAAATTTTTCTAATCCCGAATCCACCATGCCAAAAAAACCGAATAAACAGGGCTTTTCAATGACAAAAATCCCTGAAATAACGCAAATCGAGCTAAAAAAACGAATTTGCGGCGAAACCACGGGTATTGCAACCAGGCGCGTAGCCAGGATTTGAAAAAGGGGGGGGCTATTTTGAAAGAGTGAGAAGTGTGCATACGACGTTGACTCGAATTTTCATTGACCTTGAATCAGTTTCAGACGGTTTGTCCGAAATTTGAGACGAAATGACTCGGAAACATCGGAAATTCAAAGGTTTTTTCCGCCCAAAATTAGGTGATCTCAAAAAAAAAAAAAAAAAAAAAAGGTCTTCGCCAAAATTCAGAGTGATTTTTCGGCCGAAATCCGAAATTCAAACGTTTTTTCCGCCCAAAATTAGGTGATCTCCAAAAAAAAAAAAAAAAAAAAAAAGGTCTTCGCCAAAATTCAGGGCGATTTTTCTCCCAAGTTTCGCAAGTTCAAACGTCTGAGGGGGGGCTCTTTTCGTATGGGGGGGCTATTTTCCATTTTTCACAGAAAATCGGCCTCAAAAGCACAAAATACATGCGTTTTTGCATACTTCACAAGCCAATGGGGGGGGCTCGAGCCCCCCCGCCCCCCCCTGGCTACGCTACTGATTGCAACCATGTTTGTAATAGCCCTTTCCTATGACAGACTAGTTTCTTGTACGTTTTTTTAAAACAACAAAAGCCATTTAATTAAAATCTTGTTGGATGCATTACACACGAGTCTGAGCGCAAAATTAGCTCTTGTCTAATTACCTATTTTCATGTATTTGGCAGAAAAAAGAATTAATATCCGTTCTTTTAAAATCTTGTGACTTGAAAAAAAGTTTTGTTTCAGTGTCAAATCAACCAAAACGTGGTCTGTATATGCAAAATTGGAGCGCGAAAACCACAACAGAAACCGAAAACCTCAGAGGAATCTGCTGAGAAGAAGTAGTAGCACAACCAGTGAATAACGGCAACATTACTATCGGCGCGGTTAACGAGACAAAAGACGACGTAAGTTTCTTATCGCTTGGTTCTCACGAGAAATCACCATTTAAAAGTGCCATTTTTTATAAATACCAATTTTTGTTTTGTGAACTGAACCGCCTTCACAAATCGTAGGCTTTGATGCCAAACTTGTTACTTCAGACAAAAAAATAAGCGCCTTTTTTATGCTTGAACGACAGGCTATGTAGTCTATACGTGAAGTAATGCTGAAAGTTAGATCTTTGAACTGGTACCCGATCGTCGGAGTTCTGTTTGTTTAACTTTGAGAAAATCAACCGTAATCAATTCAAACACATAAATAAATGGGTCACCAAAAAAACCGCAGACTGTAGGCAAACTGATTAATCCATTTTCCAATAAACATCAGTACATGAATAACCATATTCATCAGAGGACGCGAAACTTTTTGGTTTATAACATTCAGCTTGACTGCATTATTTACAATGGTAATGAAAACGTGATAGCATTTTATTCCAATATTACGAGAAAGTACTTTGCAAAATAACATCAGACAACTGTTGACCTATGATACAAAAAATTATTTATTAAAAGATTAGAAGTTTTAAATCAATTTTTGTACTAGCATGTTGCCTTTGAAGTTTTTAATCAGTGCAACAATCAAGAGATGCATTAGTTTTGTAGCTGCAAAAGGAAAAAATAGCACGCAACTTACATGCGTTGTTGTAGACCCTGCAAAATTTTGCAGGATTCTCGATGTGAAAATTTGGACTGAATGAGTGACTGCGAATTTTTACCAATATAATTTTTTTTCAACCAAACTAAAAATAAAGTATAATATTGATTGACATAATATTACGCAAATTTTTGATATTTTTTATTGCTTTAATCAAAACTGTACCACAACTAACTTTTGATTAAAGCAATAATCAAGTTCTGTATCATCAACCAATATTTTTTATAGATGGGCAAACGGAAATAACGAGAAACCGTCTTTATTCTTCTAAGTCAATGGCGAAAAGTGCTGCAGACGATGACATTTGATTACTCACTGCTCAAGACTGCAATGCTATTTGCTGAACAAGGCTCTGTTATCTGAACTCTTTTGATTAAGAGCATGCAATTTTGTGTGAATTTTTGCTGTTTGTTATCTATGTAACGTTTCGATCATACCACCAATACCTAATAGTCCTCTTGAACAGATTGTTAGAAAAGTAGATTTGTATCCTGTCCATGGCTTTTGGCTGCAGCCTGTAATGTGTATAATACTGGACTTAACGGCAAAAAAAACTCCAAACCATAAAAGATGATCCCGCACAATACACTTCCTAAATCATGTATTCATGTTAATGTAAAATTTTAGTTCATTGCATTGTTGTTTGATTGTGTTTAATTTAGCAATTAACCAGCCATCAAATTCCTGCATATTATGAGCCATCATTTGATTTGCAGTTTGTGTCCAGCTAATTTTTTGCGCAATTAAAATAAAACAATTATTATGCAATGCAAGTATTGTATTATATGATTTGAAATACTGTTTTGTTTACTGATTTAGAAAACGGTAAAAGGTGCGTTTAGATCGGGCTCACAGAAACTCGCAATTGACACTTTTTGTATATACAATACACGACACCAAAAAAACAACAAAAGCATATACATACGTAATGCAAGCAAATAACATATTTAATGTTCATGAGCATATTTCCAAACGATTTTAATGTCTATTGATATCATAGACTACACTATTTTCCATAGTGTGTATGTAATTCCTGTTTTTTTTTCGCAAATTTTTTCTTTCAGATAGACACACTGTTTGAATATAGTAGAGCAACGCTCTCATCGGTGGTCGGTAAATTCCCGAAACTTTAGATTTGTAAATAGAAAATCTAATACAATATACAATTAACCAGTTTAGCTTGAATGTTTTCTCCCACCGCTCCAAAAAAAATTTTCTTCCGTCGAAAACTTGATGGTTTTCTTACGTTTGAAGGTGTCCATTCAATTACATCATTCCAAATAACACAAATATTACCACATTCACAAAACAAATGCAGCTGGGCTTCTGTTTTTATTTTACAAAACTGCATTGGTTTGTAGCCGATACAGAAAACCCAGGCAGTGCTATAATGGTTACAATAGCTTTTAAATTGAGCTTGACTTGAAAAGATCGAAGTTTGGTTTCAATCGTGTCGTTGTATACCGATCGGTATACAGTAGTCTTTAGTAAGTTTTAGTTCAGAAGACCATTTTAGCTTGCTGTTCAAGTGGTAATTGTGCACTTTTTTCCACCAAATAACGGTCAATCGCACTGACGTTTGAGAGCTCATCAGAAACGGTTCGTACATTTTAAGTTGTTCAAGAGAATTTGTCACCCTGGTTCGAATTTTATCTCTGTCCCATTGTTTGGGGAGTTTCGTGACTAATTGAATATAAGACAAAAATCTTTTATTATTTTGGAGTAGACCAAATTCCAACGTTAGATCATCAGATCTTAAATATTGTTTTTCCGGGCTTAGTAGGTTGTTCATTATCAGTAATTACTGCGACTTCAGCAAATTTTTTCATGATTGGCAATGTTCTTGTTAAATTTTACTTTACTGTTGAGCTAAATTGTTTTGTTACGCCACTCTTCGCCACAATAAATTGTCATGAATTTTTTGTAAGGCTGCAGTAGAAACCTGCATATTTCGAACTGGAACAAATTCTTGCATTTTTATGTGAATAATCCCATGTTAGAACGCAACGTTAAAGTCACGCCCACCAGGGAAAAATATATTGTTCAATTTCTTTCCACGATGAATTATAAGCATCATCCAAAATTTTTTCATCCAGTTTAATCGCAAAGCTATTATGCAAGTTTCGATATCTATCATATTAGCTCCACCATTTTTGATATCATTACATAATTTGCTTCAGGCTACTCGTTTCTATTTTGATCCTTATATAAATCGATACAGCGTGTTTTTGATTCGAAGTATCGAATAATCGTTTTGACTCCCAAATAAAGTGGAAAATCGCTTTTTTGACTCGTTATATTGTCACTTTCGCAATGTTAACCTCGAAAAAGTCCTTTTGCCTTTTAGTGGTCAGAAGTCTGATTCAAAACTGACCACCAAGTGGGGATCACGAGTTATAGTTGAAAAGCTGGCGAAACAGTACTGTGATTTTTTTTTTTTGATATAACGCTAGCGAGACATTCCGATTATGCTGGGCTGAAAAATGGGCTCTTAAGGCTTGTCGAATAATCATTTAGACCAAACATTCTTCCCCGTTTATCAATTTTAGCTGCATTTTCACCAGACAAGGCTCATTTCTAGGCTGGTTACGGCGTTTCTCCTACATTATCATTTTTCATAGAACATAACCAAAGCGATCCAAAACTTCAAGCAAGGAAAAGTAACAAAAATTAAAAAAAAAAACTAACTTAACGCTTTTAAATAGCAATTTAGCAGTTCCTATAGAGCAGACAATAGTTTAGGCATAAAGCATTTACAGTAAAACAGGACGTATTCGATAATATATACATGGTTATTTGCAGTGGCGGCTCGAGCCTATTTGAAACGGGAGGGCTGCAAATATTTTTTTCGTGATATTGTACAAAGCTTGTTTGCGTCTTTCGTACTAATCTACAAAATGAAATTATTTTTAGTAGGCCAAGGCCAATCTATAAACTTTTCGCTTCATATCAACTTATTTTTGCGTTTGCTACGGTGTTTGGTTACGGTAACATGATTGTAGCGCTACTTTACGAATAAGTCTAAAATTGTTGATGGGGAGATCCAAAGAATCCAACCCAGACCACAGAAGGACAAAATGACGATTTAGTGGAGACAGTTCATTGAATAATGATGAAACATGGAGTGCATTCCCAGAATCAGTCAATATTGCTTAAAAAGTACCAAAAGTTATTCAAAATTCCACAAAATGATAAAACCGATCCCTGACAATGGTCCTTTGAAGCCGGGCTTACGCCCGAAACCGAAAGCGTAAGCCCGAACCCGACAAGTGATTTGAAGCCAAAAACAGGCCCGAAACAGCCAGAAAGTTAGTTAAGTTTCGTCTAAAACACAGCTGCCCAAACCCCGGAGCCGTAGTTTTCGATATGAACTAGCAGACAAATTTTGCGAGAAAACAAATCAAACCTCTTTCGTTTCGATTGGCCACCATCTAAAATACCGACAAAAATTGCATTAAAATGCGATAAAAACCTTTTTTGTTTTAGTTTTCATCTAAATTTCCGCCAGTTTTTCATCCACTGATTGTGCGGTCAGCTCAAAGTCACTGTAACCCGTTCCTCAAAAAGTTTGGGCCCCCTGGTCTGAAAATTTGAATACGAGGTTGCCCCAATGCGGATAAAATAAAGTTACTTATTGCTGATCAATTATGACGCTTTAACAAATGTGTCGTAATAATCGTATTGATGCTTAAACGAAGACATCATTCTATGCTGCAAAGTTATTTCAATTATGTTTCATAGCACCTACAAGTCTAAAACACAAGGCAAGTACGAATATCAAGCCCGATGTCAATTTTAGCCCGAATCTGACTCAAAAATCCCGACCCGACTTACAATTATGTTGTAGTGACGTAGTGTAGTTACACTTATTTTTTATAAGAACAGTTCTATACGAACCCGAGGTTCATTTTTGCTCAAAATTTAAATATAAATTAGGATCTATGCCATCCTTAGCGCTAAAAATTTAAAACAAACTAAAAAGAAGAAATTTCAAATCTGAAAAAAACTTAAATTTTTGCGCCGATTCAAAACGATGAAATTTTAGTGATTTCCCAGTTCGTAAGCAAAATTGCTACGATTCCGAGATTATACAGTGCTAATTGCGCATTGTGAAGGCATTTGAGAAAACTTTTGGTTGTTGTTCAAATCGCGCTTTTGCAATTTTACGATAAAATTTACTGGTTCTTGTAAAAAAAAAGTGTACTTGAAAATAAAGTTCTATAGACACTACCCAGAGTCTTAGAAGCACAATCAAACCAATGATTAATAGCCTAACACATTCTGTTTCGGAATCGACATTCGTCTTTTGTTCCTCGTCAGTATAGCTAGGACTACAGGTATCAACATGAGCGTACAAAGGCAAACTATCGCAAATTAATCAGATTATAACAGAATACAAGAAGTTTACAATATTTTATTAATCATAGGTTTGATTGTGCTTCTAAGACTCTGGATACTGCCTATAGCCTATCCATGATTTCAAGTACATTGTTCTTAAAATAAAAAGTTCATTCGATGCTTTTTTATTGTGAATAATGGTCGATGACCCTTTCGTTGAAGCCATCAATGCTTTTTAATCATTTCTTTCTTAACGGAAAGCCTTGACGACTTATAACGAAAGGCCACCATTTGAACTGTTGCAACAACCCTTGCCGCAAACAATGCTCTATTCGATTTCGTTTGTTGAAGAAAAAAGATTTTTGGGACTGCAGGGACTGCAGTCCAGTCGGCTGAATAGCTTGCGATAGAAAAAGAAAAAATGTCTCGATTGAGTGACGTCACGAAGATATGTAAATTAAGCTGACGAGCTGGACTGCAACTTTTGCAGTCTCGAGTCGGCACAAAGGTGTATTTAACGCGTGATACAAAAATTGTTTCCTTGGCATTACGAAAGCAAAGCATTCAATTGGCTCATCAAATGAGGCAATCGCAAAAACTTTTCAATAAAAATTGAATATAAAAGTAAAAATATTTTCAATTTTTTGTTGCAATGCCAATGACAGAAAACACAAAATTATTTGGGGGGACTGCAGTCCCGCAGTCTCCATAGACGAGCCGCCCCTGGTTAATTTGTTTGTTTGACGCAATAACGTAACCAGGGTACCAGTTGAAACCAGATGTCATCAGAGTCGTCGTAAAATCGACGCCTTTGCTCTCTCGGCCCCCAGTCGACTACTGAAGTTGGCACACTGCATAGGGCCGTAGTCGGACGTGGCAAGGCATTTCGAACTGATGGATTTACAGCTTTATTTGCTCAAGTTGAGTGTAGGGAGTTGAAGTATATTGTCAGCGGCGCAACCAGTGGAAGGCTAAAGAGGCTTTAGCCTTCCCCTTAACCAACTAATTTAAAAAATCTGACCCAAACATGCAGCTTTTCGACGTGTTTTAGACTTGACCAGTAAATAAGTTGGGGTTAAGGGGTTGAGAAAGCCAGGGCCTACGATAGGGGGTTCAGGGGGTACATCGTACCCGAGCCTAGGAGGGCCCGCCAGATCCTATTTTACTCGTAATGTGTTCTGTTAAAACTTCTCAATTAGGTATTGATATTCTCAGTTCTTTCTTTAGGCCTTCGCCTGCATTCAGGCCAAAACCTAGCCAAATTCCGGCAAAGACCTTTTTCTTTAGTTTTCACCCAATTTCCGCGGAATGCAATCGTAATTATCAACGTTTATACTCCTGAAATTATGTCTCTCAGAATCCCTGGAGAAAAGTAATGCTTTCAAATTGCTTCCAATTTTTAGCAGTTAATAGGTCGTACAAATGGCTTTAAAAATTTGCGCGAAGTTATCCAACTTACTGTAAAACGATGACTTTTTTTCTGAACAATTACAAAAATTTGCTCAGAAAAATTAGAATCAAATCCAATTGTAAAACATCAACAATTTGCGCGCACATGCGGATTTGCAACAGCAGGGAATTGAATCTGCACCCTGGCTAGTTTCAGTCCGATTCTCTACCGCTACGGCATTTGCAATAAATTGCTTCTCTCCATTGATGCAACAAGATCTGTCCGTGCACCTAGAAGTGACCTTGTGCGAGGTTTTTTAAAACATTGTCTCGTGGTTAGAGAGCGCTAAAGATCTAACCATTCGATGCTTTGCTTATTACTTCGTTTAACTTCGCTGACGCAATCACTTGTCATTGCAGCCGGAGAACAAACAAGCAATGCTAGAGTGGCGTAGCAAGTGCCCACTTTCTACCGTTTGTAGAAAGCTAGTTTACAATACTTAGCCGACGTTTTACAGTTTGTTGAGAGCTAGTTATAAATACCTTATTTAGTGAGTTATTTTGTTCTGTCAGAATATCTAGTGAAATTGTGAACTACACAGCTCGTTTTTTTCAAAGAGACCATATCCGAAGTCATAACCAACATGCCCTTAATGAAAACACTTTGTCAAACGTGCAGTATATCTAATTTGCGAGTGACGCGCAAGCAGGTTGATTAATTTTGATGGGGTTTATGAACATCATAGCTTCATATTTTTTACACAATACAGTTAAGTGACTATGTTTCTTTTAAAATTTCAAGCACCACTCGAGCGACTATTAAGACCTGCTGATGAGTTTCTCCGTGAATTTAAAAGCGATATTTCAGAACGTAAGATTTTTCAGTAGCTTTGCACTCCGTACCGGACTCAACTTTTGGTTGCTGAGGGTTTCACTCAGTACTTAAATTGTAGGGAGGACGCGTCCCCCATCGAGGTTTCAACGTCCTCCTGACGAGAATTCACCGCTCTCTTCATTGAGAGTAAGCGTCTGGATGATTAAACGAAAAAGTGGCTGTCAGCACGATTAAATCCCAAATTCCGGCCGAATATAGTACCAAATTGGGGTGATGACCTTTTAGTGGTCTTCAATCGAATTCGGAGATCCGCTTTCCGAATGCGTTTGGTCAAGGCTGCGAAAGCGTCCCCCAATGCAAAAATTTACAATATTCAAGTTCTGGTTTCACTCATTATCTACGCTCAATACTTGAAGGCGTTGAAGCACATAGATTGCTGTGTCTTCAGACTTCCGACATTAAAGTTAAGTTTACGTTCATCATAAAATAACCACAAATACGAGAAAAGACGGATTAAAAGTGAGGTATTTATGCTTAAGAGCGACTGCGTGGCTCTGCAACATGCAGTAGCAATGCATGATGCCATTTTTTTTTTTTTTTTTGCAAAAAGTTTACCTCAGCTGCAATCTCGATTGCCTCCCTTGATGTTCGTCGGTGACTGCGACCTGCTTTAAGAGCCGAATATCTACCGGTAGGCTATATGATAAAGAAAAACCTTTTTTTTTCAAACTATTTGTGGTACAGTAACAAGAGTTAGAGAGGGTGTATAGCTTTGAGACCAAAACCGAATATTGCAAACTAAACTAAATTTAAGCGTAGGGAAAATTGTCGCAAGATAGTACTTTTCTCAGTGCGCCGAGTCAAGCAGTAAACGGACAAAATGAAATCAAGGATGCTAAAGTTAATGATACTGCCCAATTTTAACTTTTGTTTGATGAAGCACCGTTATTTAGCATTTCCGGTATCATTCAAGTTGTTTAACAGCAGCATTCAGCTGGAGTTACTCAGCAATTTCGCTACGCGGTCATTCTGTTTGCTTTAGTTTAACAGTTACAGTTACTCAAGGCATTTTGAATTTTGTACAGGAACAAAAGCACAGTAGATAGTTATAAAAATAAATTTATTTGTAAGAGTATTTTTTGCTACGGCGCCTCTTTCAGCTATGTTACTTTTGCGAAGAATGTAAGTATAAGAGTAAAATAAGGCAGTGGCTATTTTTCCTCTAGAGGCAAAATAGCCCCATGTTATTTTGCCATTTGGAGGCAAAATAGTCCTAATGGCTATTTTGCCGCAAGTGCCAAACTAGCCCTCAGCCTAATCCTAACCCAAACTCTAACCCTAATCCCAACCCTAGCCCTAACTCTAATCCAAACAGAGGAAAAACAATAGCCACTTGCCTCTAGAGGCAAAATAGCCACTTGCGTTGCTGCCTCACAACTGCTGAGAAATTTATACCGTTAAGTATTATGCAATATTTGATTGCCTTTGCATGCGTTGCACTTTTAACGTTTAAAGTTCTTCTTAAATTTTTGCATGAAAAGCAGAAACGGTATTCTATTATTGCTAAACTGGAAATTTACGTAGGAAGTTCCAGTGAAGTTAATACAGTAGTATAAGCTCAAATTTTGTCTTAACCAAAATGATAGGTTATGGTCTAATCAGAATATTTTCGTGAAGGCTAAGTAAAAAATGTCGACTATTGTAACTCTTTAATTAGCTGACAAAAACTTGTTAACAAGCTTTTCGCAGAAAACGCTTGAGTTTTGCTGTTAAAAAACCAGCTTTTGCTTTAACCTCAAGCCAAATTACGCAATATTTAAAACGTGACAAAGAACATCTGACAAAGAAGTCAGCATGGAGACACCCGTGCGCTTAACCAATCAGCGCGCTTGGTTTGTATGACGCATTGTGCGATTGCGAAATTTTTTGATGCTTGACCGAACGGTAACCTTAAGTTGCCGGCAACTAAATGTGCTGTTAGCTGCAATAATCCTACAAAACGGCTTGGCAAATATTTGTAATTTTCTAAGTCAAGATTGTATTTTTCACAGTCTTTTTCATTTTTTGTTAAAAAGCATAATAAGCTTGGGTTACATAAATAAAACAAATGTAGTAAATAAAAAGATAAAGAGAAAAAAAAAACGAGAAACATCAGATAAAGAGAAAAAAAAAACGAGAAACATCACAATTTACAAATTATGAATGTGATATTTTATAATAGACAAAACGTTGTACAGCTGCAAAGAAGGATTTAAGAAAAAGGAAAAAATATTTAAAACTAGAGTAATCAAAATCAAAAAGCGTATGAAATAATGCTTCTAACAGGCTGTTTCGACATTGGGTTCTTCAGAGGTATAAAAAAAAATGCGCGTAGTACCTTCAGATATAGAAACATGGCACGTCTTTAACACTTCATTTGATGCTCAGTTGATCAAAGGTGAATGTAAGTTTGTGTTGCGAGTTTCGAAAAAAAAGTACTGGTATTATTTTAGCATTTATTATCACCAGTAGGGCACTGTGCCGACTGTGGTGGAAAGGGTGGCAATATAACGGAATGGAAATCAAGAGTGCCGCCTTAAAAGTTTACGTTGCAATCAGGGGCGAATTTAGGGGGGGCCATGGCCCCCCTTTGGGTCGCCAGGATAGTATAATTAGCATAGAATAGTATGCGGAATTGTAGCATGCGCCCCCCCCCTTTGTAAGTTGGGCAGAAGGTTTGAGCACACAAAGGGTAGGCGAAGACTTTTTTTTTATCTACACCTAATTTTGGGCAAAAAATCAGACTAAATTTGAGTGAAGACCTTTTTTTTTGGTCTTCACCTAATTTTGGGCAAAAAATATGACTAAATTTGAGTGAAGACCTTTTTTTTGGTCTTCAACTGATTTTGGCCAGGAAAATCGGACTGATTTTGGGTGAAACAATTTTCTTTCTGAACTTTGTTCTCAAATTTTCTGAATTTCCTGCCTCCCTTTTCGAAATTCTGCTTACGCTAGTGGTTGCAGTCGAGGAGGTAAAGAAAAGTTCTCTCATTCTGTGCTCTCTGTATGTTTATTGCACAACGTTTGACCTGATACTTTTATGATTTGCTTTTTTTCTAATACCGCAAACTGACTTTTAGATCTGAGAAAAACTTGTCTAGTTTTGAATAATGACGTAGGAGTTCTGCTCTCTTCGTCTACTGCCCCTATAAAGATGCTTACAGCGCTCCCTTAGACTCTCAAGCTGAATTCGCTCAATAAAACAACATCACTAATAAACTGGTCTACTGTAATAAGTACCTTATTTACAACAGCCTATTTGATTACAATTTGATAACAGCGTGGTGCCACTTTATGGCAGGCCATTTTTTTAAAGAAATTTTTAATGGGTGGGTGGCAATTTCGTAGTGGTAGAGTAGCAATCAACAAGAAATGTAGATGATGAAGAAGAAGGTCTTCACCGCATATTGGTGTGAAATTTGCCGAGATTTTAAGTGAAAAAGCTCGAAGTAAAAAAAACACGTTGCTGAGGAGGGCAATTGCCAATTGTTAAGAGAAAAAAAAACAGTTATAATGGTAAAAAAGGCCTGCTTTATGGAGCACAGACGAATTCGTCGAAATTGGGATCAAATAAATTGCAAAAAATCTTTTTCGAATCCTTTCCTCCTACGAAATTTATTTGCTTCCTCTTCTCTTCCTTAAACAGCTCTTTTAGTTGCGGCCCTGGTACGGTATGGGTCTCCATTGTGAATGGTAGGTAGTTTAATGAAGGTTAACTCAAGAAAATTCTAGATGTTCTTTTCACTGGATTGACTGCATTTGGGACAAAACAGAATTTATGGATATTATTTTTTCTGCGCTTTTTGATTGGTCAACCAACATAGATGTGGTTTTGAATTCAGCCAATCAGAACAAGCTTTGACGGAGGCGTGGTGTAGGCGTACTTTCCAAAGCCTTTGCTCAGCAAAGTTCTTTCAAATTTATTTAGCAGCGAAAGTTTTACTACAGAAATCTTGTGATCTCTGTCCATTAATGGGTCCTTTTCCGGTAGGAATTAGCACAGCTGGGGAACAACAATGGTTATTTTTAATAGGAATTTTGTCGACTCACCGTCCACAATCTATATGCGTTCACATTCATATTCTTTCTGCAATGCGAACTATTTACGTTTATAACGTAACATTAAAAACAAAATTTATTTGTCTTCCTGTTGTCGCTTATATGGCGTTGTAAAAATATGTTACGTATGTTTTCCGCAATTTTTCTCGCTCTTCCTTTAATAACCTGCTTGATGCGTTATTTTTAATCTTATCTTAAGACGGGTCACGTGACGATCTAACGTGACGTAGCGCACACGCCTCTTTTTTATCACCAAGATTTCTCTATAAAAGAAGTAAATGATGATTTTGGCTATTCAAAATTTATTTTGCTTTGCGAATGATAACTGAAAAATACGAAATTATTTCGAAGAATTATGCTGGATGTCGATTCGTAAGTGCGTTTTGCATGTTGCGGAATTGCTTTAAACTTTTTCTGCACAATATGTAGAGCAGTGGTTCTCTAACTGTGTGCAGCGGCACACTAGTAAGCCGCGAGAGATTTTCAGATCTGCCGCGTACCTTTTTGCATTTTGGAAAATATGCTATACTTTGACTAGGCTCAACACCATGTGATAGACTAGTCATGCTCTTAGTCTTAATTAATGTTTGTGTAAACGTTGTGACATAGTCTTTAATTCATTACTTTTCATCAGGTTTCAAAATTTTTGTTAAAATTACATTGTAGTTACTGGTAGCCCAGTTTGTAGTTTCAAGACAACATCTATATTACCCTTAATTATTTGTGTAAGCGTCGTAATGTAATAGTTGGCTGACGCTCTGCCAGAAATCTGCAATGCGAGCTATTTCGGGGGTATGGGGCGGAACCCCCAGCGCTCGAAAATTTTATATTTTTTTAGCATAATAACTTAATTTGTAGGCCTATTTTGATAAAAATTAATGCTATTAAAACGTGGCATAAAAATTAGCAGTGCAAAAACATGGTTATACTAGTTGCATAAATGTGGTATGTGGGAGCAGGGGCGTATTTAGGGGGGCATGGTGTCATGGCCCCCTTCCCATTGGGTCATCAGTATAGTAAAATTAGCATAGAATATGTAAAATTGCGGCATGGCCCACCCCTTTGTTACTTGGGCAGAGCGTTTGAGCACAAAAACGGACATCTGACTGAAGAGCTTTTTTTTTGTTTGTTTTTTTGGTCCTCACATATTTTTCGGCCAAAAACCAGACTAAATCTGAGTGAAGACCCTTTTTTTTTTGGTCTTCACCTAATTTTGGGCAGAAAAACAAACTGATTCTGAGGGGAGAAATTTTTCTTTTGGTGTGCATTATTCACAAATATCCTGGCCCCACCCCCTTTCGAAAATCCTGCGTACGCCACTGTGTGGGAGGTAGCTATTGCTAAAGTTTCAGTTCTCTTGTTTGCAAGCTGGTAAATCATAAAATCGTACACAGGTAGTTCAGCAAAACTCTCAAAAAGTATCTCTTTTGTGTATATTTTATAGAGAAAGATATAATTAGGGAAGCTAATGGAAGGAAGTTTGAAAGAACTGAGTGGTAATTAACTAATACTGAATAGCCCCCCCTATTTCTGAGCTGATATATTTTTTGATGAAATCTACGTTAAGCATTTTTCAATAAGCGATAAAATTTGATTGCCAATATTTGGCCATTTTTCAAAGTTTTTTTCTGAAGTATGAGTTTTATTTTTCACAAATCAGCCTCCCCCTCCCCCTAAATAATAAACGTTTTAAAATATGTTTTAAATCATTTTTGAGTCTATTCCAGTGCAAAAGAGAGTCTCAGAAGTGCTAAAATTGTGGTATTTTTCTTACTCTGCATTTTGGTCGGCAGGCCAATTGGGGGGGGGAGGGCTATAGTATTCCCCTGGCTACGCTGCTGAGAGGTAGGATTTTTCATCTCGTTTCAAAAATTCTTTGGTAAGCTTGCAGGTTTGTTATTGGTAGGCTAGCTGGCAGGTCTTCGAAATTTCTGATGATGTTGAATTTTTTACCGAAAAGACGAGCAGCTCGTAGAGTTACGAAAATGACATATTTTTTCAAGCATTGTTTCCCCAAAAAAGCTTGGACGAGTTTTGGCTATCGGTTTACTAATCTTATCCAATAATCGGTGTCAAAGTCATTAAACCTAATACGGCAATTTGCATCTTCATGGCTCTGCGAGTATGGATTTTCTGCTTTCACAGAAGTTAAAAGCAAAAACAAGACGCAGGTGTGCTTGACAGTGATGGAGCCTCGTTTCGATCTTATTTGTTCTCAAAACTAGGCTCATACATCGCATTAAAGTTTGCAGAGAAAAACTGTGAAATTATTTTTTTTCAGTCTGTGCGCCGCCAATTTTTTTAAAGTTTTTTAGCGTGCCGCTACATAAAGAAGTTTGAGAACCACTGATGTAGAGTGTGGTGTGTATGCTTACATACAACTGCAAACGTAGCGTTTTTCTTCAAAAATTTTTTTTTTTTTTTGAGCGAAGAAACGAGAAAAACTGCCTGTCAAAAACGATTTAAGAGTTGAACGTGCTAAAACCTATAATATCGTTTATGGCGGAATCGCTTCGGTGGAGACTTCAAAAAATCGTGCGTTTTTTTCGACTTTAATCCTATTAATAAAACCATTGTACCGATAAAACCATTTCAGAGGTATTTTCAGTCTCTGAATTCTAATGCTGTCTGCTTACTTTTTTGAATTTTACACTGTTGTATATGCGGCTTCGAGGATTATCATACAGTAAGATCGGCATCTTGCGCTAGCAGATAATTCAGTGCCAAAGCATTGAACTTCGAAGTTTAAAGAGTTCAATTTCGTCGGTCTTTGCGAGCTCCTCTTGCATTACAACGCATTAACCCAGCATTTAAACTCGTATTTAAGAGTTAAACTTCTTCTTTCTTCGTTGCCCGCTTTTTCGAGAGGTGTGCAGAGACAGCAACTCGAGACTAAGCCGCCACACTTCACGGTCTTCCATTACCTCAATCATTTTGCTTGGGTGAAGTCCCAAGCGATTCCATCCGAGATCCTCATTGTAATTTGTCCATCTAGGTCTTTCAACTGGTCTTTTCCCATTGCTGAGATAAGTAAAGCTTGTTTGGGAAGTCTACAAGTTTTCCTTATACAGTACTCAAAATTATTGCTCTATCAAAAGATGGGATCATAAAACGATCAAATTAAAAAACGAAGTAAATGTTCATTTGTGAGTTAACGAATAAAGCCTAATATATGCAATAGTGCAGTTTTAATTTTAACTGAGTAAATGATATCATAAGAATATTCGAAGTAATTGCTTTGTTAAAACCTGAAGTGATAAAAAAGCTGAAAGTTTATTAAATTCAAAAGTAAATTAATATTAATAGGCCACTTGGTGATTTACGAAACAAAATATATTGTTGCCTGGTTTGAAATCGTTTCGTGCCTCCAGTGTTCTTAAAAAGTGCTCAATGGCTGTGCGGTTTGATTTAACTGAATATGTGTAACATTTCGTGAAACTACGTATTTTTTTTTGTTCCTTTCTTCGCTTTTTGTTTGACTGGAAACACAAGTAGGCTAAAGAGGGAAAAGGGTGTCTGCGACACGGCAAGCATTTTGGCTCTTTTGTGGTCACTCTATGTACCATATTTCAATGTGCGATAGGTTTTTTTTTTCGCTTATTCCTGTTGTATATGGACATGAATAAACGTGATTCTGTATCTGTACGCAGAAGAGGAACCAGCATTGGTTCAAAGCCAGTGCAGTCAACTGTACGTCAAAAAATCAAAAGAACTATACAGCATGGAATCTCCCTTGCTAAGAGCTAAAAATGGCTCCGAATTCCTGGATATTGAAAAATTTCGAATAATTGAATAGACTTGGCATTTCCGTTTGAATCATTAGTTTTGGCCAAACTTAAAAGTTAATTATGATTTCGATACGGAGTTAAAGAAAAAGAAAGGTGGAAAATTTTTGCAGTCTGTGCGTGTTATATCGACGTCACCATTAAATCGAACTACCGGCTTTTTTTAGTGACGTTTTTTACGTAATAGTAGCAGCGGAAGTGATATCCCATCTTTTCAAAAAGGACATACGTAGTTTCTGTAATTTAAACAGAGACTATATAGTTGCATCATTGTCCTGATTCAGAGCCCCCTTTGTTTGAACTAATAAAGGATGACGCTGCGAAAGTTATCGAGTGTCTTCCGCCAAAATGCCGCGTTTACTTCAACGTACTAAATGGCAGGAGCTTCTTTTTCAAAAAATCATTATTCTTGTCCGTGCTATGCCATTAGGGTGGCCATGACTCGGTAAGCGCTTCGCTCTTTCGTGGTCTCCCCATGTATCGTACTCTATTTACATGCAACTATATATTCCAAATGTGGAATTTTCTTTGTTTGCGTGTACTGCTACATGAATTAACTGACACTGACTGACTGATTGTCCAAAAACTTATATTTATGTATTGCTTTTTTACGGCAGTTACATTTCAGTTGCAAAACCAATTCCGCCTAAATTAAATGCTAAAATTATATGCCAACATTCGTATTTTTGGGAAATAAATTGACACTTAACCGATTAATAGTTGAGTGGATTGAGCGTCTGTTACTAAAACGGTAAACCAGGGTTGAATTCTCACTCGGGTCGAACTAAAGACTAAAAAACTTTGGAAAAACTGGCATCCACAGCCTCCCTATTTGATGTTCAACATAGAAAAAAAAAGCAGTGAGTAGCCCCCACCGTGTGTGGTAGACAGGTTGGCAGATGGCAGCTTAATGCGAAACACCAAAAGGCCCTGTTGCTGTTTCTTGGCCAAGACAACTTGGTGAATAAAATGTAATTACAATAATTTATGAGTGATATTTAACAATTTTGAAGATAATAACAAAACAAAGCAAAATATGTACAGCAATAGCACGCTCAAACTCAATGTTTTAACGAATACAGTTGATAGTTAAAGTGTTACAAAACGTCATAATTCTCCACATATAACGGTTCGCAGCGGTAAATTGGCTTATTATTGCTGTCACCGCTTTTGCAACGTCACATGTTATTCGAACCCATGTTGATATAACTGTGTAATTCGTTTCTGCTCCAAGACTATCAAGAAAAAAATCCGTTGGCTTAATTAATAAATTGAACATCTGCTACAAAATTGGAAGACCGAGTCCAATTCTCACTTGATTCAAAGCGAATTTGCTGAAACTGGTATTCGCAACTTTCTTACTGAATGTTTTGAAGAAGGGTTACGAAGGGACAGATTAAAGCTACGTTTACACTGTACGCGAAGCAAAGGTTGGCAGTCTTCACGAGTGGTCGTTTAGTAAAATTTCGCGAAGTTTGCGACCGGTTGAAAGCTTGCGCAAGTTGTCAATGACGTCAAATTTTGGTTGCTTCGAGCCCAGTGTGAACGCAACTTAAAGCTTCAAACCTATTTCATGTAAAAGGCAACTTGCAACTTTCATTGCCTCGAAAACCAATAAAATCGCTTTACTATGATTTGGTCCTAGGCAAATAAATGCGGTAATCTATTGCCTAAAAGTGTTTGACTGTGTTTTTTCAGACCTCGTATAGCCCTCAAAGTTCCTGCAGCGATATCTACTCGGTCGCAATCACAAGCGTTAACACAATCTCCGAATGCACCTGTGACTTTAGAACGAAGATGGAATTTACAAAATAGCCAGAGACAATCCGCAGCCTCAAAACGACCTTTGAATACAGATAGCAGCTCGAACCATTCGGTGCTTTCCAAACGATCGTTTAATGTAGAATTAAGTCCAAAACAATCCATACTTTCTGAACGATCTTTGAATGTGATCAATGGAAATTTTGATTTGTTGCCAACTGAAGTAAAGGTAAATTAAATTTACAGTATACGATCCTGTAGTTTCTTTTGTTAAGTAGTAAGACAAATAATTAATCACCGCACTGTGCAGCTCTTGTAGCACAGGTAACAAAGGATAAGGTGGGTGCATGAAATTTAACGAATCCCTCCCATTTTTCCAACTGTGCAAGGTTGCTGTTGTTCTCCTAGATTGCGAATTTGCGAAAAAAGCCTTTGCCTCAATTTTTTTTTCAGAATTTTATTGCGGAAAGCGATGCTTGGTGCCAGCCGGACTCGATCTACATATGCGACGGATCAGAGGACGAAAATAACAAATTACTTCGGGAGATGCAATATGAGGAACAAATCAAACCATTACCTAAATATCATAATTGGTATGTTTTTGTCGTCAGAGATTTCTAGACTATGCCCTTGGTTTTAGTATCGTTCGTTTACCTTAGCCTGCGAAGACAAGAAATAGGCATATTTTTCGTATAATTTTATTTGTCAAGCATTTTCTCAATTCAACGCCGTTTTAACAATTATATGTCTTAATTATGCTTTTCACATAACCAAGATGTTTTAAATTTTAATTTCTTCAACAATTCTGCACTGTGTATAAAGTCATGAGCGTACGATAATTTTCTTTATTTTAAATACTTGGCAGCTTGTACTCGAAAGGGCTTTAAGTAAGGAGGTACTGTAACATCGAGCGTACCGATTTTCTGTATAAAATGTACTAAAAATAGTCTGGTGCATTCACACTTGTACGCGCAGTGTATTCCAAACTTAAACGTCACCAAAAGGATAGGCGCGGTAAAAACCGCACTTAATTATGGTAACTTTTTATCCTGTGTTTTTTGTGTTGTGTTTTTTGCTTGCTTTGAGTGGCGTGCTGTGTAGCGTTACAGATTACACAGTGCTGAACTCCACCCTATTCTAAGCAAACAAAGAACAACTTAAAACGAACTATGCCATAATGCTCTTTCGGAGGATTTGAAGCCTGCCTAAAGAGTAGATAAGAAATTACCTAATGAATAAAACATATTTAGCTGGTATGCGCGAACGGATCCACGTGACGTCGCTAGAGTGGAGAGCAAAACTGTTATTTCGACCGATAACGAACGGGAAACAATACCAAAGCCCAAAGATGGAGTGGCTGGTACTTTGGGAAAATGGATATCACCGGAGAATTTGGAACATGCTTTAACTGACAGAATGCCTGGCTGTATGAAAGGTACAATTTAACAAGGGACTGTCTAAGACTACGGCTATGTTTTTAAAAGTTTTGCATTTCTTTGAACATGAGTGCGGTACATGTTGGTATTCGATTGCAATTAATTGATTAGTTAATGTACTTCGTTGCAATGAACGTACAGCACTTAAGTTTTAAAATTGATTGTTTGTTTACCATGTTGCCTTGGCCACGAGACAGCGATATCACTTTTTTGGTCTACGAGTCAAGCTGCCACCCGTCCACCCGTCCACCATGCGTGGTAGAGTCTTCACACTGTCCCTTTAAATGCTGAACGTCAAGCACGGAAACAGTGAATACCAATTTTCATAATCTTTAGTTTGACCCGACCGTGAATCGAACCTGAGTTTATATCGCTTCTACAGCAGACTCTCTGTCCACTTGACCTCTAATTGCCGGGATCGATTAAAAGCTATTTCTTGGCAGAATATTGCTCGTTTTAGAAAATCCTAATTTTGATACCGTTTTTTTATACGTATCCAAAACAAGTGCGAAAAAAATCTTCAGTTATTGCTTGCAAATGCAATAGTTGCCTGGCAAGTTTCTCTCGATTTAATATGATTACTGTACGCGTATGGTGTATCTTTTAATAAGTTATAAATCAAATCAAATCTTGCATTACACTCGCTGTATCGCGCCGAAGCTTGTAACGATATTACGAGACCCATCTTCGCGTCAGTACGCCTGGGCACCACAGCTCCTTTTGAAGATATGTCGCAGCGGAGACAAGTCGTTGGCAACCTCTGTCCGTTTTGACCAGCCCGAAATTTGAACCAAAAACCTCCCACTCGAGGGACAAACGCGTCAACGCTTTACCAACTGCCTGGTCCAATAATGCAAGTATAATGTTAAATGTAGCCCAATGTAATGTCAATTTAGCTTTTGTTTTTAACAGTTCGAACGTAAATTCATTAGTAAAGCAATACAATTTTTAAACACAGGTATTTACACACATCTACAGAATTTGCAATGGCAGGGAATCGAGTCGTTACCCTTGCGAGTTTTAGTCCGTTTCCACCGCTGCGCCAGCATCTGCATATTCGGCTTGGGTATTGGTGACCAATTAATCCGTTTTGTACTTACAGGTCGCACGATGTACGTCATTCCATTCAGCATGGGCCCTGTTGGTGGCGCGATATCTAAAAACGGTGTTCAGCTTACCGACTCAAAATACGTCGTCGCCAGCATGAGAATTATGACCCGAATTACCCCCAAAGTATTCGATTTAATTAGCAACGAAAGTTTCGTCAAATGTTTACATTCTGTTGGCTGTCCGCTACCATTAGAACGTAAGTTACTTTGTCACCAGTCAGTAGTAGCACGACTTGGATTTTTTACGTGGTTACACTTTTTAGTAGCGAAGGCTGAAATTCTTAATACCAATAAACAATGCCGTTTTGAACGCGAGAGATGAAATTTTTGCATGCCTACTGTAAATTGTAAATGATATTAAAGGTTTTTTATAAGTACAATTCCCGAACATTTTGTACTTCTGCAAAGCTTTTTGTGCTGGGATAACTTCCTTGAAAGTAAATCTTCGGAAAAAAAGTTTTCAGGGTAGTGAAGAGAGGGCGAAGCGTCCACCTACCAAAAAATTTTAGGTTTTGGGGCAAAATTTACCCCCAGTTTTGCTGTTTAGGTCCTCTAGTCAACAACTGGCCGTGCAACCCAGAAAAAGTGATCGTATCACACATACCAGCCCG